>JBBGZY010000611.1:1200000-1800000 GCA_037952925.1 Lithobates clamitans
GGGAGGCTCCCGCTCTTCTCTTCATCTTCTTCTCTTCATCTTCTTGTCTTCATCTTCTTTTCGGGCCGCTCCACATCCATGATGGCATGGAGGGAGGATCCCGCTCTTCTCTTCATCTTCTTTTCGGCCCGCTCCACATCCATGATGGCATGGAGGGAGGCTCCCACTGTGTGACATTTCTCCTCTTCTGACAGTTCTTAAATAACAGGGGGCGGGGCCACCCGATGACCCCTCCCCCTATGACGCACGGGGACTTGACAGGACTTCCCTGTGGCATTCCCAGTGAAGCCACAGGGAAGTCCCGTCAAGTCACCGTACGTCAGAGGGAGGCAGGGTCACCGGGTGGCCCTGCCCCCCATTATTTAAGACCCATCAGAAGAGGAGAAGAGTCACACAGCGGTAGCCTCCCTCCATGCCATCATGGATGCGGAGCGGCCCGAGAAGAAGATGAAGAGAAAAGGATGAAATGAAGAGCGGGAGCCTCCCTCCATGCCATCATGGATGCGGAGCGGCCGAGGAGAAGAAGGGAAGAAGACGCCGACGCCGCGGAGGAAGATGCCGGACGAGAACACCGGAGGAAGAACCAGAAGAAGATGGAGGAAGAAACCAAAGGAAGATAGAAGAAAGAAGAAGCATTTAAATAAAGGAATTGTCAAAAACTGTCTCTTGTCATTTTTAACATTTTTGACAGTTTTTTAGTGAAATGGTAGGCCCTTACCATTTCACACAGGGGGGAGGGCAAGGATCTGGGGGTCCCCTTGTTAAAGGGGGCTTCCAGATTCTGATAAGCCCCCCGCCCGCAGACCCCCACAACCACCGGCCAGGGTTGTGGGGATGAGGCCCTTGTCCTCATCAACATGGGGACAAGGTGTTTTGGGGGGCTACCCCAAAGCACCCTGCCAATGTTGAGGGCATGTGGCCTGGTACAGTTCAGGAGGGGGGGGGCGCTCTCTCGTCCCCCCTCTTTTCCTGCGGCCTGCCAGGTTGCGTGCTTGGATAAGGGTCTGGTATTAATTTTTGGGGGGACCCCACGCCGTTTTTTTTTTCTATTTTGGCGCGGGGTTCCCGTTAAAGTACATACCAGACCTTAAGGGTCTGGTATGGATTTTAAGGGGGAACCCACGCCATTTTTAAAAAAAATTTTGGCCGGGGTTCCCCTTAATATCCATACCAGTCCTGAAGGGCCTGGTTTGGAATTTAGGGGGATCCCCACGTCATTTTTTTTTTTTAAATTTTGGTTCGGGGTTCCCCTGTGGGGAATTCCCATGCCATTTTTACCAATGAACTGTTATGTGTATTGTCGGACCGGCAATTCATTAATAGCCGCGAGTAGTTTAAATGACTTTTTTTCATTTAAAATGTCATTTTGCTGTCAGACTGTTCTAAACACGGGAAACATGCGCCCATTTACAGGCATACTATAGACACCCCCCAGGTACGAAATGTAAAGGAATATTACACTTTTATTGTTTCACTTTAAGCATTATTAAAATCACTGCTCCCGAAAAAATGGCCGTTTTTAAAAAAATTTTTTGCATTGATCCATGTCCCCTGGGGCAGGACCCAGGTCCCCAAACACTTTTTATGACAATACCATGAATATAAGCCTTTAAAATTAGCACTTTTGATTTCTGCTATAGACTTAGGGTGTTCCGCGGCATTCGAATTTGCCGTGAACACCCCAAATTGTTCGCTGTTCGGTGAACTTGCGAACAGCCAATGTTCGAGTCGAACATGAGTTTGACTCGAACTCGAAGCTCATCCCTACTAGTGATCAGAAACACTGTTGCTTGATTACACTGGTCTGGTAACACTGGAACTGATGTTGTGTCAATCAGAAAAGCTGTTTCTGACTTGCACTGGTCTGATAACACTAGGACAGGTGTGACTAGTGACCAGGAACAATTTTGGTGGCTTAAACTGGTCTGGTAACACTGGGATTGATGTGGTGGCAATAAGGAACACTGATTCTGGCTTACACTGGCCTTGTGACACTAGGACTGGTTTAACTAGTGACCAGGAACACTGGCACGGTGTGGTGGTGAATAAAAATACTGTTTATGGCTTAAACTGGTCTGGTGACACTGGCACTGGTTTGGTGGTGATTAGGAACAATGTTGCTGGCTTACACTGGTCTGGTGATTCTGGGACTAGTGGGACAATGGGACTAGTGGGACAATTTTGCTGTCTTCACTGGTCTTGCAACACTGGGACTAGTATGACTGCAATCAGGAACACTGTTGCTTTCTTACACTGTTTTAGTAACACTGACCTTGGTGTGGGGGTGATCAGGAACACTGGTGCTGGCTGCACTGGTCTGGTGACACTGGGACCTGGGTTGTGGTTATCAGGAATGCAGTTGCTAGCTTACACTGATCTTGTTACAATGGGACAGGTGTTGTGGCATTTAGGAATACTGTTGCTGGCTTACACTGCTGTGGTGACACTGGCCCTGGTGTGGTAGTGATCAGGAACACTGTTGCAAGCTTACATTGGTCTGAAGACACGGTACTGATGTGGCGGTGATCAAAAAGACTGTTGTTGGCTGCACTGGTCTGGTGACACTGGCACTGGTGTGGCGACATTTAGAAACACAGTTTCTGGCTGCACTGGTCTGGTGACACTGTACTTTGGTGGTGATGGTGATCAGGTAAATTTTGGTAGGCTGCACTGGTCTGGTGAAACTTCACTGGGTTGGTGACAATCAGGGACACGATGACTCACTGCAGTGGTATGCTGACACTATACTGGGGTGGCTATTATTCAGGAATCAATGTCAATCTTCCCATTGCACAAGTTTCGGGGATGGGCTTAAGGTATTGGGTGCTACAGCAACAGCGAGCTGGAGTCTGGAAAGATCACAGATTAATGTACATACCTGTTTCCCCGAAAATAAGACCTAGCGTGACTGTCAGTGATGGCTGCAATATAAGCCCTACCGCCCAAATAAGCCCTAGTTAAAGTCCTTGTAGGCCTTATTTTCAGGGTAGGGCTTATTTTCGGGGAAACAGGGTAGGGCTTATTTGGGGGGGGGTAAGGCTTATATTGCAGCCATCACTGACAGTCACGCTAGGTCTTATTTTCAGGGAAACAGGGTATTTGCCAGCACACCATAGGTCTTCCAACAAGGTCCAAAAGTTTTAATGAAGAATGATCACATCACAGTGGAAAAAGCGCAATGTTTTGGAGCCACGCAGGACCCCTGCTGCCAATCAATGTAAGAAACACACTGTTTCCTCTCACTGCCGATTGCTGTGAGGGGAAGCAGAGCACAGGCTGCAACATACAGCTTTTGTTTACATGTGTGAGCGCTGTGATTGGTCACAGCAATCACATGGTCATGTACCCCACTCATTGATTTCCTGAGTCCAATAGACATAGGGATCACAGAGCACGCACAATAAGCATAAAAGGGGAGCCTGATTTAAAATAGTCTTCTGCCTTCAGGAGACAGCCGTCCATCTATTTATGTAGAACGACCAGACAGCAACTGGTTAAAAGGCAACTATCATGAAAGTGTCTGTATGCTAAAAACTGGCTGTGATTAGTACATCTATTTTTTCACTGTATGAATTTTTTTCTTAATTTCAAATGTGTTTACTTATACTTTTTTTATACATGTACATGCTGACCAAGTTTATATGTTATATAGTTTGTATATTCTACTAATATTGATTATGAGAAATATTGATTGTGAGAAATAAAAAAAAACTCCTGTCACTGAAAACATTTCAAACCTTGCATCCTGATAATGTGGCTATATTTGTTTGGAAACAACTTTGAAGTCACACATTCAAATCATGTATTATCAATAGTATATTACGAAGTGGAATTTAATATAAAATACAGCAAAATGTTAACTTAACTTGGTTGGCAGTAAGAGATCACAAGCATAATTGAGGCTGTCTCAGAGGATTCATTTGTTTGACTGGTCTACATGATTTGTGGATAACCACACAAAAAGTGAAAGCTAGAGAATAAACTTTAACTGGCATTGACAACTGCTGAGAAGTATTTCTATACATTCTGGTCGCATCCCCAGGTATTGCAGACTTTACGGTTAAACTGTAGTTGTAAATTTAGTACTAAAAGTCAGTGGAGTTGTCACACTTACAATTAAAGCCTTCCATCTTTGAAAATAGTTTTAAGGTCTCTTTGTTGTGGGCTCACCTCTGTGAATCTGTCACCAGTGTGCTTGTGATTCAATGGCTGGACCAGAAGAGTGTTATGTCTTGACTAGGGCAAGGAAGATTCATGGTTTTACTCCAAAAAATAGGGTTGATTTACTAAAACTGGAGAGTGCAAAAGCTTCTAACTTCAACTTGTTCAATTAAGTTTTGACAAAATAAACCTGAAAGCTGATTCATATTGATTACCAATTTGAATGATATGTCCACTTTGAAGCAACACCAATATTACCGATCCATTTAGTGATGTACCCCAAGACAAACTTGGCATTCATGAAGTGTATTTTTAACCAAAACTTTTTTTTATCATTTTGAATAGACTAGAAAGCTTAAGGCTGGGTTCACACTATCTTTGCATGCGACTCACAGCAGGGGTCCGGTGCGTCCCCATTCACTGTTTCAGGACCGATTTCAGCTCAAATTTTTGGCTGAATTCGGACCTGAAACCGACCAAAAGACGCACAGGGCTCCAGTGCAAATTTGCACCGGAGCCGCAGCGGAGATATGTGAACCGGCTCCATAGGGAGCTAGTCAAAATCTTCTGCTATTGCGAATTGGATGCAGGGAACACGCATCCAATTCTCAATAGTGTGAATCCAGCTTCAAACCATTGTCAGTTTTTTCGCCCCCATGTTTCCTTGAGGAGTTTTCCTATCTGTCCTGTAGACACAACAGAAAATCTTTCCAAAGTAAGGCACTCTTTTAAACAGGGGGTCAGGTGTCCCCATTGGAACTCTTCCCCTTTATTCCTCTTCTAGTAATAACTTTTTGGATTTTTGATTTTACCTTTTTTTGGCCCCAGTAAAAATGGTTACTTGGACAAATAGAGAGGGTTAATAATAATAATAATAAGTGGTCAAAAAGGCTATGCAGCAAGATCTTAATAGTGTATATTTTAGGATGTAGGGATTTATATAATGTTGGTAATGTAAAAATAAATTGAAGGACCAGTTCATTTGAGATTACTGCTATAAATGATCCCTGTAAAAGTTTGGGTCACAAAGTGATGATGCAAAGGCATCTCACATTTGTTTTTGGTGGTGATTGGGCTCGTTTTAGGGTTACATCAGGCAGAAAAAGTCTAGAATGGCCCCTTTGCAAAGCAATGGTTCTGGGTGCACAATTGACTACATAGGCATATAGCAATTGTCTGAGCATATCTTCCTGTCTATTTTTAAACAAGGAATAACCTTCTTTTTTGTAATGACATGTGAATACATTTGTGGAGTTTCTTATACACAGTCTTTTTAGACTGCAGTTCCAGCATACAAAATAATCCTAATGTCTAAGAAAGTTTAAGTCCATTGTGATTTTGTAAAACTAGTTTTACGCTTAGTTTAGCTGAATAAAATTACTTTAAAAAAAACTCCTGAAAATAAAGGCAGCACAACTGGGTATGGCTGTACTCTGTGTTTGACCTTTATGTAATAAGAGAACTTTTGTAGATTAGAATTGTAAAAAGTTGACAGGTTGAAAAATGCAGTTTTACCACTTATAGATGCTCACAGCACCACCTAGAGCTACAGGCATAAAGCTCATAGAAAAATGGAATGTATGAAAAACTGACATTTTTCTCTTATTTTATTCATTGTCTTAAGAAATATGTATGTGATAAATATGCTGCAACACCTCAGGCTTCCATGTTTGATAAATGATTATTATTTTGTTATCCATTATATATAAAGTGTTTGCTAAGGCATTTAATAACTGCTGTTGATTCTGCTCAGTTCTTGAGCAATAAACAGAAAAGATATTCTTTAAATTTGACTGTGGTCCTATTATTACTGGTGTTTGTAAAATTAACCTGTAACTTAACAAATTATCTAAAAGTGTTGTGACAGGCTGAATACATGGTTTTAGGTAATTAATTTATTGGATGATACATTTGTAATGCTATACAACGCTTTATCTTGGCCTAGGCTGGCAAGGCGGGGGGCACAGCCCATACATATGCGGGCATGCGGGCTGTTACCTTCACTCTCGATACCTCTGTTTCACCGGCACCGGGTCCAGGGTTCCATTGAGTTTACCTCTGGACGATATAAGCACCAACACTTGAGTACGTTTTCAATGCTTTATTGAACCAAGTAACGAAAGAAGTAGCAGGAAAGAGGCAGGAGGAAAACTGCAGGGAAGCTCAAATACCTTTCTTTAGGTTTCTTTAGAACATCCTTTAAAGTTGAATACTGTAATTGAATGCAATCCCCTTTTGTGGGACACGATCTTTGCTCGCCTGGATAGGCCTCTCTCACTTGCCTAGCAGCCAGTACGTAGCATGAACAAAAGTCTCTGCCACAGACTTGCTTGAAATAAACCCGTACGATCCTCTGCCACAGGATGTATTGGTTCATGATGAATGTCAGACACAGTACTTGGACCTCTAAGCCAACCCGGCAGTACCATGTAAAAAAACTACTTCAGGATACGTCCTCCAACCAAGTCACCAGGCCCCTCTCCAGACTGCATGATCCTTCCATGACGGGTCCTCTCCTGGGATCTTCTCGGTTGTCCAGCTTCTTCACTCTGGATAGACAGCTCAGGACCATTCCTTGGCTGCTGTGGTAGGCCCCAGACAGGCTTCTGGGCCCACCCACGCGCCGCAGCGACGTGGGCCTCCGGAACGGAGGACCACGAGGTGGTACTCTAACACATACCTGTCGGCCAGGAGGGCCAGCAGGTGGCTGAAAACGAACCCCCAAACATGGCGTCTGTCCCATAAATACCCTCTCCCAGAATGCAACTCGGAGGACCACCTCCACCAAGTTGTCTCCGAGACAGAGGAGCACTCATCCGCTTTAACACGTTGCTTTTCCAACACCCGCCGATGGTGACAACGACACCCACCAGCACAATGTGGAACCACACGCAGCGTCAGCAAAGCTGGAACAGAGGCAACTCTAACTTCCTATAACTAGCAATTCACTAAATTTACCTATCGGATGGTAGATCATAAATCTACCAGTGCTACATGGCTGTACTGTGTGTTACAGTCTATAACACAGCACAGCCATAAGAAAGTCAGCACCCTGCTGTGCTCTGATCATCATAGGGATAATGACCATGAGCACATAGTAAGATGCTATTTTACACATGCGATGGGGGGAAGGGACAGTAAAAACACACATCCAAGCTGCTTTTTTACCACCCCCAACCACTCCCCTTTAAGGGGTATTTGATCACCTTTATTTTTTGCTCTATAAACAAAAAAAATGCCGACAATTTCTGCTATAATACATATCCAAAAAAAAATATTAAAAAAATAATTTCTTCATTAATTTAGGCCAATATGTATTCTTTTACATGTTTTTGGTAAATAAAATCCCAATAAGCGTATATTGATTGGTTTGCGCAAAAGTTATAGTGTCTACAAACTATGGGATAGATTTATGAACTTTTAATTTTTTTATTGTTTTTACTGGTAATGACGCCAATCAGCGATTTGGTGGCGGACAAATCTGACCCCAAGTGACACTTTTTGGGGACCAGTGACACCAATACAGTGATCAGTGCTAAAAAAAAATGCACTGATCACTGTATAAATGACACTAGCAGTCTGGCAGGGAAGAGGTTAACATCAAGGGCGATCAAAGGGTTATGTGTGTTCTCTGCAAGTGTTTTCTAACTGTGTGGGGGATGGACTGACAGGAAGAACACAGATATCACTGTTCCTGATTACTAGGAACAGAAGGTGTCTGTGTACTTCCCTGTCAGAACGGGGATCTGCCTTGTTTACATATGCAAATTCCTGTTCTATCCCTCTGTGGAGCTTTCGTGGATTGGCTCCCCCTCCGTGCAGCGGGCGCGTGTGCCCACAGTATCTAGTGCACAAAACAAAGCACAGGTACGTAAGTTTTGCGCAATAAAGCCACCCTACTCTATGGGGTGCACAAGTTTAGTCAGGCCTAGGGCAGCACAAAACCTAAATACACCACTGATGCTATATGTGAATACAAAGAACTGTGGTGTCCATTTTAAAAGGGCCTAAGGGCCACATCTGTATCTGTGAGTTATATAGTGGGCCACATCTAAATCAAGCATTTTATTTTAGAATTATCAATTAAAAAACATCAGGAGCTTGCCATATGCACTCTAAAATCCAGGATACACATGCATATAACAGAGATAACCCCTGAAAGCAACTCTCTTCTACAGGCATGGCCATGAAAGGGTTTCTGGGAGGTGGTGTTCAGCTTAGAGCAAAGGCAAAACAATAATAAATCCCCCATTCATTGATATAAGTGTCAGTAATAATATTGCCCCCTTCCTTTTAGTGGTGGCAGTAACAGTGTCAGCAATAATAAACCCTTGTAATTGATATCAGTGCCAACAATAAACATCCCCATTCATTTGTGGCAATTGTTGGAAAAATAAACACCATTTAAGAAAAAAATACCTCCTTTAATAGTGTCAGTGGTTTAAACCCCTTTCCCCCTTTTAGCAATATTTATCCCCGTTCATTTATTATTCTGTGGTTACTAACCTAAACACACACTCCCACGATGGCTCCTCTCTCCTCCATCTGTTCGAATGACACTATGTCTGTCAGAAGGAGATCACTCTGCCGGCAGACAGTGTTCTTTGCGCACAAGGTGCTGGGGTGCACATAGCATTTCAGCACTTAGTACCCTTCTGCCACTCTGCATAGGTAGTGACTGAGACCTAGCGGGCCTAAAGAAGGCCCAGCGGTGTGCATATGGGCCACCAGTAGATAGAAGCTCTGGCAAAAACTGTAAACCACTTCCTTACTAGCTTTTATATTTTATTATACCTCATTTTGTTGAAGCACCCTTCATAAAATTTAAACCCAGAATGCACTGCATGCAAGCCATCTATTTCCAGAGAAGTATTCTGCTGTATGAAGCATACAGTATGTCTCTCAACAGACTTCATTGTCTCTGTGTAGCCCGCCCATTCTTTCAAGATATAGAGATCTTGCAGGTTTACAGGTATGGAAGACTGTATATACAATGATAACATGGGAACTAATGAGTAAGGCTGGGTTCACGCCAGTGCGAATTGGATGCGGATTCCTCTGCATCCGATTCACATGACAGGAGACTCTATGGAGCCTGTTCACACATCTCCAGAGCAGTGGTGCGAATTGCACAGGAGTCCTGTGCATCTTCTGGTCCGTTTCAGGTCCCAATTCAGACAAAAATTCAGGCTGAAATCGGACCTAAAACGGTGAATGGAGATGCACTGGACCCCCTGCTGTGAACCGCTCTGTTCCTCCGTGTAAACACAGCCTTTCACTCATTAATCTGGCCATAAATAGAATCATTAGCAACTTCAGTTGAGATTTATTTTTTCATTGTTCTGCATACACAACCAATTTTTTATTGTCAACATCTTTATGTCATACAATTTTTAATTATTTGGCACTTGGGATAGTCCAATTTGCTAATATTGATGCTGTATTTATCAAGGGTCATGGGTCTTGCCTTTTTAAAAGCAGTCATGTTGTTTACTAAAGGGGTTGTAAAGTCAGAAGGTTTTTTTATCTTAATGCATTCTATGCATTAAGACAAAAAAGTGATCTTGCCATGAATGCCCTTGTTTAGATGTCTCCTGTTATGGAATGATATTGTAACTCCATTGCACTCCTAAATTGTTACATGTTCCCCTGGTGGAAACTACAAGCATCTGTCCCAACACACATGGCATATGCATGGTCCACTGTTGTCCCTGTTAGGAAACCAGCCCAAAGCAAAGATGTCCAGCCACCGTTGGAGCAAATGCATGTAGACAGAAAGTGTCTGAAAGTGGTTAGAGGAGATCAGCAGCACTAAGATGGGAAAAATGATGAAAAAAAGCGATAACAATGTTTTGTTAGAGATCAAAATTTGTTTACTATACATGGTGCATTACCAAATTAAACTTCAACCTGTTAGGGTTTCAATCCACTTTGTTTGTTTTTTTTAAAATAACAAACATATCATACTTACCTCCACTGTGCAGCTCGCTTTGCACAGAGTGGCCCCAATCCTCGATTTCTGGGGTCCCCCGGTGGTTCTCGCAGCTCCTCCCCACATCAGATAACACCCTAGGAGAAGCGCTCTCCCGGGGGGGTTACCTTGCGGGCACGCTCCCGAATCCAGCATTTGCGTCCATTGACACGAATGCCAGACTCGGCCCCACCCCTGTCGCTTGCATCATTGGATTTGATTGACAGCAGCAGGAGCCAATGACTATGCTGCTATCAATCTATCCAATCAAGTGCCGAGAACCCCAGGCAGAGGGACAGCACGTCCTCGCCGTTGGAAATTCCAGGGCTCAGGTAAGTAAAACGGGGGGGGGGGGGGGGGCTGGGGGGGCGGTGACTGACCAAAGTTTTTTCACCTTAATGCACAGGATGCATTAAGGTGAAAAAACATGAAGGTTTACAACCCGTTTAAAGTATTACTAGAATTGTGTTTACTATGTACACTGCAAATATTTTAGAAAACATTTTGCAGATTGACTGCTTTTGTTCTGTGAAAATGTATGCTTGACTTATGTCCTTTCTTAAAATGATCTCTAGATGAGTGAATCAACCTTTTTTTACCACCAACTTGATCAATTTGTGTAGGTGTAGTGTAAACATTCCTTTAGGTGAGGAATAGCCTTAGAAAATGAAACTTCTGCTCCAGTGGTTGTCAGTAACTCCATTAGCTGATCAGTTTTAATTTTGTTATAAGAGAAAGTTTAATGCCAGCATCCCTTCTGGTGAGGTATAGCCTCAGAAATAAATCTCATCAAAAATTAAACTCTTGTTCTAGGAGTTGCCTATAATTTGAATATCACTCAGTGCAGACATATGGGGAAGGTGGTTAGCAAGTCACACAGACAGGAAATTACATTTCTTAGTAAATTCTGTACACAAACAGTGTAAGGAATGCCCCTGAGGTGCCATATAGCTAGAGACCCAGAGCAACCACGCAGTATGTGAGTGTCAGAAAAGTGTTGGCATTCCTTTTTGTTATACCTGTTCTGAGTAAAATATCAATGTATTCAAAGCATTAACACGATAGAGAAGCAACTAACGTTTCCAATGGGAGAGGTCAGAAATGGAAACCTATTGTATATCATTCAATATGACAAGTGTATTTGTTTTTTTTTTTTTGTAATTCTCTGTATTCATTTTAACAAGATATACAGTGTGCAAGAGGCATACACTACAGTTACAACTGTAAACCAAAAGCACAGCACACAAAACAATAGTTCAGCACCAATGGTCAGTACGACTCCAAAAAGTTGTGTTATAGGCATCCATCTCAAAAATTTACATTATTATAGAATATGCACAAAATATTATTTATGACAATAACTAGCCTCCTGCAGGTATCTTACAGCTATGCAGGATAAGGGCAGGCATAGTTTTAGATGAGTAAACAAACAAATAGCGCAGGTTACATGGTTTATGTCATATGCAGATGTTGCTATAGGAATGTCCTTTTGAGCGTTGCGCTCTTTGTGAGATGCAAACAGTCTATAGATAGGGCAGCCTTTTGATGGGAGGTGAAGCCACTCCAGATATGCAAAGGAAAAACAACAGGAAAGGCGCCTCTTAGTAAAACTGTATATTTAATGGAATATATGCATTAAAAACACTCACATTAAAAACTTAGATAGTCCGGCATGGGGAGTTCAGTATAGCCAAACAGGATTGCGTCCTCCTATGTCCACAGTCTTATTCCTCTATTGCTGACGGCTGGTCCGTGTGGTAGAAGCTTCCGGTATCAGTAAAGATCCAAAACGAGGCTTGGGCACCGCCGAGTAGTCAATTGGGAGGCTGGGACGCTGGAACGCACATCCAGAGTATGTGCTGTACTGCCGTAAGGCGACGCGTTTCAGAGCATGCGCACTCGGGCGCGCTCCTTTCTCAAGCTAGGGAATAGAGGAAACTGCAGCCTATTTAAGTGCTCTAGTGGCACCGCCACCTAGTGGATATAATGGTAATTACATAGGGAATACAGGTAATGTTAAAAAAGGGGCCAAACGCAAAGAACTATATATTAGCATTACAATTTAGGTATTGTGTGCCTACTTATTGTTGGTATAAGATATTAATATGTGTAAGATAATATTGTTATGCATGCTATCACTACTTATGGCAATTATTAATACATACACTATATAAATTAACTGTAGTCGCGTTGGGCTAAATATTGTGTAATTACCTAAATGGACTTAATACCCATGTATATGTGCAATATATGCAAATAGAAAGTAATAGAGTTATGGGCACATTTATGCACAATGGCACTATCTGATGAAATAATACTAATATAAATTGATAATAAATTAATAAAAAATTAATAAAAGAAATTAATTAATAAAAATCATTAATTTAAAATAAATTAAAATTAGAGCATATATATATATATATGTACTAAATATATATAAAAAAGTGGTACTTTATATTGAGATGAGCCTCAACTGCTAATGGGAGGGCCTATTAGATATATGGCAAGGTTGTGGCAGGATTCTTACTTCATATATATGTATTCATATTCACTCTAGGTCAGTGTTATTAAAGGATGGTGGATATCTCTATTTCTTCGTTGATTCCACCGGGATTTAGAACGTCCAAAGAATAAATCCAGAAAGTTTCTCTTTCACATAATCTGTGAAATCTTTCAGCTATGGGTAAATTTTTTGGCATTTGTTCAATAACCCATACTTCAAGACCTTCAGTGGAATTGGCGTGGTGTTCACAGAAGTGGCGGGGGACACTATGTTTGTCCCTCCCGCCTTCTATCTTTCTTCTATGTTCCCCGAATCTTTGCCTAAGTGGGCGTATCGTGCGCCCCACATAGATAAGATTGCATGGGCAACTTAGGCCATAAACTACAAACTCCGAACCACAATTATAAAAATTGTCAAGTAAATAGGTTTTCCCTTTAGTGGTGAATTGTTTTTTACCATGTTTTACAAACATACACGTTTTGCACATGGTTTTTCTACATTGGAACATGCCTTTAAGAGGAATCATGTGGGCCTGTGATGGTGCGGTTTTTTTGATGGTCTTTAGTTTGCTAGGTGCTATTTGGTTTTTTATATTGGGGGCTTTTTTGTAAGTGATTTTAGGGTAATTGGGTAGGACTGGTTTGAGATATGGGTCCTCTAGGAGGATGGGCCAATGTTTTCTAAATATTGCTTCCATTTTGGAGAATTTTGTGTGAAACCTAGTAATGAAACGTCCTGATGAATTTGATGTGTTTTCGTTTTGATGTTTGGTAGCAGGTGTGGTTTGCAAATAATGTTTTTGCGCTTGGTCAACCAATGACTCTGGATACCCTTTGTCTTTAAGTTTTTTTCTTAGTAGATGGCTTTGATCTATATAGTCAGAGGTTTGTGTACAGTTTCTCCGTAATCGGCAAAATTGCCCTTTAGGGATATTATTTTTCCATTTTTCATAGTGGCAACTTTTGTAATGCAGCAAGGAATTTCCTGCCGTAGGTTTGAAGAAGTTCCTTGCGTGTATTTCATTGCCAACGTGAAAAAGGTCAAGGTCAAGAAAAGCTAATCTCTCTTTGTCCATGACATGAGTGAAACTCAGGCCATGTGGATTATTATTGCAGTGGGCCACAAACTGGTTAACGACATCAGCTGGACCATCCCAAATAATAATAATGTCGTCTATGTAACGACCGTAAAAAATAAGATGCCTGAGGAACGGATTGTTTTGCCAGATATATCCGTGTTCCCATAGTCCCATTGCTAAATTAGCATATGAGGGCGCAAAGTTGGCCCCCATAGCTGTCCCCTGGATTTGTAGATAATACTGTTCGTTGAAGGAAAAATAATTGTGGGTTAAACAATATTTAGCACAATCTAAGATAAACGTAGCCTGTTTGTTGCTCATATATGGGTCTTGAGATAGAAAATGATTGAGGGCTAATATTCCAAAGGTGTGAGGAATAGACGTGTACAATGAGTTCACGTCTAGTGATAACCAAATATATTGATCCTCCCATCTGTATGGTTTCAATAGGTCTAATAGATGGGTACCATCTCGGATGTATGACTGCAGTCCCTGAGCTAGGGGCTGTAGATGGTGATCAATATATTTGGATAGGCCAGACGTGATGCTGTCCATGGCAGCGATTATGGGCCTTCCTGGGGGATTGGTCAGGTCTTTATGAACCTTGGGTATGTGGTAAAAGTATGGGGTGCGGTAATAATCCTTCCGTAGGAAGGATGCCTCATTCTTATCAATGATGTCTGATAGAATAGCTCCATTGATGAGAAGATTTATATCATTTTGGAATTCTGGTAGTGGATCAGACCGTAACTTTTGGTAGGTAGAACTATCTGCAAGTAAACGTTCTGCTTCTTTTATGTAATCTGATCTGTTTTGGATTACGATTCCACCACCTTTGTCAGCAGTTTTTATGATTAAATTGGTATTATCTGTTAGTGCTTTTAGGGCCAGTTTTTCTTTTGTAGTGAGACTGCCAAGGGTGGTGGAACTTGTTTCACCTTGACCACACATCTTTTTTAGGTCTGAGAATACCATATTATAGAATGTGGTGAGGTGTGGGCCTTTTGATTGATATGGGTAGAAGATTGATTTGGGTTTTAATCCAGAATGTTGTACTGGTGGAGAGGTGTGGAGATGTTGGGTAAAAAGGTCTAATCCTGTAAGTGAATCATCGTGATAGAGATGCTCAAGCATCTCGATCATTTCTGTATCAAAATTGAATTCTTGGGTTTCTAATGAAGGATCTATAGTATTTATCAGGCAAGGACTATTGGTATTATTTTTGTTTTTGTTGTCTTTTGCATTTTTGATTTGGAAAAATCTCTGCAATGTTAGATTTCTGATGTATCTATTCAGATCTTTGAACAGGATAAACGGGTCTGGTCTATTGGATGGAGAGAAATTTAGGCCACGGTTTAGCAAGGAGACTTCGGCTGGGGATAGGATATGTTGGGACAGATTGAAGATTTTGACCGTTTCCGGTTGTTGAATGCTTGTGCTTCTATTTCTATTTCTGTTTCTACCCCCTCTGCAGCCTCTCCGGTGAATTTTCTTTTTAATTGTGTGGCTGGAGAGGGGTTTACGGATAAAAAAGGTGGATTATCTATTGTGCTGAGGGAGCCAAAGGTAATGGGTATATTGTTCGTGATTTGTGAAGCAGATTGGGAATGGATAGGAGAGATGTCTGATACTGATCGGGTGGAGGGTAGGGTTCTGGAAAAAGGTTTAGTACTATCTGCACTGGGTGTGATAACAGTATCAGTAGTATTTAGAGTTTTTTCATGACTAGATTTATCTAATGGGATAGAAGTATCCATTTCTATAATCTGCGTTGGATTAGATATTGTAGAAGCAACTCTAGAGATGACATTTGACATGTTTTTGGTGGGATCAGATTGTGAACGGTTATAGAATAAATTTAGTTTATTCAACAATTGGGCTTTGGGTGACTTGATGGGGGGATGAGAACTGTCTTGTGGTTGTGTCTTACAAGCTGTGTGAGAGGAACGTTCTATGTTTCTAGTAGTTTTTGATTTTTCCGCTAAAACTCGTGATGATGATAGAGGACGCAATCCTGTTTGGCTATACTGAACTCCCCATGCCGGACTATCTAAGTTTTTAATGTGAGTGTTTTTAATGCATATATTCCATTAAATATACAGTTTTACTAAGAGGCGCCTTTCCTGTTGTTTTTTTTACAATATCTAATCCAACGCAGATTATAGAAATGGATACTTCTATCCCATTAGATAAATCTAGTCATGAAAAAACTCTAAATACTACTGATACTGTTATCACACCCAGTGCAGATAGTACTAAACCTTTTTCCAGAACCCTACCCTCCACCCGATCAGTATCAGACATCTCTCCTATCCATTCCCAATCTGCTTCACAAATCACGAACAATATACCCATTACCTTTGGCTCCCTCAGCACAATAGATAATCCACCTTTTTTATCCGTAAACCCCTCTCCAGCCACACAATTAAAAAGAAAATTCACCGGAGAGGCTGCAGAGGGGGTAGAAACAGAAATAGAAATAGAAGCACAAGCATTCAACAACCGGAAATGGTCAAAATCTTCAATCTGTCCCAACATATCCTATCCCCAGCCGAAGTCTCCTTGCTAAACCGTGGCCTAAATTTCTCTCCATCCAATAGACCAGACCCGTTAATCCTGTTCAAAGATCTGAATAGATACATCAGAAATCTAACATTGCAGAGATTTTTCCAAATCAAAAATGCAAAAGACAACAAAAACAAAAATAATACCAATAGTCCTTGCCTGATAAATACTATAGATCCTTCATTAGAAACCCAAGAATTCAATTTTGATACAGAAATGATCGAGATGCTTGAGCATCTCTATCACGACGATTCACTTACAGGATTAGACCTTTTTACCCAACATCTCCACACCTCTCCACCAGTACAACATTCTGGATTAAAACCCAAATCAATCTTCTACCCATATCAATCAAAAGGCCCACACCTCACCACATTCTATAATATGGTATTCTCAGACCTAAAAAAGATGTGTGGTCAAGGTGAAACAAGTTCCACCACCCTTGGCAGTCTCACTACAAAAGAAAAACTGGCCCTAAAAGCACTAACAGATAATACCAATTTAATCATAAAAACTGCTGACAAAGGTGGTGGAATCGTAATCCAAAACAGATCAGATTACATAAAAGAAGCAGAACGTTTACTTGCAGATAGTTCTACCTACCAAAAGTTACGGTCTGATCCACTACCAGAATTCCAAAATGATATAAATCTTCTCATCAATGGAGCTATTCTATCAGACATCATTGATAAGAATGAGGCATCCTTCCTACGGAAGGATTATTACCGCACCCCATACTTTTACCACATACCCAAGGTTCATAAAGACCTGACCAATCCCCCAGGAAGGCCCATAATCGCTGCCATGGACAGCATCACGTCTGGCCTATCCAAATATATTGATCACCATCTACAGCCCCTAGCTCAGGGACTGCAGTCATACATCCGAGATGGTACCCATCTATTAGACCTATTGAAACCATACAGATGGGAGGATCAATATATTTGGTTATCACTAGACGTGAACTCATTGTACACGTCTATTCCTCACACCTTTGGAATATTAGCCCTCAATCATTTTCTATCTCAAGACCCATATATGAGCAACAAACAGGCTACGTTTATCTTAGATTGTGCTAAATATTGTTTAACCCACAATTATTTTTCCTTCAACGAACAGTATTATCTACAAATCCAGGGGACAGCTATGGGGGCCAACTTTGCGCCCTCATATGCTAATTTAGCAATGGGACTATGGGAACACGGATATATCTGGCAAAACAATCCGTTCCTCAGGCATCCTATTTTTTACGGTCGTTACATAGACGACATTATTATTATTTGGGATGGTCCAGCTGATGTCGTTAACCAGTTTGTGGCCCACTGCAATAATAATCCACATGGCCTGAGTTTCACTCATGTCATGGACAAAGAGAGATTAGCTTTTCTTGACCTTGACCTTTTTCACGTTGGCAATGAAATACACGCAAGGAACTTCTTCAAACCTACGGCAGGAAATTCCTTGCTGCATTACAAAAGTTGCCACTATGAAAAATGGAAAAATAATATCCCTAAAGGGCAATTTTGCCGATTACGGAGAAACTGTACACAAACCTCTGACTATATAGATCAAAGCCATCTACTAAGAAAAAAACTTAAAGACAAAGGGTATCCAGAGTCATTGGTTGACCAAGCGCAAAAACATTATTTGCAAACCACACCTGCTACCAAACATCAAAACGAAAACACATCAAATTCATCAGGACGTTTCATTACTAGGTTTCACACAAAATTCTCCAAAATGGAAGCAATATTTAGAAAACATTGGCCCATCCTCCTAGAGGACCCATATCTCAAACCAGTCCTACCCAATTACCCTAAAATCACTTACAAAAAAGCCCCCAATATAAAAAACCAAATAGCACCTAGCAAACTAAAGACCATCAAAAAAACCGCACCATCACAGGCCCACATGATTCCTCTTAAAGGCATGTTCCAATGTAGAAAAACCATGTACAAAACGTGTATGTTTGTAAAACATGGTAAAAAACAATTCACCACTAAAGGGAAAACCTATTTACTTGACAATTTTTATAATTGTGGTTCGGAGTTTGTAGTTTATGGCCTAAGTTGCCCATGCAATCTTATCTATGTGGGGCGCACGATACGCCCACTTAGGCAAAGATTCGGGGAACATAGAAGAAAGATAGAAGGCGGGAGGGACAAACATAGTGTCCCCCGCCACTTCTGTGAACACCACGCCAATTCCACTGAAGGTCTTGAAGTATGGGTTATTGAACAAATGCCAAAAAATTTACCCATAGCTGAAAGATTTCACAGATTATGTGAAAGAGAAACTTTCTGGATTTATTCTTTGGACGTTCTAAATCCCGGTGGAATCAACGAAGAAATAGAGATATCCACCATCCTTTAATAACACTGACCTAGAGTGAATATGAATACATATATATGAAGTAAGAATCCTGCCACAACCTTGCCATATATCTAATAGGCCCTCCCATTAGCAGTTGAGGCTCATCTCAATATAAAGTACCACTTTTTTATATATATTTAGTACATATATATATATATATATATATGCTCTAATTTTAATTTATTTTAAATTAATGATTTTTATTAATTAATTTCTTTTATTAATTTTTTATTAATTTATTATCAATTTATATTAGTATTATTTCATCAGATAGTGCCATTGTGCATAAATGTGCCCATAACTCTATTACTTTCTATTTGCATATATTGCACATATACATGGGTATTAAGTCCATTTAGGTAATTACACAATATTTAGCCCAACGTGACTACAGTTAATTTATATAGTGTATGTATTAATAATTGCCATAAGTAGTGATAGCATGCATAACAATATTATCTTACACATATTAATATCTTATACCAACAATAAGTAGGCACACAATACCTAAATTGTAATGCTAATATATAGTTCTTTGCGTTTGGCCCCTTTTTTAACATTACCTGTATTCCCTATGTAATTACCATTATATCCACTAGGTGGCGGTGCCACTAGAGCACTTAAATAGGCTGCAGTTTCCTCTATTCCCTAGCTTGAGAAAGGAGCGCGCCCGAGTGCGCATGCTCTGAAACGCGTCGCCTTACGGCAGTACAGCACATACTCTGGATGTGCGTTCCAGCGTCCCAGCCTCCCAATTGACTACTCGGCGGTGCCCAAGCCTCGTTTTGGATCTTTACTGATACCGGAAGCTTCTACCACACGGACCAGCCGTCAGCAATAGAGGAATAAGACTGTGGACATAGGAGGACGCAATCCTGTTTGGCTATACTGAACTCCCCATGCCGGACTATCTAAGTTTTTAATGTGAGTGTTTTTAATGCATATATTCCATTAAATATACAGTTTTACTAAGAGGCGCCTTTCCTGTTGTTTTTCCTTTTTATAGTTTTAGATGAGGATGGGTCACCAAAAACATACACAAAGAGTTACTAAGACAAATACAATGTAATAGAAAACCTCAATTGTACAGTAAAAGGGCACAAAATGGTAAAAGTTGTCGGGCACACCTCTACTGACATAAGAAGCCTTATAAAATAGTAGAGCCTTGCTAATTAAAGCCTTCCAGACAGATATTGACAGAGCCATAGGTTTCTTCCATGACAAGACAATGGGGTTGATTTACTATAGGCAAATCCACTCTGCACTACAAGTGCACTTGGAAGTGCAGTCACTGTCGATCTGAGGAAAAGATCTGAAATGAGGTGAAGCTCTGCTGATTTTATCATCCAATCATGTGTCAAGCAAAAATGCTGTTTTTTATTTTACTTGCATATCCCCCTCAGATCTTCAGCGACTGCACTTCCAAGTGGACTTATATTGCACAGTGGATTTGCCTTTAGTAAATAACCCCTAATGAGTTTACTGGCATAATAAAATAGCAAGGAGAGTAAAGTGCATATTGTTTTCTTCGGGGCTAAGGTGTCCACCAGGCCCAATAAACAAATTGCAATGGAAGGTTGAACATGTATAGTCGTGACTGCCTGAACACATTGCATGACATCCAACCAAAATTGTTGGATAGCCAATCCCAAAATATGTGGATAAAATCTGCCTGTGGGGCAGAACAGCGCCAACAGACAGAGGACTGAGAGGGAAAAAAATTTAGCTAATCTGGCCGGAGTCAAATATGTCCTATGAAGAATTTTAAATTGGATAAGATGATCTCTAGCGTACATGAGTCTGGTAAAAGGAGCATTCCACAAGTCATCTCAGTCATCTCCATCTATTTGAGGGAAGTCCACCAACCAGGCATTTCTACATGACAACTTGATCTTGCCAGTGTCAGTGAATAACTGCCTATAAATTACAGAGAGTGCCTTGGATAGGTCGCCATCACGTAACAAGTCCTCTAAGTCCCCGACCTTAACTACCAATGTGGCTGTACCAAATTGGGCGTAGAACAAATGCCTAAACTGTAGGTAGAGAAAAAATTGGGAATTTGGTAAGTAAAATTGGGATTTAAGAGCATCAAATTGGAGCAATACTACCTGCCTCACCACTACATGTGTACTTTAAGGTACTGCATCAATCCACCACCCATCTTCTGGTGTGGTGAAGAACTCACACTAATAAAAATCCTCTCAGCACTTAAAACAAGTCTTCTCCCCTGTATTTCAAAAGAGGTATAAAAAATTACCCTCAATATGTTATAGAAAACTGGTTTCTGTCCCGTTATTGGCTCCTTTTAGAATACAATAATCTCCTTGTTGTAAGGTTTATACTTTCCCTCCTCTCTATTCTTCATCTGGATCACTTCTTCCTCTTTGTGAAATGACAGTTAATCAGCAGAAAATGTCTAACCTGGCCAACATACTTGTGTTTTTTCAGTGATTATAGTAGACTGTTGAAGGTGCACGTATCCAGTGATTGGTGGTGAAGGATGCACTTTAGCTTATAATATCCTCATTAGAGGAAGCTGAGCACTTCCACATGTGACAATGCCCAGGCAATCAACCCAAGAGAACTTATTGGATTTCTATGTCAGCCAATAGCAAGATGTAAACCATTTTTTTTCATTGAAATAAACCAGATTCTGTTTTACATCCACAAAAAAACTAAATACAAAATACTTTTTGGAGTGTTGTGAGACTTTTTAGCAATATGATATAGTAGTGGCCTTTTTGTGATGGCAATACTAATGAAAGTGTGTGCATCTGGTAATAAAGATACGTTGCCCTGCTGCTGATATAAGAACTTATGAGATGCTGAAGATCTATATGTAAAGAATTTGAGCAAGTCACTGCATTGTTATTCAACATTTCTATGGCTTGTTGAATGAGTGAAGTATAATCTTTGTAATGTATGGACTAAGTGCCAAAAACAGATAAGGTACCACATCATAAAATGGTGAGGAATGTGGATTTTCTTGGTAACGTCATGGACAATCCATATAACATATCAATTAAAATCATACAAATATTTAATTAAAGTGTCCAACACTTAGAGTGTCACAATTTAAATATAGATGATTATGCAAGAAGCTGTTCTATAATGAACCATACAACCAAGATTACAAATACGTCACAAATCTTTTAGATAGCAACATTCAGGAACATGTGGACAGCCGACATTTATCAAGATGTTTCACTGTATTCACCTCTTCTTTGGGAGCTTAGGGAGCAATAAATCTTTGTAAAAAAATCAAAAACATACAAATAATATATGTCACACAGATAAAGGGTACATAAACAATGAAATACTAAATTTGATTGCGATGCCATAAGGTGGCAATCAAACACCTAATATAATGCTGTGCCACATCCTGAAAGGTCTGAATAGCAAAGAAATGGGAATAATGGACTTTATAGACACATATAAAAATAATAAATGTTAATAATTACATAAAAGATCACAACATATACAAACAATAAGACATGATAAAAGGTAAGAGGGACTAATGTGGTTCCCCTGGAGGATATGATAGAATATACTTCCTGTGTGACAATGCAAAATTGTGCCCACACAATAATATACACTCCTCTCAGATTGGTTTCCACATGTCCACTTGATTTAAAATACTTCTGCTCTACATCTGTCTTCGGCGCAACTGCACACACAAATCAGATTTTAAGATCCAAGCAGCCGAGTTACGTATACGTCTTCGCCAGTGGGGCTATAGAAAAAGCCTGCTCAGGAGGCCCTAAATAGAAGCAGGAATTCTCTGCTCTATCCTAACGCAAACTCTAATCTGAAACATCATACTACCAAGTTTATTACCAAATACTCAGCACCGCATCAACAATTACGAACCTGTATGCAAAAGCACTGGTATCTCTTGAGTGAGGATTCCATTCTCCACAAATATGTCAGAGATACCCCGGAGATAGTTTTTCGCAAAACTACCTCAATCGGAAATAAAATTACAACTAGCCAATACACACCCAATAGAAACATCATACTGACAATTCAAGGGATTTCCATTTGTGGACAGTGTACCTACTGCCCATGGGTACACGATTCCACCTACCCAATGGGTAAATGTTTCATCCACGCTTCCATATGAGTTACGACACGAGGGGAGTTATATATTTGATGCTTTGCAGAGCATTTTATGTAGGCAAAACGATCCGGCAGTTTAGGCAACGCATTTACGATCGCATCTATTATTCCCAGTATGCCAAAACGATTACCCCAGTTAGCCGCCACCTGGGCCTGTACCACAAATTTGACACTGCCTTTGTCCAATTCATTGTTTTCAAAGTGGTACTGGAGGACCCACGTGGTGGCAAATGGTATAAACGTATCCTTCAGAAAGAGACTTTTTGGATTGAACGCCTGGAAGCAACCAAACTACTAGGAATTAATGAAGTTCTATCATACAGGCCCTTCCTTTGAAGGGGCTGTATGATTATGATACTATCATTTAATATCAGTATAACGTTTCAGGCTCCCAGTATTTGGTATATAAATAATTCAGTATGAGTTTTGTTATGGACACAGCACTGTTTAAGCTGGGTATTCATGCTTTTCTCATCTATCTATAATCCAATGGAGTAAACTATAGCACCGTACCAAACTTCAACGTCCATTAATATACTTTTGAGACTGTGTATACTGTTCAGGATTAGTGAGGATTTCAGGTATTGTAATACATTCCTCCTGCACTGTATGTCCCCTATTAAGGGTACTACCTAATGTCATCTATTTTTCTTAGATAACTTTGGGAAACTTTTGTTTTCCTCTATAGATATCAAAGAATACCATATAGTCTGGCCGCAGTATTTGTGGATGTATGTCTAGTGTTGTGTGAGTATAGGAAACGGGTTATTCAGCCAAATATTCACCCATTGGCCAACGTATGTCGGAATAATTATTGTGTATATTCTTTACACTTTTAGCTACCTTGTATGTCCCCATGTCCTGACCAATGTGCTAATTCACGGCTGCTCCCCGTGCAATACGGGCTCTGGTCCATTGGGGGTCCTTTCTGTGGCTAGGTGCTTTTGGCGCAAGTGAGTATAAGTGATGTATACATAGACGTATTTATATATATATATATATATATATATATATATATATATATATATATATATATATAAAATTGTTGTTGTAAACTGTACTCTAATTAAAGGATGTTTCTTTGCATCAAGACATTCAAGCTCCTGAAGAAGCGACGCTCAAGTCGCGGAACATGTAGAGCAGAAGTATTTTAAATCAAGTGGACATGTGGAGAGGAGTGTATATCATTGTGTGGGCACAATTTTGCATTGTCACACAGGAAGTATATTCTATCATATCCTCCAGGGGAACCACACTTATTCCCTTTTACCTTTATCATGTCATATTGTTTGTATATGGTGTGATCTTTAATGCAATTATTAAAATGTATTATTTTTATATGTGCGTATAAAGTCTCTACTAAAAGTTTCTTTACTATTCGGGTATATAAACAAGTCATAAAGATATGTATTTTGAGGACTATCAGGATAGGGGGTCCAAAATCTTACCTGGGGGTGCCGGGCAGGCTAGCCAAGCCATATGCAGAAGAAGCAGTGAATACTATGAAACATTTTGAGAAATGTTGACTGTCCGCATTTCCTAAATGTTGCTTCTAAAGAATTTGGAAAAGCATCTCAGTCTGTTATGGAGCTTATGCTCTTGCATGAGCATCTACAGTATCTCACAAAAGTGAATACATCCCTCACATTTTTGTAAATATTTTATTATATCTTTTCATGTGACAACACTGAAGAAATGACACTTTGCTACAATGTAAAGTAGTGAGTCTACAGCTTGTATAACAGTGTAAATTTGCTGTCCCCTCAAGATAACTCACAGCCATTAATGTCTTAACTGCTGGCAACAAAAGTGAGTACACCCCTAAGCGAAAATGTCCAAATTGGGCTCAATTAGCCATTTTCCCTCCCTGGTGTCATGTGACTCGTTAGTGTTAGAAGGTCTCAGGTGTGAATGGGGAGCAGGTGTGTTAAATTTTGTGTTATCGCTCTCACTCTCTCATACTGGTCACTGGAAGTTCAACATGGTATCTCATGGCAAACAACTCTCAGAGGATCTGAAGAAAATGAATTGTTGCTCTACATAAAGATGGCCTAGGCTACAAGAAAATTGCCACGACCCTGAAACTGAGCTGCAGCACAGTGGCCAAGACCATACAGTGGTTTAACAGGACAGGTTCCACTCAGAACAGGCCTTGCCATAATCGACCAAAGAAGTTGAGTGCACAGCATCATGTCCAGAGGTTGTCTTTACCAAATAGACGTATCAGTGCTGTGCTGCCAGCATTGCTGCAGAGGTTGAAGGGGTGGGGGGTCAGCCTGTCAGTGCTCAGACCATATGCCGCACACTGCATCAAATTGGTCTGCATGGCTGCTGTCCCAGAAGGAAGCCTCTTCTAAAGATGATACACAAGAAAGCCTGCAAACAGTTTGCTGAAGACAAGCAGACTAAGGACATGGATTACTGAACCATGTCCTGTGGTCTGATGAGACCAAGATAAACTTATTTGGTTCAGATTGTGTCAAGCATGTATGGCGGCAACCAGGTGAGGAGTACAAAGACAGGTGTGTCTTGCCTACAGTCAAGCATGGTGGTGAGAGTGTCATGGTCTGGGGCTGCATGAGTGCTGCCTGCACTGGGGAGCTACAGTTTGTTGAGGGAACCATGAATGCCTACATGTACTGTGACATACTGAAGTAGAACATGATCCCCTCCCTTCGGAGACTGGGCCGCAGGTTAGTATTCCAACATGATAACGACAAACACACCTCCAAGATGACCACTGCTTTGCTAAAGAAGCTGAGGGTAAAGGTGATGGACTGGCCAAGCATGTCTCCAGACCTAAACCCTATTGAGCATCTCTGGGACATCCTCAAAGGGAAGGTGGAGGAGCCCAAGGTCTCTAACATCCACCAGCTCCGCGATGTTGTCATAGAGGAGTGGAAGAGGAGACCAGTGGCAACTTGTGAAGCTCTGGTGAACTGTATGCCCAAGAGGGTTAAGGTAGTGCTGGAAAATAATGGTCGCCACAAAAATTATTGACACTTTGGGCCCAACTTGGACATTTTCACTTAGGGGTGTACTCACTTTTGTTGCCAGTGGTTTAGACAATAATAGCTGTGTTTGTGAGATGCTATATATTTGTGAAATTCTGAGTGTTGGACCTTTTAATTATTTGTTTGTAATAAAATGTCTGTATGATTTTATTTGATATATTGCATGGGTTGTCTATGAAAGCACCAAGAAAATCCCTATTTCTCACAAATGTTTCTTTTTGATAACCTTTGTAAAGTGATGGAAAGCCTGGAAGTAGATGCCTACAATACTATACCATAAATCCACTTAAGCATAAAAACATAAAAAGAAAAATGCTTTTGAATAAAATGAATAGTAAGTAATATTGCTAAGGCAGACAGCGCATGTTAAAGAAAGGAAATGAAGGTAGTCTAAAAACTGGAGTTTAAACCAATGATTATGACTTCATACTATGTACAGCCATTATACTGCACCCTTTAAAATAAATTATTTTACCAATAGAACATTGACTCTTCCCTCAGGCTGGCCCCATGCTTGCTCTATTTCCGATGGCGAGCTGCAGGGGATTGACAGCATAAAACAAATCAGAGCCGAGAGCTGGCATGAACTTTTGCCCGTACTCCTTTGCTATAAAGCTGAAGTAGGTAATGCCACACTTTACATATAAAATGTAATTAGGTGTAATTTAATGGCATTTTCCTAAAAGTTGTTTTTGTTTGGTGTTTATTTATACATTGAAGGTCCTGTAGAAACATCATGGTATGTACTGTAAATTACATAGAGTCAAGTGGGAAAATTCCAAGCTGACCCAAAACACAGATTACATTATCATGTCTGTTCTCTTGCTGCTCTTGTATCTGTCACCTCTGGGGTTTCTGACATGAATCTGTGTTGTTTATAACAGCATGTACCTTCAGGTTATTTACAGCAACAGAGCACCTACACATCTATAGAATATCTTCTAAAATGATTTACTTGTGACAGACTGTGCACAGTTCATGTAGCTATATTGGTGCCATCCCAGGCCCTGTCAGATCATATTCTAGAAATATAACTCAATATTACCAATTACTCAATATTTATTTTCTAAAAGAGCCCCCAAATCTAACTTACAAGCTGGTTTATGTAAAAGTGTTTAACCATGTCACATTTATGAAGAGAATATTACAGTATATACAAAACATAAAAAAACTGATGGTAAGAAGTGATTCCAATACATCCTGTGCAGAAAGCCATCAGTTGGGGCCACATTTTACATGCTAGCACTTTGCACACCATGTTGTGAATATTTATGGTCCACAGATATTAGTTATTAATATTCCTATTCAGTGGAGGTGCAAGGTTCACTATTAGGCCAGGAAAAATGATTTCAATGACTCTGCCCATTTGTCTAAAATAAGGAATTAACCTGCTTTTTTTTTTTTTTTAATTTGTGATAGAAAATATGAAATTACTTGTTTGAAGAACATATTCACAGATAAATAATAGTACAGGTGATTCACAACCTGCCTGTATCACTTCACTTGACTGTATGTTTTAGTGCAGGGTACTGCAACTAGTGTAGCAGTGTCAGTAATGGACAAAAAATAGTAACAATTAGTTTGTTTACATTTTACCAGTAGGTTGCCAACTATAGTAGAAGTGATTCTAGATCACTTCTACATGCATGTGAAGGTGGTAAATACTTCTGTCTGAGCACTTTCAGGTTCAGAGCTGTTGAATCGCTAAAGGGTATTTCCAATTTTACAGTAAAAATTTGAGAATAAAAATGTATGCTATGTTTTCCAATTCATACTGCATACTAAAAAACTATATTTGTAGCCTTTTAGATGTTTCTGAGTAGAAAATGTCATGGCCAATTCACAAAATTTCTGATCAGTCTATTGCCCTGTACACACGGTCGGATTTTCCGATGAAAAAAGTGGGATCGGATTGTGTTGTCGGAAATTCCGATCGTGTGTGGGCTCCATCTGACTTTTTCCATTGGAATTTCCGACACACAAAGTTTGAGAGCAGGATATAAAATTTTCCGACAACAAAATCCGATTGTTTAAATTCCGATCGTGAGTACACAAATCCGACGCACAAAGTGCCACGCATGCTCAGAATATATTAAGAGGCGAAAGCTATTGGCTACTGCCCCGTTTATAGTCCTGACGTACATGTTTTATGTCACTGCCTTCAGAATGATTGGATTTTCCGACAACTTTGTGCGACCGTGTGTATGCAAGACAAGTTTAGCCCAAAATCGGGAAAAATCTGATGGATTTTGTTGTCGGAATGTCCGATCGTGTGTACAGGGCATTACAGTGTCTTGTCCCCACACAAAGTGTACTATACCTCATTAACATAAAGCACAGGAAGGCAGTTTCTACATTTGTAACCCTTTCTTAGGACAGACAGTGTTCAAATCTAAAAGTAAAAGTGAAAAACAAAAAACCTGCGCCAGAAATTAAACAATTAAATACAATCAAAAATTAAATTTTTGATTAAATTAAATACAAACAAAAATCAATGCAGCAGCTGTTTCAATTGTGTGATATATGTGAAAAGTGATGCCACGGGATCTAATCCTAAGACAAACAGCGCTAGCGCTTAATTACATGAAAAAAATGTGCAAAGTCCAATAATGTTGAATAATGCCGCGTACACACGAGTGGACTTTACGGCAGACTTTGCCCGGCGGACTTTTCGACTGACTTTATGACGGACTTTCCGAATGAACGGACTTGCCTACACACAATCCACCAAAGTCCATCGAATTCGTACGTGATGACGTCTGACCGGACTAAAACAAGGAAGTTCATAGCCAGTAGCCAATAGCTGCCCTAGCGTGGCTTTTTGTCTGTCGAACTAGCATACAGACGAGCGGACTTTTCGACCGGACTCAATTTCGACGGATAGATTTAAAACATGTTTCAAATCTAAGTCCGTCCAACTTTTGAGAAAACAAAGTCCGCTGGAGCCCACACACGATCGAATTGTCCGACGAAATCCCGTCCGCCGGGCAAAGTCTGCCGTAAAGTCCGCTCGTGTGTACGCGGCATAAGATAAATCTTGCATTCAAATAAAAAAAGTGCTTTTTGTGGAAGTGTCACACAATTGTGAACCAATGTTGATGGTGTTCCCAAATGATGCATGTAAAATGTGAAGGTCCCTACTCACGGAATTACCTTATGATAAGAGAGGTCAAATGTACTGTATGGTCTTATTGACCAGAGGTTTTGGAGGAACCGACTCCCGTCACTGCCTGATGATCCATGATCCCATGGACCAGCCCAGAGGAATCAGCCCTCACTCTCCCACATTGGGCGAGATCCAGACCGCAATGCACTCTCATTGATTAACAGAAAAATGTAACAAATATAAAATAAGTGTTATTTGGCTGCAAAATACAATTAAATAAAAACAAATAACAAATTTAAAGTGTAAAAAAATAAAAGTTGAATCAAAATAATTCCCCAGGTACATGCGCACTTAAATAACAATTGGTCAACATGTATTAGGTGCCCCAGCACATGCCAGAGTGAGAAGAAATCAACAAGGGCTATAAACTATGGTTTAATTTAAATTGATGAGTGAAAGGCTTTCAAAGCATTGACTATGGATATTTTTTTGCAGACGCCTGCAGTTTTAATGCTTGGCTGATTTGGTGTCTATTTGCTCAACACATTGCCATCTTTTGTATACAACAGAAAATGTATTTGAATTCATTTTTATGTAGTTTTAAATAAAAATATATAAATTATGTAAACAGAAGAGCAAATATCGTAAAACATAAAAAAAGATAACTACCTGCTTTCAGAAAGTATATTTTGTTTAGGTGGGGGGGGGGGGGTTAAGGGTATTTTCATGTAAAAAAGAAAAAAGTGATTTTTTGTGTATACATACAATTTAAAAATGCTATGTTGTCACCAGGGTTTAAGGCAGGGATATGCAATTAGCGGACCTCCAGCTGTTGCAGAACTACAAGTCCCCAGAGGCAGAGGCATGATGGGACTTGTAGTTTTGCAACAGCTGGAGGTCCGCTAATTGCATATCTCTGGTTTAAGGGACTGTATAGGGTTTTTTGCAAACATTTTCTTTATTTAGTATGTTTAAGATGTAAACATACTTTGTAAGGTTTAATATCTGTTTACTTAACTTTAGTCATGTAACATTACATTGTTTATTCTTTTCTCATATTTACAATTTGAAGCCATCAGGAGGCAAATGTGAGGCAAAAGAGCCCCCTGACCACCAGGTTGATTTACAGCTACGTTTTAAATAGCCTGTATTGTAAAACTTCTGACTAGCACTATAACAGAATACTTACACATCTTAATCATTCAAAGAAGAGACACACCACTCTCAATTTCCTGAGAAGAGAGATGGCACTGTGAATTTTCAATCTGCAGAAATTGTAAATAAGTTAAGACATAATGCTGGGCTTTCTACAAGCATTCTGTTATGAAAGCATCCAATATTAATTATTTGTAAAATATGTTCTACAAATAATCAAGTAATGCAAAAAATTATATAAAGCAAATATATAAATGTGTAATCTTGTAATAATAAAATTGACCAAGTTTACCTTTTACAGCATTTTTTTGTGCCATTTTTTAACATATTTTTGTCTAACTATAATATTCTCAGTGTGCAAGCTAAGTAATTTCATAATCATCAGTTATGTTATAAAACAATAATATTTTATTTAAATATGACTGCAAAGTAATTAAAATGGAATGCAATATTTAGTTCACATTAAACTGTGGGGCACATTGACATTTATTGTGTCAGCCTGTCAAGCATGTCACCAGAATTGCATTTCAAATCTTATAATTACTGCATTCTTGAATCGAGATTTTATGTTCTGCAAATGTGTTACCACTGAAAAGAAAAGATAGGCAATAAAATGTACACATCAGGGATGTAGTTACTTCAGAATTCCAATCAAAACAATGGCTATCCAGTGGTAGTATTGTTTCACTTTCTTGTAATATATGATCTCCCGGAGTTGTGACTGTTTATAAACTCCTTGCTGTGAGCCTGAAGTGAATGTACCTTTATCTGTTAGCTAAGGTTGTCTGCGTGACTACTTGTACTTTTGCAAGATTACCGTAGAGTCTCAGTTTGTACTCTCTTTGCAACTTTAGAGAAATTATTATTTTTTTTTTTTTGCTAATATCTTACAATCATTTTTCTATCATAGTTAGCTTATTTCCATTATAGCTGATTCAAAAATTCGGATCGAGTTTCATGAATATAGATGTTCTGAGCAGAATTCACATTTAAGTGTTATTTTGGGTGGTTCAGTGTTGTTTACAGCCTCTGCCTTTCTATTTGCTCCTGCTAATTTATGAGCACACTTAGCATGAATGCCAGCATCTGACTTGTTGCAGGGCAGTGTGGATCTCTTTTAATTCACATGCTTTGGTAAGTGAAGCCCATCGAGTATCTACTTTACCCATCAAGTATGTGTAGCCAAGGGTTTGCTACTATCGTTACTATAGTTGAACAGTTTGTTGTTGTTTTAAATGAGTTTGGCTCCCTCTAGTGGCTGCTTGGCTCTATTAGGATTTGTTTTCCTTATTCTTTGAGAAGGAATGCAGCAAAGTATTGTGGGAGATATAGTTTGGAGGAGGAAGTGACTCTGTTAGCTGGATCAGCCCTGGACTAGAGGACAGACAATGCAAATCGCGCAGCACTGCCTGCTGGGAGGAGTGATAAAAGGACAGGCGTGGCTGATTTTCAGCATCTCTGGACGCCAATCAGCACCTGCCAGCAGGAGGTCTGTGTGTGACCAGGAGTGAGAGACTGCGGACTATACAGTGGAGAGCCGGATCGCCCACCTTTGAGAGATCTCGGAGTACAGCCCTGCTATCCTAGCAAGCAGACCGGCCTGTGCTTCAGAGCAACTGGAAGCCCCTGCACTTCAGTCCACCGGGCATTGCAGCATGGCGTGGCAGCGCCATCTTCACCAGACGGAGACACCAGGAGGGGATTCCGAACGGAGCCTCACAGCCACTGAGGTATGACCATTCCAGTAGAAAGTACAGTATTGCTGAGTGAGTTCTTTCTACAGACTGCTGGTGAGACTTGTAGTTCCACGGAGGTGAATCTACTTCTTCACAGGCATCATACAGCTGGACTTTGGGGCCTCGTCTTTTTCCCCTGCTCTGTAAAGTCAGTACTGTATTGCACTCACATGTAAGGAGGAATCTACAAGTGGTGATATTTCTTAAAGTATGCAGTCATCAGCATATCTTTTGTTCTACAGTGATTTATTTTCCTTTGTCTTTGTGGATTACAAATACTGCAGTTTAAACATCAGGCTAGCTGAAGATATCCGGAGTTGAAAGAACTTTCATAATTTTCCTCTTTTACCAAGCATTGCTGCTCTACTTATAAGTTGAACTCTGGATTATAGCCTAGGGGGAGCCATTGAGTATATGCTAGACTTTACACAGTGTTCTTGAATGTAAAGAATATATACTGCATTTTGGTCTGCGTGTTGAGGCCTCAGTGGGAAGGTATTCGATATATAGTTTGAAGATATTGGGTTCTTATCCCTCTGTGCACCTGTTCACATATACTCCTTAAAGTGATCATAAGGTTATAAGTTCTGTATGTGCATTAAGTGATAACAATTGTCAATTATAATTTGTGTTTATTCATGCTCTTCATTGTGTTCTATTACTTATTTTAGTAAACTTTTCTGAGTGGTTCAGTGATATTGTGTGAGTTTCTCATTGCTAACGTCACATTGCAGAATGGAACCCAAGGTGTCAGAGGTAAGAGAGGATCTGCAGAGTCGGGGTGGCCAGTGGGCTATAGAGTCAATCAACAGCCCTCACTGGGGTACTGCTGCATATGTACTTTACCATAATTCCTGAGTTGCTTAAAAATAAAAGGTTGCCCAGGCCAGAGATCACACTTTGTGGGCCCCTAAAACATCTAAATTAATAAAGGTGAGAAAAGGTGAAAACACAAAAAAAAGACTTACTTTAGCTTCACAGAATTTAAACATTTTTTGGGTCAGCAATTAGGGTAAGGGTTGAGGTATATGTAGGCCCTTACCATGTAGGACAACCCATTCAGTTTAAAATGGAAATGCAAAGCAAAAAATGTGTGTGTGTGTGTGTGTGTGTGTGTGTGTGTGTGTGTGTGTGTGTGTGTGTGTGTGTGTGTGTGTATATATATATATATATACTCACAAGCCACTTTATTAGGGCCCTCTTCAATTGCATGGTAACACAAATTGCTAATCAGCCAAGCACATGGCAGCAACTCAATGCATTTAGATATGGAGACTGTAGGGGAGGGGTGTTAGCAGGTGGCAGAGAAACGGCAATACAGATCTTCCCAGTGAAGAGCTGTGCAGGGGGCCATTCAACACAAGTCTGACCACTGGATTATAGGCAGGTTGTGATTCCATGTAGAATGCAAAGAAGAAAACCGACCACACTGGGATGGATGTGGTCAGTTTGAAATAGAGAAGAACCTCAAGATCTACTTTTTACAAATTATTTTTCATAGCTTCAGCTTCATCTCAGATAAAAGAAACACTCCCACAATGGGATGGATGTGCTCTTGTGGTCAGTTTTAAATAGAGAAGTACCTCAAGATCCACCTTTTACAAATTATTTTTCATAGCTTCAGCTTCATCTAAGACAAAAGAAACACTCCCATAGAATATAATGTAACCAAAAGCCAAGGTGCTTTATTAAAATACTACCCATAAGTCTGACTAGCACTTCCAGGTGGGATGTGTCATGGACTGGGAGTGATGTCACACAGTGCACCCAGGCGTGCTTGTCAGATTTATTGGTTTCAAAGAAGCCTTTATGTGTTTTTTTATACATGAGTGGTATTTTAATAAAATGCTTTGGATTTCAATGGTTTTACACTGTGGGGTCATTGTTTTGTCTGAGATGAAGCTTTTAAAAAGTGGTCACTCAAGAAGGGGGACTGATCGACGAGATACTGATAAAGTGGGCTTTGACTTATCTTGTTAATGAAGTGGATCAATTTGGTATGGTGAGCCTCCCTATAAAAATTCACTGGTGGTTATTGGTCTTAAAGGGGCATAACACCTTTTCCTTTCTGTTTGGAAAAGGCTATTTACACCCACTTCTGATAAAGGGATAAATATGTCCGGTAAGTGTAGATATTGGCATGTGTTGGATTGCTGTCTTACTATTCTTGTGAGTAATATTTTATTTAATTCTGGTGTAGATCAACATACTACACTATATCAGTCTTTCTGCTTTATGATAATCTTGAGCAAATTGTATTTGGTACTGTCTATTGGATTAGAAGGGGATAATCCTAGAAATGGATTTTGTCTAATCCAAAGAGACCCCTGTAAGGGGTCAATATCTTCTGGTGAGCTTCTATCTATATAATAAATTCACAAAGATCACAAAGGAGAAATCATGGTGACAGGTGCAAAATATATCTGAGTGGACTTTCTTATTCATTTACTGGTTTACTCATTCACTCTATGAACCTCACTTATTTATTTATTATTTGTTCATGTTAATTGTGGTTTTATTTGATTTAATTTCCCCATTATTGCATCATTTGTACAGGATTTGTGATGAAAGTGTATTACTAAAGGTTAGAGTAGCACTGGAACACATTTAAATATTAAAACTATATACCAGTACAATTTTGTTCAAAATTGTTCATGTTAAGAACATTCATTTGATTTTGTAATAATGAGGTCGAATCGACTTCCGTTTTCAACTACAAAGAAAATTTGAAGGAGCGGAATGGAAATTGTTTCTCAAACGAAATAATTTCTAACAGTAAATGTGGTTTTCATTCAGGAATTATTCATTCCAAAATCAAATGTTAAAACTGAATTCCAGGAATTCAGCAACTTTGCAGGCACAAAGTTAAGTCCAAGTTAGGTGTATGTCATCTCCGGGGGTTATCTCTATTACTTGTATGTGACAGGTTTATTACACTCAGAAGAAAACACTTGGGCTGTGAGAGGAGAGAAGCACATACAGCAGCTGTGCTCACCCTTCCCCCTGCTGCCAATAAAGAGAAGCTTTTGTATTTTGTGAATGAGTTCACATATTACAGAGGCTTCTGTGAATGGGCAGAAAGAGGGGAGAGCATAGCAGTTACAGCAACTCTGGTCTTGAGGGAACTGAGACCATAGTGAGCAGTGTGGGAGCTCTGGAAGTTGTGTCAGATGTGAATAATAGAGAAAAGTCTACAAGGAGGCAGGCACCTCGTTAGACCTAACTCATGGTATGCCTGCAGTTTTTATAAAGTAGCTGAATTCTTGGAATTCAGGTTTAAAAGCAAACAGAATTGTGAAGTACTTTCAAATGACATTCATCCAGTCATCAAATGTTGTGATTCTGGTGTGTTTCTACGTTGACGAGCACTGGTTTCCCCCTCCCATGCATCCCACCAGCCTCTCCCTTCCTCTCACCCTTTTTTCTGCTACCTGTTTATTTTTCTCTCTCTCCTCTATATCATTTTATTTACAGTATATAGGTATATCTATGCTCTGTTAGTTTCTTGGTTTTCCTACCATGGAGGGTAAACTGTTTTTCTGTGTGCACAAAATCCATTTTCATCCCGAGATCTGAGGTGGTTACTTCCAGTGTACTTTCCATACATCCTTAAAGACCCATATTTTATTTTGCTTGATAAACATACAACTTTATACATTTTTGAGTATTCACCTCTTCAGTTGCTCTAAATGCAATACCCATTTGACACCTCCCTGTGAACTATGTGCAAACTGTTACCTTTGTATTTTGAAAAACGTCAATGAAAATGATCACAAAGGAAACCCACTAGTGTATAGTCAGCTTTAATCTCTCTAACAGAGCCCTGGAAAGCATTGTAAATGCATGGAAGTGCAAAACAACACACATAAATGTCAATACAGTCATTTGAGGTTTTCTTAAAAATAAAGTTTAGTAAAGTTGAAAAAAAATAGAAAAAAGTATTGGAGGACATTTTAAAACGCAATGAAGCATGCAAATACACTTTTTGGTGTGAATGAACCCTTAGACTTTCTCCCTGTTATTTTCCTGATTAAACAGCAAATTCACAGCAAATTTACTGATTTTGGGAAGAAAGTGTGTCACACCTGCCACAATTATGGACAATAAACATTAATCAGGGGCTTCTGTGTATTGAGTTCATTATTAAACTATTAGCAAATTAAGAACATCCAGTATTTTCCATTATGTTATTATTTCTTTGTGTATTTACTAGCTTGAAAATCTTGCCACCTTATCGTCTGCCCGGTATTTTGTTGAGAGACTATACGTGCTTTCACTGTCTGATCAAAAACCCACTGAGTGAACACTTCAAACCATGACCTCATTCTGATCTTACCTCTCCTCGCCTCCCACCACTCTACTGTTCAGCTGTGTATTTAGAAGTCTCTTACCGACACGTGCCGTACTTCTCACATGGAGCCGAGAAATCAGTTATCCCCATTAAAACCAAAAATGTATGTACAGGTGAACTGTTTTTCTGACTAGCATCTCTCAGTCTTGTAATATCAGCAACATAAAGTTTGATGAACATTATGTTTAAACATACTATTCTAATGTACAGTACAGTTCATATGGGCCCTCAAGCTAGATTTTCAATAAAAAGGATTTACTCTACCACAGATATTTGCATAACTTCTCCCCACAGCCAGTTGACTGCTTGCATCAGGGCTGGAGGCTCTTGAGACAGGGTGCTGTAATGTCTGTTGTATTCAGGAACCTATCTACAGCACATTACTGGAACCCTTCTACTAGCTATGATCTGTCTGCATCGCACAGAGAAGCATAGAGACCCAGTGATGACATCATATGGTATGTAATGAAAAGGGAAATAACAATTATTAGCATATACACTATAGGAAACAAAATATAAGCAGATGAAGACTTCAAACTTAAAGCGTAGTTCCACTTTTACAGTCAAATCTGAGAAAACCTTATTATGTGCTCTCATTCACACAGCATGCCTAAATTCATTTTTTTAATCTTTCATACCTTTTAGATGTTTCTCAGTATAAGGCAACATGCTGGTTGCAAGATTTTTTGAACAGTGTTAGAATATGCCTGTCCTAAGTCTGTCCTGATTAACATGCAATGCAAGTAGCCCAGCCTCTACACCTTTGATCACTTGCTTACTGGGCACTTATACCCCCTTCCCAGGCCAATTTTCAGCTTTCAGCGCTGTAGCACTTTGAATGACAATCGCACGGTCATGCAACACTGTTTCCAAATTTTATAATTTTTTTCACACAAATAAGGCTTTCTTTTGGTGGTATTTTTTGCTAAAGAAACAAAAAAAGACTAAAAATTTAAAAGATAAAAAAACATTTTTTATAGTTTGTCATAAAATTTTGCAAACAGGTAATTCTTCTCCTTCACTGATGTGCACTGATGAGGCTGCACTGATGGGCACTGATAGGCTGCACTGATGGGCACTGATAGGCATGATGAAGCTGCACTGATGGACACTGATAAGTCAGCAATGGTGGGCACTGATGAGGAGGCACTGATAAGGATGCATTGATAGTTGGCACTGATGGGCATTGAGAGGTGGCACTGATGGGCTCTGATAGGCTGCACTGAAGAGCACTGATATGTGGCACTGATGAGCACTGATAGGTGGCACTGATGGGCACTATTAGGTGACACTGATGGGCACTGATAGGCACTGGTAGGTGGCACTGATGGGCACTGGTGGGCACTGTTTGGCAGCACTGGTGAGCACTGTTAGGTGGCACTGGTGGGCGCTGAAGGGCACTGATAAGTGGTACTGGTGTGCACTGATAGGTGACACTGGTTGGTACTGATTAGAAGCACTGGTGGGCACAGATTGGGACCAATGTCCCTGCAACAGAAGCTGGTTACCAGCTTTCTTTTGTTCTCCTCATGCTAATCGTGAGAAAAAAAAAATTATAACCCGTTTCTGTTTACTTGTGTGAACAGCTGTCATTGGCTGACAGCTCATCCCATGGTAAAGGCTGTTATGGTTGGCTCTCTACCCTTTTCTGTGATCAGCCGAGTCAGAAGAACTTATAGAGCGCACCTCCCACGTGGACGTCTATTGATGCCCTCCCGGCACTGGAGGCTCGCACTGTAGCCGTCTTTTGGCTATAGCGCGGGGCGGAAAGTGGTTAACCCTATGTTAAGACAGACAGTCTTCAAATCTAATTGCAATTGATAATGATGTTCTGCCAGCCCCCTCATAAATAAAGAGTATTTTTTCATTGCTGGAAGGTCCAGAATACAGCATCTAAAAAAGGTAATCTGCAATTTTTAAAAGGGGACATGTAACATATATAAAATATGTGTTATCCCAATTTGGCTGCAAAAGTGGAAATATGCTTTAAGAAAGTCTTTTTGTTAGGCAAAATTTTGAAAAATATTTTTTTTGTATTTCTGTTGCTTACATTTCTGTCTTACTTATTCATGTACCCTCTCTCTTAAAGTAGTTGTAAACCCACATTATAATTTTCTGGCAATCCCCTGTGTTAAATAATTCAATGTCTCCAGTGCCTGTGCTTTATTTAAAAAATGCCCCTGTATACCTTATTTAACAGTGCCGCTCAGTGCTCATGTGACCGCCCACCATTCCCACTCCTGATCTGACAGCTACAGCAGGAGGGGCCAAGAGTCCCTTGCTGACATCAGTCAGAAGTAGGAGAGGAGGAGCGAGGCGCCCGGTCACAAGAGCGCTAAGTGGCGCATGGAAATATGGTATACAGGGGCATTTTTTAATAAAGCAAAGACACTGGAGACATTGCAATATCTAACATTGGGGAATTGCCAGAAAATGATAAAGTTATGATAGCAGCAGGGGGGAGAGGGGGGCACTGTCACAAGCTGACAGGCAGGGAGGGGAGGAGGGGGAGAATGCGGGAGAGGAGAGAGCAGATGACGGAAGCACGTAAACTGACCACGGTTTCAGGGCTCAGCAGCCATGATAAACCGTGGTCATTTTACAGGGGGAGGGCAGAACCAGGCAGAATCAGACAGGTATTTCAGGTGATACAAGGGGCCAAATGACACAGCACAAGCACTGTGCTGTTATTCATGCTTTAAAGGGACAGGATAAATTTTATTTTAGAATAACAAACGCTTTAAATGTAAAGTTCCTATTGTCATGAGACTTCGGGGAGCCAATATTCTTGGTGGGATCTATTTCCCGTATTAGAAGTTAAACGGGACAAAGCATATGTCAAATAAAAATGTCAAAATGAAAACATCACATATGCTGTACATCTCTTTACTACGTGAACATATTTTATCAGTTTAGTTTTCTGTGAGTACAGATAAAATCCCGTTGATCCACTAGAAATGAACTCAACTCTTATTTTTCCTATTGTGGGCTGACAATCCGCAGGGTTTTTGTGGACTAAAGGCTGGTACACACTGGCTGAATATCGGCCGGTATTGGCCAGTTCAACAGAAACCGGCCGACATTCAGGCAGTGTGTACAGCAGCCTGGCGGCTTCTGTTTAACAGGCATGCTGGAAAACCAGCAGCCAAAGGGCATCCGATCAAGACTGGCAGTCATTGGCTGCAAGAGCTGACTAGTGCGTTCTGGCGGGGGGCAGTTCCCCTGTCAGAACACAATAGCTGTACTACCATTGCACAGTTATAACAGTGAGCTCCTCGCTTTTTTTCTTTATAATTTAGCCTGCAGGGTTGAATGAAAAGGAACTGCCTGTGTGTACCAGGCTTAAGTGTTGTCAGCCCTCCTCTTTTGTCTTTTGCCAAATTACTTAGCCACTCTCACTGTCCACGACATTGACTTGTAGTCCAAGATAAGAACAAGGAGAGCTATTATGAATATATACTATCATGCTAACAGTTGTGCTGCTGCACCTGTGCTGCTTAAAATGGAGCTAACTGTGCTGCACTCACACTGCGGCCAAACTGCAACGTGGCAATGTGAAAGTGACCTTCCATTTAAGGCATGCCATGATTGATAACTGTCACAGCTGCTTGTTCTCTCAACTGAACTGTCAAGCCATCAAATAGCTACTGTCATAAATGATTGCAGAACCATGGAAACTCCGAATAACATAGAGGTTAAAATGGCAGCGTCCTTGGCTGTAAAGGATAGCAGTGTTAAAGCGGAGGTCCACCCAAAATTTTTTTTTACATCAACAGTGTATTTAAAATATATTAAAAAACATTTAAAAAAAAAAATTTACTCACCAGAAATGGCTGTTGCTAGGCAGTCATCCTAATCTGCCACTTCTTTCTCCGCGAGCTGTTCTTCTCTTAATCCCTCGTGCTGCCTCCTGGGAAATGGGGTGCGCTGTCTTCTGGGACCTGTGTGTGTCCAAAAAGACAGCCGCCCATTCACAAAGCGCCGCGTGACTTGCGCATGCGCAGTAGGAAACAGGCAGTAAAGGCCCAAGGCTCCACTGCCTGTTTCCCTTCGTTAGGATGGCTGCGCCGGCACCCGATCCGATGAACGGATCGGCCTCAGGGGACCGACATCGCGGGCTCCCTGGACAGGTAACTGGTGATGATTTAGTTTATTAAAAATATATTTCTTTATGAATATATATTATATATGTTAACCCCCCTGCCAGCCTATTTTTCTGTGTCCCATTGGCGAGACCTCACCTCCTGTCCCAAAGAGACAGACAGAGGGACGATGTGGCAATTCTTCTCTATGACAGTTGTCCCTTGAACAGGTTTCTCCATTAGAAGGTTTCCCCATACCTCTGGGGACAACTGTAAAATTTTAGATTTCTCCTCACTTTAATTATCAGTGACAATGTACACCAGTTCAAATAAAGGGGTGGATCTCCCCAACGGGGACTGAAATAACAACTTTACAGCAGATCTGGTCCATCTCTACTCTATCCCTAATTAAAATTTAAAAATAGGTTTTGTCTATGGATACACTTTAAGATTATGATATACACAAGACTATCCAGCTTTATTATATGACATTTTAGGAAGGTGACTTTTTTTTGTATAAGTTTTCTTTTTCACTCGGATAGACATTCTCCTGCCACATTTACTGCAAAATAAAAATCTGTTTCATATTGAACCATTTCTTTCTTGAGATGAAATGTTGTCATATAAATCACTGTAGTTTTCCTGGATATTGTATCGTAAATAATAATCGTGCTCCCGTAAATGTTTCCCTTTGTAAACAATCTGATTCTCCTTTCCTTATAAATAAAAAAGTAAGCCCATATATCATTTTGTTCCTGTTTGTGAAAGCAGTAACAGCATCACAGTTTAAAAGTGTTATAGACTGCAGCACTGAAACGTGTAATACGAAGCAGATAAAAGCCAAATTTCCTACTCTGTATTCCAAGGTAATCACAGTATAATATATACAGGGCATTGACAGTTTCACACAATATGATGGAGTACAATTTTTTGCAGTTAGTGGCAGGCCATGACCTTTTTAAAATATGACTCTCAGCAATTATTTAAATTAATTAGTAAATACCAACACTGCCCAAGAAACACTGAAACTGTGATTAAAGTAAAACTACTGGCAAAGAAAAAAATGACATAAGCAGGGGCGCTGCTAGGTGGTAAAAAAAACAGGGGGGGGTGTGACCTACCTGACGCGCACTAATCTATCTGACACACACTGGCCTACCTGACGTGGACAAACACTGACCTACCTGACATACACTGACCTACCTGACATACACTAACCTACCTGACATACACTGGCCTACCTGACATACACTGACCTACCTGACATACACTGACCCGCACTGACCTACCTGGCATACACTGACCTACCTGACATACACTAACCTACCTGACATACACTGACCTACCTGACATACACTGACCCATACTGACCTACCTGACATACACTGACCTACCTGACATATACTAACCTACCTGACATACACTGACCTACCTGACATACACTGACCCGCACTGACCTACCTGACATACACTGACCCGCATTGACCTGCCTGACACACACTGACCTACCTGACAAACACTGACCCGCATTGACCTACCTGACACACATTGACCTACCTGACACACACTGACCCACACTGACCTACCTGACCAGACTTCAGGTGACGTGACCTCCTCCTGCAGGTCAGCCGTAGTGTGCGGCATGCCCATCACACAGTAGCGTAGACAGCAGGCACTCCAGGCAGCCAGAGCCATGATGACAGGAGAGGAGAGCCGCCCGCCCGAGCACCAAGTGGGGATCTTCTCACAGTGGCGCGGTGGCCGCATTGTAATTCTCGCCTTCTGGAGCCTGCAGCGCCTATGATGGACGTGACATGTCCCGCGGTCCCTGCATTGGACCATTGGGACGTCCATCAAAGGCTCTGCAGGCTTCAGAAGGCGGGACCTGCTATGTCACTTGGCCATGCACGGGGTCAGATCGGTCCCCGCTCGGTGGCAGCACTCGGGCTAATAATAGAACTGTGCACGCCCGAGACCCGGGACTTTTTGGGGCCCCGCTTGGGGCTCCAGCCACCGTCAGCCCCCCCCTTGCCTTCGCCACTGCATAAAGGACACTGTCAATAATAATGGCACAGCATTTATTGTCCACTCAGTAACATGCTACTAGGCTTTGATCCTGCCAATCTGTTGATTTTTAACTTCTGCAGGGTAACAACGCTGTTAGTTTCACTATGAAAATATGATATTGTTGCTCTGTGGTTCACACCTATGCGAATTGGATACGAGTTTGCCCGCATCCAATTTGCATAGCAGGAAATTGTGACCGGTTCTCTATGAAGCCGGTTCACACATCTCTGCAGCTGCTCCGGTGCGAATTGCACAGGAGTCCTGTGCTTCTTTTGGTCCATTTCAGGTCCGAATTCAGCCCAAAAGTCGGGATGAAATCGGACCTGAAACAGTGAAGGGAGACACACCAGACTCCTACTGTGAGCCGCTGTGTGTTCCAGTGTGAATCCAGCCTTAGATGGACCTAAATGTACATCTCTAGTTTAAATTATTAACTTTCAAAAAAACTACAATAAAATTGACCCAAAACTAATATAAAATAATAAATCATATGAAACTTTCTGTCTTACATAAATTACCCACACTACAAAAAAGAAACACTCAAATATAGGTGCTAAATCACCAGCTGCTACATTGAAATGTACCAAGACCTCTTGGTGTAAATGATTAAGGCTACATTCACACTGGGTGTGATATGTAGCAGCAGGAATCAGAGATTCCTGCTTCGGCTCTGAACGGCAGGAACCCCATTCATTCTAATAACAGGTCACCGGTGGCTGCAGCTCTCTGCACCGCCAGCAATTTCCTGTGGTGATCACAGCTGGACGCACTTTGTGTGTGTGTAGCGGCTATCACTGCAGGTAATCGTTGGTTGCGTGGATAGCAGCGACTAGCTGCAGCCACCAGCAACCTGTCATTACAGTAAATGGGGCCGGCGGCCACACCCCACCTCTCAGATTCCTGCCACTATTATTCGCACCGGCCTAAATCGCAGGTGTGAATGTAGCCTAACATATGAACAATTGATGTAGTGCCTTTCTATATAAGTAAATCAACACACCCCACCAACAATAGTGATATGGCTGCCAGAATCCTGACTAGGTCTAGAGTAAATCTTTGCACTGGCTACCTGGCAGGATTCACACTGACTTAAAAATCCTAATGCTCACTTTTAAGGCTCTGCATGGTTTGGCTCCCATTATCAGTTTGAACTTTTATAACCCCCCCCCCCCCACTTTCTGACACTCCTTCAGTTCTGGTCTTTTGTATGTCCCTCAAACCCATACATTCTGTGGAGGACAGAGCCTTTCCCATTATATCACAAAATTATTTTCTTCTCTTTCTTCTTTTCTCAAGAACATCAGAGAGTGACCTTCCTTAAACTCTTTCAAATCAAAACCAAAAACTTCCTACTTTAGACAAGCATTCACCTAACTGTTCCCCATTTTGTTGCTTTTCTCCTGTATTCTTTATTTATTGTTTCCTCTGTAGCACTTTAAGATAAATGTACTAGGAAAATTATGTTCCACTACAGGCATAACCCTCTGCTCCAGTCCTCCGGCATCAGGAGTAGGCTTCTTGTGGTCATGGACCACTTCACATCCAACACACCAGTCCACAGAAAGAAGGGGGAAGATTGGCTCATCATTAACAGCCGATGTTGGGTTTATTGTAATAACCAAAGCACAGACCGATTCACCTGACACAACCAACTCTAACGTATTTCACTCCTACGTGGAGCTTATTCGTAGAGTGTGCAAATGAGCTCCATGTAACAATGAAATGTGTTAGGATTGGGATTGGAAGGTGGGGTCTGTGCATTGGTTATTTCAATAAACCCAACATTGACTTTTAATGGTTGGTGGCTTTCTTCATCGTTCTTTCTGAGGACTTTGAGAAGGTATGTTTAAAGGCTATACAAAAAAAAGTTATTATTATTATTATACAAATTGCATATGCCAAGTCACTAAATATTCTTACCAAATATAATGTACAAACTTTCCCTACAAAATTATTAGTGATAAGTATACAAAAAAATGGCTTTGGGACGTATGCACTTTATGTCATTAGTGGTGTTGGGGTGTGTTGGTCTATTGTGTTATGTGTTAACCACTTCCCTACCGTGCATAGTCATATGACGGCGGCAGGAACCCTTTGTCCCTCCGGGCCCCCGTCATATGATGTCTTTTCTTCCTGAGCCTCTAGGGGGTGTGCGCCGCCGCGTCACTAGGCACCCGATGCGCATGCCGGGCGGCTGCTATGTCCGCCGGGCACCCGCGATTGCCCGTGAACACAGCAGGACTGTGGATCTGTGTGTGTAAACTGTGTGTAAACTGGATCTGTGTGTGTAAACACACAGATCCATGTCCTGTCAGAGGAGAGGAGACCGATGATGTGTTCCCAGTACAGAGGAACACTGATCGGTCCCCTCCCCTTGTGAGTCCCCACCCCCCAGTTAGAATCACTCCCTAGGAAACATAATTAACCCCTTCCCTGCCAGTCACATTTACACAGTAATAAATGCATTTTTTATAGCACTGATCGCTGTATAAATGTGAATGGCCCCAAAATAGTGTCAAAAGTGTCCGAAGTGTCCGCCGCAATATCGCAGTCATGATAAAAATCGCAGATCGCCGCCATTACTAGTAAAAAAAAATAACAATAAAAATGCCATAAATTTATCCCCTATTTTCTATTTTGTAGACGCTATAACTTTTGCGCAAACCAATCAATATACGCTTATTGCGATTTTTTTTTACCAAAAATATGTAGAAGAATACATATCGGCCTAAACTGAGGAAAAAATTTGTTTTTTTAATGGGATTCTTATTATAGCAAACAGTTAAAAATATTGTGTTTTTTTCAAAATTGTCGCTCTTTTTTTGTTTATAGCGCAAAAAAAAAAAACTGCAGAGGTGATCAAATACCACCAAAAGAAAGCTCTATTTGTGGGAAAAAAAATTATCAAAATTTCATATGGGTACAGTGTTGCATGACCGCGCAATTGTCATTCAAAAGTGTGACAGCGTTGAAAGATGAAAATTGGTCTGGGCAGGAAGGGGATGAAAATGCCCAGTATTGAAGTGGTTACAGATAGGAAAGTGTTAAAGTGGTTGTAAAGTCAAGTCATCCTACACTGTTTAAATATTTGTATAAAATGATGCCTCTAAATACTTCATCCCAGATCTTTTCTGGCCAGTTACTTGCCCTCCAGCATCTCTCCTCCGATCTAAGGGCTACAGTTGGAGGGACCGAAATCTCCCTCTGACCTCAGCCAGGGAGGTCTCGTGCCCCCTGTGCTGTCTGCTCAGCCCCACTTCTGTAGCTCTTAGTTTGGAGGTAAGTGGCCAGAGGTCATGTGACCGACCAGAAAAGATCTGAGATAAGGTATTTAGAGGCATCAGCTTTTTTCAAATATTTACACAATGTAGGATGGAGTGATAAAAGAGAGGGCTGGTAGTAATCTTTACTGAACTTTACTGGCAGCTACTAATAGCGGCGGGGGGGGGGGATGGGGGGGTAGGTGGCTCACACACACAGGATCTGACAGGCAGGGAGGGAGAGGGGGAGAGAGGAGAGCAGTGGGATGATGGAGGCACATAACCCGACTACGGTAATCATGAATCAGCAGCCATGATTACCATGGTCAGCACACTAAGGGGGACACAGAAACAGGCAGGATCAACCAGTTTTTTTACAGCTTAGAGAGGGACAGATTAGACAGCATAAGCACTCAACCCGCTATAAGGAAACAGGATCGCTTTTTTTTTTTTTTTTTTAGGATTACAACATCTTTAAGAGTTAGAATCAACTTTACAATCAGAGAGGGTTTTTTTAGGGGTTATTTCTACTTGTTTTAAGAGTGCTAAAAGCTGTGCATCTCCTATGAATGTACTGTCTAAAACATGGGTCTCAAACTGGCGGCCCTCCAGCTGTTGCGAAACTACAAGTCTCATCCTGCCTCTGCCTGTGGGAGTCATGCTTGTAAATGTCAGCCTTGCAATGCCTTATGGGACTTGAAGTTTTGCAACACCTGGAGGGCCGCCAGTTTGAGACCCCTGGTCTAAAACGATCCTTTCAATTCCAAGTGGAAAGTCATTAATCATTAGGAAATGATGATCTTGAAGCTTGAAGCATAAGCATGTCATTGCTATGTCAATACATCAAACTGTAGCGCCATTCTCAAAGTGAACCTGTGGCAAACTAAAGTATTGAGCCAGCATAAGGAGTGAAACACAGCCGGGTTTCCTCACAAACCTTTTGTTTTCCCATAAGTCTCTTCCTGAGTGCCTCAGGTGTTTCCTCTATATTCTTTCATAACTATGAATATTCATGAGCCAGTAGTTTAATTATTCAACATGGCAACGATGACTATGTTGCTGTGGAGTTAATTGAAAGCCTGACTTTAAAAGCCAGGTAGGTAATGTTAGCAATATACCTCTTCGCTGTTTTTCATGTAACTTTCCCGGGAAGAAATCTTTACTGGCTTGCGGTAACCGGCACAGTTAATACTTTTCCATGACACATTTCTGAAAACCTTTCTAGGAGATACAAATCTCAAAGAACACATCAGACATAAACTGGTGCATACGGGGACCTGCCAGATGTAAATAACAAAAATAGGATTATCTAAGCAAGTCTATAAAAAGTTAAGTAAGCAATCTTTGCTTGGCATTTCAGAAACTCACTTTGGTAGCATTAGGCTCTCTGTGTATTTAAGATTTCTTAAAGGTTGGCTTATTCCCAATTCCTGACCTCGTACATGGCTAGAATTTATATTCTACCATGTCAGTTAGGAAAAGGCGAGGACAGATTAAACTTTAATTTCCTTCTTCGCCACAAGGGATTGGGCATTTCATGACAAGGTTTCTATCATTCAGTGTAGGCCATGCATTAATCATTCATGCTGTGTTAAATATTGCTTCCCATAGTACACTCAAAGGAATAGGAAACATTTTTACCACCACTGTGAGAACAGAGCTTCAGGATTCAGGAAGGTGAGAACAGATGCTTTTCCTTATCATACAGTTCTTGGCTGTTTCTTTGTGACATGGCTCAGGCGTAACATGTTTATAATGAAATGTTATAATCAAGCTGAATTAATGAAGTGGGAAAATATTGTGGTCTTTTAATGGTCTAATAAAATTAAAAATCGAATTTGAGATTCTGGATTACCATGTAGTAAAAAAATTAGCAAAAATAATCATCATAAAAAAAAATAGTTGTACTATGTCTTGTAAGAAGCCAGGCTATCATAATATTGTTGTAATTGTAAAACTCAATTTAAAAAAATGTACAAAAAAAAATAGTTACACCATGGGTGGGTGGGTGACCCCATTTTAAATCATAACTCCAGATAAATTTGTTTTCTTTTTGTGGTTTTTTTGCTTTTTTAATGAAGTGGGACAAAACTTTTTATGGGTTTTTATTGCTATCTGTGTGCTATTCTATGCATTAAGGTGAAAAACCTTCTGTGCTGCAGCTGCCCCCCACAGACCCCCTTTTTCTTACCTGAACCCAACTGTTCCAGCTACGAGCACGAGCCTAGCGGCTCCAGTCGCTCTCTCTGTCCTCATTGGATAGATTGATAGCAGCAGGAGACACTGGCTCCCGCTATTGTTAATCAAATCCAATGACACAGGAGCCGGGGCAGGCCGAGTCCCCCATGGAAAGTAGATCTCCCTGGGGGCACCCAATAAAGAGGAGGGCAGGAGCGCCATGGGGGGACCCCAAAAAGGGAGGATCGGGGCCGCTCGCTGCATAACCCTTGCACAGAGCAGGTAAGTATAACATGGGGGGACCATGGGGGGACCCCAAAAGGGAGGATCGGGGCTGCTCGCTGCATAACCCTTGCACAGAGCAGGTAAGTATAACATGTTTGGTTTTTTTTTTTTGTTATTTTTTTTAAACTAACCTTTGCAATCCCTTTAAACTCTGACAAGAAAACCTGGAAGCTGATTGGTTACTATGCACAGCTGCAGCAGATTCTGTGTTTACCGATTTTAGTAAATCACCGCATTTGTCTGGTTTAACACCGTATTGGACAGCCATATAATGCAATAGATGTTTGAATGTCTCATCCCTTAAGTGATCTGACTGTGACTAGTTGCTTTGGGTTTATATAAACAAGTATAGCGGCATTATTAAATAACATATTTATTAATAATAACAATTTTAACATTATTTTAATGCACCTTTCTTTGTATCTTTATTTTATCTTTATTTTATAAATAATAATTAAATAAAATTCCATCTATTGTTTGCTAATAAACAAGGAGTCCTATTTTATTCTTTCAATAAAACATCAGTAGATCATATTATCAAATTTTACAATAATTTCACTGAGAGGCACATGGTCAGGCTTATTGAAAGTGCAAAATAAATTGAATTCTGTTTCAGATGAAGAGAAGAATGTTATGCAAGATGAAAGTTTGTATTTTCTTCCCTTATTCTTCTTTGTATTTGCAGCCCCTTGTAACCTTTTCAGCTTTGTTTTCCTGCAGTTTGCACTTGAGACAGTTGCCTCTCTTTATATCCTGCAGCTTTTTGTTCTAATCACTTTCACTGTTTCATTTTAAAACTGAATCCCGAGGGCTAGGCCCAAACAATTTATAAACATAAGAGTTTCGGGTTGTGTATATCTATCTATCTATCTATCTATCTATCTATCTATCTATCTATCTATCTATCTATCTATCTATCTATCTATCTATCTATCTATCTATCTATCTATCTATCTATCTATCTATCTATCTATCTATCTATCTATCTATCTGTCATTCTATCTATCGCTGCTGCATTTAGAACTTTGTAAATCAAAGGTACAAATACACAATATAAAATCATTATTACCACAAACACAAATATGTGACACCTGCTAGGTTTTCCTTCATTGATTAAATTAGATTGATTTACTAAAGAAGCAGAGTACTCATTTAGCTAGTTGAATGTGTTCATACAGAATGCTCATTCATGTAAAGCCTAGCACACACCACTCACAACTCACAGCTCAGGTCAGAGCTGCTGTACTAACAATTTGATGTCAGTACAGCAATCTTCCCTGCTGTGCTATTGGGTTCTGACAGGGGGACGGACCCGCGCCAGCAGGGCCGTTTGAAGGAATTTGGGGGCCCCAAGCAAACTTAACCCCCCCCCCCCCCCCCCGCACGCACGCAAAGCCTACAGGAATCACAGCATAGCGATACAATTTAAGTTCACCAACACTTTATATAAATAAAAAAGGTTTACAGTGCAAATACTGCTGTTGCATATAATGTGCATAAAAACACCACTGTACCATTGATTCAAAAAAGAAGCAATAAGATAGAAATGGGATGGTAAAGAAAGAAGTGTGTAGGCTTCATCTGACATTTTTTATCGGAATTTCCGACACACAAAATTTGAGATCTGGATCTCAAATTTTCTGACAACAAAATCCGTTGTCGTAAATTCCGATCATGTGTACACAATTCCGACGCACAAAGTTCCACGCATGCTTGGAATCAAGCAGAAGAGCCGCACTGGCACTGGCTATTAAACTGCCTTTTTCTCAGCTCGTCGTACGTGTTGTACGTCACCGCGTTCTTGATGTTAGGAGTTTCCGACAAGATTTGTGTGACCGTGTGTATGCAAGACAAGTTTGAGCCAACATGCTTCTGAAAAAATCCATGGATTTTGTTGTCGGAATGTCCGATCATGTGTACGGGGCATTAGTGTGGGGGTCAGCAACCTGTACATCACAATCTACCAATAGATCGCTGGCAGGTGACTTGCTGACCCAACATTCCAGAGCATCAAACAGAGTGCATTGCAGAGGGACTACTTGTAAAGTTGGAGCTGTAGTAGGGAGAAAGAGCAGCATAAATAGATGCCTCCTTTGTAGTGCTGGCTCCTGTCCCATACTGAGTATCAACTGCCCTTCACCTCTTATCCCGGATAGCGGCCTCCAGAGTGGTGCCAGCAGCAGGAAAGAAGAGATCTTCAGGTCAGTGTGAAATGATACAATACAGGGCTGCTTTCACACTGATGTGCTGTGGTTTACCCACACCGTGGATGCAGTGCAGTGCACCTGCAGCTTTCCTGTGGGTTTGCTGCACTTAGCCATAGACTTCTATTATATCCTGCTGTTTTACCACCCCCCAACTTTATGCGTGAACAAGCACTAAGGGTGCCGTTGCCGAATGCAAGTAAGGGCTCATTCACAAGTGTAGCAGGCACTGCTGCTCCTCTGAAAATTTCAGGGCGCTCTAGTCTAGTAATGTGATCGGCTCCCAGTGACTGGCTTCAGATGAGAGGAAGGACATCCAACAATGGATGCCCCATAGTAAGCCTATGGGTGACATCACCAGCCAGGCTTTCCATCCATTGTCGGCGCTCTCCACCCAGCCACTGGGGAGATCTCGTGGCCAGACCGAAGCACTCTGACAAGAGGTAAGTATATGAAGCCAGTATAGAAGTTATAAGGTGATTCTGAGCTGTTTTAAGCATAATTAGCTCTAACTTCTACCTTCCCTAAACTGTCCAAAACAAAAAAAAGCTGTGCCTTTATGTACACTTTAAGAATAAAACAAATCCACATTTGATGCTACTTCATCTAAAGTAACCAACCAGACACTCCACAATATATGCGTTTAATGTAAATCTAAAGACTCCTGTTAATTTTTGGAACTAAGTGATTATAATATAATTGGGACTTCTCTGTTGGAAGGTACCAGAATCATGGTTTAGTATTACTCTAATTCTGTAGATTTTGTCATAGTGGGGATTGGAAAAACTAAAATTTAACACTGTAAAAAAGAAAAAAAGAAAGCAGAAAAATAAAAAAAAAAGCTAGGCGGTGACCAATTGATCTTCTACAATTCAAATTTGTCAGATAAATTCACTTATGTAGAGTGGAGATGAAAACATTTTGCTCTGTCCCCAGATCTAAAGTATGCTCATCATAGTTGTCTGCCTTGATTGACTGTACGTCCGTCTAGTATGCTCATCTCTAGTGATGGCATATGAATCAGATTTGATTGTTCTGCATGGTGCCATTACTAAGGACACAATGCTGGGCACAGTAGACTAGGAAATGGGACATCTTACAGGTTTTATGTTGCTCATTTAACTCTTGATTTATGGCCTAAGGTTTTTCTTCGCCTTATTACTTTGCTGATTGATAGAACAAGACCTCCAGATTTCTGTTCCTTTTAACATGTGCATGAATGGGAAGTGGTGGCAAAAAAAACTGTACAATATTGTCACTGAAGGGAGAGCTGGTGGATAAGCACAGAGGGAAAATTGTGGTAATAGATAGTAAAATCATCTAATTATTCTGAGCAGATGGTGCAGACCTTCCAGACACCCACTGGAGTGGATTCAACTGTGTTGCACTGAAAGTGTCTGCTTTAAGCCATTGTTCTTAAATCCCCATTTGGATTTAAGTGCTAGAAATGGAAAATAAATTACATTTTTGGAAAGATTAAAAAGTGTATTAGATATCTTTTTGGCATGTTAAAATGTTTTGCAGATCAGCTAAACTTTAAAAAGGAAAATAAAGCATGGGCTGAAGTGGAATTTTCTTAATTCATAATAATATTATAGTGCTATTATGTATAGTAATATGAATATTATTGTTTGTCACATTATTTTATATATGTTAAATAATACACATAAATACCTGTGTGTATATATATATATATATATATATATATATATATATACAGTTGTGCTCATCATAAGTTTACATACCCTGACAAATTCGATTTCATGGCCATTTTTCAGAGAATATGAATGATAATACAAAAATGTTTCTTTCACTCATGGTTAGTGTTTGGCTGAAGCAGTTTATTATCAATCAACTGTGTTTACTCTTTTTAAATCATAATGACAACAGAAACTACCCAAATGACCCTGATTAAAAGTTTACATACCCTGGTGATTTTTGCCGGATAACATGCACACAAGTGGACACAAAGGGGTTTGAATAGCTAAAGGTAACCATCCTCACCTGTGATCTGTTTGCTTGTAATTAGTGTGTGTGTATAAAAGGTCAATGAGTTTCTGGACTCCTGATAGACCCTTGCATCTTTCATCCAGTGCTTTACTGACGTTTCTGGATTCTGAGTCATGGGGAAAGCAAAAGAATTCACAAAAGATCTGTGGGGAAAGGTAGTTGAACTGTATAAAACAGGAAATGGATAGAAAAAGATATCCAAGGAATTTAGAATGCCAATCAGCAGTGTTCAAACTCTAATCAACAAGTGGAAAATGAGGGGTTCTGTTGAAACCAAACCATGGTCAGGAAGATCAACTAAAATTTCAGCCACAACTGCCAGGAAAATTGTTTGGGATGCAAACAAAAACCCACAAATAACTTCAGGTGAAATACAGGACTCTCTGAAAACATGTGGTCTGGCTGTTTCAAGATGCACAATAAGGAGGCACTTGAAGAAAGATGGGCTGCATGGTCAAGTCGCCAGAAGAAAGTAATTACTACGCAAATGCCACAAAGTATCCCACTTACAATACGCCAAACAGCACAGAGACAAACCTCAAACCTTCTGGCACAAAATCATTTGGAGTGATGAGACTAAAATTTAGCTTTTTGGTCACAACCTAAACGCTACATTTGGAGAGGAGTCAAGAAAGCCTATGATGAAAGGTACACCATTCCTACTGTGAAACAGGGAGGTGGATCGCTGATGTTTTGGGGATGTGTGAGCTACAAAGGCACAGGAAATGTGGTCAAAATTGATGGCAAGATGAATGCAGTATGTTATCAAAAAACCATGAGTGAAAGAAAAGTTTTTGTGTAATCATTCATATTCTCTGAAAAATGGCCAAGAAATCATAAATTCTGCCATGGTATGTAAACTTATGAGCACAACTGTATATATAACTATATATACATATATATATATATATATATATATATATATATATATATATATATATATATATATATATATATATATATATATATATATATATATTTATATAACTATATAACTATATATATATATATATATATATATATATATATATATATATATATATATATATGCACTTTGTGTATTGCTGTATTGTTTGCAAACAAGCTGGTATATGCTGTATTCCCCCTTTAATGTAAATATGAACAAGTATACTATAAATATGCTATAATGAAAAAGGTGCATATAATACAAGGCTTTTGTATCTTTTGTATTTCATTTAGGATTACAACCACAGCTGCTTGTATGATGGATCTACGCAGATATCCATTAGATGAACAGAATTGTACTCTTGAAATAGAAAGCTGTAAGTACATTTAATTCTTTACTTTTTGTACTAAAAATAAAATCTGTAGAGAAGTTAACTAAAGAGTCACAACTTATTATCCTAAAACATCTTCCCTTCTTTTAGTCATAGCAGTGTTCTTGCTTCAACATCTGTAAAATTTTAGCATATGCAAATACCAAGAATCCTGGCCAAGATCTTGCAGTATAGGTTGTGTTTATTAATTGAAAGAGCACAGAATACAAGTAGCATCATACAAAAACCTTGAAGCATTTTGTGCAACCTCTATTTCTTCATAAGGTCTAGGCCCTTATAGCATTGACATTGTGAAATTCTTCAAGGTTTTTGTAAGATGCTGCTTGTATTCTGTGCGCTTTCAATTAATAAATACCTATTTTTATTATACCTGTTATTATTATACAGGATTTAAATAGCGCCAACAGTTTGTACAGTGCTTTACAATATAAAGGGGTACAGTACAATTACATCACAGCTTACAATCTAAAGGGAGGGGGAGGTGGTACAAAGGGTAATAGATACAGGGGATGATCTGGTGGAGGTGACTCAAGTACAGTTTTTTTAGGTGAAGGTGGGGTAGACTTTCCTGAATAAATGAGTTTTCAAGGATTGCCTAAAGACGGACAGGGTAGGAGCTGACCGGACATACTGGGAATAGGGAGTTCTGGCGGATTGGAGAGGTTCTGGAAAAGTCCTGGAAGTGAGCATAGGAGGAGGTAACAGGTTAGCTAGAGAGCAAGATGTCTTGGAAGGAGCAGAGAGGATAATTTGTAGCTGGGAGCAGTGTTGTGGATGGCTTTGTATGTTGTGGTTAGTAGTTTGAATGTTATATGTTGAGCTAGTGGAAGCCAGTGAAGGGATTGGTAAAGAGGGGTAGCAGTCACATATCTGTTAGTAAGGTGTATTAGTCTAGCAGCAGCATTCATAATATGCTGAAGGGGATAGCCAGTGTAAAAGTAGGCTAGTGAGGAGGGAGTTGTAGTTGTCTATTCAGTGTATTGCCAAGGAGTGCAAAACTTTTTTTTTAGCGTTGTTTTAGTCATCAAGAGGCAAATTATGGAAATGTTTCGGAGGTTAAGGTTGCAAGACTTAGCCAGTGATTGGATGTGAGGCTCAAAGGAGAGATCAGAGTCTAAGATTGCACCTAGCACCCTGGCATCAATGGTTGCACTGTTGGTCTCAATCATAAAGTCATGGAGGATCGGGAGGAGGAAATATTACAAGCTCAGTTTTAGAAAGATTAAGTCGGAGGAAGTGGCGTGACATCTATATGATATGTCACTCAGTAAAATTGTGATAGCTGAGGAGATCGAGGAGGTAAGCTGGGGAGTAGAGACATAGATTTGGGTGTCGTCGGAGTAGAGGTGCAATTGGAAGCCATGGGAAGTTATAAACTGGCCCAGGGAAGATGTGTAGAGGAAGAATAGGAGGGGTTCAAGGATGGAGCCTTGGGGTACCCCAACAGAAAGAGGAAGAGGAGCAGAGAAGATGCATGTTGCATGTGACATTAAAAGTGTTCTGAGATAGGTAAAAACAGAACCAGAAAAGAGCATATTTTACAAGACTTATGCAAGGATTCCCTCTGTCTTTTTCTAATTGCTAATGATGAGACCCAGCAAGGTCTAAGGTACAGCTGAAATCAAAATTGTATTGGTCCAATTATAGCAATGTCATACCATGTAAGGTCATCCATACACAGCCAAATAATACAATGGGGTTGATTTTCTAAAAACAAATAGACTGTTCACTTTGCAAGGAAATTTTTCCTCAGAGCTTAGTGAATGAGGGGAAGCCCTGCTTACTTCCATCATCTAATCGTGTGCAAGCTTAAATGCTGTTTTTTTTTCCCCATGCACATGATTAGGAATTCTTGGCAAAGTGAAACTTCATCTCATTCATTAAGCTCTGGGAAAAATTCCTTTGCAAAGTGCAACTTTCCATACAAAGTGAACAGCCTATTTGCCTTTAGTAAATCAACCACCAAAAGATCAACTGGGCCATGCTGGTGGTTAACTATCGATGGCAACCACATATGATGGGCAATGACAAACCATTCTAAATACTCATTATAACAACCAGATATTTTCTAAAATGTTAGTAATTCATGCATCAATTATTCTTTATTTTCATTGAGAAGAAAACAGACCCTTCACTGCATGTGCACCATGAAGGGAGGGCCTTTCCTTTGTTTTCTTAATTATTTGTTGCTACGTTCATTTTGTTATCCGTTGCCAGTAATAGCCAAGCCATTTGAAATTCTGTTCCAGTTATTTCTTAAAGGTCAATCATTGATATTTTCCTTTTATGTGACTAAATAAGGAGACTGAAATCTGGGTTTGACTCATTACATTTTCTATCTGAGCTTTCCTCCTGAACATATTGCACATTTTGATTATATGTTGTGTCTCAATGTTCTGATAAGAATATCCCTATATCTGTGTGGAAATGCTGCCATGTACTGTATGTGCTGGATTCAGATGTTCCTATACATGAGATGACTGTCACAATTGGTAGGGTGGTTTTAAAAAGCTTTCTCATTTCTTGCCATGTGCTTGGACAATCAATATGTGCCTTGACACATTCCGTGTAGATTGGATGGTGGCTGATTTACACATGTAACTATAAATGTTGCGGTATGTTTCCGGCACTCATTAAAACTAAGAAAGACAATTGATTAAACAGTAAAACATCTTCAACATTACAGATCATGTCCAGCTGAATGTAACTAAGGCAAGCCATAGATTATGCAATTTTCTTTCCTGCAATCATGGGTTGCAGGAAAGAAAATAGTTTGATTCCCCCATTAACACAGCCAGTCGCTGGCAATAATCGTATGCTAAAAATCTGACATGCTGGTTGTATCCAAACCAATCAATGGATCAGCTTGGGTGTAATCAGCTTGCCCATAGATGGACTGAATCTTGGCCGGTCTCTGCTGAAATGGCCAAGATTCAATCCATCTATGGCCTGCTTAACCACTACTAGCTATTGAAAGGATGAATAGACAATCTATTAGAATCTTACTCAACCTTTTCACTATAGAAAAGCCCTGGTATGGAGAAGAGTGACAGCTGTCGCTTCTGCAATATCTGAAACATTCTTTTGCAGCTCGCAATCACAATGTGTTTACTTGGAGCAACAATCCCAGGGATGCTCCGTAGGGAAGAATGTCTCATACATACCATTTGTGTATCTACTCTGTGGGCCATTGCTCTTCATTGGAAATCCCCTGTATACCTCTATCCTCTATCCTAGACAGAATTGATATGGTGATGATAATGGAAATGTTTGATCGCAGATAGATGGGAAACATGGAAAACCCATAGACAAATTTTTTAGCACAAGCCTAAAGGCAGTTCATGGTTGTTATGTTTTAACTGCTAGATACCTTTGTATGTACCTCTTCTAAATTTTTGTTTCTGTATGCTTCAGAATTGTTCCTTATTTCACTTTTTGATGTTATTCTTTGGGTGTCAATCTTATGATGTACACTGTTACGTGATTATATGATTTTGTTTTATTTTTTTTAAATTTTACCTTTTTTTAAAAAAAAAAAAGATATATAATAAAAACTTTTGTAAACAAAAAAAAGCTTGTATTCTTCACCTTTGTACCATCTCTAAAATATGCTCCTTTTTAACAAATGAAACCACCGAGCTAATCATTTACTCCCTTGTTATCTCTCTCCTTGACTATTGCAACTCCCTTCTCATTGGCCTGCCTCTCCATAGTCTATCCCTTCTGCAGTATATCATGAATGCTGCTGCCAGACTTATTCACCTTACCAACCGCTCAGTGTCTGACAACCCTCTCCACCAATCCCTACACTGACTCCCGATTGCCCAGCGAATTAAATTCAAAATACTAACCACAACATGCAAAGCCATTCACAACTCTTCTCCGAGCTACATCACCAATCTTGTCTCCAAATATCACCTAAACCGTCCTCTACGCTCCTCTCAAGACCTCCTACTCTCAAGCTCCCTTGTCTCCTTCTCCCATGCTTGTCTCTAGGATTTCTCCAGAGCCTCTCCCATCCTCTGGAACTCTCTAGCTTAACCTGTCTGGCTATCTCCTACTCTAGTTGCCTTCAATGAAGCCTGTCACACCGCCAACTAATCTTACCACTTTCATCAGCTCATTACGCACAGTTACAACCTTTTTTACCACCTGTCTCACCCTATTAGATTGTAAGCTCTTCTGAGCAGGGCCCTCTTAATCCTCTTGAATTTTATTGTATTGTAACAGTACTGTCTCCCTTTTATATTGCAAAGTGCTGCGTAAACTGTTGGCGCTTTAAAAATTATGTATAATAATAATAATTGTATTTACTAATATAAATATTAACATATTAAGAATATTAATATACGGTACATATTTAATATTCTATGAATTCCTCATAATTCACACAATTTAAACTTTTCCACTTCACAGTTAAAGAGAGACCCACAGACGCCAGTTAAACTGCATTCTCCCATGGCATGCTTTGATGCTGTGAATAGGTGAACCTATTGTGGAAATAATGAATCTTTTCTAACCTTTCTCTTATTCGGGATATGCTTCAAAGCCGTGTTATTAAATGTTTTTGAAAATCCATTCTCTTTTAACTTTGCTTTGGGCTTTTTTTCTTCTTCTTAAGAACAGTTATGTAACTTGTGCACTGAATTGCACTGAGTCATCCTAGAGTATAAAAAGACATTTACCTTTGGCCATAAGTACATTTTATTCCCCAGGTGACTTCAAGTCCTTTATGAATGTCATTGTGCAGATCATGTGAATTAAACTGTGCTGTTTCTTTTTCTTGTTGTTACACAACCTCAGATGAAAAGATTGCTGCTAGTATGAAGGAATTAAATTGCAAATCAGGCAAATCAGTAAACAGCACATACTGTATACTCCTTTTTTTAAATGTAAGAGTGTTGATTTGTCCAGTTTACTCATTGTGAATAAAAATTCTAGATTTCAAAATATGATACTCTGTAGATCTCACAGTTCTGCTCACAAATATTCAGGAAAATAAAATATAGGCAATTTATAGGTCATTATTTTTAGTGCTGGCAGCCTGTATATTTTGTGAAAAAACAATCCCCTGCGCTAAAGATACTAATTAGTGATTAGGCCTGCCGCTGCTATACATGACATAAGTCAAAACATGGAAAAAAGGGTATAAGTATCACAGCGCTGACAGCCTGAATAAATACAATAAAGTGCAACTGTAGTGCATACAAAATTAAGTGCAAAATTAATATAATATATATATATATATATATATATATATATATATATATATATATATATCAAGCATGTAGCCAGTGAAAGCTTAAAAAAACATGTGAAAATATGTAAAAACTTCTAGTTGGAAGCTTCCTTCCACAGGTGCTGCTGTGCTAGAAATAGTGCAAATCAATATTAAGCATGTGACCAGTGAAAGTTAAAAAAAAGACGTGCACATAAACATATAGCAGTTCTCAGTTGATAGGTTCCTTTCCCAAGTTCCTTTCAAAAGTGCTGCTTTGCTAAAAAAGCATATGATGCTGTAAACAGGTACATACGGGATCCACCCCCCCACCTTATGGTTGAACTCACCCGATCCAATGGACCCCCAAGCAGTACTGCGTTGCGGGTCAGGTAGGCTTTGTATGGTGAGCGGGTTGATAAAAACGCCAACTCCTGGGTGTGATCCTTCCTGGGGTGTTTTCAGGCACAAACTTATGGATAAAGAGCCCGCATAGTAAAGTACGTCTTGTTTAAATCATTAAAATCAATCTTTACAAAGTTCCAATCATAAAATTAATCTTTACAAGGTTCCAAGGTGGAGGGCAAACGGATGAACATCAATTACCAGTCCATTAATCAATAGGTTCTCTCACAACCTAACTGCAATTGAACGGGCATCGGACGTGATGTCACCGCTGTGCCGCAAGCTGCGTCTGAGGCTGCGTTTCTCCCTTCCCACAGGGCGTTATTAAAGAATGTTTCTTTGATAATGCCTTGTGGGAAGAGAGAAATGCATTGTATTTATTCAGGCTGTCAGTGCTGTGATACTAATGCCCTTTTTAGCCTGTAGATTGCGGCACAGAATTTTTGCTACCAGAGCAACAAAAATTAATAAATGTCCTCTAACAGCCACTATACTGTCTCTTACAGTTAAGCAAACCCTAACACTTAACCCCCAACACTTTACCTTAATTTTAAATGTAACAACAAGCACTTATCTTGAGCGTTAATCCTCAGTCAAACACTTGATCCTTATTCCTGGTCCCTATACTGTACCCTATCCAGTGCCTAAAGCACGGTTCTGTTATAAAATCTAGCAGCACTAGTCTTCTGAACTGAAAACAATTGATGTGTTGTAAATCCTCCATCATTTTTAATAGCTCATTGCTATACATAAAAAATCAGAATAGAGTAACTTGCTGTTTTCAGTGATGTAGGGTACTTCTACATATTTGTGATGTTTATGCCTTTACTTCGTTAAAAGTGACGTAAATGAACAAAACTTAAAGTGGCTGTAAACCATCACATATACCCAGTGAAGTGAATAGCCTCAGATGATGCACAGAGACTAATCAAATCCTCCTTGATAGGTTTTTACTTGTTTATCTGTAGTCTTCTCCTCTCCACATCCCTTCAAAAGAGCAGATCATGTTAGAAATCTTTCTTCTTCTGTCAGGAGCACAGAGGAGGGGTGGAGAGACTGCAGTTACAGTGTGTGAGAGCTGATTGGAGGAAAGGAACACACCCCCTTCCCCTTCACACAGCAGAAGAACTGTGTTCTGAATAGACAAGCTCAATGTTGAGTTCCCTCACCATAAAATTTTTCTCATGTGTCGGGAACATTTCTCAGAAGTGATTCATGCTGATAACAGAGGAATAAAGTACCAGAGAGAAGCGACGCTTAGAGCTTTGGAGAAAGATAAGTAAACATTACAGATATATGTGCTTTGCTCAGATTCCATGACTGAGGTTTACAACCACTTTAACTGAAGCCAGTCTGTAAAAGAAGATGTATACCTTTCCAGTGGCCTAATACTCCCAGGCTTGTGAAATGTGCTGTGGTTCCTCTTACTACCTTCTGGTAGTAGTTGCAGGTGGGAGGAACCACAGCGTATGATATGGGACCAACTCATGCAATTTTTCAGATACCAGCTGCTACTGGAAATCTGCAAGACATCTCCTTTTACTGGCTGGATTTAGCATACTTTGGTGCACTTAGTGACAGGGTTGCTTTAAATATTATAGTACATTTTAGGTATTTTCCTATAAGCCATCAGCTAAAAGCACCTGTTTTATACCAGCTGAAAAGAGGAATGATTGAAACAAGGTAATAACATATTCTGGTCTGATCGCGGATTGTTTGTGGAACAAGTCTTGGTTCCTAGGGGAGCAAGAATTTAAAGAGTGACAGGCCTTTGTTTCATCATTCATTTTCACATCTTTCTTACATAAGGATTCAGGGGAAAATGGTGAGGCACTGGGGGATAAAAAATATCAGGAGAGACTTCAGGAACTAAATATGTACAGCCTTGAGAAAAGAAGGGAAAAGGAGGTCATGACTGAAAAGTTTAACCCTTTCATGACTAAGCCTATTTTTGACATTTGGTGTTTACATGTTAAAATCCATATTTTGTGCTAGAAAATTACTTAGAGTCCCCAAACATTATATATATATATATATATATATTTTTAGCAGAGAATCCAGAGAATAAAATAGAGAGTGTTGCAATATTTTATGTCACAAGGTAGAACTGCACGATTCTGGCTAAAATGAGAATCCTGATTTTTTTGCTTAGAGGATAGATCACGATTCTCTCACGATTCTCGCGGCGTAACATCATCTTTCACATTAAAACAAAAAAATTGTGCTAACTTTACTGTTTCTTTTTTTTTTTTATTTATTGAAGTGTATTTTTTCCCCAAAAATTGCATTTGAAAGACCGCTGGGCAAATACAGTGTGACATAAAATATTGCAGCAATTGCCATTTTATTCCCTAGGGTCTCTGCTAAAAAAATATATATATATATATATATATATATATATATATATATATATATATATATATATATATATATATATATATATATAAAATATCTCTAATGTTTGGGGGTTCCAAGTAATTTTTTTTAGCAAAAATATTGATTTTAACTTAAGAAAGAAGTGTCAGAAAAAGATTTAGACTTTAAGTGGTTAAACTTCCTGCATTTACAGGTTGTTTAAAGCTTGTCAGATTGCCCAGGCTATTTGTTTACACAGAGAAGTTTATCCCTTTGATCTAAGAAGGAAGTTAGATACAATGTTTCAAGTTCTAAACTTGGCAGACTGCCTGGATGTTTTCTTTTGACAGCTGAGTGAACAGATAATCTCTCCACTTGTTTATATGAAAGAATCTGCAAACTCAGCAGGAGAGATCGTCAGGGGAGGTGAATCGAGATCACAATTTTTTAACGATTAATTGTGCAGCTCTATCACACAGTATTTGTGCAGCGGTGTTTTAAATGCAACTTTTTGGGAAAAGGGACACTTTCATGAACTTTAAAAAAAAAACAAACAGTAAAGTTAGCCCAATTTTTTTGTATAATGTGAAAGATGATGTTACGCCAAGTAAACAGATACCAAACATGTCACGCTTTATAATTGCACACACTCGTGGAATGGCGACAAACTATGGTACCTAAAAATCTCCATAGGTGACGCTTTACATTTTTTTACGGTTACCAGGTTAGAGTTACAGAGGAGGTCTAGTGCTAGAATTATTGCTCTCGCTTTGACGATTGCAGCGATACCTCACATGTGTGATTTGAACACTTTTTACATATGCGGGCGTGACTTCAATATGCGTGAGCTCACGGGGACGGGGGCGCTTTAAATTTTTTTTTTCTTATTTATTTTATTTATTTTTATATTTATAAATTGTGTTTAAAAAAAATTATAGAAAATATTTTATATTTAAAATATTTTGATCACTTTGATCACTTTTATTGCTGTCACAAGGAATGTAAACATCCCTTGTGACAGTAATAGGTGGTGACAGGTACTCTTTAGGGAGGGATCGGGGGTCTAAAAGACCCCCCGATCCCTCCTTTGCACTTCAAAGTATTCAGATCGCTATTTTTGTTGATTCTGAATACTGTATATTTTTTTAAAACCGGCGCCATTGGCAGCCGAGTAAACGGGAAGTGACATCATGACGTCGCTTCCGTGTTCACTATTAGGAGGCTGGAACGAAGCCACTTACGGCTTCATTCCAGACTGTCACTAGCCGCCGGTGGATCGGGAGGCCTGGTAAGAGCGGCGGGAGATGGCGGGAGGGGGGGCATCCCCTCCCGCTCCTCCGGTAAAACAGCCGATCGGCTTTTAGCCGCATCACTTGTTATACCTGGAAAGCCGATCGCCGGCTCTAAAAAAACAGTAGCGGGATGATGCCTGCAGCTGTGGGCATCATCCCGGTATAACCCCCGAAACCTGAGTACGCACATCTGCGTATGCTCGGCAGGAAGGGGTTAAATACATTAACCACTTTAAGACCGCCCACTGCACATATACTGCAGCAGGGCGGCTCTATTGCGCGAATCGACGTGCCTGTACCTCGGAAACAGATGCGCGAGCCCGGGGGCCTCAATGTCCGCCGACCACCTGCTATTGCTCCTCACAGAGGCAGATCTGCCTATGTAAACAAAGCGGATCCCTGTTCTGACAGGGGAGGAGAGAGAGATCAGCTGTTCTTAGTGATCAGGAACAGCGATCTCTCTCTACTCCCAGTCAGTCCGTCTCACTGACAGTTAGAAAGCACCTCCCTAGAGAACACTTAACCCTTTGATCACCCCTAGTGTTAACCCTTTCTCTGCCAGTGCCATTTATACAGTGATCAGTGCATTTTTTTAGCATTGATCACTGTATTGGTGTCACTGGTTATCAAGAAGTGTCAATTAGAGTCAGATTTGTCCGCCGCAATGTCGCAGTGCCCCTAAAAATCGCTGATCCCCTCCATTACTAGTAAAAACAATTTTTAAAAAAAGTCCCTAAATCTTTCCCCTATTTTGTAGACGTTATAACTTTTGTGTAAACCAATCAATGTACGCTTATTGGGATTTTTTTTACCAAAAATATGTAGAAGAATACACATTGGCCTAAACTGATGAAAAAAATTAGTTTTTTTTACATTTTTTTATTAGATATGTATTATAGAAAAAAGTAAAACATATTGTTTTGTTTTTAATCCAAATTGTCGCTCTTTTTTTGCTGATAGTGCAAAAAATAAAAACCGCAGAGGTGATCAAATACCACCAGTACCGTTTTTTGCCGTATGGCAAAAAATGGCCTGGTCATTAAGGGGGTAAATCCTTCTGGAGCTGAAGTGGTTAAAGGTGTAAATAAGTTTCAGGAAGGCAGTATTTTCAATATGAAGTTAAGATCAAGAACACAGGGACATGACCTCCAACTGGCAGAAGGAAACATCAAAACTAATCTTAGAAAGTATTATTTTGCTGAAAGAGTAGTTGATGCTTAAATAGATATTAAATAGATTAAATAGACATAGATCTATACTAGAATTGTGGCACTGTTGATGGACAATGTGGTCTTTTTTCTGCCGTCATTCTTCTGTTTCTATGTTTCAATCACATTGCTTCCAAAAAAAATCAAAAAGTGGTTAGAGCCATGCAAATCGTTCCCTAATGCCCCAGTCCAGCTGTGCATCCAGAACAGTGGGTTTAGAGCACAAATATATTCCAATGTTTGTAAATGAAGAGTAACTCCCTTATTTCTGGAATTTGTGATGGAAGACTTTGGGCAATGGGTCCTATTGTGGCCATGATTCAGAGCCATTTAACAAAAGGAAAACATTAGCATTTGTTTTAGTACCATATAAAGAGCAGGTTTCCACAGACCTGACCCAAAAATATGCACTGAAAGAGATAAGCAGTGAAGCAGGACACGGAGCTTGTATATGTATTAATTGCCCTCCAGGGGGATCATGGGAAAAGGTTTCCTTGCTCATGGCTACTTACTGTTGTATAAGGGCTTTTTTATGAAGCATAATACGGGGCATATTTATAAAGCAAAAAAAGGGCATATTTATAAAGTGCTGAATTTCACTTTCACCAAATATTCACTGGTAGTAAATCAATCACTGTTGTTAAAAAAAAAATGCATGCACAACAAATCAAAAATCATAGGTGTGTCGAGCCTAAAGAAAAAGAAAGGGGATGCAGAATCTTTAATATGTCCACCTTGGTAGTAGTGGCTTAAACACAAAAGCTAAGATTAAACTTAGCAGGTGAATGGAGAGAGACTGTACAGTGTAGCCACCAATTTGAACTATTAAATGGAAGAACTATGATAGATTAATAATAGGTCTTTGGAGGCTACTTACAGTTTTGCATGAACTGGTTCTTCAACTGTTATGCCTCGTACAAACGATCAGACTTTCCGACAACAAAACCGTGGATTTTTGTTCGAAGGGTGTTGGCTCCAAGTTGTCTTGCATACACACGGTCACACAAAAGTTGGCCAACCATTACGAACGTAGTGACGTACAAGATGTACATGATATCTCCATTACGACTGCTAGTTTTACAAGACCGAGCGCTTCTGGCTAGTCCTTGATTCCAAGCATGCGTGGACTTTAGTGCGACGGACTTGTGTACACACGATCGGAAAGTCCAACAACAAACATTTGTTGGCGGAAAATCCGCCAACAAATGTCCGATGGAGCATACACATGGTCGGACTTACCGCCAACAAGCTCACATCCAGCATTTCCGGTCGGAAAATCCGATGGTGTGTACGCGGCATAAGTCTTTCTGTGTTGTGAACGTAATAGGCAACTTATCACACGATAACCCACCATTCCACTTGCTCTGGTAAGCTAAACTCATAGAATACATTTCTAGTAGGAGTACATTTAAGATTGTTAACTGAACAATTTTAGATATTCTAACTGCCATTTTTTTTTCTGTACACCTCATGTGAAATCCAGCTCAAAAACAAAGAAAACAGTACCATGAGTCCAGAGGAAGGCTCCGGTGATGTTTCTCCTCCTTCCCATGTGTTCTTTGTTCTTCTCTATGATCTGTGTTAGTTTGAACTTGTTTCAGAGCATTTAATCTATTTCATGTATCCTGTTGGTCTCAATGTCAGCAGAGCCAGAGAAAAAGGCAGAGACAAAATGACCGAGAGCAGTCCCCTCACCTTATCATCGCTGTAGGGGGCAAGCCTTGAACTGGGAGCATAGTCAGTGTTACAATGATGGAAGAGTCTTACCTACACAGGAAAGAGGAAACCGAAGAATTCATTATTAATACTTCTATTACAGACTAATACCACCATTCACAAAAGAATAATAATATTACAGACTCGTCCTGTAAGGTATCACAAACTAATAAAGCAGTATTAGTAAACCTGCTTGAAGGCCCCAGGACCATCTCCAGTATATTTCTAGGTTACATAGTTTCATAGTTAATCAAAAATAGAATGAGTCACTCCTGCTGTGATACAATTTTGTTGCTAGAGACCTCGTCAATGGTGGGCTCCCGTTGTTCCACCAAAACAAACATCCAAGAAAAATTAGAACAGCATCTCCAAGTCTTACAGTGAAGTTTTTTTTACTTCAAATGTACATCTTCATACAAAAAATGGCGCTTTGAAGCATATCATTGCCCTTCATCATGAACAACTGCAGCTTGATGAAGAGCAATGATATGCTCAAAAGTGCTATTTTTTGTATGAAGGTGTACATTTGAAGTAAAAAGACTTTATTGCAAGACTTGGAGATCCTGTTCTAATTTTTCATAGTTGGGTTGAAAAAAAATGTCCATCAAAGTTTAACTAATAGATAAAACTAAATATAGATCAGAATCCACAGAACCCTAAACCAACTGGTGACACAGAGGCGCACAAAAATCTCTTATAAAGCATGGTTCAGTTTGCTGAAATAAAGAAAAAATCCTCCATGATCCCGAATAGCAATCAGATACTCCCTGGAATACAATCTACGCTGTTATTTGTTGTAGATACTCTTATCCAGTTGTATTGTGTACATCTAGAAATATATTCAGAATTTTTTTTTTTTTTTTACACTTTACAGAGTTTACTATAACCAGCTACCGTGGAAGTCTATTCAACCTTTTAACAGCTCTTACTTTAAAGAAGAACAGATTAAAACTTTTTACTCTGAGCAAAAATAGTAATTTGTAATGACCTTAAGGTGCACAACTTTTGCACAAGTTTTCAATATAGACCATTTACAGTATCTATTTCTACAAGATGATAATATTCTCCATTTAATGCCCTTTCTCAAGGAATAAGAAATTTAAAATACTGTGTAAATTTACTAGCTTTTATGCAAGTTTCAATGTGCAAAATTATGGAAACTCAGCTTACTAATGGCTATTAGTCCTAATAAAGGGTTGTCACTTTATGGTGGACCTACTCGTTATGGAGTCTGTTTGCTTTGTAGGGGACCTTCATGTGTGATCCAGTTTGACCTAAAATAAATAAATAAATTTGCATTAAAAATGCAATAAATAAACAAAAAATAAATATGCATTAAAAAGGTATGCATACAGTACCAAGATATCATATCAAATAACATTTTAGGTCCACAAAAGTCATAACACATTTGTGCAATACTGGCAGCCAAAATAATGAAATAAAAGAATATCTGCTGACTATGGTCTTCAAATGTATACTGAATCCTCTTGACCATGTCCATGTCTGACCTGATGCATTGATTCATAAGGAATATTTATGGAGAGATATATTTGTGGGCTGCATGTACTGCCCACCTATAACTAATAGCTATTTTTTTTCAGCTAATGCTAACAGCTGAGTTTCTACCATCTCTTTTTTTATGGGTCTCTAGGGCAGTGTTTCTCAACCTTTTTTTCATTCAAGTCACCCTTTGAAATTATGGACATTCTCGAGGCACCCCCTTCTAAAATGTAAAAACTATTCTTATAGCTTTACACAATGCAGCAACATCCTCACATAGGACACCCAACCTTAGAGGTGATTCATTCATCCAAAGGAAATACACTTTTGCATACTGGTACTGACTAGTATTCCAATGTATCTCTTCTCCCTCGATTTCTCTCCATCAGTCCGCTAATGTCACCCGAGTGCTGAGGGAGAGGGGCACAAGAGGGTCAAATAAGGATGTTGTGGAGGCAACAGACATCCTCCTTGTTAACTGATGACGTCATTGGTTGTTTTGATGCCAGTGTCTAGAAAGTCCTAATGATGCATAATAAAAACCCGTGGCTTTGTGTAACTAAAAGGCAGGCTTGATCCGCATGCCAGCTTGTATACAATTATTTATTAATTTTTAGCCATTTTGCCAAGGCACCCCTGAAGAAACCTCAAGGTACCCCAGGGTGCCTGGGCACCCTGGTTGAAAAGGACTGTTCTAGGGCACAGCTAACCCAGAGAGATCTAAATTCCATGCGAGTATTGTCCTTTACAAAATAGCCACCATGTTTCACAGTATGTGCCATTTACAGAAGGTTCTTTGAATCTCTATTCGCACTTTGGTAACTGACATTAGGATGAGCTTATTCTCTTATGATCGTTACCAGAAAGTAGAGAACCAAAGGTATTAAAACTGTAAATGAGTAGGGTCCTGTTCTATATTTTTTCTTAGGCTAAGCCCAAATATATGGATATATTCTATTTGTAAAACAGACTTGTTACAGCGTATGGCTTCCGGGATCCCTTTGTTTATAGTTCTTAAAGCAGTCTTAACCACTAGCCGACCAGTGCATGATGATGTACGTTGGCACAATGGCATGGCTGGGCAAATGGGCATACAGGTACGTCCCCTTTAAATCGCGGCATTGTGGGCACATGTTCGCCGTGTGCTCCGTGACTGTGCCCGTGGGTCCCACAGACTCGATGTCCACCAGGAATCCATGATCGTGTGGAAGAATGGGGAGATGCCTTTGTAAACAAGGCATTTGCCCTTTCTGCCTAGTGACATGACAGGGATCCACTGCTTCCTGTCATCAGGAGCAGTGATTTCTGTCATGTCAGTGGAAGCCCATCCCCCCCACAGTTAGAACACCTCCCTAGGACACACTTAACCCCTTGATCACCCCCTAGAGTTTAGCCCCTTCGCTGCCATTGTCATTTACACAGTAATCAGTGCATTTTTATAGCACTGATCACTGTATAAATGACAATGGTCCCAAAATGGTGTAAAAAATGTCCGATGTGTCCGCCATAATGTCGCAGTTACGATAAAAATCGCAGATCGCCGACATTACTAAAAAAATTAATAATAAAAATGCTATAAATCTATCCCCTATTTTGTAGACACTATAACTTTTGTGCAAACCAATCAATATATGCTTATTGCGATTTATTTACCAAAAATATGTAGAAGAATACATACTGGCCTAAACTAAGAAAAAAAATGTTTTTTTTTATATTTTTTGGGGATATTTATTATAGCAAAAAGTGAAAAATATTGTAAAATATTGTTTTTTTTTTCAAAATTGTCGCTTGTTTTTTTGTTTATAGCACAAAAAATAAAAACTGCAGAGGTGATCAAATACCACCAAAAGAAAGCTCTATTTGTGGGAAAAAAAGGACGTCAATTTTGTTTGGGTGCAGCGTCGCATGACCGCGCAATTAAAGCGACGCAGTGCCGAATCGCAAAAAGTGCTCTGGTCATGAAGGGGGTAAATACTTCTGGGGCTGAAGTGGTTAAACCCAGAAGCAAACATGTATTATATTGCAGCTTACCAGTTCTTATACAGCATTCATTTTCTTTTTTAGGCTATCTTACTTTTATTTTCATGTGGTGATCCGGCCAGTAAGTCTGTTGTTTTTTCAAAAGAATAAGTTGTCTTCCAGATGTATTAGTTACAGAGATAAGACAGACCATTCAGCATTGGCAGGGATGTTTACAATGATCAGCTTTTATTTACTTAAGTATTAGTCGGAGTTTGGCTTCAATTTGTTAGTGTATTTAAATCTGCCAGTACATCTAACACTCCCCCACCCCCCCAGACTGACAATTCTACTGTTCAAAGGTGCCCCCTGTGCTCCTCCATGCAGAGTGGGGGCACACTACTACAGTAGTCGTGTTACTGGCCAAATCACCAGGTGAAAACTGAGGGAAAAAAGCCTAACAAAAGAAAACTGATGCAGCCACGACATCTAAGGATTGGTAAGCTGCAACATATTCCATTCTTGGCTTTGGGTTTAATACCGCTTTAAACATAAGTGAAGATGCATAAAACTGTCTGTACCTAAATCTATCCTCAGTACCTGAAGGTGCAAACTAATTCTCATATCCTGTGTTATCATCACTGCAGTAGGTTTGTTCGCAGTAGAAACTAATGGCAAACTGTGTATGAGTCATCATCCTGACGGTTTTCATGTGATTGAGGCTTAAGAAAAACAGCAATATGTTTTTTAAGCTGGATACAAATCAGGCGCAGCATAGATGGTTTGTGTGGTTAGAAATTCTGCAATGTCACATTCAGAATTCAGTGTAATAAAGCAGATACTAATTGGCATGTAGGCAAATTATGCAAATCATCAGCTTCAACTCACATTTAGGAAGAACAAAACAGTTTAAAGCAGTTGTTTTTTTGTTTTTTGTTTTCTTCCTACACTCTATTTTATTTGAAGACTGTTATAATTCAATTAGGAAACAATTAGTAAAGATAAAAATAACTTTTCTCAGTATTATAATCTCTTTGATTCATGGATATCTCAATATGTCGACATAATTATTGTACACATTGTTGTCTGTTTATCTATGTTCTGTAAAAGCCTTAACAAAACACCTGTCATACATGATATAAATGATTTGCATGATAGGATTTGGGATTAAACCTAATCATACAATTAGTAGTATTATTCCCTAAAGGAAACACTGTTATCCCTCATATAAAAATATACTGTATATTAATTTTACAAAAATGTATGAATATGGTATGGGATGTGGCACAACCAGTACACTCCAGAATCTTTGGCCCTCTGCTGTTTTGTTGATCCGGTGAAATGTGAGCTATTATCACTTTGGACTTGTTTGGAACAACCAAAAGCAAAGACAAGTTTCTGGAGCAGTTGTCTACCTTGAAGCGTTGCGGCTTGATTTACAAGTTTACAAAAATGAAAAAGCAAAAGTCCTGAATAGGTGTCCACTGCAGTGCAACAATATCTCAGTCCATTGTTTCCCTGGGGCAGGGGACCGATGAAGTCAATCTGCCAGATCTGTACTTAAATCTTGGGCAATCAGTCCATAACAAATCGTTGGAGAATGAACATAGTCTTCAGGAAGCACAGTGAAAGTGTACTGGCAGCTGTCCCACACTATAGCAAACTGGTCTTGACACTCTGGGTCTAAAATTGAAAAGAAAGCATTAGCCAGGTCTATCTCAGCATGATATTCTCCTGCCTCTTTAGTAATTTTCTCAACAATTGAGATCATGTCAGGTACAGCAGACTTCAATGGAGGAGCCACTTTGTTTAGACCTCTGTAATCCACAGTCACTCTATATGTCCCATCAAGTTTCCTTACTGGGAACACCAGAGACATGGAAGGACTCACAGCAGGTCTAAGGATCCCTACTCTCAATAGTTCTTGAATAGACTCCCCAATTTCTTTGTGGCCTCCAGGAAGTCTGTACTGCTTGAGACAGACTGGCTTCTCTGGTGGAGGAATATAAACAGGGGTCCATTTCGCATGACCTCTGACCACAGCCTTCACCGCCCTAACCAGATACGCTTTATCAGGATACCCGAATGTGAATGTACCCAGTTCAGTCAGAATAGACTGACTTTAAAGTACATCCATCCCAAGAATAATTTCAGGTAACTCTAAAACCAAAACATTTGTCATAAATCCTGATCCCTTGCCAATAGCCAATTTCACCCGTATCCTAACTGCTGGTATGGTTTGCCCTCCCAAACCTTCTGCATAAATCAATTCTCCTTTCTGATGGGAAGGATTTCCTTGCAAAAGTGTAATTTCAGCTCTGGTATCGACCAAAGATATTACACGTGTAGGAGAAGATGACTTCTCCCACCATACAGTGACAGGGGCATATGGGCTTCGGTCTCCTGCTGTCACTGCCCTCACTGCTATTACAGGAGACCCACCTTCCCTTCATAAAGGACAAGGAACCTCCCAATTCTCTTTTTTCAGTCTCTCTAACTCCTCCCCAGAATAAAGGGATTTGGGTTTGGGTTCATGTGCAGTTTTGGGAATTAGTTTGGGGCTAACAGGAGGGGTCTGTTCTGATTTCTCTAAATCTAGGCTGATGTTATCTTCACTAGGAGTAGTGTTTCTAACCCTGACAGTTTTCCCCACTAAATGTTTCCACCTCTTCAGCATTTCTGAAGTAGAATTCCCATATATCTCATCTTTAGGTACTCCTGCCTTTAATAGGTTTTCTCTTCACCTCCTGTCTTCTCTATCCCATTCCCTTTCTTCTCTGTTCTTTTGTGATTGTATTCTTCCTGTCTGGCCTTGACTTTATCTACTGCCCTGTCAGGCTTTGTTTTAATCTCCTCTAGCTCCCCTAACTGGACTCCCAGCAAAGACAATAAAGGAGCCCTGAGATTAAATGGCGCACACTTCATCAGCTTAGAGTGCAGATCAGACATAAAGGGTTCCATATCTGGACCCATCCAGTCTGGAAATGTATTTAATCTGGTTATACAACCCATCACCTGGAAATACCCTCTCCTTATTGATCTCCAGGAGTAGGTATTTTCCAGGTCAGTAGGACTAGCGTACATTCCAACTATTCCATCTGTCACGAGGTCTAACAGTGAAAAATTCACACTAAACTCTCTGGCTTTTCACATTGCCTGACGCAATTGTGGATCATGGGTTAACACTCCCATAGCCACTGATTCCTTACCTGACAAAACAACGCTGTCCGCTCCTTCATCCCACAAGCGTAGGAGCCAGCTTAATAGGAGCTCCCGAGACCCTTGTATTGTTTTGCCAGCTCATGGAGTTCAGTTTGTGTAATCTCCCGTACTTCTTCAAATTCAACATATCTGGGGTTGCGATAATGCACCTCCCCATCTGCCATATCCTCTCTATCATGTTGCCTTTTCCTATGCTTAGTAATGAGAGGTCTGGCGCACTTTTTCTTTCCCACTAGCAGATCATCATCAGAAACATCAAACTCTATTTCCTCATCCTCACTATCATTTGAAGAGAGCGCATCCTCACAATCCTAGTTTTGGCATGTGACAAAGGCACGTACCCTTGGCTTTACTAACAGGTTTACAGCCCTTCCTTTTCCTTAAGGCATTAATTGATTTAGTCATGAGGGTTGCACACCGCTCTTGCAAATCATCAGCCCGAATAGCAGTTGAATGAACACTCTCTGAAGCAACTGCTAGATTGTCTTTCAATATCTTAACTTCTGCCTCTGCCTTCTCCCTTCTCTGTGATTCAGTATAGATAGCATTAAGGAAGTACCAACCGACTGTGGACACTGTCGTCTTCTCTGCTTTACTTAATTCCAACCCCTTAAGGCTAAAATCTACAAAATTATCTGAGACCTTTTCACCCCAAGTCTTATTCAAGGGAGAAGCATACTTTACAAATTCTTTAGCAAGAGGCTCCCACTCATTGTCTCTGGCTCAGATAGGTAGGCTGCACACTTCCTTCTGGCCACCAGAACCCTCTGCAGCCTTGCTTTTCCTAAACAGCCTACGCAGCAATTTTACCTAGCACAAGTTACACAACACTTTGTGGTATAAGCAAGGAAGCTGAGACCCCTGCAGTGTGTAAATGTGCTTTTACTATACAAAAATGCTGTACATACAAAACTATTAGAATATTAGGAATTTGAGTATTCTTGGGGTCAAGAGAGGAGTGTAGGAGAAGGCGTCCGCCTAAATGAGGCATTTCTGAATTTTTTTATTCTTTGCCACCCAGGGCTGTCAGCTTCCACATCCTATTGGCAGCGTCTGCATCAAATGGTGGATGATTACCTCGGGGCCAAAACAGAGATGGAGAGCTTTCCAGCTGACGATCCACTGGCTTACTGGGTCATGAGATTAGCCCATTGGCCAGAACTTACCCAGTATGATATTGAGTTGTTGGGCTGCCCTGCATCCAGCGTGCTTTCCGAATGGGCATTAAGTGCTGCAGGAGGTTTCGTTACTGATCATAAAACGCGTCTGTCCACAGACTCCATGGACTGTTTGCCTTTATAAAATTGAATCAGTCCTGGATTACCAGCTATGAAGCCCCTGATACTGATGTCACTGTTTGAGTTTTTTTGGGATGTGGAATCTCTGCAGGACTTCGAGGCTGCCTAGCTTTGAGGGTGTTCAATCATTTCATCTGGAAGAATGTTTTTGGTATAGGTTTCATGGGCACAATTAACACCAAAGGACCAATTTTTCAGCACCTGTTTGACAGGTGCATATCATTGCAATTTTTTTTGCCTTCATCAAAAGCACCTCTATAGGGTTATGGTGGGAAGGCACCCCCGACACCCAAAGAGTAATTTTTCTGCACCTGTTTGACAGGTGCATATCATTGCAATTTTTTACAGCAAGGCCAATACTTACTTTCATCAGTACCTCTATTGGGTTAGGGTGGGAAGGCAACACCGACACTCAAAGATCAATTTTTCTGCACCTGTTTAACAGGTGCATATCATTGCAATTTTTTATAACAAGGCCAATTCTTGCTTTCATCAAGAGTACCTCTATAAGGTTACGGTGGGAAAGACCAATCTCTACGCACCTGTTACTTCTATCCAAAGTCAAAGTGACACCAGAATGTATCCAAAAAATCTCTAATCTTGTTCCCAGTGCACTACATTGTGGCTTCATCATACACACTGGCTCCCCAGCTGTTGCTGAGCAAAATAAAGGCAGCTTGCAGGAAAAATGTCATTTTTTTGGGCTTTATAAATGCAATCATTGCTGCAGCAGATTCTAGACATGGTACAGATCTGCCACTTTACAGGTAGACTGGGGACCCTCCCAGGCACTATATTGGAAGGATTTTTTTGTTTTTATGCTTTCACTTTAAAAATAAAAAAAAATCACTGCTCATTTAAAAATGACGTTTCTCACAAACTTTTTTTTTTATTGATACATGTCCCCCAGGGCAGGACCGGACCCCTATAACCATTGTATGCTCAATTTTTTCGCATATAAGCCTTCAAAATGGGCACTTTTGATGTTTGACGTTCGGGTCCCATTGACTTTAACCGCTTCAGCCCCGGAAGATTTGACTGCTGAATGACCAGGCCATTTTTTGCGATTTAGCACTGTGTCGCTTTAACTGACAATTGTGCGGTCGTGCGACACTGCACCCAAACAAAATTGACATCCTTTTTTTCCCACAAATAGAGCTTTCTTTTGGTGGTACTTGATCATCTCTGCGGTTTTTATTTTATGCGCTATAAACAAAAAAAGAGTGACAATTTTGAAAAAAACACAATATTTTGTACTTTTTGCTATAATAAATATCCCCATTTTTTTTTTTTAAATAGCAATTTTTTTCTCAGTTAAGGCCGATATGTATTCTTCTACATATTTTTGGTAAAAAAATCGCAATAAGTGTATATTGATTGGTTTGCGCAAAAGTTATAGCGTCTACAAAATAGGTGATAGATTTATAGCATTTTTATTATTAGGTTTTTTACTAGTAATGGCGACGATCTGGAATTTTTATCGGGACTGAGTCATTATGGCAGAACATCGGACACTTTTGACACATTTTTGGGACTATTGGCATTTATACAGCGATCAGTGCTGTAAAATGCACTGATTACTGTAAAAATGTCACTTGCAGGGAAGAGGTTAACACTAGGGGGCGATCAAGGGGTTAAATGTGTTCTCTAGTGTGTGTTCTAACTGAAGGGGGGTTGGGACTGTCTAGGGGATATGACAGATCGCTGTCCATACTTTGTATGAACACACGATCTGTCTCTTCTCCCCTCAGAGAACCGGGATCTGTGTGTTTACACACACAGTTTCCAGTTCTCACTGTGTCACGAGCGATCGCGGGAGCCCACGGTCATTGCGCCCACTGGGCACTCGCATCGTCTCAGGGGGCGAGCAGTGGGCATGCGTGTGCATCCCTAGTGGCCACAGGGAGAAGCAACATAACATTGTTTCGCCCAGCCGTGCCATTCTGCCGCAGTAAAACTGTGGCGGCTGGTTGGCAAGTGGTTAATGGGGTTTGATATTCAGGTCCGAACTTTCATGGTTTTCAAAAGTTCTGGTGCGAACCGAACAGGGGTCCGTTCGGCCCTACTCTCCAGTGCTCACTGTAATGCTGGACTGTGGAGGGGGCGGGAGCGGCTGGCCGCACCACTGAGAGGCTGAGTCAGCTGCTGCTCAGGAATCTGGGCTGGTAGTGGGCTTTAGCCCGCTGTCAGCTGAATCTGGGTCACAGCAGTGCAGAACTAAGGAGCTTAGGCCATACTTCTCCTTTAACATGTTCCTTTTTTTGTAACCTCTAACCCTTTGTTAGGACAGACAGTGTGCACATCTAGTTTACAACTAATAATGAGATCTGCCAGAACAGTACAGACAGGGTTAATTATGGAAAATAACTGCTCAGACTTCTCCTTAATAAGTTTAAGAATTTTATAGGGTTTTTCAGCATATGAAAATTTAGGCAACAATTTATAAGTTTTGATATGTGAATGGGAACATGTACAGTAACAAATAAAAAGGTGTTATCCCAATTTGTCTGCCAAAGTGGAAATACACTTTGAGGATAGTAACCAGCAAGCAGTTGTTTAGGTTATTCAAGGGAATGCTAATAATGGGGAGTTTGTGATTATTCATGCTACACACATACACAATGTAAAAAGCCCATAATGTCAGGCAGAGCATTTCAAATGAACTTCAGAGCAAGCTTTGCAAACATTTTTTTTTCATGACGTTGTTCGGTGCATTTTAGTGTGTGGATGAGACTATCTAACTAACGATCCCAACCAGAGCATCATTCAATTTCCTAGACACGTAACGTAACCTTTAAGATAACTGTCTCTCTTTTCTAGCTCAACATTCATGACAGATTGTTCCAATAAAAACAGAAGACATTGCAGATGGAATATATGAGCCATTCCACATTGTCAGAGTAACATAAAGTATACATTCTTGTTACTGTATTCTTTCCTAAATATACTTTTCTAAAAGTCCTCTGACAAGATGTGTAGAATAGAAAATACCATTCAATGTTTTGTACTTCTCCCTTATATACTGCAAGTCAACAAAGACATTAATCTTAAATGAGGCGGCAGACCTCCACCCTGCTGATACCAACCTGGGACTCCTCAGTTGGAATTCTGGAAATGGAAGATTTTGTTTAAAATATCATTTTTTACATTACAGTGTTATTTTCATGAAAGCAGAAAAGCACAGTTTTTATATTTTAAGGCATTTCACTATATTCAGATGTTGCTTTAAAATCATAGGTAGAGTACTTAAAGTGGTAGTAAACTCTTTAAAAAAAATTTAAAAAAAGATTCCCCTTGCAAGGCAAAAGGTATGCATCGCATACTAGCACATTATGAAGGACTTTCCATAAAACAAAGACCTCCAGCAGCGTGCTGTCACTACTGCAGAGGCTTGCATCTTTACCCGCTCTTCATTCCAGGTTCGTGGGATACGGCCACTTGGTTGAACTAACCACGGTGACGTCACTCCTGTGCATGCACACAAGAGTCTCAGCCGAGGCACACAGCTCTGAAAGAACAGCATGGGTATGCCGTTCCTTCAGAGCACATGCACCGGCGGTGTCACCAGCTGCTGCTCGCTTGACTATCTCCTAATCAGTGCACGTTTAGGAGATATTTATTTTACCAACAAGTAATGCCGCGTACACACGATCGGACTTTACGGCATACTTGGTCCGGCGTACTGGATTTCGTCGGACAATTCGATCATGTGTGGGCTCCAGCGGACTTTGTTTTCTCAAAAGTTTGACGGACTTATGCCGCGTACACACGAGCGGACTTTACGGCGGACTTTGCCCGGCGGACTGGATTTCGTCGGACAATTCGATGTGTGTGGGCTCCAGCGGACTTTGTTTTCTAAAAAGTTGGACGGAATTAGATTTGAAACTTGTTTAAAATTTATCCGTTGAAATCGAGTCCGGTCGAAAAGTCCGCCGTCTGTATGCTAGTTCGACGGACAAAAAGCCACGCTAGGGCAGCTATTGGCTACTGGCTATGAACTTCCTTGTTTTAGTCCGGTCGTACGTCATCACGTACGAATTCGACGGACTTTGGTGGATTGTGTGTAGGCAAGTCCGTTCATTCACAAAGTCCGTCAGAAAGTACGTCGAAAAGTCCGCCGGGCAAAGTCCGCCGTAAAGTCCGCTCGCGTGTACGCGGCATTAGATTTGAAACATGTTTCAAATCTGTCCGACGGACTCGAGTCTGGTCGAAAAGTCCGCTCGTCTGTATGCTAGTTCGATGGACAAAAACCGACGCTAGGGCAGCTATTGGCTACTGGCTATCAACTTCCTTATTTTAGTCCGGTCGTACGTCATCACGTACGAATCGGTCGGACTATGGTTGATTGTGTGTAGGCAAGTCCGTTCATTCGGAAAGTCCGTTGTAAAGTCCATCGAAAAGTAAGCCGGACAAAGTCTGCCGTAAAGTCCGATCGTGTGTACGCGGCATAAGCCTTATTATAAGCTGACCTGTAGGTAAAAATAAGCAATGAGAGTTTACTACCGCTCTAACTGGTATATTTCACAAAGATCTGGACATGTGATAGCAGACAATACCTAGCTCCAACTGTTAGTTCCCCTCTCTGTATCTCTCTTTCTCATTCTCCCTCTCTTTCAGTTCTATCTCCTTCTCTCTCACCTGGTACACATTACTAGTTTGACAGCTCAGATAGGAACCGTTGTACTAACAATCCAATGTTAGTAGAGCAATCTCCCCTGCTGTGCTACTGTGTTCTGACAGGGGGCCGGCCCCCCACCAGAACACTCCGGTCAGCACTCTCAGCCATTGGGAGATGGTTTTCCAGCATGTTCCGACAGAAGCTGGACTGGCTGCCATGCACAGGGGCCAAATATCATATAAGTAATGAGATGGATGATCCCAATCTTAAGCCTAGTACACATGGCCCGAATGTTGGGCGACATCAACCAGTTCCATAAAAACTTGACATTCAGCCCATGTGTGCTAGGCCTAAGATTGGGATCACTCATCTGATGAATTAATTGGATTCAATTAGATCTTGGTCATAATTTCAGTATGGAGGCTCCTGCAGAAAGGAGCAGGTACCATTATGTGCCCGCATTTTATACCTGCAGATTTATTTTTCTCTGATAGAGTCTTTTTAAAGAGGTGTTCTGGGCCCCCACAAAAAAATTAAAGCCTCGTACACACGATCGGATTTTATGACGGGAATTGTGTGATGATAGGCAGTTGGTGGAAAATCCGACTGTGTGTACGATCCATTGGACAATTGTTGTCGGATTTTCTGCGCACAAATGTTGGATTGCAGGCTTTAAAATCTTCCGCGGACAAATGTCTGTTGTTGGATTTTCCGAACGTGTGTACACAAGTCCGTCAGACAAAAGTCCAAAGTACAAACATGCATGCTCGGAAGCAAGGACGAGCCAGAAGCGGTCAGTCTTGTAAACTAGCGTTCGTAATGCAGATATAACATTTGTGACGTGGCAAATTATGAAATCTTGAAATGCAGCGCACAATTCTCTTCTTCTTTAATGGGATAATAATGAAGCTGCTTTGCTGGTGATACTGATGGAGTTATGGCAAACAAATTTTCAAAGGATTTTTTTTTCTATTGATATTAAGAATAATATTATTATGCTTGTTATTTTTTTTTTTGGTGCAAGCTACCACAACACCATTATCCGTAGTTTTTAAGATCAAATATACAAGGTGTCCCTTGTCAATTTTACATTGTATTTATTAAAATGTAACTGCCTACTTCCAAACTGTCATTTGAAGTAAAACACATAGCCAAGTATTATTCTCCACAATTTAGTTGTGCATTAAAAAAGGAAAACAAATAAAATAAGACATGATATCTGCCAATAGAACTTAACCAAAAAGTACATTCTAAGCATCCAAAAATATAGAAAATATACCAAATCAAATAATTATTCAACCAACAAATAAAATAAAAGCCTCATGCATGTGTCCTGCTTCTTAATATAGGGGGTCAACAATGCCAAGAGTTGGTGAAACCAGTGGTCCGTCATCCGGAGATAATTCCAAAAATCATCTGGATTATTCTCCTGGAGCTCCCGCAGCAAAGGCATATGACATAATTGGTCTTGATTAATAAAACAACCAATTTTTGGTCCAAGAAATCCTCCTCCTCCTGTTCCTGGACTGGACTTGGGTCAAAGCAATAACCCCAAGGCCAATAATAAATAACACGTTATCTCCTCCGATTCCGCAACATGGCCAGGTTGACGAACGGCCGTTCAGAAACTAACTGAAAAGGCAAAATGAAAAGTGCAAAATGAAAAGCGCGAACCAACACTCACCAAACTTCTACTAACAAGAAATTAGCAGAAGGAGCACAAAGGGTGGCGCTAAAGAGCTGAAAAACCACATAGTACGTCACTACGTTTGTGTTTGTTGGCTGACAATTCCTTGCTGTTCGTATGCAAGACAAAAACCAGGCACACGCCTTCGGACAAAAGTCCGAGGTTTTGTCTGCGGAAAATCCAATCGTGTATACGAGGCTTAAGTCAGCAGCTACAAATACTGTAGCTGATGACTTTTAATATTAGGACACTTACCTGTCCAGGGTTCCCACGATGTCAGCACCACAGCCGATTTTCGGATCGGCTGTCGGGTGCTGCCGGTGCCATTTGTAGTAGCGGAACCATACTGCGCATGCTCTGCTCTTTCTAATTGGCCCCGCAGAGGAGGAAGGAGGAGGGAGGCCAAACTTCCAAGGGATGGTGCTGTCTCCTGGAAGTGGAGACAGTTACCTATTAAAAACAGGTACCTGTTCCACCCTCCCACCTGAAAGGTGACAAATGTGGCATCGGAGGGGGGAGGAGTCAGGTAAGTGGAATTTCCACATTTGGGTGGAACTCCGCTTTGATTGGTAAATTATAACCAAAAACAAAACTAAAGTCTTAGCTCCCCACTTCATACATTACTTCTATCTTACTACCCAATTTACATAATTATGCTGTTTTACATCAATTTATAATGTATTCCTATGCAAAATGAAAGCCTAATATAACTTACAAAATACAAATAAAAAATAAGCACAATGAATCTTCCTAAAGTAGAGCTTCACCCAAAAGAAGAAGTTCTCCTCTCCTCCTCCCTCCTCGCAGTCTTCTGGGACACATCACAGGTGCCAGGAGACTGTGGAACCATTCACAAATTGCAGCGTGGCGCGCGCATGCACAGTGGTTTGCCAGGTGAAGCCACAAGCTGTCACAGCCGGGTGCCCGCAGTTGAGATGCTGGGGACTGAAGGCCAGTGCAAAGAATGAGCACAACGCTGTATCCTGAGACAGGCAAGTATCTGTTTTGTAGCTGCTGACTTTTAATTTTTACAAAGATGACTGAAGCTCCCCTTTAACCATTTGCCGACCGCCGATATACGTAGGCACAATGGCAGCGGTGGGCAAATGGGGGTACTTGTACGTCCCCTTTAATTTGTGGGGCTAGTGGGCGCGCCCTCCGCATGCTGCGTGACCCTGCCCGCGGGTCCCATGGACTCGATGTCAGCCAGTGTCTCGTGATTGTGTCACGGAGCGACAGAACGGGGAGATGCAAACAAGGCAAACAAGGCATTTCCCTGTTCTGCCTAGAAACATGACAGAGATCTACTGCTTCCTGTCATCGGGAGCAGTGATCTCTGTCATATTGTAGTGAGCCCATCCCTCCCACAGTTAGAATCACTCCCTAGGACACACTTAACCCCTTGATCGCCCTCTAGTGTTTAACCCCCTTCCCTGCCAGTGTCATTTACACAGTAATCAGTGCATTTTTATATCACTGATCAGTGTATAGATGACAAAGGTCCCAAAATAGTGTCAAAAGTGTCCGATGTGTCCGCCGCAATGCCGCAGACTGCTGGGCTCCCGCGATCGCTCGTGACACAGCGAGAACTGGAAACTGTGTGTGTAAACACACAGATCCCGGTTCTCTGAGGGGAGAAGAGACAGATCGTGTGTTCATACAAAGTATGGACAGTGATCTGTCATCTCCCCTAGACAGTCCCATCCCCCCTTCAGTTAGAACACACACTAGGGAACACATTTAACCCCTTGATCGCCCCCTAGCATTTTTATAGCACTGATCGCTGTATAAATGCCATTGGTCCCAAAAATGTGTCAAAAGTGTCCGCCAAAATGTCGCAGTCCCGATAAAAATTCCAGATCACCGCCATTACTAATAAAAAAATTTAATGATAAAAATGCCATAAATCTATCCCCTATTTTGTAGACGCTATAACTTTTGCGCAAACAACCAATATATGTTAATTGTGATTTTTTTTTTACCAAAAATATGTAAAAGAATACATATCGGCCTAAACTGAGGAAAAAAATTTTTTTTTATATATTTTTTGGGGGGTATTTATTATAGCAAAAAGTAAAGAAAATTGCTTTTTTTCAAAATTGTCCTTCTTTTTTTGTTTATAACGCAAAGTATAAAAACCACAGAGGTGATCAAATAACCCCAAAAGAAAGCTCTACAAGTGAGGAAAAAAAGGACATCAATTTTGTTTTGGTGTAAGGTTGCATGACCGCACAATTGTCAGATAAAGCGACACAGTGCCAAATCGCAAAAAGTGCTCTGGTCAGGAAGGGGGTAAATCCTTGCAGGGCTGAAAATGGTTAAGATGTGTCCCTTGTGCTTCTGTGTCTTTGTTTAGCAGAAATCTTTCTCCTCTGATGCCCCCTCCACCCCTTCTGTCATATCCTTCTTGTGTGACAGGGGTTAATAGAACTAAGGGAGCTGCCAAAGTCACCCATCAAGAATGCCCAACTATGTTTGCCCTTTCCTCCTAGCTCCTCCATTCATAAAAGCTGCACAACAGCTTCTATGGATAAAAAAAATGATCTATGAATGGAGGGGATGAACCCTTGAATCTTCCACCTGTTCTCCATTAATAGATTGTGTTGGTTACATAGAATCGGTAGTACGGCTTCTATGAATGGAGAAGATGGGTGGAAAGGGTGGGCATAATTTGGCACTCTTGATGAGTGCCTGTGACAGCTGCCTTAGCTCTGTTAACCCCTGACACACCAGAAGAATATGGTAACGAGGTGGGGGGGGGGGGCATCAGAGGAGGAATATTCTTGCTAAACAAGGATACAGCAGTACAAGAGACACATCACACTACCACACTGAATGTAAATAATGTCCCTTGTGCTTATTCTTTATTTTTTACGTAAACTTAGATTTTATTCAATGATAAAAACACTTGCTAAGGTTTGTTGCAACCGAGATTATTCCAAGGCCTTCATTTCTACTTTATTAAATTGTTATTGAGAGTTTTGTTTTGTTTTTTTAATAAAAATAAATAATTGAATACCAGGAAAGACATAACATATTAGATCAACTGCTGTGTAGACAAATAATATCTTTATCAATGTACATCTCATTAACTGCATGCCCCTAGATTCTTGCAATAACTGATCTGCAATGAAAAATGTTTTTTCTATCGATAGAATAGTGGCAGATACGAAGTGGAGAACAGGAGAAAAAAGGGGAGAAGAAGAGACAGGAGAGGAAAGAGGCAAAAAAGGAGGGGGGGAAAGGGAGAGAAAGGGGCATGAACAGGGTAGGAGAGAAAGAAAATGGGGGGGGGGGGGTTATTCTTGACATTGAAAGAGTTTAGGTATGGGAAGCGGAGAGTGGCCACTTAATTGATTTGCTTATTCTAAAAGCTGAAAATGTATACTGCAAGTGCTCTCAGGTCAAAGTTTAAGGAGAGGTAGTTCTGTTTACATTGCTGTGTTCTTGTAAAGTTGTTACATTTACCAACAAAAAAACATGGTGCTTGAACTTTATATCAGGTTTGAGGTCTTCAAAACTTTTGCAAATCTTTTTTTGGGCTTTGAAGATGTACATTAACAATTTAAAAGGAAGGTTACTGCAATTGTTTGGTTTTTTTGTTGAGCACTGCTTTATATGGATTTTTCAAAAGACTCCACCTGTTAAAGAGAAACCCATAACCTTCCTATCTTAAGAATGAGAAGTATAAAACAATGAGAAGTATAAAAACAGATAAATAATAATAATATGTAGATGAAAAAGAACAAAACAATAATTCCAAAGTAAAATAATTACCCTTAATAATTGTCCCTGTAATATTAACTCATTAGATCTCCTAGCAGCACTGCAGCAACACTGCTATTTAGTTTTTTTTTTTTTTTTGCTTACATACTTTATGTTTACTGGAAGCCCATCAAGACAGCTCTGATACTTCTATAGCTCCAAAAATAGCCAGAGTATCATCCGCACCTACAAACAAAAACTGATACAGAGAATTAAAGTAGAGCTATAGGCAAAACTTTTTTTTTTCATTTTGAAAAGAGTAAGGGAGAGTTATAATCCCTGCAAGGTTTATTTTTACCACTGTTGTCGCTTTGGGGAGATTTACTTTCACCTCCTGTCCCATAGCCAAACAGGAAGTGAGAGGAAATCTCTGCAAATTTAAGGAATCTCTTGGGGACCCCCAGGTCACCAGAACTAGCGTCCCCATTGGATTATTTTCCCTCTATTACTTTTCTAGGGACAACCCAAAATATGGGATTTTACTTTTACTTTCAATAATAATGGTAAACAGGACAAATAGAGAGGGTTTTGCCTTTACTTGTACTTTAAACCCTCAGATTTTAAGCACTTTCAATAGCTAATGTATTCAAATTGTATAAAGTGAATATCAATCTGCGCAATCTCATGAAATAAAGTCAGTTTTTTTTATAGCGCAGCACTGTCTATTGATTGTTTGCACAATGTATTCAAATTGCTAAGCATGCAGTTTGCCCATGTTCCAGTTTAAGCTGGAGCCATGACCACTACTTCAGTATGGCTTCACAGTTGCTCCTTTGTCTTGCAGCATCCTTTGGAACCACCCTAGCATTCAGGGACTAGAGTTGTCTCCCTATACTGTGTGCATCAATGGAAACACACAGCCCTGTAGCCTAGGATGGCAAGACACCCTGCTGATCCTCCCTCCTCCCCCCTTCCCTTTCCAAGCTAACAGACTGGATTGAGACTGTCAGCTGTTAACACTTGCTTATCAAGACCAGAAGTTCAGAAAAGCAGCACTTATGCCGTGTACACACGGGCGGACTTTTCAGCATATAACACGCACCCCAAGTTTAGGAGGGAATTATAAGGAAAACATTTTTAAGGAAAAAAACTTACATTTAAATGCCCATCAATGCAGACTTGCACAGCGTCCATCTGCATGCTTGTGCAGTGTCATTTGAAGCCTTGCAGTCATTTGCAGCCTTGCAGTCATTTGCAGCCTTGCAGTCAGCAGCCTTGGTGTCATTTGTAGCCTTGCAGTCATTTGCAGCCTTGCAGTCAGCAGGCTTGGTGTCATTTGTAGCCTTGCAGTCATTTGCAGCCTTGCAGTCAGCATCCTTGGTGTCATTTGCAGCCTTGCAGTCAGCAGCCTTGGTGTCATTTGCAGCCTTATCAGTGTCCATGTGATGCCTTGCAGCTTTTACAGTGATGATCTGCAGCTTTCTGTGTCCATTTGCAGCCTTGCTCAGGCTGCAGTTAAACTGCAGTGACTTTTCATTGTCACTGCAGTTTGAAAATGGCGCCGCCGGAGCCGAAATACACAGAACTGCTCCTCGGCTCTTCTCGGCGGCTCTCGTTCCCTTTCGGCTCCACTCGTAGTCCCGCCCGGGATGGGCGTGACTGTGAGCGGAGCTATCCGAACCTAGCCGAGTACACTCAGCTAGGTTCGGGCGGGGCTCGATTGAAGCCGAAAGTGGCCGAGATCGGCTCTGTGTATTTCGGCGCCGGCTGCGACATTTTCAAATCGCGGTCGGTGATTTTGAAGATTAGTCAGCGGGAGATTGCAGGGGATCGGCGTATAACACGCACCCGCAATTTTCCCCTAATTTTAAGGGGGAAAAAGTGCGTGTTATACGCCGATAAATACGGTAGTTTATTGGGGAATGTTTTTTTTTATTGTGCTCCATGTGTTACGTTAAAAATTCTGAGGGTTTAATGCTACTTTAAAAGCAACATATGGAAGATGTAAAGTGATTCTGTGTCCCATTTACATAAAAGAACAGAAACAAAGAATTACATCTACCATAGCAACACAAATAGTACTCTGCAATGTCTATATGTAAAGATGGCACATATCTAAACACAATAACAAAAAATTGCACATTTATTGCTTTTTACACATATGAAAATACCAGGACAAAAAAGAGAGACCTGGCAACTCTGCTGGGCTTGGTCTGATGTATGGTGCTTGGGCGGAAGATTTGCACATCTTGCAGTGTAAATGGGTGAAATAAGCAAAAAATAGGGTGACTGGATTTTAGATAATTGCTCTTACGATTTCTGCCCTCACTAATGACTGGGACACCAGCAGCTAGAGGATTATGCGACATGTAGTCCCGGATACCAGCAGGCCCAGGACGATTCCCTAAAGGAGACTGCAGCCCCCAACATGCTGAGTGGGAGGGGGAAGAGGAGGAGGGAAGAGAGGACCATGAACGGAGAAGAGGAACCACCAGGTGGAAGGAGCCAGAGAGAAAGTGCCAGTGATTCTATTATTATCCTCCAAGGTAAGAACTTACCTCCAGGTGGGGGGAGTGATGGGGATGGGGAGGGCGGCCGGGCCGGGGATGAAGGTTTCCATAGAGGGACAGGACCTTATCACTGGCTGCATCCACCCTGTCACCCCCTCCACCTGGCTGCATCCACCCTGTCCTCCCCTCCACCTGGCTGCATCCACCTTGTCCTCCCTCCACCTGGCTGCTCCACCCTGTCCTCCCCTCCACCTGACTACATCCACCCTGCCCTCCTCTCCACCTGGCTGCATCCACCCTGTCCTCCCTTCCACCTGGCTGTTCCACCCTGTCCTACCCTCCACCTGGCTGCTCCACCCTGTCCTCCCCTCCACCTGGCTGCATCCACCCTGTCCTCCGCTCCACCTGGCTGCTCCACCCTGTCCTCCCCTCCACCTGGTTGCTCCACCTTGTCCTCCCCTCCACCTGACTGCATCCACCCTGTCCTCCCCTCCACTCTGTTCTCCCCTCCACCTGGCTGCATCCACCCTGTCCTCCCCTCCACCTGGCTGCTCCACCCTGTCCTCCCCTCCACCTGGCTGCTTCCACCCTGTCCTCCCCTCCACCTGGTTGCATCCACCCTGTCCTCCCCTCCACCTGGCTGTTCCACCCTGTCCTCCCCTCCACCTGGCTGCATCCACCCTGTCCCCCCCTCCACCTGGCTGCTCCACCCTGTCCTCCCCTCCACCTGGCTGCATCCACCCTGTCCCCCCTCCACCTGGCTGCATCCCCCCTGACCACCAATACTTTTTCAAGACACAGTGTATATATACATATATATATATATAAAATTATGTTTTATAGTCTTATAGTTGGCCCCCCTACGATTGTTCCTGTCCCCCCATGTGCCCCCCCTCTAAATACGGAAGCTGGAGACGCCACTGTAATTATCTACCCCTACTGAATAGATGGCTTCAGTTTCTCTATAGTTAAAGCAGAGGTCTGCCCACCGCTGCACAAATTAAAAGCCAGCAGCTGCACATACTGCAGCTGCTGACTTTTAATATTAGGACACTTACCTGTCCTGGAGTCCAGTGATGTCAGCACCACAGCTGATGTGCTGTGCTGTCACCTCCATTGCGAGTAAGGGAATCCCGCAGTGTAGCCTTATGGCTTCAAGCCGGGAACCCTACTGCGCATGCACGAGGCACCGCTCCTCTCTGCTACAGGCACGGTGGCCAGGGACAGAGGAGGGAGGAAGAGGGAGCCCCACGGGGACATCAATACCCGCAGCTGAGGCTCCTGGAAGTGGGTACAGGATACCTGTGAAAGACAGGTATCCTGCTCCCCTTCCCCCCCGAAAGGTGCCAAATGTGGCACCGGAGGGTGGAAGGAGTACAATAAACGGAAGTTCCACTTTTGGGTGGAACTCTGCTTTAAGTTCAGCATTCTATTTCTTGGACAATTTTGGTCACATTTTTTCCCACTCCTACACCATAATGCAATGTTTTGTTTCTGTCATATTGCCTTGCTTCATTTTTTTCTAGCATTTTATTTATTATTTTCTTTCTTACTTTCATTCCTTTCATCCTACTTACATTTTCTCTCTTCTGATATCTCTTGAGTTCCCTCTTCTTCCCCTTTGTAATCTCTATAGAGTTTTATTACCCAAAGCTTTCTTGCTTGTCTCTTTTTTTTCCCTCTCTTGCTGAAATACTGCTCTTTAATGGTTTTAGTACTGCACATAATTAATCTTAAATTCGACCTGATCTAGCATCATATCTTTTATTCTAAGCAATAAGTCCTTGTTCTGTTGCTACAATACTCCCTTGCTTAGCAGGATAGATACAGTATAAAGCCTGGATAGGAAAGAAAGCCTCATAGGAAGTTTAAAGTATCACTAAATCCTCTAATCTACTCAGATGATTAGGTTCACTTTACCCGACATTCTCCAAAGTATTTTTAGACTTTGAAAGTTTGTAGATATTGCAGTTAAGCTTCCATTATCCTTGGGGTGACATTAACAAATCTAGGTTTGCTGAGAAGGGAAAGTCAGAGCTGGCTATAAACTGATTTTATGAACCATAACTATAACTTACAGTCAAGGCAAATCAGTACTGAAGATAATTGCAATGATGTATAGGTTTAGAATGGCATTCATATGTACTTATTATCTTCAGCATGGCCACACAGTGACATTTTGAGAGGTGAACAAACTGTACCTTTTGTTACAACAGCTATGCAATAGATAAACGAATTCTACATACTGATGGTGGTCATTTGTTCCCCCAGAAATACTAAAGAGCATTGTAACCATGTTAACCACTTGCTGACCAGGCCTTTTCTGGAACTTTTTGTTTACAAGTTTAAATTAGCTGTTGCGAAACTACAAGTCCCGTGCATGTAACTGTCAGCCTTGCAATGCATCATAGGACTTGTAGTTTCGCATTTCGCATCAGCTAGAGACCCCTGCCCTAGAGAATAAAATGGCGATCATTGCAATATTTTATGTCCCACTGTATTTGTGCAGCGGTCTTTCAAATGCAATTTTCTGAGAAAAAATACAATTTAATGATTTAAAAAAAAAACACTAAGTTAGCCCACTTTTTTGTAGCATGTGAAAAATGATGTTACTCCAAGTAAATAAATATCTAACATGTCATGCTTTAAAATTGTGCATTCTCATGGAATGGTGACAAACTACGGTGCTGAAAAATCTCCATAGGTACTTTTAAAATTTTTACAGGTTACCTGTATAGAGTGACATAGGAGGTCTAGTGCTATAATTATTGCTCTCGCTCTAACAATTGCAGCAATACCTCACATGTGTGGTTTTAACACCATTTACATATGCAGGAATTTACTTATGTATGTGTACGCTTCTGCACACGAGCATGGAGGGACAGGGTGCTTTAAAAAAATATATATTTATTTATTTTACTTTTTATTTTTACACTGTCCCTTTATTTATTTATTTTTTATCACTTTTATTCCTGTTGCAAGAAATGTAAACATCCCTTGTAATAGAAATAAACAAGACAGGTCCTCTTTATTGAGAGATCTGGGGTTTAACCACTTCAGCCCTGGAAGATTTGGCTGCTCAATGACCAGGCCATTTTTTGCAATGCGGCACTGCGTCGGTTTAACTGACAATTGCGCGGTCATGCGATGTTGTACCCAAACAAAATTGATGTCCTTTTTTCTCCACGAGTAGAGCTTTCTTTCGGTGGTATTTGATCATCTCTGCAGTTTTTATTTTTTGCGCTATAAATAAGAAAAAAGCGGCAATTTTGAAAAAAACAAAAAAACAATATTTTGTACTTTTTGCTATAATAAATATCCCCAATTTTTTTTTTTAAAAAGTTATTTTTTTCCTCAGTTTAGGCTGATATGTATTCTTCTACATATTTTTGGTAATAAAAATTGCAATAAGCGTATATTGATTGGTTTGCGGAAAATAGGGGAAAGATTTATGGCATTTTTATTATTATTTTTTTTTTATTATTTTTTTTTACTAGTAATGGCGGTGATCAGCGATTTTTGTTGGGACTGCAACATTATGGCAGACAGATGGGACACTTTTGACACATTTTTTGGGACCATTGGCATTTATACAGCGATCAGTGCTATAAAAATTCACTGACTACTGTGTAAATGTCACTGGCAGGGAAGGGTTTAACACTAAGGGGCGATCAAGGGGTTAACTGTGTTTCCTAATGAGTGATTCTAACTGTGGGAGGAGGGGACTGACTGGGTGAGGAGAGCGATCGTTTTTCATATGTAGTATGAACAACAGATCGCTCTCCTCCCCCCTGACTGCACGGAGATCTGTCTGTTTACATTGACAGATCTGCATTTTGTCTCTGTGTGGATCGATCGCGGGTGCCCGGTTGGTCATCGTGATAGCCGGGCACATGCATCAGCTCTGGCGTCATGCCACAGGCACGCATGAGCCCCCTAGTGGTCAAAAGGTACAGCTACGTCGGTTCGCCAAGTGGAGCCAACCTGCCGCAGTACAATTCCAGCGGCTGGACGGGAAGGGGTTAAAAAGACCCCAGATCTCTCATTTACCCTTAAGCACAAAAAAAAACATTGACTTTACCAAAAAAATCTCTTTAAGCCTTAGAGAGGCGGAAGTGATGTCAGATGTCATTCTGGTCCTCCAAGGGCAGAGCCGAGGAGTGGGGGCTATCTTTCCCTCACTCGAATTCCTACCCTGGCATCAGAAGGATCAGATCGGCTCCAGGCTTACCGACGGCTCCGGGGGGCACCTCTCCCGCTGCCTCTAAAAGTGATCCTGTGGCGAATCCGCCGCTGGGACCACTTTTACCTTGTAGAGAATCACCCACAGTGCAAAATAATACTGGGGTTATGCCAACTAGCTGCTGCCATAACAACAGTTTTTAACGTCAAAGTATTGACGTAAATGTACTGTGGGCGGTCGGCAAGTGGAACTGTTCCTGAGAGAAACATGGAGGCAGTCGTTGAATTTTCATTCTGCTAAAGAACATTGTAACTATTTGTTGTGTATTCAGAGCAAGTTTTTTTTTTTTTAGTCTTGGATAGACTGGAGAAGGATTAGAATTTTAATCCAATAGTAATTGCTCACTTTTTCTATCTGTCCTGGTGACCATCACCACTAAAACAGAAAGTGATGGCAATTTTACAGTTGACACCAGAGTTGGGGGGCGATCTTCTAATGAGGTCACATATTACGGTGACAAATGTATGAGAATTCCTCTTGTTTTGTAGAAATGTACCCTCACTTCCTGTTGCATTTTTGGGACAGAAACTCAAGGGAAATCACCCAAATGGAAGAGTTTTAGAAATCAGTAATGGCAATTTTCTAGGCTAATAGGCAAGGAATTGTCAAACAAATAGCATGGGGTACTGAGCACTGCCTTTGGGGAATATGTACCAAAGCAAAAAATATTTAAAAAAATGTAAGGGATTGTCATAACATGTAAAATGAAACATTAGAAATACACAGTTCCTTTAAATACCATGTCTGGGGATGTCCTAAACTTGCCTGTGAAGTGGTGCATCTGCACAATGTGTTCAACCTACTACAGCAAAACTGCCATTAACAATGAAAAAAAATGCAGTTTAAAATGCTAAAATGACTCCCTAGCTCCTTTGTTTGGTTTGTAAACAAAGCAACTGAGGCAGACATCCCAAGTCTCCCGTGAGGTGCGGGAGTCTCCCGCATTTCGGCTGCTGACACCCGCAAGTGCCACTTGATATCGCAGTGGGGTGGACTGGGCCGGGGGTTAGGGTGGCATTTTCTCCCCAGGCTGCCCATTAAAAAGGTTGCACCGCTTTCACCATCACCCTGGGCGCCACCGCTGTCTGGACACCAGGTCCAGATTAACAAGGCACCTACCAGCCCCAGCCACACAAGAAGAAAGGCTGCAGCCACAGTCAAAGAGGAATAAATGCAGAGGAAACAAATTCCACTTGTTCACACACCCCCGGGGTGGCCACGGAGCGGATTGCACAGGAGCCCTGTGTGTCTTTGGCTCTGTTTCAGGTCCAAATTCAGGCAAAAATTCTGACCCCCACTGTGAGCCGCATCCACACTAAATGTGAACCCAGCCTTAATGAACAAAATCACCTCTGTTGGAATGAATATTGAAGAACAAAATATAAATTTGTTGGTTATATCGCAAGATGATGGAAGCAAGGTTCTATATTTGAAGTTCACCAAAGACTGCAAGCATTCACGTTGTAGTGGTAATAGTAAAAAAAAAAAAACAAGGATCAAATCAAAACAACAAACAAATATTGTATTACCAAAAACAAATATTTTAAAAGGACATACATACATACTGATTGCAAATTTAGCCAACCAAATTGAATAATAATTTGTGGCAGAGAGGTCTTTCTATTGAACCTTTTGTTGAACCTGGTTTGTTCACCACTATTGTCTCATCAGTTCAGCTGGAGATGCAAGTAAAATCATCAATTGTTTTGGATTCAATAATTCCTCAAGTAATTTGCTAAAAAAAGATAAACATACATTCTCTTAGGCTCTTATGGCCTAAGTGGTTACCATGGTTACAGCTGATGCTGTCTCTTCCTCCCTGTTATGTGATGGGGAGAAGAAGCTGCTTAACGTGATGCTAAAGTCAGAAGGTTTTTATCTTAATGCATACTATGCATTAAGATAAAAAAAAAACTTTTGTGTGTAGCAGCCCCCTCCCTGCCCCGCTAATACTTACCTGAGCCCATTCTCGATCCAGCGATGTTGCACGAGGGACTCGGCTGTCCGGGACTCTCCCTCCTCATTGGCAGGCAGGAGGAAGCATGTCCTCAGTTTCTTCTCCTCCTAAATATAGGTGTTAGGCCTCATACACACGATCGGACTTTCCAACGGGAAATGTGTGATGACAGGCTTTTGGCGGTAAATCCGACCGTGTGTATGCTCCATCGGACAATTGTTGTCAGGTTTTCCACGGACAAATGTTGGACAGCAGGTTTTCAAATTTTCCGCAGACAAATGTAGTTGTCGGATTTACTGAGCGTGTGTACACAAGTCCGTTGGACAAAAGTACAAACACGCATGCTCGGAAGCAAGGATGAGCCAGAAGCGGTCGGTCTTGTAAACTAGCATTGGTAATGGAGAATTAACATTCGTGACGTGGAAAATTATGAAATCTTCAAATGCAGCGCACAATTCTCTTCTTCTTTAATGGGATAATAATGAAGCTGCTTTGCTGGTGATACTGATGGAGTTATTGCAAGCGAATTTTCAAAGGCTTTTTTTTCTAGTGATATCAAGAATAATATTATTATTTTTATTTTATTTTGTGGGCAAGTTACCACAACACCATCCTGTAGTTTTTAAGATCAAAGATGTTGATGTCCCTTGTCAATTTTACATTGTTTTTTTTTTAAATGTAACTTCCTACTCCCAAACTGTCATTTGAAGTAAAACACATAGCCAAGTATTATTCTACACAATTTTTTTTATTGTGCATTAAAAAAAGAAAACAAATACAATTAGACATGTTATCTGCCAATAGAACTTAAATGGTGTTCCGGCCGAAATTATACTTTTTAAATAAAAATACCCCTATAATACACAAGCTTATTGTATTCTAGTAAAGTTAGTCTGTAAACTGTTAGTTTATAGCAGTAGTTTGTTATTTTATAAACTTACAGCAGGCCGTGGCCATCTTAAGTGTGGGCATCTGAAGCCAGACTGTATTTCTTCCTGGATCTCATCCTTGCAGATCTCGCACATGCTCAGTGCAGCACAAGCAGTGTAATAGGTTTCAGGTCAGGTTTCCATAGCAACGGCAGTTTCAGAGGAAGTTGCCGCCCCTTCCCAGAAGGCATTGCAAACAGGAAATGATGCGATGGGCCGCGGCCAGGGAGGAGGAAGTGAAAAATTAATACAGCAGATATACAGTAGGTGCTGAGAAAAAAAAATAAAAAAAATATCCAATTTGTTTACAGTGCACAGTTTAGTGAGGGATGTTGAAGAGTTGTAAAAGTGGGTGGAACTCCACTTTAACCAAAAAGTGCATTCTATGCATCCAAAAATATAAAAAATATAACAAATCAAATCATAATTCAACCAACAAAAATAATGCCAAAGCAATAACTTCAAGGCCAATAATAAATAACACGTTATCTCCTCCGATTCCGCAATATGCCTGGTTGATGAACGGCCGCTCAGAAACTAACTGAAAAGCACAAAATAAAAAATGCGAACTGAAAAGAGCGAATCAACACTCACCAAACTTCTACTAACACGAAATTAGCAGAAGGAGCCCAAAGGTTGGCGCTAAAGAGCTGAAAAACAACATAGTACGTCACTACGTTTGTATTTGTTGGCCAACAATTGTGTGGCCGTGTGTATGCTAGACAAGTTTGGGCCAACGCCCTTCGGACAAAAGTTCACGGTTCTGTTGGCCAACAATCCGATCGTGTGTACGAGGCCTAACATGTAACACACAAATTGGAAACAATTCGTGCAAACGTGTCATATAAATAATTGTGTCACAATCTAACAAAACAATGTATATATCTGTGATAGCTGCACTCACGGTATATCCACATATGTAATATATAAACCATAAAAACAAATATTATGTTGCACCATCATTAGAAAGTGCATAAGATCGTTGTAATAATTATGCAATCAAGTGAAGAAGAAAAAATATGTGATTAAAAACATATGTTCAAGCAATAAAAAAAATCCATAAACAATCCATAAAGTCCAGGAAGTTAAGGTGCAAAAAAGTTAATACAAACATTTAAAGTGGAGTTCCGGCCAAAATTATTATTTTTTTAAAATTGATCCTAGCATTATGAATAATTAAATAAAAAAACGAGTATACATGGTTCATTTTGGATGTTGCAAAAATAAAAATTTGATACTCACTATTTTCTCCCTCCTGTTGTGGCCCATTGCCATCATGATTGTGGACATGTGAAGCCCAATCAATACCTCTTCCTGGAAAAGCTTTGGAGAGGTGCATACTGGGTAACCAGCATGCACCTCTCGATCTTGCGCATGCGCGATTCACCGGCGGCTGTAGCGACGATTGTTTCTAAAGTTGCCATAACAAAGGGCGGCGACGGAGGAAGGTCTCACCCCCGTTGTTATGGCAACATAGATAAATACATCTTGGCGCTGTGATCCGCCCTAAATCGCGTAATTTCCTGTCAGGAAATAATAAGATTTTTGGTCACAGTACTGCCCACAGACTCACGGGAAATGATGACACATCATTTCCCAGGAGCACAGGTGAGGGAGGAAGTGAAGACGAGCACCATGGACCAGGAAGTGGCAGATTAGGGGGACTACATAGCAACAGGGTGTTTCTGGTAAGTATAAAAAAAAAATTCCTCCAAATGTTTCTTTATAGGTTTAAAGGAGTCTGAATATAGAAAAAAAAATTTCAGGGTGGAATTTCGCTTTAAGTGTAAGTGTAAAATTCAGTGCTCCAAAAGTGAATGAAGAAGGATTCTTCACACCCAGACAGTGCACACCCCAATCACTAGTCGCTTACCAGCTATTAGGACCCCAGGATGTAAACCTCTGTATAGTGATTCCATTTCATTTGATTATCCTCTAGTTGTGTTAAATTGGTGGTGGAGGGCCACCTCACTGAAATTAGTTTTTGCAGGTTGGGATGTCTGCTGAGGATTCCCTTCATCTATACAAGGCCCTTATCCTAGATGATATAGGGAGGTAAGACGTTATATCTTGAAATACAAATTAAAGTGTATTGTCTAAGGGACAATAGCCACAAATATTTTTGAGTGCCAAAGCACTGGAATAGGCCAGCAAAATTAAGAAATGTAGCACCTGAGGTTGAGCTGTGGAAATGTTGTGTGGCACTTTTTCAATTGTGGAGCATCCAAGTAGTCTGGACACTCTGAGGTGCAATGCAAGATTTAACCTGCAGCAAACATAAGAAATTTTGCAGTTGAAGTCAAGCTGCAGAAAAATACTGTGGCATCTTTACAGTGCTGAAGCCCAGGAATATGCCATTAGTGATTACAGGAGTAGATAATGGTGACAGGTAGTATGGTGGCACTCGACCAAAGTTTATGGATGGAACTCATCAAAAATTGATGTCAGATGCCAGAAGTACCCAGGCCGCAATCTTGAGTGTTGTATGTCTGTATACCTTCTTACATGTAAGCATATTGGTTGTGAATAAAGTTGTTTTTATTGGATTTTCTGCTCTTTTTGATTTCTCTGTGCCCTTTAACTATTGATCTATGGGGAGGCTGAATACCCAGAAGACCGAGAGAAGGGCATAGAGAGAGGCTTAGATTACTATACCTTGTGCCTTAACCCTTTCACTGCCGGGCCCTGCGTTCAACTTTTAAACTCAGCTGGTCGGACCATTTTTGAAATTTTTCCATTGCTTTTTTTTTACTTACAACTTTCAGAGTTTGTAAAATTCCCCTCAAACCATATATTTTCTGGTGCTACTGATTTTAAAGGCCCCGCAATATTTGCACAAATGTTTATCAAACCAATATTTTCACTAAAAATACACTAAAATCATTATTAGCAGATAAAAACACAGCAAATTTTACAAAATTCCCACTAAATTCCTACTAAAAATAAAAGCTTAACCTGTTTTAAAGTTAATATATAACAAATATTTGTAAATTTTAAATTGCGCCTTTTTATGAAATGGTGAAAACGGTAGGAGCGCAAGTCTGTAAATGTAAAAACAATTTACTCAATATCTGGAGGTTACCACATTTCACTTTCATGAATGAATGAATGAATGAATGATTTGTAAAGCGCGGCAAATGCGAACTGAATCGCCTCAAGGCGCTAGATGTATTCTCTGTAGTCAGCTGCTAGAAAAGGAAGGTCTTTAGTTTTTTCCTGAAGGCCTGGTGGTTTTCTTCCATGCGGATGTTGGTTGGAAGAGCATTCCATAGTCGAGGTCCTTGGACTGCAAATCTTCGTTCTCCCTTTGCTTTGTAGCGGAATTTGGGAATGATGAGGAGGTTTTGGTTAGCTGATCGAAGACTGCGGTTCAGTGTGTAGTTTTTTATTTTTTCCCGGAGATATAGCGGAGCATTTCCTTGTATGCATTTGTGGGTGAGGCAGAGGGTCTTGAATATGATCCGATTCTTCACAGTTAGCCAGTGTAGGCTCCTTAGGGATGGGGAGATGGATTCCCAGGGCTTTTTACCTGTTAACAGTCTTGCCGCCGTGTTTTGGATGAGTTGTAAGCGCGCAAGCTGATATTGTGGTAGTCCTACATAGAGCGAGTTTGCGTAGTCGAGAATTGATGATTGTTCCCACAACTGCCGCTTTGTCCTCTTCTGGGATGAAGGGGATGAGTCTGCGAAGCAGGCGGAGAAGATGGTGGGATCCGCTCACCACTGATCCTATTTGTGCATCCATTGTCATTCCTGAGTCAAAGATGACTCCGAGACTCTTGGCTTTGGTGCTAGGGGAGATGGTCTGTCCGAGGATGGAGGGTGGTGTCCACGGGGTCTTAATTTTGGAATTTTTTTTGGCTTGTAGGAGAAGAAGTTCTGTTTTTGATCCGTTGAGTTTAAGGGAGCTAGTGGTCATCCAGTCATCTATTAAAGTAAGGCATTTCTGTAATTTCTGTTGAAGATCTTTTTGTCCGTTGATGCGAAGGTAGAGTTGTGTGTCGTCTGCGTATGAGTGGAAGCTGAGGTCGGTTATTCTGATGATATTGAGAAGCGGGCGGATGTAAATGTTAAATAGCACTGGTGACAAGGGTGAGCCCTGAGGGACTCCACAGGAGACTGCCAGAGATTCTGAGGTGAATGATCCTAGTTTCACTGTCTGGGAGCGATTCTCTAAGAAGGATGTAAACAATTTTAGGGCAGAATCTGTAGCTCCTGCAACTTCTGAGAGGCGGACAAGTAAAGTATTGTGGTCTACTGTATCGAATGCTGCGCTGAGGTCTAACAGTACCAGGAGACTCGGTTCTCCGTCATCTGCTGCTTCAAGGGCGTCGTCCCATATTTTGAGAAGAGCTGTTTCTGTGCCATGGCCTTTTAGAGTTTAACCATATATTTCTGAAAGCATATGACCTATAACATAAAAAATGTGCTGCTGAGTTTTTAGGCCCTGCAATAGTTGTGCAAATGTTTAGCAAACTGCTTTTCAATTTTCACCAAAAAACACTAAAATCATTATTGGTGGCCACAAACACAACATAACTTACAAAATTCCTGCTAAATTCCTATGCCTCACTCACATGGGCTGTACTAAAGTGTATGCCCATGGATGGCTGTGTTTACCCACATGGGGATGCCCAGGTGTTCCATTTATGTCAGTTGGGATGCAGCGGCTGCATGGGCACAGCCGCTGCTCCCAATCCAACATCCATGTGGGTGCATGACTCCGAACAAAAGTTTTATGAGGTCAGGGACCCACAGCGCTGCTTCCAGGTGGCCAGGTCCGTATGCTGTATGGACCTACATTCCTCCTCTGCTATAAGCTCATGGTCACTTCAGGGACCCTGAACTTATAGCAAAACTGTTTATCAGACTCTGCTTAAAAAACAAGTCAGGGCTATTGACCCAAAATTATTCAAATCCAGATGCAAAGTGAATCTTCAGGAGCATCAGTACCTGTAGGGAAGGCCAATGGGCTAATATAGTCAGTAAGGATTTGAGAAGGAGACAGATGGGTGCCAAAAACAACTGTTGTGTATGCTCAGTTTGTTGTGCAAAATGTAAGTTCTGTCTACCGTAAGTCCAGTGGTTAGGGCAGAACTTGCAGGGGTTTAAGAAGGGCGGTTGTGATTACTCATCAGAGCTCCCTCTTATAGATGTGAGGCCAACGTTGAGATGTCTGGATCAACAGGGTGGATCCTTTTTTGGAGGCCTGTTCTGTGTCTGGAATAAGACTGTATCATGCCTCTGTGGTTGATTTACCTGATTGCCGCCTTCTCAAATACTGCCTGAATCTGTCTTTCATTTGTTCTTCCCACAGGCATGCCATTCATGTTTTTGGGGATTCACTCTGTAGGTGTTTGATCCATTTGCTTTCTTTCATGCCTTTTCTTTCCGTGATTTTGGTAAATGCTTCTATATACTGTATTTGGGATGGTAACTCATGAGGAGTTTTAATATGTTGAAGTGTTAGCCCATGATATGCCAGTTTGGTGAAAGCTCTGAATGAGTATTGTCTACAGTGTGCACTGTTTAGACCCCTTATATTAACTTGAGGTCAATATCAGAGGTGAGCTTATGGGCTGGCACTTGTTGTTGGTTTTCTGGGAACACTATATTTATGTGAGTGTGAAGAGTGTCAAAAATGTAAAGTTTACCTAAGTCCTCAGACTTGGGGTCTATCTTTGGCTGACAGATGGCCTCTGTTGCTGGATTTTAAAGTCCCTTCTTTTATGTACCTCTCTACAGATGGCTCGCCCTGACTGATGCCGGGGTGTCCAATAGTCCAGTACATGCATTTCCCTCTGCTGTAAACCAGTACATCTGCAACCTGAGCCCTTGGTAGATGGCCCTTATTGACCTTCATGGACCTTTGGTTTATCCCACTAGGTCCCCCTGTGGACAGTTATTATTTATAACAATTCTTTGATCAGACTTCCCCAGCCCACGCCTTCCTGTTAAGTCCATTATGCTGTACCCCTGCGTGGGTGAATATTTTGTCAAAATGTTATGCTTATTACATAAAAAATGATTGTACCTGAAAAATGTAAAGTTCTAGGCACTGCTTTTGGACTATGGGACTGCACTGATACATTTCCTTTGAAGCAATCAGTGTAAAAGTTTCTTGTGTGTATTTTATTTTGATTTGTTTTGGAAATATTGAAACACTGTATCATTCATAGTATATTATTACACCAGTAATTATTATAGTTTCTACACGGTATTACCATTGTAGGTAAAGCTTTTTAGAGCTTTTTAGTTTTATAAATGAATAGCACTGCACTTTTTTCCTTTTTATGCAAAAAAATGTGCTGCTGAGTTTTTAGGCCCTGCAATAGTTGTGCAAATGTTTAGCAAACTGCTTTTCAATTTTCACCAAAAAACACTAAAATCATTATTGGTGGCCACAAACACAACATAACTTACAAAATTCCTGCTAAATTCCTATGCCTCACTCACATGGGCTGTACTAAAGTGTATGCCCATGGATGGCTGTGTTTACCCACATGGGGATGCCCAGGTGTTCCATTTATGTCAGTTGGGATGCAGCGGCTGCATGGGCACAGCCGCTGCTCCCAATCCAACATCCATGTGGGTGCATGACTCCGAACAAAAGTTTTATGAGGTCAGGGACCCACAGCGCTGCTTCCAGGTGGCCAGGTCCGTATGCTGTATGGACCTACATTCCTCCTCTGCTATAAGCTCATGGTCACTTCAGGGACCCTGAACTTATAGCAAAACTGTTTATCAGACTCTGCTTAAAAAACAAGTCAGGGCTATTGACCCAAAATTATTCAAATCCAGATGCAAAGTGAATCTTCAGGAGCATCAGTACCTGTAGGGAAGGCCAATGGGCTAATATAGTCAGTAAGGATTTGAGAAGGAGACAGATGGGTGCCAAAAACAACTGTTGTGTATGCTCAGTTTGTTGTGCAAAATGTAAGTTCTGTCTACCGTAAGTCCAGTGGTTAGGGCAGAACTTGCAGGGGTTTAAGAAGGGCGGTTATGATTACTCATCAGAGCTCCCTCTTATAGATGTGAGGCCAACGTTGAGATGTCTGGATCAACAGGGTGGATCCTTTTTTGGAGGCCTGTTCTGTGTCTGGAATAAGACTGTATCATGCCTCTGTGGTTGATTTACCTGATTGCCGCCTTCTCAAATACTGCCTGAATCTGTCTTTCATTTGTTCTTCCCACAGGCATGCCATTCATGTTTTTGGGGATTCACTCTGTAGGTGTTTGATCCATTTGCTTTCTTTCATGCCTTTTCTTTCCGTGATTTTGGTAAATGCTTCTATATACTGTATTTGGGATGGTAACTCATGAGGAGTTTTAATATGTTGAAGTGTTAGCCCATGATATGCCAGTTTGGTGAAAGCTCTGAATGAGTATTGTCTACAGTGTGCACTGTTTAGACCCCTTATATTAACTTGAGGTCAATATCAGAGGTGAGCTTATGGGCTGGCACTTGTTGTTGGTTTTCTGGGAACACTATATTTATGTGAGTGTGAAGAGTGTCAAAAATGTAAAGTTTACCTAAGTCCTCAGACTTGGGGTCTATCTTTGGCTGACAGATGGCCTCTGTTGCTGGATTTTAAAGTCCCTTCTTTTATGTACCTCTCTACAGATGGCTCGCCCTGACTGATGCCGGGGTGTCCAATAGTCCAGTACATGCATTTCCCTCTGCTGTAAACCAGTACATCTGCAACCTGAGCCCTTGGTAGATGGCCCTTATTGACCTTCATGGACCTTTGGTTTATCCCACTAGGTCCCCCTGTGGACAGTTATTATTTATAACAATTCTTTGATCAGACTTCCCCAGCCCACGCCTTCCTGTTAAGTCCATTATGCTGTACCCCTGCGTGGGTGAATATTTTGTCAAAATGTTATGCTTATTACAATAAAAATGATTGTACCTGAAAAATGTAAAGTTCTAGGCACTGCTTTTGGACTATGGGACTGCACTGATACATTTCCTTTGAAGCAATCAGTGTAAAAGTTTCTTGTGTGTATTTTATTTTGATTTGTTTTGGAAATATTGAAACACTGTATCATTCATAGTATATTATTACACCAGTAATTATTATAGTTTCTACACGGTATTACCATTGTAGGTAAAGCTTTTTAGAGCTTTTTAGTTTTATAAATGAATAGCACTGCACTTTTTTCCTTTTTATGCAATATTCATAACATCTGCTGTTGCAATTCTAAGCTTTTGAAATAAATGTCTATATCACACACTGCCATGTCCTGACAGGAATGTAAAAGTGTTAAAGTTAGAACATTCAGAAATTCAGTTTAACAATTTTTAAATATCGTTAGCATGAAAAGAAAGGAAAAAAGTGTTTGCTTTCAACTAGCTTTCCTATAATGAAATAAAAGAAGAGGATGGGTTCACACTTATGCTAATTGGATGCGGATTTCCCCACATGCAATTCGCAAGACAGGAGACTGTGACCAGTTCTCAATGGAGCCGGTTCACACAGCTCCGCGGCAGCCGCTGTCCGCACAGAAAAATGGTCCTGTGCATCTTTCACTCTGTTTTAGGGCCGAATTCAGGCAAAAATTTGGACCTGATTCGCACCTGAAATGGAGAACAGGGATGCACTGGGCCTCCTCCTGTGAGCCACAGCCGCAACTAGCCTAAAAGTCCTGGCTGTATGAGTGGGGGCAAACTATTCTACCAGACCCAACAGACAAGTGACTACATTTAAAGGGACTAAACAGCTCCATCAGTGTATTGCTGCTCTAAGTGACAACCGCCATCAAAAAACTTTATGTAGAACATCTGTGTTGTTATTCAACTATACTCCTTCATAAACCATCTATGAAAAAATATGATGTCCACAATATCCACAAATGCTACTATTATCACTATATTAACAGTAGCAATTGTGTATATATTTTAACCAATCCGCGATATAAGCTAGGCTGCAGCTTCCCCTTAGGGGCCCCAAACAAGGAGCTCTGGTAGCAATATTTAAAAGTGTGAGTAAGGCCCCTTTCACACTTAGGCCCCTTTCACACTTATACGACTTCAAAGTCGCGCGATTTTACCGCAATTTCTTGGCCGCGATTTTACCACGATTTGGGAGCAGTACGACTTTGCCACATTTTTGGCATTAACAAATGAAAACATACAGTAGTTGGTATGAATCATAAGGGGGAACTCCACGCCAAGTTTTAAATAAAAAAACTGGCGTGGGTTCCCCCCAGGGGCATACCAGGCCCTTAGGTCTGGTATGGATTGTAAGGGGAACCCCCTATGCCAAAAAATCGGCGTGGGGGTCCCCCCAAAATCCATACCAGAGCCCTATCCGAGCACGCTGCCTGGCCGGTCAGGAATGGGGGTGGGGACGAGCGAGCCCCCCCTCCTGGACAGTACCAGGCCGCATGCCCTCAACATGGGGGGTGGGTGCTTTGGGGCATGGGGGCCCCCCCACCCCAAAGCACCTTGTCCCCATGTTGATGAGGACAAGGGCCTCTTCCCGACAACCCTGGCCGTTGGTTGTCGGGGTCTGCGGGCGGGGGGCTTATCGGATCCGGGAGCCCCCTTTAATAAGGGGGCCCCCAGATCCCGGCCCCCCACCCTATGTGAATGAGTATGGGGTACATCGTACCCCTACCAATTCACCTAGGGAAAAAAGTGTCAATAAAAAACACAGTACACAGTTTTTTAAAGTAATTTATTAGGCAGCTCCGGGGTCTTCTTCCGACTTCGGGGGTCCTCTTTCGACTTCGGGGGTCTCTCCGGCGTCTTCTCCTGGTGTCCGCATCTTCTGCCGCCTCCACCGCTATCTTCTGCCGCTCTTTTGCCAGCGGTGGCCTGGACTTCTGGATCGTCTTCTTCCCTGTTCTCTTCCAGAGATGTTGACACGACGCTCTCTCCAGCTGCAATGGTCTCTGAGCTCTCCGCAACGGACTTATATAGGCGGTGACCCCACCCCCTTATGCCGTCACAGTCCCTGGGCATGCTGGGACTGTGAAGTTTTAGGGGGCGTGGTCACTGGGTGATGACCACGCCCCCTTATGACGGCACAGTCCCAGCATGCCCTGGGACAGTGACCTCATAAGGGGGCGGGGTCACCGCCTATATAAGTCCATTGCGGCGTGCTCAGAGACCATGGAGAGTGCGTCGTATCAACATTGGAAGATAAGAAGAAGGCAAAAGGCAGAAGTCAGGGCCACCGCTAGCAATTGAGCTGCAGAAGATAGCGGAGGAGCCGGAAGAAGATCAGGACACCGGGAGGAGACGCCGGAGAGACCCCCGAAGTCAGAAGAGGACCCCCGAAGTCGGAAGAAGACCCCCGAAGTTGGAAGAGGACCCCCGAAGTCGGAAGAAGACCCCGGAGCTGCCTAAAAAATTACTTTAAAAACCTATGTACTGTGTTTTTTATTGACACTTTTTTCCCTAGGTGAATGGGTAGGGGTACGATGTACCCCATACTCATTCAAATAGGGTGGGGGGCCGGGATCTGGGGGCCCCCTTATTAAAGGGGGCTCCCGGATTCCGATAAGCCCCCTGCCCGTAGACCCCGACAACCAACGGCCAGGGTTGTCGGGAAGAGGCCCTTGTCCTCATCAACATGGGGACAAGGTGCTTTGGGGTGGGGGGCCGCAGGGTGCCCCCTTGCCCCAAAGCACCCACCCCCCATGTTGAGGGCATGCGGCCTGGTACGGTTCGGGGGGGGCGCTCGCTCGTCCCCACCCCCATTCCTGACCGGCCGGGCTGCGTGCTTGGATAAGGGTCTGTTATGGATCTGGGGGGGACCCCCATGCCGTTTTTTCGGTGTAGGGGTTCCCCTTAAGGTCCATACCAGACCCAAGGGCCTGGTGTGCCCTTGGAGGGGGAACCCATGCTGTTTTTTTATTTAAAATTTGGCGCGGAGTTCCCCCTAAAGATTCATACCAAACACAGTGCCGGGCATTGGCGGGGATCCAAGTCGGGTCCCCGTTCATTGAAAGTCGGACACATGCTGGCTTCATGTCGCAGGGCAAAGTCAGATCCAAAGTAGGACGGCTGTCGTGTCACACCAGTGTGAACCCAGCCTTAGGGGTGAGTGGCGCTGCCTTTAAATTGAATGGTGATCTTAGTGGATCAACCTTCTCAGGTGTGAATGCACTAAAATAAATTGCCTTATTGTGTGTTGGAAAATTTGATGGCTTAAAACAGTGGCATCGCTAGGGGGTGGCTTTTGGGGCTATAGCCCCGAATTTGGGGCCTATAGCCCTGAGTCTCTGCAGGGGTCCCCAAGGGGAGGGGAGGCTCTCTGGGGAACCTGATGTAGGTGGGGGGCTCTCTGGGGACCCTGATGCAAGGGGGAGGCTCTCTGGGGACCCTGGTTTTAAGCGGGAGGCTCTCTGGGGACCCTGATTTGAAGGGGGAGGCTCTCTGGGGACCCTGATTTAAGGGGGAGGCTCTCTGGGGACATTAATGTAAGGGGGCACTCTGGGAACCCTGATGTAAGTGGGGGGCTCTCTGGGGATCCTGATGCAAGGGGGAGGCTCTCTGGGGATATATGTACACACACACACACTCACGTATATTACTGTATATACATGTGTATGCCCGCCCAAGCATATGACTTTCTTTACTACGCTGCTATGGGCTCTAGCCCCAGATCTTTTGTACACCTAGCAACGCCACTGGCTTCAAATATTCCAACTGCTACAAGTGATAAACCTTAAATGTAAAACACTTTTATATGTTGGTTTCTCAATTGTTTACACTTATAAGTCTTAGAGGAGACTCTAGGAAAATGTACTTCTATATTAAGGAGTGGTTTATGTATATTATGGGATTTTGATGAATGCACAGTGTTTCACATATAAGGTTTATCACTTGTAGCAGGTGTAATATTTGAAACCATCAAATTTTCCAACACACAATAAGGCAATTTATTTTAGTGCATTCACACCTGAGAAGGTTGATCCACTAAGATCACCTTTCAATTTATAGGCAGTGCCACTCACCCCTAACTCACACTTTTAAATAGTAGCAATTGTGGGTATTGTGGAAATCATATGAAGTAATTTGAATTATAATAGTTTATCTCTGGCAGAGACCAATTAAGGTGGGGGGAGTTAATCCCATATATCCTCCCAATCATCGGTACCAAACCCTGCAAACTTTGCCTGCCATTTGGAGCATAGGGTTTCCAAGCCATCATGGACATTATGGTTGCAGAGCCTTGTAAATTGCGGAGAAAGGTTTAGTTAGTGATTTATTTGTCATAATGGGCTCAATTTCAGAGGGGATTACCTCAAGGGCCCTCACCCCAAACTGGCATTAGTATATATTATAAAGTTGCAAATATCTAAATAAGTGCAAGTTAGGGAGATCATATTTGTGCTTTATTTTATCCAATATCAAGGGTGGTATTTTCAAGGATATGGCACTTAATGTCCTTGGATGCCCAAAGGGCAGGGTCTGGGTTAGAAAAGAAGTGTAGTAATTAAGTGCTTTGCCAAATTAGATTGTGTGGCGACTGTTGGCTTAGTTGAGGGCTGATGTACATTGTACAATGTTCAATGTCTTAATAACTGCATGCATAAATGTTGTCAGTGAGAATGGAGCAGCCCTTCCCTTACAAAAGAGGTGTTTCATAGGATCCCAGATGTTTTTCTTTAAAAAAAAAAATCAAAGGATTGTGAATAGAAATGAGTTATAGCATATTGTAACTTGACAATAAAGATAAAAATCAATCACCAAAGAAAATGTAAGAAAATAACAGTTTATTGATGGTACAGCTTAAGAATTTATTTTATGCACAAAATGTTTTTGACAGGAGAGCACCCGCTTCAGGTTGATATGATTGTTCCTTTCATTTGATTTTACAGGAAATAAACATAATCTAACCTAATAACAAAAGATGTTATTTTACAGCTATGATTTATGGTGTGAAGATAGAAATAGATTATATACAGTGCAGCAAAGAACTGAGACAATGAATCAGCATTTTTAGTTTTTATGGCTAAAGCATCATTTATTAGAAATCTTGGAGGTCACAAAATGGCTTATTCACTATAAACTGGAAAATAGATTATAAGTAAGTGGTGTGAAAACTACAGACCCATGGTGCCAAACCTGTGACCGTTTTGGTACTTGTTGTATAGCCCTTGGACCCAAGAAGTCAGTAGTGAGAGTATTGCTTTGTAAAGGAACTGTAATGACAGTAATCTTAAAGCAATAAAGAAATAGAAATATGAAGGCAATGAAGAAATAAAATGATAAAAATGAATAGCCTATCAAAATATAAATAAAAAAACAGCTTTTTCTGCAATATTTAGCTTCAATCAAGACATTTTAACTACAGTACTTTTTGCCACTGTTTGTCCTTAGTCTGTTGGCTGTTATATTTCAACTTATTTACCCTGAGCCCAGGTTCTCCTACACCTGCACTGGAAAATGAAATAAGAAGCAGTACAATAATGAGCGCACCTCTCTGTCACTCTGTTTGCAATTCATATTAGCAGGCTTCTTGTCAGCACATGAACTGATTGGTTTCTTGTGCTTCCTCTGTCACTTTAGCCCTGCTGTACAAGGACTGCAAAAGGCTAATACCAGGTCCAATTCAGGTACACTACTTGCTTTTGAAATACATTTAATGATAAACGAATGATTACAGAAGTGCATAAAAGTGATTGTAAAGTCTTGTTTTTTTTTTTCTCTAAAAATAACAAACATGTTATACTTACCTGCTCTGTGAATTGGTTTTGCACAGAGCAGGCCAGATCTTCCTCTTCTCGGGTCCCTCTTCGGCTATCCTCGCTCCTCCCTGCTGTTGCGGGCCCTCACAGCAAGCAGCTTGCTATGGGGGCACCTGAGCCGAGTCACAGCTCCCTGTGTTCGTTCAGACATGGAGCCCCAGTTCGGCCCCGCCCCCTCTCTCTCCTGATTGGCTAACTGACGGACATCACTGGAGAGAGATGGGGCTCAGAGATGCACACAGAAGGTTTTTTATCTTAATGCAAAGAATGCATTAAGATAAAAAAACCTTCTGACTTTAAAACCACTTTAATTTGTGTCTTTTATATCTGTCTACAGTTCAGCTTTAAGCAGTCTTTTGTAACTTGTTCCCTGTCTCAGCATTTGTCCACAATGGGGCTTCATCATAAGTCGTTGGAAGAACCTGAGCTAATTAAAGTTCATGATGCCTCTGCATTCTTTCTAAGTCTAATCAGTGTTCTTGAGGTGTTCGGACTTGCCACAAGTATAGGTTTCTGTTGGTATCAGCTGATTTCCACTTGGTTACAGGAGTTGCAGATGGTAGTCCCTGGAACACTTGGCTCACAGATGTAGAAGGGGTTGCTACTGTTGGTGACCTTCCTGTCCCCCTGCAGCCTGTGAAAGTCAGACTACTGAGTAAATATGTATTTATCTGCTATTTATCCTGCCATTTTGAGAGACTCAGGCTTGCCATCCATCACAAAATGTCAGACTCCTGCATGAAAAATTAATAGGAGTTGATCCTAGATCAATGAGTTCTCCAGGATTTTTTTTTCAGTCCTTTAGACCACTGCTGGAATGTGTTACGTAGGTGATTTACCACATCTGTGGAAGCGACTTCAAGTCTGTGCAGTGACCTGAATTTCCTTCGGTAGACCTCTGCACCTGTGTCAAGTAGTACGGATGACCTGTTTTCCTAAAGGATTGCAAATAGATATCAATGTCTGGAAATTTGGCTGCAACAGATTTTATATTATGGTAGCTTCATCAGAGAAGAATTCCTCAATTTCTAATTGGAGCATTTCAGAGATTCAGTTTAAAGCTAAAGTTTAGGTATGGAAATTTTTACATAGTTACCTTGGTCCAGCTTGGAGCATTGTGAGTATGTATGTGCCACACCTGTGGAAGTCCTGTGGAAAATCATTGCAGTAGGCAACGCTACTAAGGTTAATGGCTTTGGGGTCCTGTACCGAGCAGCTGCCCTGCTGTTTAATGAACACAGGAGATTGCTAACTCTATACATGGGTACCATTTAGAGAACATGTTGTATATTCTCAATGAATAGATGAGGTGGAGATTATGACATCATCTACCACGTCCAATCAGAGAACGCTTGCATGCATTGCAAAAAAGCAAAGGCCCATATCGAGCAAGTGACTTGCTATGTTCACAGTGCAACAGGGCAGCCATTTGGCATGGGACCTGGAAACCAGTGGAGATTACTGTAATAGCGATGCTTACTACAGTGATTTCCAGTTTCCACAGGGATCCTACAAGTATGGCATATACATTCTTATATTGGTCCAAGCTGTGTGGTGAAGCACAGCATCATCAGTGGGCTGGCATAGAGATTAAAAGAGAAGTATGGGTTGTTGTTTTTAAAAAAAATATACTTACCTAGGTTGATGCTGCATCGGTCCGATGCTTCATCTGTCCTCTAATACTGAGAACTGAGCCATAAAACACTGACGGCTGATCGCTCAGTCCTCAGTGCTCTGTGAGCAGAGAGCTGTCTAACTGTCAGTCAGCAGCTCTGTGCTCCACCCCCCCCCCCCCCCCCGTCCTCACTGGAGTGGAGGGCTGTGGAGGGGACGGGATCGGCGGGTCGCTCAGGGGCTGAGCCACGTTCTGGTCCATGCTCCTGGGTGGACCTGGACCATATGGTCGCAATCTTTCCCCAGCCTGGACTGGCTTTGTGACATCAGCCGACAGCGGGCTTCAGCTTGAAGATTAAACTGCACTCCTGTAATCTGGAGGAGTGCAGCCAAACAAACCACCAATGTACTTTTTAAAATGGGGGCATTGGCATGCAGTATTTGGTATCTAGATCATTTGTACCTGAATTTGTAATGTATCTTTATATGCTAAGACTCATTGTAAGCTAAGGCTCATGAATGTATGGATAATTTGTTGCTTTAAATTAATAAAGAATATGAAAAAATTGCATTATTGGAGCTGGGGCATATGAGGACCAGAAGCACTTCTACATAACCAGAAAGTTCACATCTTAACTACAGTGTTTTTATCTAGTGTTAGAGGGTTTTAAAATGGGAGTAGGGGTCAATTTAAGGGGGATACAGCTGGGATCCTTATGTCAATAAGAATTTAACTGGATAAGATCAGTAGCCTTTGCAAATTCAGACAAACTGATCTCAGTGCTAAACTTGTGTGTATCCAGCACCCAAGTTAAGATCCCTTTCTTGTGCAAAGAGCAGAAATCAGATGCAGAGATCTCAGACCCAGAAAAACAAACGAAGTTAGTGGAAACTTTTGACAAGCATGCAACCACCCAGAACTGAAAAACATCTGTTTTGGGTGGCCTTGTCCTTTAAACTAAGGTTTAACTGTGTCTTTTTCATCTTACCATTCTCCACAGTTGTCAACTTTTTTCCATTGTGGTAACAAAACCATGCTAGAAAGGATAGCTAATTGGTCTGAACAGCTCTTGCATCCCTTCTCTGTAACAAAAGCATGCCACAAAGAATAACTAATGGTGCTGAACATCTTGTGCATCCTTCATTTAGCTGCAGGTCATACCATCTTGTCCATAATAACAGAGGCCGAGCATGCTCAGCACTAAATAATGCCTACCACAGTGTATTAGATATGTCCTTACATTTTCTGTGTGATTAGCAGCCCCTGTGCCCTTAGTGCTGATACTACAAAAGCACTAGGTGTGGGAGATACCTCTACGTAGACTGCTATGAAAACATCTCTATCTCTCCCTCTCTCTTGATATATATATATATATATATATATATATATATATATATATATATATATATATATATATATAAAATGAATTGCCACATTACAAAAAAGGACAAACAGAAGGTTAATTAATTCAGTACGATGCTTTTTACAATATATTATGCATATGCTGAATTTTAATGAACATTGTGGGCTAGTGCCCCATGCTAGACATTATTTGTCCATGAATTATTCCTGAATTATTAAGAAAATATTCTGATGATCATCGGTGCTAGGAGACATAAAATTAGTTAAATCACATGAATTGTGACTCATAAAAGAATTAACTGACCAGTTTTCAAGCTGATACAAGTGTATAAACTGCTGGATTACTTCAAGAAATCTATCCAGTTGTAGCCCTGGCCAATTTGCACGTTCCAAAGCTTAACTGTTTAATAACAATGGTAAAAAAGAGAGAAAAAAATTAGCTTTATAGGAACCTTAATACCAAAGGAAGAAAATACATTTCCTGACGCCAACATGGCAGCATACATATGATATAGCTCCGCCCTATATCCACCCACAGGATCTGTTTAGCTCTATAAAAGTCTGACTGAGAGCTACCTCCCCCATTCTCCTTTTGGTCCTTAAAGATCAACACCTACAGACCGTTACACTCAGGATAAGCTCTTACCTGCCGACTATGTCGGAGTCCGTCTGGGTTCAAGCCTCTCCCAGCACGCAGTCCACATCTTAGGCTGCTAAACGCACCAACAAGGTGGGGAACCCCTTCTGTTGATCTTTTGGGGTCGAGGCATTCTCTAATCAGAGATGAGAATCCTCTTGTGGCATGTCAGCTTTGGAGTCCGGATCCTGCAGCTGGGACTGCATGATGTCTTCTCTCCTGTGAAACTCTTTCCAGGTCTGTCAATCTCTATAAAACATTTTTATTTTTCTTGCTCTCATGTCTCTAAAGACCCCATACACACTGTGCAGCTTTTTTTGTTTGATTTCCTTTAGATTTGCCGGGACCATGTAGTGCAGGGGCCTGCCTGATTGCATACAAATTGAGGATCTTAAGGTTTGACCTTGTATTGTGTGGTTTTGGTAAATCTGAGGGAAAAAATCTGCAGAGGATTGCATGATGAGTAGCCAGCTTAAAAAGTGTCCTTTTGTGTGGATGGGCGTTGGCTTCCCTCCTAATTGTATTAGCCCATTTTTGATTAGAACAGAGGCGGCTGGGGAGGACAGAGTTTCCCTCTCAGGTTCTCTGTTTCAAGGGCACAGATAGCCAGGTAATGGATGCCTTTGCAATTCAGGCATGCAGAGAGACAGCATCTTATTCTGAGGAACAGTCAATGACAGGTAAGTCTTGCTATTCTAGTAATGGGGATAGAAGGGAGAGCAAGCAAGGAAGAATGTATTACTAGGGGATGGGGGGCTTTTATTAAAATGTGTTTCTCTTTGCAAAAAAAAATTAAAAAGGGGGCATATATGTAATTTTTTCCCTTTCTCGCTTCCCTTATTTCTCTCTGTTGCCATGCATTCCCCCTTGCACCTTTTGCTTCTTCTGCCAGCATGAGCCTAACATCACATAACAAAGACCACTGCAATACCAGGTAAGAGCCAAGTTTGGGTAAGTAAGAAGATGCGGGAAAAAGAGTGCATTATGCCTGGATGAGCGTGTCTTCTTGTCTATTGCAGCCCCGGCTACTCACACTCCCGCTCTAGGAGGTCCAGAGACCCTCTGGATCCTCAGGATTTTTCCAGGGCAGAAAGTGTCTCCTCCAGTCCTGGCAGACCCTAGTACAAAGGGCGCAAATGTACACTTAAGAGAAAGCACATAGCTTCTCCTCTGAGGGCTCAGCGCCCGAAAGGCAAATACCAGGAGTACGAGAGTCAGCAGGTATCAACCTTGCTCAAGAAAGTAGTCCATGACTCCCTGGCAGAATTTTCCAGTCGTCTCGGACAACCAGGGATGGAAGCAGACGAACAGAGTGTGGGCCCTGCTCCAGGTCTAAGTCAAGCCATTCAACCCTCTCTAACTAGAGGGGTATCAGGCACTTCAGGGGTGACTCCAGCCCAGCGGATTAAGCGGGCTGATTCCCCAGACCCAGTATTACAGCCAATCTTCCAGGCAGAGGGAGAAGATACCACCTCCTCCTCAGCAGAGGACTCTGAAGGTTCAGGCTTTGATTTTGCGATGATGAGAGGATCCGTAACCTCCTCCAAAGAAGGAGGAAACTTATTACCACACACCATACAATCTGATTTTAAATTGTGTGGCAATCCTTGCACAACTCGCATTAGGTGTCTTTAACCTTTACGGGCACCCCACATGCGATGCGATTCTGCTGTGATTGTCACGTGGGAGAACACGCCTTTAAAAACATTGTGCGAAACTTGTCGCCCCTATATAGGAGTAGGGGCTTCTTTTTGCATGCCTAGGGCAGCCAAGTGAATGGGCCACCCCCATGCGAGTTGCAACATTGCGTGCAAATTGCTCTCTGAAAATCGCATAGCAGAAACACTTGTCCCCTCTACTTGATAATATCAAATGCCTCTGAAAAGTGACTTAAGCACAGATCGCTTTTCAGTGCAATAGCAGAGCCTGCTGCAAGTGTGAAAAAGCCTTTGGGTTCCATAGGAGGAACCTAAAGAAGCAGGTAGCTACCTTTCCTCTTATGACAAAAATAAGAGGTCTGTTTCAGGAGGAATGGGAGATGAGAGAGAAAATCCTCCTCAACCCATAGGTTGCAGAAGTTGTATCCACTCACGGAGGAGGCTGCGGCTCCTTTATCTAACTCACCAACAGTGGATGCGGCAGTCACCAGACTGGCCAAGAATGTGACACTTCCAATGGAAAATTCTTCCTCCTTTTGCAATATCCTTGATAGACGCTATGACATGAACTTAAGAAAGTTTTACCTCCTGGTAGGTGGTGCTTGTAAGCCCGCCATTGCTTAACATCCGTAGCAAGCACTATGCGAGTGTGGGTGCAGAACTTGGAGTTTGCGATCAAAAACCAGCTGCCAAAAGAAAAAAAAATCATCAAGGCTCTTGATGAGATAGAACTCTCTGCAGACTTTGCAGGTGAAGCAGCTATAGACTTCATTCAATGGTACTCCAGAGCCATGCTCAGCTCAGTCACAGCCAAAAGACCATTATGGCTAAAACCCTGGGCAGCCGACCCATCCTCAAAGCAGAATTTCTGTAAACTGCCTTTTGTTAGGAAGGCGCTGTTTGGCCAAAAAACTGGAGACTACCATCTCCAGGGTTGCAGGAGGAAAATCAGGTCTTCTGCCCCAAGATCAAAGGTCCAGACACCAGAGGGAACAACAATGGGTAGCGCCGCAGGTTATAGTATGATAGTAAGCAATGCAAGTTCATACCGTAGTCCTTTGAGCATAAACAGCACTGTGTGAAGATGTACAGTCTGTATTAAAGGGCAGCCTTGTGAAGGGAGTTGAAGCCACTCCAAATATGTAAAGAGAAAAAAACAAAGCAACAGGCGCCTCTTAGTAAGACTGTTTGAAATTTAATAGCCAAATGCATTAAAACACTCACATGTACGTAAATGTTATCAGACACAGGGGAGTCCAGTGAAATCACATTTGATCTCTGCAGTCAGGATGGTAGTAAGTTCTATTTCTCCATGCAGCCAGCGTCCTGTTCCACAGGAGACTTCCGGTATTCGGGCCGGATACAAAGCGAGGCTTGGAGTGCAGCCGGACAGTCACAGAGAGAGCTGGAGTGCAGAGTTCAGTAAAGTGACTGTACTGCCGTAAAGCAACGCATTTCTGAGCATGCACACCAAGGGAATACACAAGGTGCGTGCTCCTTTCTCTAGCTACGGTGTATAGGCTGTATGTGGTCTATTTATGTGCCTTGGTCGACTGCCACCTATTGGTGAATTTCGATATCGCAGACACCAGAGGGAGCAACCATCCAGGGGAGCGCCAAACAGGTACCCAGATTTTGGAGGCTTTTGCCCATCCAAGGACTCCAGAAGGGGTTGGAGGGGTACACAACCTTCATAAAATCGCAGAGAGCTAAGGCCCCTCAGTCTCCCTCAGATACCCAGAAGCCCTTTTAACACCAGGCCTGCCCAGGAGGCAGTTGGAGCCAGGCTGCCCAAAGGGCCTAGTTCTAGCAAGACCACTGCCAAATTCCACGGAATCAGTCCACAGTGGCGCAAGGCCATTATTGGCTGTTCAAACGACTGCCTCCAGAACGACCTCAAGAGGCTGAATCAATTTATCCAGATAGAGAGACTCAAGATGGAGTCTCTCCATACCATAATCCATGTTATTCAACCAGGAGACTCCATACCATAATCCATGTTATTCAACCAGGAGACACTGCCATGAAGACCAAAGAACTCTCCAAACAAGTAAGGGACAATGATCCCTAGGAGCACCATCAAATCTATCATAAACAAATGGAAAGAACATGGCACAACAGAAAACCTGCCAAGAGACGGCCGCACACCAAAACACATGGACCGGGCAAGGAGGGCATTAATCAGAGAGGTAGCACAGAGACCTAAGGTAACCCTGGAGGAGCTACAGAGTTCCACAGCAGAGACTGGAGTATCTGTACATAGGACGACAATAAGCCGTACGCTCCATAGAGTTGGGATTTATGGCAGAGTGGCCAGAAGAAAGCCATTACTTTTAGCAAAAACAAAATGGCACCTTTTGAGTTTGTGAAAAGGCATGTGGGAGACTCCCAAAATGTATGGAGGAAGGTGCTCTGGTCTGATGAGACTAAAATTGAACTTTTTGACCAACAAAGAAAACGCTATGTCTGGCACAAACCCAACACATCACATCACCCAAAGAACACCATCCCCACAATGAAACATGGTGGTAGCAGCATCATGATGCGGGGATGTTTTTCAGCAGTCGGGACTGGGAAACTGGTCAGAGTTGAGGGAAAGATGGATGGTGCTAAATACAGGGATATTCTTGAGCAAAACCTGTTCCACTCTGTGCGTGATTTGAGGCTAGAATGGAGGTTCACCTCCCAGAAGGACAATGACCCCAAACACACTACTAATGCAACACTTGAGTGGTTTAAGGGGAAACATGTAAATGTGTTGGTATGGCCTAGTCAAAATCCAGACCTCAATCCAATAGAAAATTTGTGGTCAGACTTAAAGATTGCTGTTCACAAGCGCAAACCATCCAACTTGAAGGAGCTGGAGCAGTTTTGCATGGATGAATACGCAAAAATCCCAGTGGTAAGATATGGCAAGCTTATAGAGACTTATCCAAATGACTTGGAGCTGTGATAGCCGCAAAAGGTGGCTCTACAAAGTATTGACTTTGGGGGGGGTGAATAGTTATGCACATTGACCTTTTCTGTTATTTTGTCCTATTTGTTGTTTGCTTCACAATAAAAAAAAAATAAAAATCTTCAAAATTGTGGGCATGTTCTGTAAATTAAATGATGCAAATCCTCAAACAATCCATGTTAATTCCAGGCTGTGAGGCAACAAATCGCAAAAAATGCCAAGGGGGTGAATACTTTTGCAAGGCACTGTATCCACAGAGATACAGTTAATACACATGCTAAGATTATAAAACATTTATTCATGAAAAAAGTAGCACACAAAGGGTAAATAAATTACTTAAGTCAAAGTCTGCCAGATTTCTTTGCAGCGGGCTAGGCAGCACAGCATGTATACAAATTACCCATTTGCCTTAAGTTCAGCTTTAGGCTACTGGGTAATGGTATTTAATTTTGTAATGATCTCTAAGCTCAGTATGCATATGTGATAACAGTGCTGGCTAATCGCAGCCTTCACTGTGAAAATATAGGGGGGTGGAGAATCGGCCAAATACTGTTCCTAGGGTAAAGACCCAAAAAGGTTCTTATGATAGGAAATATCATGTCTACATTAGTTGAAACACATTCTAAAAAACAACTTAATTTATAAAAGTATCTTAAATAAGACTAGTGTGTGCTACCTACAGCTCCAGATCAGATTTTAACACTCAGATTCCAGCTGATACATGAAATCTGACAGCTGGAATCGGTGGGTGCAGAGAATGCTGACGGCCTTTATTTAAGACACATTAAAATGAAACACCATGTCTGCTCAAACTGTCAAAAGAATTGGGTGTGCATAAAGTTATGGAAATATATATAGAGTAAATATTTCGTGGGGAAAATAATTATTTGATCCCCTGCAGATTTTGTAAGTTTGTCCACAAAGAAATGAAGGGTCTATAATTTTTATCATAGGTGTATTTTAAATGCTAGAGACAGAATATCAACAAGAAATCCAGAAAAAACACATGATACAAATGTTATAAATTGAGTTGCAGTTCAGTGAGTAAAATAAGTATTTGATCCCCAAGCAAAACATGACTTAGTACTTGTTGGCAAGCACAGAGGTAAGACGTTTCTTGTAGTTGGGTACCAGGTTTGCACACATCTCAGGAGGGATTCTGGTCAACTCTTCTTTACAGAACTTCTCTAAATCCGTAACCACTTCAATACAGGGCACGGTATTTGATTACTTTTGCGGTTTTTATTTTTTGCTAAACAAATAAAAAAAGACTGAAAATTTTGAAAAAAATAAAAGTTTTGCTTTTGTTTCTGTTAAAAAATTTTGCAAATAAGTACGTTTTCTCTTTCACTGATGAGCACTGATAAGGCGGCACCGATGAGGTGGCACCAATGAGCGGGCACTGACGATGGGCACTGATATGCGGCACTGATGGGCACTGGTAGGTGGCACTGATGGGTGGCACTGATATGCAGCCCAGATGGGCATTCATAGGCGGCACTGATGGTCACTCATGGTTGCCACTGGGTGGCACTGGTTGGCACTGATAGGCGCCACTGATGGGCACTGAAAGGCTGCAAAGATGGGTTTTTATGGTTGGCACTGATAGGCGGCACTGATGGGCACTGATAGGCGACACTGCTGGGCACTGATACATGGCACTGATGGGCACTGATACGCGGCACAGATATCAGGCACTGATAGGCATCCCTGGTGGCACTGGCAGTGGTAGGCATTGTGAGTGGACACTGGCAGCTGCCTGGGCACAGATTAGTATTTCCCTGGGGGTCTAGGGGGCATACCTGGTGGTCCAGTGTGGATGGCCATCCTGGTGGTCCTGGGTGGCTTCCCTGGTGGTCCTGGGTGGGATCCGAGGGAGGGCTGTGCAGACCCCCCCTGTCAGGAGAGCAGCCGATCGGCTCTCCTCTACTCACGTCTGTCAGACGCGAGTGAGAAAAATGCAATCACCGGCTCTTTCTATTTACATCTTGATCAGCCGTGATTGGACACGGCTGATCACGTGGTAAAGAGTCTCTGTCAGACACACTTTACTTAGATCGGTGTTGCGGGGTGGCAGACACCGGAGGGGGGAGGGGTTCCGAAAAGTGTCGGTTCCATTTTTGTGTGAACCTTCGCTTTAATTGTGGTCTCATCTGACCATAGCACTTTCTCCCAACCCTTCTCTGAATCATTTAGATGTTCATTGGCAAACTTCAGATGGACCTGTACATGAGCCTTCTTGAGGATGGGGACTTCAATCCATGGCGGCGTATTGTGTTACCATTTGTTTTTTTGGTGACTGTGGTTCCAAGTGTCCTGAGATCATTCACAAGCTCCCCCTGTGTAGTTCTGGGCTGATCCCTCACTTTTCTCAATATTATTCTTACCCCATGAGGTGAAATCTAGCATGGAGCTCCAGACCGAGGGCGATTAATGGTTATCCTGTATTTCAAATACAGGATAATAGGTAATAAGTAATTAAATAATTATTTTCCCCACTGTATCCAAGATGGAAGCAGCCTATATTAACTGTCATGAACTGTTAACCACCATTTAGAAACTGATTCATGTATTTCTTTTACAGTAAACATATATTGGTTTGTAAAGGTTTTTTTTAAACAAACGTGTTATACTTGCTCTGTGCAATGGTTTTGCACAGAGTGGCCCCAAATCTTCTCCTCTGGGTTCCCTCACTCATGCTCTTGGCTCCTAAACTTCTCCGAGTGCCGCCATAGCAAGCTGCTTGCTATGGAGGGCACTCATGCAGGCTTGATCCACCTCCTGTTCCCTCTTCACATGATTTGACTGATTTCAGCAGGAACCAATGGCTCCCACTGCTCCCAGCCAAGATTATGAGCACAGGCAGAGGGAAGAGGAGAATTGAAGCAGAGCACAGCACTGGATCGATACAGGACTCAGGTAAGTGTTTGAGAGGGGGCTGGGGAGCGCTGATATTGGAAGGATTTTTTACCTTAATGCAGAGAATGCATTAAGATAAAAAAACCTTTTGCCTTTACAACCACTTTAAAGTTTGCATTGAGTAAAAGTGAAAAATAAAAACTTGTACATCTCTGGAAACTATTATTAGTTTATTATACAGAATTTATAAAGTCCCAACCTTATTAACAGCCTTTCACAAAATAAAGAAAGTTAGTAGAGTTACAATATAATTTAACACAATAGCATTTAGAGGGCTCTGCTTGTGAGAGTTTATAATGTAAAAGAGAGGTTCAAGCATTACAAAATAGAGATGGGCCGAACGCCCCCCCTGTTCGGTTCGTGCCAGAACTTTCTAATATAGCAAGAGTTCGGACCCGAAAGACAAGCCCCATAAAAGTCTATGGGGGGCGGCAAGTGGTTAAAGTGGATGTAAACACGGTTCATGAAATTTGAGCTGGGCACATATATTTGCAGTGTTTTGTTTTCTCTCTTCAAAGCACTGTGTCCCGTAGCTGTCTCCTCCTCCGTTCTTCTGTTATCAGCCTAACTCCTGACAAGTTCTCCGTCACATATTTCTCTCTTCAAAACAAGGTGCCAGAACTTTCCAATATAGCAAGAGTTCGGACCCGAAAGACAAGCCTCATAAAAGTCTATGGGACCCAAACTTGAAAAATCAAAAGTGCTCATTTTGTACAAATGCAAAAAAAACTTTTAAAAAGATCGTTTTTAAAGGAGCAGTGATTTTAATGATACTTAAAGTGAAACAATAAAAATTAAAAATTCCTTTAACCACCTACAGCCCATGCTATAGCCGAATGACGGCTACAGCACGGGTCTTAATTGCCAGGAGGGCATCAATAGACGTCCTCTCGTGCATGAGCTCCCTGCGTGCCCCCTGCAGGGCACGTGCGATGATCACCAAGTCAATGAGACTCGGCTGATCACAGATTGGATCCCGGCACCTTACCACATGATCAGTTGTCAGCCAATGACAGCTGGCCACGTGATATAAACAGAAGATCGGTAATCAGATTTTTTTTTTCCCTCACTCTAACAGTGTGAGGGGGAAAAAAAGCCGATCACCGGATTCTGACAGAGGGACATCGGTCCCGAACAGGGAGAGGCACTGCTTCTATGCAGTGCCCTCCAGTGCCACCTACGGGTGCATATTAGTGCCGCCTACCAGTGCCCACCAGTGTCACCTATCAGTGCCCATCAGTGCTGCCAACCAGTGCCCATCAGTGCCTCATCATCAATGCCACCTATGAGTGCTGCCTATCAGTGCCCATCAGTGCCACCTATTAGTGCCGCCTATCATTGCCATCTATCAGTGCCCTTCAGTGCCACCCATCAATGCCCTTCAGTGCTGCCCATCAGTACCACCCATCAGTGCCCCCCATCAGTGCCACCTCTCATTGCCCACCAGTACCACCTCATCAGTGCCCACCAGTGCCACCTATCAGTGCTCAACAGTGCCGCCTTATCAGTGCAGCCTATAAGTGCCCATCAGTGCAGTCTATCAATGCCCATCAGTGCCCATCAGTGCTGCTTCATCAGCGCACATCAGTGAAGAAGAAAAATTACCTGTTTTCAAAATGTTATAACTATGAATTAGCTTTTCCTTTTTTCTTGTTTTTTATTTTTTTTGCAAAAAATAAAAAACCCAGCAGTGATTAAATACCACCAAAAGAAAGCTCTATTTGTGTGTGAAAAAATGATAAAAACTTAATTTGGGTACAGCGTTGTATGACCACGTAATTGTCATTCAAAGTGCGACAGTGCTGAAAGCTGAAAATTGGCCTGGGCAGGAAGTGGATTTAAGTGCCCAGTAAGCAAGCGGTTAAATATAGTGCCTGGGGGTCCCCTTAGTATACTTGTAAAGTGACGCATCTGTACCATGTATAGAACCTGCTTCAGCAAATCTTTATAAAGAAAAAAATTATACTTAAATACATTTTCCCTGCAAGCTTTCTTGTAAACAACGGCTTGGGGAGCCAGTCTGTATGATGAGGTTACAATTTAGTGCACTTGGAACAAGATTATAGATTTTTTGCATACATTTTGGTGTATCTTTGGCAGACTTTGGATGGAAATAACACATTTTTGCACCACAGTGAGCAAGCCTTATGTGAAGAAGGCAAATTATAGTACGCTCCAAGATTAAAATTTTTTATTTATAAAGTCTGGTGTCTCTTTCGCAGACTTTGGATAGAAGTAACAGGTGCGTAAAAATTGGGCTTTGGGTGTTGGTGGTGCCTTCACCCTATAACCTTCTAGAGGTACTCTTGATGAAAGCTAGAATTAGCCTTGATGTAAAAAAAAATACATGTAATGCCCCTGTCACACAGTTGTGGAAAAAATGGTCTTTGGGTGTTGGTGGTGCCTTCACCCCGTGACCTTCTAGAAGTGATGAAAGCAAGAATTGGCCTTGCTGTAAAAAATTTAAATTTGATGCCACAGTCAGTGACCTCATCATCATCATCATCCCCTCCATCCTCATCATCACTGGAGCCAACTTGGCAATACACTGTGGCTGGGGGAACATGACTGCCAATTTGTTGTTTATCAGTGTTCTCCCCTCTCTGTAGGCTCATGTTACTCCCTTCCTCTACCTCAGAACCAACATCAGAATCAAGTAATGTCTGCGCATCCTCAAGAAGCAAGTGTCTGACACTGTGTTCAAATAATTCAGCTGACTCCTTCATGCATGATGCTGGGGCTATGGTAGGAGAAGCTGTGGACAAGGACTCAGAATAAACCGCTCTTACAGCTCTGGTGGACTCCTCACTAGTGTCAGCTTGGGTCATAGAGGATGAGGAGGATGGTTTAGTAAGCCAGTCCACCACCTCCTCTGCTTGCTGTGGCTGGATAGTATGATCTTTATAACTAAACAAAGACAAATGTGTCCTGCCTGAGGATGGACCACATCCACCTTTGCCTGTGGACACAGACACGGCTGGCCTTACATAGTGGCATTGGAACGTCTGCCTCTCCTTGTTGGCCTCACAAACTTGATGGGGGGGCTTATTACTCAAATTTAATAGAAACTGGGAAATGTGTGATTGGATGCACTTTATTGAATGAAAAGTGATGTTTGGTGGGATTTAAATTGAGGACTGATGCTGACAGAAATGTAAAATCTATAAAAAAAATTAAAAAGGGGGAACACCAGTGTCACAGTCAGAAAAACTGTGGCAGACAAAAAAAAAGGAGGCAGGGGACAAAAAAAACAAAAGACAAAAAAAAAAACTAACAAAAAAAGGGGGTATACAGCACTAAATGTTATGTAGTGCTGTGTTAAACACTGCACTACACTAACACACTACATTGACAGTATACTATACTGACACACTATACTCACACACTATACTAACACTACGCTAACACTCTAACTCAGAGTCACAATAAGCGAACACATCACTCACTAGTAGTAAACTGAGCCCTGCTCTATCTCCACTCCAATAAACTGCAAAAGCTTCCTATGGGAAGGAACCTTTTATACTGTGGGGTGGGTCTATGAGCGCTAAGCCATAATTGGAGAAAGTAATCATCACTTTGTCCAATCAGGACAAAGTGATGCCTTGCACCGCTGGTCAGGTGCAAGGCTTTGCCAATTAGGGCCCTAGAATGCCCTGTAAGTTTGGGTGTTTGCGGAATGGGTGAACAGGCAATGTTCGGGCCGAACTTTTGCTCAGCTCGAAACGTTCACCAAAAACTAGTTACAAACAGTAGTAACTGTGAAGGATGAGCTGATGGAGAAAGTAAAAGTGCACTTTATTAGGTGGAGGCCAAAGAGGCCTCCCTAAAGATATGAGTTTTCAGGGATCACTTTAAGGTGGACAGAATAGAAGATAGCCAGACAGATTGGGATAGGAAGTTCCAGAGGATCGGAAAGGCTCTCAATGATGATTTGTGTGATATTTTGAGACAAGGTTGGTGATGTAGCTCGGGGCAAAGATGTGGATTTTTTTGTATTTTGTTAGTATTTTGAATCTTATTTGTTTGGTGATCGGAAGCCAGTAGAGGGATTGGTAAAAAGGAGCGGCAGACACTGAGCAGTTGGTAAAGTGAATGAGTCTGTCAGTAGTATTCATGATTAACTGAAGGGGGGATAGCTTATGTAAAGTTAGACCAACAAAGAGGGAGTGGCAATAGTCAAGGTGGCAGATAACAAGGGAGTGAACTAGTAGCTTTGTTATGTCGTTGGTTAAAAAGAGATGTATTTTGGGGATGTTGCGGAGGTTAAGGAAGCAAGATTTGGACAACAATTGGATGTGGAGCCAATAGGAGATGTCAGAGTCCAGGATTACACTAGCACTCTATCATGAGGGGAGGGACTGATAGTTGTGCCATTGATCTTGCTGAAGAAATGAGGGGAGGGGGCACAATGGGCAGGAAATATTTTGAGCTCAGTATTGGAGATACTGAGTTTGAGAAAGTAGTGTGACATCCATAATAATATATCAGTTAGTAAATTAGTGATGCACAAAGAGACTGAAAGGGTGAGCAGAGTAGTAGAGAGATAATTTTGTGCCGTCCGCATAGAGATGGTATTGGAAGCCGTGTGAGGCTGACCCAGGGAGGAGGGGTAATTAGAGAAAAGAGGGGGTCATAGGACAGAGACTTGGGGAACCCCTGCGGAGAGGAGAGGAGGAGGCAGTGTTGTAGGTGACACTGAAGGTGCAATGAGTTAAGGATTGGAGGTTTTTGAAGAGGAGCGGTGGTCAAATCTATCAAGGGCAGCAGTAAGGTCTGAGAGTAATAGTATGGAGTAGTAGCCATCGGTTTTAGCAGATATTAAGTCATTAGTTTTAGGATACAGTTTCTGTGGAGTGTTGCAAGGGAAAGACAGACTGAAAGGGGTCAAGAAGGTTGCTATCAGTGAGGTGGTAGCTCATATAGATGTAGACTAGGCATTTTCCAAGTTTGAAGTTAAAATTGGAGTTAAATTGTGTCAATCCAGAACTACATAAAACAAATGTCTAAACATTGGTATATATAAATGAAACCATGCTACGCAATAAGTCTTTTCTAAGATTTTACATGAATGTTTTGTTTTTTGTTTTGTTTTTTGGGGGGGGGGTTGTTCGCTTTGTTCCTTTGAATTTGAAAATATGCCTAAATAAAATAAAAAGAAACTGCAACACGTCAACAAACAATATCTGCATAAATATTTTAGCATATTAATGCATCAACATTTTCATAATTGTTTTTTAGAATAGTTCCTAAAGATATGCACACTATATTGAGGAAACCACCTCCAGTTTACCAGATACTCAGCAGTGCACAAAGGATTGCAGCTGATTCCCTGTCAAGGGATGAAAATGTCATTATCTGCTCTGCTGATAGGAGGATGCTATAATGATGATGAATTGCTCATACTATGGCAGCAAAATTACTGTCTTTCAACTTACAAGACCTGATGATTTGAGTCGTTTTTCTAGACCGAAGGTGTGTATCTTATCTGAACAGTTGTTAAAGTGGAACTACACTGTATCTGAGTACCACAAACCAAAAATGCTACTAATTACATTTTTAATATTTAAAGCAAACTCACCCATCCATCCATGTCTTCATGCTTTATTTTGTCAAGTAATCAAACCCCCCCCCCCCCCCCTAGCATTTCTGGCTGTGGCCATCCTGAGTAAGGGCAGATGATTCATATAGCATTTACTTCCTGGAGTCCATCTGTCTTTAGCTCAGGAATGCAGGCAGGAGGGTGTGCTTAGCTGAAAAAACCCTCCTCCCCTTCTGAAGACTCCTGGGATATATGACATCATTTACCTAGGCATGGAAATTACAGAATAACTGGAGAAATTAAAAAAAAAAAAAGTTAAAACCTGTAAATACAGGGTTAGAAGCTCATTCATTTCTATGCAGAAGTGAGCCAGATTTTGCACTTTCCAGCTTTAGTAAATAAACCCCATTGTGTACTTAAAAGTGGGGTATGCCTGTATGGCATAATCACTAATGCACATTTGGCGTATTTACTAATGCTAGCAGCATAAGGATTAAAAAATAGTCAATGTTGATTAAGAGAGTGACGTTCCGCTTCAAGGCTAATTTATTATGTCCATTTTGCTACAGTAAATACATGAAAATGCATTTCAATTAGAAATTCTAATCTTTAATGTGTGTCTAGTTCACATGTTTGTAGTAAAGTTTAGTGTGCTTTTACAGGGAAACTATGAGGGACCATTCATAACTATGTGTATACGTACCACACTTCCATAGATGTGGATGGGCTTGTCTGAGTGCTATGTGTATTGGCTATGTAAATATAAGTGACTGTGACTATTATAGCTCCTGACAAACTAGTTTGTCAGGCAGTATAAGCTGTATTAAAGTGGTTGTAAAGGCAGTGCTCACAATTACTGCCAGTCCCTCTGCTATGACAAAATATACTGCACAGGGGGTTATTTACTAAAGGCAAATCCACTTTGCACTACAAGTGCACTGCAAGTGCACTTGAAAGTGCACTTAAAGTGCACTTGGAAGTGCAGTCGCTGTAGATCTGAAGGGGACATGCAAGGGTAATAAAAAACAGCATTTTAGCTTACACATGATTGGATGATAAAACCAGCAGAACTTCACCTCATTTCATAGCTTCCCCTCAGATCTACAGCTATCTACACCGACTGCACTTACAAGTGCACTCCCAAGTGCACTTTCAGAGCACTTGTGGTGCAAAGTGGATTTGCCTTTAGTAAATCAACCCCACAGTGTCTTTGTTTTTTATTCTCCTACTAAATACCTTACTCCATTTCACCGATCCGCGGTCATGTGACCGCCTGCCGATCTCCTTCTCCGATCTATGGACTACAGAGGGGGGGGCTGAGATCCCCCTCTGACGTCTGCTGGGCAGCCACATGACCGCACATTGGCGAGGTGGAATAAGGTATTTAGCAGGAAAATTAAAAAAAAAACAAAGACACCGTGTAGTACATTTTGTCATAGCAGAGGAGCTGGCAGTGATTGTGAGCAGTAACTTTACTGCTAATCGGACAGTGGTAGGAGGGGAGGGGATGGGCAGCTCACACACAGGAGCTCACAGGCAGGGAGGGGGAGATGGGAGAGAGGAGAGCATGATAATCAGGGATCAGCAGCCACAGGGGGACACAGGAACAGGCAGGATCAACCAGGTTTTTTACAGCATAGAAAAGGAACAATGACACCTCACAAGCACTATGCAGTTTAACATGCCTTAAAGGAACAGGATAATTTTTTTAGGGTTACAACCTCTGTAAGTATAGCCCCACTCTGGGCTGCATCCTGTCCCAGTAACGCAACAGGAAGCAAGATAAAACTTCTATAAAGTGTTGGAAAAACCCCTCTAAGGCTGGGTTCACACTGCCGCGTGGAGCGGCTCACAGCAGGGGTCGGGTGCGTCCTTGTTCGCCATTTCAGGTCTGATTTTGGACCGACTTTTTGGCTCAATTTGGACCTGAAAGAGACCAGAAGATGCACAAGACTGCTGTGCAATTTGCTCTGCAGCCGTCCCGGAGCTATGTGAACCGGCTCCATAGAGAGCCAGTCACAATCTCCTGACATGCAAATTGGATGTGGAGAAAAACGCATCCAATTCGCAATAGTGTGAACCCAGCCTAAGACACATTGCCAGAACAGATGAACATATTTAAAGATTTCCCCTCCCCTTCTGTTTTGGTGACAACCATAAAATGTTGGATTTCATATCACTTTCTATCCCATTGATGATGGTCACCAGGACAAGGGGGTAAAGCCATGACTGCAACAAAACCTGACAAATTCCTTCCCTTGTTTAAGCTTTTCAAAATAAATTCTGTTCTATAAGTTCTACAGTTGTTTAATACAATTTTCAGTTTCCATCAAGAAAACATAGGCTTCAGTAAACCATACTCTCCAATACAAAGTAGATCTAAAACTAATTTTGCAGTTATTTCAGTTTGTAGAATGAACTTTCTTCCAAGTGTAGCATGTATTGGTTGCAAAACTTGTAAATCCCCAGTGGAGCAAATTGTTCATTATTTGTTCATCTTTACATGAGTCTCTGAGGCTATAGACAAAGGCCCTGGAAGGGGAGGAGGGAGATCATACATTATTTGACCAACCGGTGGCGGTGCGTCCATAAGGGCGCACGGGTGCCGCCCCCTCTTTCCAGCCACCCCCTCTATGACCAATGGGTAGATTCATGCAAAGCATGAATCTATCAATGCCCGCCGCTGCCACCCCCTATTCAGACGCCCGGCCCCTTTTTGGGTGCTGGGCACCTGAATTACAGCGGCGGGGGGGGGTTAAACACCTGATTAGAGCCATAGGCTCTAATAGGCTTTAAAAAAAGCGAGGAAGGAGAAGACAGAAGGGGACGCATGGAGGACACCACTCGCCGCCATCACCCGCTGCCCACCGAGACAGGGTAAGTGTCGGGCAGACAGCGAGCAGGTGGAGGGGGTCACAGTGGCGTCATTCAATGGCACAGTGGCAGCAGTCGATGGCACAGTGGCAGCATTCGATGGGCACAGTGGCTGCATTTGATGGGCACAGTGGCTGCATTTGATGGCACAGTGGCAGCATTTGATGGGCACAGTGGCTACGTTTTATGGCACAGTGGCTTCGTTTGATGGGCACAGTGGCTGCATTTGATGGGCACAGTGGCTGCGTTTGATTGCATAGTGGCTGCAATTGATGGGCACAGTGGCTCTGTTTGATTGCACAGTGGCTGCAATTGATGGGCACAGTGGCTGTGTTTGATGGGCACAGTGTGGCTGCAATTAATGGGGTTTTTTCAGAATTTTTCAGTTTGTATGCGCCACCCCAAAAATTTTGAGCACCAGCCGCCACTGTGACCAACAGAGCAGGATCTCTGCTGGAATTGCTCTGCCATGATATTTTTTACAGAATGACTTTTAGGGTAGGGGTAAGTGGCGCTGCCTATAATGGGTTATCTGTTGTGACAGATGTGCTAAATATGTGATAAAAGGCACCCGCTCAACAGCAGGAATAACTTTGTGCATAAATAATGTCCCCACTTATTAGGTGAAGGGGGTCTGGTCTGTGAGATACCCCTCTACAATCTGTGTAGTGAACCAATTAAATACAATATATAAAAATGAAAGCTCATAGAGCCAGCAAGCATATGTTTAGTATCCTCCAACCACCAAATAGACCTGTCTGGTCATGGTAGGGGGTGTACTAGACAGTGTTATAAATCATACAAGTGTGAGCATCTAGTCCACATATATAAAAAAAATATATATATAAATATATAGTCCCGGCATAAAACTCCAGTTCCAAAGAATATATATAATCACATACAGTCCCAAAAAATATATAAGGTGTGTATAAAGTTCCAGCAAAAAATAAATCTATAGTGTTCCAGCAGTGAGCCAACAGTATTCTTATAGGTGACTTTCGTGTAGATAATCAGCTAGTATCCAGTGACTTGCGGTGCTCCCCCTCAAGGATCCCCACTTTTTTTTTTTTTTCTCTTTCCATTTTTTTCTATTAATTGGCTTCTGTTTTCTGCTTCCCGTTTTTTCTGTTTCTCCCTCTGCTCTCGGGCACCAACTAGAAACTTATCTGTCCACTCATGATTGTAATTTGCTGGCTCTACCTCAAATTTACCCACTTAATTACTTACCCTTAATTATGTTATTCTATGTTCGCACTGGCCTCACTTGTGGGGGCCTCCCTAAACTACCAGGCTGTGCTGTCCTTCCATTCGAGACCTTAGTCTTTTATAGGGCCCCTGCCGTGCCTCACCTTGGGTAGGGCGGAATTTCCGACCCAGCTGTTACCCATATCTTGTTATAGCTTATATAGTGTGAATAGTTCTTTAGTATTGTGATTATGATGTTTGTCCTTTTTTTTTTTTTTGTTTGTATGTATTTTTAATAGAACCTCTAGCTCCTGAAGAAGCGTTCCTTGTCAACGTGAAACATGTAGAGCAATTAGAGACTACACCACTTTTGGAACACCAGACCTGCAGCATTCTCTCAAATTCAACTTTACAGGGGAAGTGTACCCTTTATTCTACCCGTAATTACTGGTTATACAGTTTATACACAATTATAGAGAATTATCTAGGAGACTGCAGGATAGGATTCATTATGGTGTATGTAACTGAGTTGTATGCCTATATCTGATGTGTTTTTAACCTTCATGTCTGTTCTATGTGTTTTTTACGCTATTAATAAAAATTAAGTTTTTTATATATTTTTTGTTAGTTTATTATGGTTGTGCCCTCAAAGTCCCACTATTTAGCCTCTTGATGCCTTCTAAGGATCCCCACTCACCAGCTCCCTGCGCCCCTGCAGGGGTAGTAGGCATGTAGTATTGAGCCTTGATGTGGTCTCCTTGATTCCAGTAGGTTGGTTCCTGGGTACTCCCACTCCAGGCACAGAGCCGATCCGCAGTGTGGTCATCCACATAGGAAAAAGAAACAGGGCTCCCGTAGTGTATTACGTTTTTAAAAGGAATTTATTAAAAAGTCTTTTTGATTACCCACCATCTCGGGCTCATATAGTAAATACACTAGAGATTAAAAACAAAAAACAAAAACTCCCAGTCACACTGCGTATAGTGGTAAGCACAGAGAGAGCTCGTGGAACCCAAAGCCAACAGCTGAGCGGCGTGCGCCTCAGCTGCGTTCCACACTCTCTTCCACTTCCGCGTGTGACGTAATCGCATAGCTCCGCCTTACGCGTATTTTTTGCTGGAACTTTATACACACCTTATATATTTTTTGGGACTGTATGTGATTATATATATTCTTTGGAACTGGAGTTTTATGCCGGGACTATATATTTATATATATTTTTTTTTATATATGTGGACTAGATGCTCACACTTGTATGATTTATAACACTTTTACTAACAATTTTCTAATCACTCACATGGAGTATTGAATGTCTAGTACACCCCCTACCATGACCAGACAGGTCTATCTGGTGGTTGGAGGATACTGAACATATGCTTGCTGGCTCTATGAGCTTTCACCTTTATATATTGTATTTAATTGGTTCACTACACAGATTGTAGAGGGGTATCTCACAGACCAGACCCCCTTCACCTAATAAGTGGGGACATTATTTATGCACAAAGTTATTCCTGCTGTTGAGCGGGTGCCTTTTATCACATATTTAGCACATCTGTCACAACAGATAACCCATTATAGGCAGCGCCACTTACCCCTACCTTAACATTTTCCATACCATTAACCACCCTCTAGGAGGGTTGTTTAAGGGGAGGCTGCACACCTAAGTCCGTGAGCGCGGAAACCCTCCTTTATCCAGAATGACTTTTAGATCAACATGTAAGAAAGATCAGCCTGAACAATTTATATTATTCTTTGAAAAAAAAAGTTTGACTTTTTTTTTTTTTTTCCTACACAGACAGTCTTTAACGATCCTAGTAAATCTTTTCCTTTGCTTTAATTCAGTGGTTCTCAACTCCAGTCCTCAGGACCCACCAACAGGCCAGATTTTAAGTATTACCTTGGGGGAGATGCAGACTAGAATACTGCAATCACTGAGCAGCAAATGATATCACCTGTGATGTATTTTAGTTATCTTGTAAACCTGGCCTGTTGGTGGGTCCTGGGGACAGGAGTTGAGAACCACTGCTTTAATTAGTATCAGGCTGGCAATGGCAGTGCTCTCACAGCTGCTAAAGCAAAAGATTTGAAGAGCAGAAATGAGTGACACAAAAATAAATCTGCATTGTCACAGATTTTTAGGAGCAAATTCAACACTCATAAGCCTCGTACACACAATCAGACTTTCCAACGGGAAATGTTCAATGACAGGCTGTTGGTGTAAAATCCGACCGTGTGTATGCTTCATCGGAAAATTGTTGTCGGAGTGTTTATTCATTGAAAAGCCCACCAGAGTCAAAACGGATTCCTTCACTGGCACAACAGCACTTTTAGTGCATATATCAGTAACCTGTTCACCTGTTTATTCACACTAGCACTTTGTATATTTTTTTATTGTTTGAACATATTGCATCTATAGTCATTTTAACAATAACAATGATTTACTATATTTAATTTATTTTTTACATAAGCAAGTTGGCACTATTTATTTTATATTTTTTCTCCCCACCTATAACTCCTTCCTCCCTATTTGGGGAGTAGAACACACCTGAACCCAATCAGATTTAGAACAACGCCATATCTTCTCCCTCCTTCTTTTCTCAGCACTATACTCCACCTAGTGGAAGTAATTGGTAGAGGCAGCAGTTCTAGAAAACATCTCCAGAGTATTATTCCACTGCGTGGGGACCCTTCATTCTTCTTTTATTTGTGTTAAAGCACCACTCATTTTAGCGTCTCATTAGCTCTGTTTAAGCAGCACTTTTGCGCCACTTAACCCCAAAAAAGGTTAAAAACTCCCATGTTGCTGCGCTTCCGAATAACTTTTCAGGCATTCATTGTAATGGGCAGGGGTATTTTGGGAGTGCTGTATACAGTGCTCCCAACCCGCCCCAAAGATGCTGCTTGCAGGACTTTTCCGAACTTCCAGCAAGCGCACTGCCCCAGTGTGAAAGCACCCATTGCAGAGAATGGGAGGCAGTTTTCAGGTGCTTTACAGGCGGCACACAAAGTTCAAGCAGATCGGGCAGTAAACAAAGTTCAAGCAGATCGGGAATATGTCATTAGGCAGGGGTCAGCTATATAAATAAATATCAGTACCTACTGGGATTGATTTACTAAAGTGGGATGTTCATTTTGCAAGGGAAGTTGCAGTTTGCAAGGGAATTATTAGTTTACTCTGAAAAGAATACTCAATTATGTGCAGGAAATAAAAGCCAACTGCATTTTTTTCTTGCACATGATTGGTAGATGGAAGTTAACAGAGCTTGACTCTATTCATCATACTCTGGGGAAAATTCCCTTACAATGTGCTACTTCCGTTAGTCTACTAGTCTAATGGTCTACTTTTCTTTAGTAAATCAACCCCACTATCTTAGAAAAAGTGGTTTCATTTGTAAGGCCCCTTTCAAATGTTTTTTCAAATTAAAAACGGATGAAGTTTATATCAGTTTTCTTCTGTTTTTCATGCGTTTTTCATTTGTTTTTACATTAGTTTTTTTACATCCGCCAGCTAGAGTCCTTAACCACTTGAGTCCCAGAGACATTTTTTCATTAAAAAACGACTATTTGTCTGTTTGCATCCGTTTTCTTTGTCCAATCATTTTTTTTTAACAGAAGAAAAATAGGGCTTTGGTCAATTCCAAAAAACGGATGTTGATGGAAGTGGATGTAAATAGATGATCATCCGTTTACATCCGTTTTTCCATAGAGATGCATTGATGTCCGTTTTTCATCTGTCAACAGGATGTGTGAAAGGGGCCTTAAGCTTAGTACATACGGGCTGAATGACGGGTATGGCAGCCAGCCGGACAGGAGCAGACCATTTGGCCGACTTCTGTCAGACGAGCTTGCTGGAGAACCAGCAGCCCGGCTCCCGATCAGCGCTTTCAGCCAATGGCTGAGAGCACTGATGGGAGTGTTCAGTACAATGGCTCTGATCTGAGCTGATAGTTTTTTTCGAACGAAAAAAAAACTGATAAGCTGCGTACACACAAGTGGAATGTCCAACAGAAAGAGTCCGACGGAAGCTTTTCATCGTCTATTCCGATTGTGTGTGTGCCTCATCTGACTTTTTTTTTTTTGAAAATTCTGACAGACCTAGAAATAGAACATGTTCTAAATATTTCCGATGGAATCAATTCGGGAAAACCGCTCATCTGTATGCTGTTCCGACGGACCAAAAACGACGCATGCTCTGAAGCAAGTACGAGACGGAAGCTATTGGCTACTGGCTATTGAACTTCCTTTTTCTAGTCCCGTCGTACGTGCTGTACGTCACCGTGTTCTTGACGGTCGGACTTTGGTCGGACTTTGGGTTGGCCTTGTGTAGGCAAGACCGCTTGAATGGAATTCCGTCGGAGTTCCGTCGGAGAAACCTTCGGAGTTTATTCCGACAGCAAAACCGGTCGTGTGTACGCAACAATAGTGTGTACTAGGTTTTAGTCTATAGCTCTGTTCACTGAAAATAAATCAAGTAATATATCAAGTAATAAAGAATCCATGGCTCGTGGGGTGGGACTGGGGGCACCAAAAGAAACATTGCAAGTCCATATCCAGCTGGGGCCCAAGAATGTCAACAGAATGTGTACTGAGCCATTCTGCTCAGTAAATATTGTCATGCCCAGGGATTACTCACTTTTGTTGCCAGCGGTTTAGACATTAATGGCTATATGTTGAGTTAATTGGAGGGGACAGCAAATTTACACTGTTATACAAGCTGTACACTCACTACTTTACATTGTAGTAAAGTGTAATTTTTTCAGTGTTGTCACATGAAAAGATATTATAAAATATTTACAAAAATGTGAGGGGTGTACTCACTTTTTGAGATACTCTAGGTGGTGCCCACTTCTAAAGGCATTTTTCTGATATTCTTTTTCAGAAATTTTACTTTGAAAGTCAAAGTTAAGACAAAATGTACTCTCGTTTCTGGCTTCATAGAGGATGCATCACATTTGTATTTGATTTATCCTTTGAACTGTGCAGATGGCATTCTGCATTATTTTCAGGTTTTGTGACTGTTGTCCTTGAAAGCAGCTTCCAGATTTTTTGTGTAAAGATCTGCTCATGAAGCATAAGTGCTATTCCAGTTACATATCAATGGTTGTGAAATGGAAACTCCCAAGATTCTGTTTTTGTATCCATAATGTTAGCGACTGACAGAGCATATAGGGAATCACAGTTCAACAGCCACAGGCAAGAACTGTCATGCCACCACCTTTATGATCAAGTTAGTTTTAAATCATTCCTTTATCCTGTCAGCCTAGTTACCAAATAGCTGTAGATGAGATGACCTGAACTACGGCTTTTGAAGCATCATTTCAACATTACCCAGTGACACATTACTGCATAATATTTTAGGCACGAAAACTAAAACAATTAGGTCATACTGTGTTATATGTGTATGTACTTTTATAGATTCAGACTAGGTCTACCAATGTTATGTTTCCATGATGTTTCAATAGCTCCAGTGTTTTGCCTGAACAAACAGTTACCTCTGCTCAAATTATGTATTGCTGCAAGTTTATAGCACACAGTAATTATCAACAGAGGATAGCAGGGGTTTAACCAAAAAATATTTGTACATTAATTGCTACTGGTTCATGTAATTGGGGGTCCTAGCAGGGGTGTGTTCCCTGCCTACACAGTTTGTGCCATAAGTTAACAAAGGAAAATAAACTGCACTATAAATTCTAAGCGATCTTTAAGAGCAGCAACTATGCTGTGTGATATGCACAGCCATTAGTAAACAATCATAAATAGAGCTGCGCTGAAACACCAATACATATATAATAAATGTGATAAAAAAAATATTCCAAATTATAAAAAAGAAGTTCTGCTGTGAAATGACCATCCCTACTGAGCAATCATTGAAAAATACACTGAACCACCAGTGCAAATAGTGACAGATAAAATAAATTAAGTCCAAATTCTAATGCGAGGAGTCCTTCCAGTGATATTGACACCATCCTGCACCAAAAAAACGTAGCGTGACCTACACCATATAAAGTGCCAGTTTGCATAGACCTCTTATAATGGGAGCTCAATGACACTCGTGGCTTATACCCAGCCAGGGCCTTTATCCATCCAGGAGGGGTATGAAGATGGCAACTCCCACCATACGTGGATTATCCACGGCAAAGGGTCAGCGAAAATCTAAGCTCAATACTGGGTAGTGGCCCTCCAAAAAGCTCATATCACACAGAATCCACCCTCGGGATATCACACTCATAGAAGTTCTCAAAAAGATATAAGGTTCGCCACAGTTAAAAAATGTATAAAACTTCATCCAACATATAAAGATACACTTACACGAAGACAGCATTAAAAATGCATTTAAAAACACAATCAGAGAAGCGCGGTGACGTCAGCACACCGCTCCCGATGTGTTTCATCACACACTGACGTGGAGCATTTAGAGGAACGCACAGATTTCCTCGAATGACAGATGAGTAATGTGGCACAAGCACACAACACTGTGGTGGATACTTAGGATGAATATGCCAATGCTTTGAATCAAATATGCCTTGAGAGGACCATTCTCAGTGAAATAATATAAAATTCAGGGGCATCCCGGAAGCTGTTAAGCCAGGGAAGCTGACATCTTACCTACAAACGCTCTTCCATACCATACTCCCTAATCTCTCCCTGCTCGATGTGACTATTGACAGTGTGCACAAGATCCGGAAGCCAGACTACCTTCCAGCCTCTATCCCGAGAGAGGCACTAGCTCGCCTGCCCTTCTTCTATGTCACAGAGCAGCTAATGGGGGGACTAGAATCGTGTTCACACTTCCTGAGCCTTATCAGAGTATTTTATAGCAACATTTCTGCAGCTAACACGCAGGCATGTAAATCATTCGATCCTGTTACCACGATCCTCAGAGATTACAACATAGTCTACAGATGGGGATTCCCAGCAAAGCTCCTGGTCAACTAGCAAAACCAGTTTATACCTTTCCTGACCCTGAAGGATGGTTTAAAGCAACTACATAACTGGGGCCTCATAACATCTGCAGCTAAACGGAATACCCCACGGTCTAAAGAGCAATCGAGGGTCTCTGACCCATGGATACCAGTCAACAACACCTGATCGGATCTCTGCCAGTTCTGCCTCTCTGTTACTCTAATGCCCCGTACACACGGTCGGATTTTCAGACGGAAAATGTATTGTTGTGGGAAATTCCGACCATGTGTAGGCTCCATCACACATTTTCCATCGGATTTTCCGACACACAAAGTTTGAGAGCAGGCTATAAAATTTCCGATCGTGTGTACACAAATCCGACGCACAAAGTGCCACGCATGCTCAGAGTAAATAAAGAGATGAAAGCTATTGGCTACCGCCCCGTTTAAAGTCCCGACGTACGTGTTTTTCGTCACCGCGTTCAGAATGATCGGATTTTCCGACAACTTTGTGTGACCGTGTGTATGCAAGGCAAGTTTGAGCCAACATCCGTCAGAAAAAATCCTAGGATTTTGTTGTTGAAATAACCGATCAATGTCCGACCGTGTGTACGGGGCATAATACATTTCAGGCTGTTTTCTCCTACATTAAATGGTAAATAATACTGCACCATCCAAATATATTAATTAGATAAAATAATCCAATAAATAAAATGATCTAACAGCAGCAATTTTTTCTGTGAGACACACACAGCCAAATCAAATAGTCCAAGCACACTATGAGCCGTGGCATTTGACTCATTGTTGCTCGATTTTTATGTCTTTGTTGTAAGTACAATTCTATTAAAAGCTTTCTATATACCTTGTGGGCTCACTATGTATTGCTTCATCTCTGTTATGGTGATATCGCAATTGTGAACCATGTCTATTGGAGTCCTATACAGCGATAGAGGATTGTGCCAAGTTTTTCCTGTCTGAGTGGTTTTATCGAGATTCCTTTGATGCCTGCTTTTTTCCGTCTTCTGGTAAGAAGATTGGAGTGTCACTGTGGTGTGGTGTGCCTGCAATTCACACTGAAATTGGTGCGGGGTCCCACCTTCCTCTCTTTTTTCCGTATTAACATGGGCTGCATCTAATTTCTATAGCGCTGCATACAGACTTTTATAAATGCTAAGGGCCTTAATCACCCCTTTAAAAGCTCTCTGTTATGGAGGGGGACAATTTCACAGAAATCAGACATTCTATGTGCTCAGGAGACACATTTTGCGAAAGATAAGGCTCTCCGCTGCTCGCAAAAATTGTTTCCTTGCAGTTTTTTTGCAAATGCAGACAAAAAGGCACAGGGTGTCATGGTCGCAGTGAGGGCCTCCGTTGCCTTCCAACTGGATCATGTAGATCCCTCAGTTAGATTCCTGATCCATTCAGCTTCCTTAATGATCACGCACTGGTTATAGTCAACATTTATTCCCCTAACACCCATCAAAAGCCCTTTTACAAAACCATTTTGTCTAAATTATCTCCTTATCCCAAAGACCGCATTGTGAGATATGGGGACTTCAACGATATAGTAGATATCTCTCTGGATTCCTCCACTCCCAGTTCCCATAGGAGACGTTCCTCCAGCCTATCCTCCTTACTTCTTAGGGAAGATTTGTATGGTGCATGGAGATGCTTGCATTGTATGTAACAAAATATCCTCTTCTACCCAAACGACTAGTAAACTTCGTCAGCTTAGAATAGACCTTAGTTCACATCTTAGAAAGGGATTTGATTTTTATATCAAGTACATGCGCCTCACTTGATATTCCCAAGGGAACAAATCCAGAAAAACCCTTGCTAACCAATATAAACGTCGATTCTCACAGGCTAAAATTCCATACGTGAGGTACCCGCAGGGTCACTGATTAACCCCCTCAACGTGGCTAATGGCTTTAAAACATTCTATGTGCAACTAAAAAATCTGACCTCAGCCAGTAATGATCCAGCTCCTACTGATCAGCTAATACATTCCTTCCTAGCCTCTGTTACCTTTCCTCCATGACCTCTGCCCAGCTTGAGGAACTATTACGTACCTTCACGATAAAAGAGCTTAATTCCACTATTAGGACCCTTGCTCTTCATAAAGCCCCAGATCCAGATGGGTTCTTCAATGAATATATAAAGTATTTTCCAATATATATAAACTGCTCACCACTCCCCATGCTGAAAATAAATCCCCCCCCCCGCTATAACATACTTCTCCACTTCTGTGCCTTCAAAGCCCTGTGGCACTAAGCTCTTCAGAAACCCTGTACTTTCTCCAAGAACATATAACACTGGGAAACAATCATGAAGATTTACCATAAGTAGTACTTTACCCCCTTTAAGTTGGCGATTATCTACCCATTTTCCATTGCCCCCCCATCGGAAGAACTCCAACCCCCCCCCCCCCTTCATTCAACAAGTAATAATTACTCTCAATGCGCAATGCATATGGAACTCATGTTTGCTAAAGCTCATTTGACTACACATAAATTCTTTAAATAATGGAAGTTATGGCTTTTTGACCCTAGATGTACCATTCCACATGGGTTCTCATACTAGCTCTTGATTCTCTCAATATATATTGGCTTTGCGGGCCCTACTGCCAAAGGAGCCATCTGCTACACTATTTCAAAGTGTTATCTTAATGTACAACCCCCAGGAAAAACACTTGTCATGTACCTGTTAATACCAATAATTTTCCCTACAGGTCCAAGACCCTTGTTCACCCCTCCCAAAACATTTAACCACACTTGCCTAGGCATACAGAGTATTTATACTCACTTTGCAACTTGTTGTGGCTTTGTATTATCTTTTGCAAATTCAATAAAAATTCTTTGTGAAAAAGAAACCAAAAAAAAAAACATTGGTTTGAATCCTGCTGAACCTGCCGAGATTCAAACGTCTATGGCTGGCCTAATGCTCCAGATTCTGGCTGCTCTCGTTTTCATAAATTCCCATCAATGAGTAAGACTGAAAAGCAGGAAAACAGGACCTGGGTAAGTAAAAAGCAAGAACGTCAACCACCATGTACAGTACATATACAATTACACAGATACATTAAAAGAAAATATATCACCTTTATAATAAAATGTATGCTTCCATGTCTTAGTACATATTTCCATAAGTATTTGCATGCAAAAAAAGGAATGACAAACATTTTTTTACATGTAATTAAATCAGAACTCCCAATTTGCTCTGCTTAAAAGTTTGAAGAGAGGAGTTGGTTTTGGAATTTGAACTCCATTGCAGGGGAGTGATTAATTGGTCATAAGTGATCTAGGTACTTTATAACTTTCTGTAGAACTCACTTTGAGCTTGCTCATCCTTGAACTTCCTCACCTTTTGCTTGCTCGAATTTTGACAATGTGGGAAAAGCGGTGAGGTAAAAACTGGAGTTTAGAACAGGAGATTATAACTGGAGTCTTCTAACCAGTAACATCGGAAATTTCCTGTTAGTAATATTAATATTGTAACTGGCATAATGAGTGCTAGCAAGGTTGAAGGTTTTGTGCAGTGAACACTGTGCCGCATGTATACAACAATGGAGCAACAGCTCCAGGATGGATACTGCTGTGACAGACGTGAGCGAGTTGCCATTCTAGAAGCTCACATTAGAGATCTGGAGGAGCAAGTTGCAACACTGGGCAGAACTGACAACTTTGAAAATGGTCTTCTGCTCACTGTGGTTAATCGGGTTGATGCGGTGTGATGTGGGAGTGGTAGGGGCTCACAGAAAAGGAAAGCCAGCCTTGGGTTTGAGCACTCAGACTTGCCAAGTTGGGTGAAGATGTGGGGGTGGCAAGTTTATAGGTGATAGCCCTAAATATTGCTGCTACCCCTAACAGCTACGAGAGCAGCCCATCTAGAAGGAACAATAAAATAAATTAAAAGCTGGCGCTCAGAGGTTTTAAAGCAAATGACTGTAAAAGTAAAAATAAAGATTAAAATAAATCAAATTGAATTTAATAGAATTAAAATAAATTAAAGTCTTGAAGCTGGATCAATCACGGTGTAATCAGGATGGTATTGGAGGACAGGAGCCAGGATGCAGTCTATAGTGCAGGAGAAGATCCCTGGAGCATAAGTCAAAAGTAAGCAAAAAACACCGGATATAACATTTTCTTTTCTTGTAGGGTACTGTGTGGCCAGATTCACCAAAGGCAGCTCTTCTTATAGAGAGAAGTCAGCTCAGATCCATCCAAGTAAAAAACGAAAAGAAAGAGGAGCGCCACTAAGTAAAAATCATTTATTCAACAATGTAAAATCAAAGTAGCAACTTACATTTGGGAGCGGTATGTTGAACAGGCAGATATAATCCCAGATGGGAGAGAGGAAGAGAAACAGTCAGCAGTTCCCAGGGACTGCCTCACGAACACAGCGCAGTCTGGCGGGGAAGCCAGGACGGTGTAGAAACTGTCTCTGTGGGAGGACGGAGTGGCAGCCCAGGAAGCAGCTGGCGGTGTTATCAATAGGGAAACCACAACGCGTTTCTGAGCATGCGCAAGGTCTATACGGCACATGTGCACTCCTTTATCAAGTGTGACAAAGGAGCGCGCATGTGCCGTATAGACCTTGTGCATGCTCAGAAACGCGTTGTGGTTTCCCTATTGATAACACCGCCAGCTGCTTCCTGGGCTGCCGCTCCGTCCTCCCGCAGAGACAGTTTCTACACCATCCTGGCTTCCCCGCCAGACTGCGCTGTGTTCGTGAGGCAATCCCTGGGAACTGCTGACTGTTTCTCTTCCTCTCTCCCATCTGGGATTATATCTGCCTGTTCAACATACCGCTCCCAAATGTAAGTTGCTACTTTGATTTTACATTGTTGAATAAAGGATTTTACTTAGTGGCGCTCCTCTTTCTTTTCGTTTTTCATCTAGAAGGGGTGGTGAGGGTAGTGCAGGAAGGCCTAGAAAGTTGGTTGTAATAGACCGATAGGATAATTTGTCACCAGGACCGCCTTAACCAAATGGTTTTCTGTCTCCCTGGTGCCAGGGTTCAGCATATGGTGGACCAGGTTCATAAATTACTGGGAAGGACTGGGCATGACCCAGCTGTTTTGGTCCACGTTGACACCAAAGACAGAATAAAGGGAATATGGAGGTTCCTTGAGAACCAATTTAAAGAACTAGGCTGCAAGTTGAAGGGAAGGACCCCCAAGGTGATATTCTCTTAAATATTGCCTGTGCCATGGGCAACACAGGAAAGACAGGGGGAGATTAGAGAACTGAATGCATGGCTAAAAATGAAGGAACACTATCATCATTTAAATGTTACAAATAATATAACAGAATATGTAAAAAGAAAATCAAGGCCACAAAAATTCAAAACGAACAGCAGATTGCAAAGATAGTAGGATAACCCCCCAAAAATCTTCAAATAAATAATAGTAAAAAGGTCAGGTCTGTGCACGTGGGTTCTGTACAAAATAATCTAGAGTGGGTGACTGGGAACAACGAGAAGGGAAATTTATTAAATACCTTCTTCAGCTCTGTGTATACAAAAGAGCATGGGGGAGCTTGTGTCCATAATAGGGATGGTATTGACACAGGCCCAAATGATCAACAATGGCTCAAAATTGATATGGTCCAGAAATATTTGGACAGAATAAAGGTGAATAAAGTACCAGGACCAGGTGGCACACACCCACGGATCCTAAAAGAGTTGCGTTCTGTCATTTCTTTAATTTTTAGGGACTCTTTAATGACTAGCATAGTACCACTGGATACATTGGCCAATGTGGTGCCTATATTTAAAAAGGGATTAACGTCTAACTATAGACCTGTTCGTTTAACTTCTATAGTTGGGAAGATACTGGAGAGTTTAATAAAAAAATCACAGATGAAATCTTTCTAGAAAGAAATATTTTAAGCAACAGACAACACGGATTCAAGAAAGACAGAAGTTGTCAGACAAATCTGATCTCTTTTAAAGAGGAGGTAAGTAAAACCTTAGACAAAGGAGTGACTGTGGATGTAGCAGTAGCGGCTGGTGGGTTCTTCTTGGGGGGGTGAACACCCCCCCGGCAGCGTGGCACGGCACTAAAACACGCACCCCCCGGGCGGTCCATCACTTACCTTCGGGGCTGTGGTGTCCTCTCCTCCTCTCCTGGAGAGCGGCTTCTCAGCGGTGGCTCCAGTCTCTGCTCCTCCAGCGGCTTCCTCCACTGTGTGTCTCCTCTTCTGCCAAAGCACTAGGCATCCAATAGGATCGCCTGACACTTTGGCCAAGCGGGAAACAGGTCTCACAGACCTTCCTCCTGATTGGCAGGGAGGAACTTTAGTGTGAAAATAGCGAAAATTCATTTGCTATGGTCACACAAATGGATGGCCTCAGAGCGCATTGCTCTGCGCTTCGAGGCCACCCTTTTTTGATGCCTATTAGAGCCTCTGGCTCTAATCAGGTGCTCACCCCGCATTGAAATCCATGGTCCGGCGCCACTCATATGTAGATTAGGGGGCTGGACGCATGGATAGGGGTGGTGGCGCACGGATCACCACTGGGATGTAGTATACTTGGATTTTGCAAAAGCGTTTGACAGTTCCCCACATATGTCTAATGTGTAAGGTAAAGTCTACAGGCCTGGAAAAATCAGTTTGTAAATGGATAGAAAATTGGCTAAAAGACCAATTCAGATTGTAATGGTAAGCATCTCTGGAAAGATATAAAAATGGCTGTCCACCAACATTTATTATCCAACCTGACAGAACTGGAGAGGATCTGCAAGGAGGAATGGCAGAGGATCCCCAAATCCAGGTGTGAAAAACTTGTTTGCATCTTTCCCAAAAAGACTCATGGCTGTATTAGATCAAAAGGGTGCTTCTACTAAATACTGAGTAAAGGGTCTGAATACTTAGGACCATATAATATTTAAGTTTTTCTTTTTTAATAAATCTGCAAAAATGTCAACAATTCTGTGTTTTTCTGTCAATATGGGGTGCTGTGTGTACATTATTGAGGAAAAAAATGAACTTAAATGATTTCAGCAAATGGCTGCAATATAACAAAGAGTGAAAAATTTAAGGGGGTCTGAATACTTTCTGTCCCCACTGTATATCGGTTGTTAAGGATGCCGCAGCTGGCTTCCCGGCCCAGCTCCTTAACAACCATCTCCCTCAACGGGAAAAGCTTTGCCCAATCAGGGCACAAAATGCACTGTGCAGCGTGCAGTGTATTGCAGGGTGTTCAGTGGGGGGAACACCCACCGAACACCCTGCAAATTCGGATGTTCCCCAGCCCGCGTTGTTGCATGGGTCAAACCGTTCGCCCAACTCTAGTCACCAGAAGAGTAACAGAGGGAAATCTTCCAATGAGGACATTAGTTCTGGTGACCTGGGGGTCCCCAAGGAATTCCCTTAATTTGCAGGGATTACCTCTTACTTCCTGTTTGGCCATCGGACAGGAAGTGAAATCTCCGCAATGGCACACAGATGGCGGAAAGAAAATCTGACGAGTAATACCCCTCCCTTATTCTATCCCAAATGAATGAAAAACAAACATTTTTACTATAGTTCTGCTTTTGAAGTTAAAAGGTAATCAGCTAATATGCACAGCTGCACCAGATTTTGCACTCTCCAGTTTTAGTAAATGCATTTTTTTACAGCTGTGGTATAAAGTCTCACACAGCACTAATCAATAAATATCCTACATAGAGGTGACATATTTTCTTCATGAAACTTTTTTTTTACATCCATAATAGTTCACCAAGAAAAAAAAACAGGAAAAGTAATACATGATTTATTGTGAACATGTTCATCTTTTACTATGATTGAATAGTGAAAGAAAATAATTGTCCCATTCCACATGCTTGAGGGATCATAGTTTGCTTTTGTCTGAAGCCAGCTCCTATTGCCTTCAGACAAAGGTACAGAGAAATCAACATGAGAATCTAGCTGTGTTACTGAAAATATTTGTAATTCTGCTCCGGGAATATTTCATTAACTAGCCACTTTAAGTCAAACATTTCCTCTGCAGCAGAGAGATAAGTATGTAGGCTAAAAGATGCTCATACAGCAGTGTGATGGCTTACCATATAAAATCTTGTGAATGTGAATTCTTTTGATGCATTTGTCCACTATGTGTTACCAGCAGTGTCCATTCTTTATGACATTCATTTAAAATGTGCTGTAAAATATTAATTATCTCAGCAGGGTGCATGTTCTGCTATTTGGCTACAGAAACAAAGATAATAAAGATGAGGACAACAGAGACCAAGGTATTGAAGTAATGTGCAATTGCCAAACTGCTCAAAATAGGAGTAAAAGCTGTTAGAATAGAAGTATTACTAACATTACAAGAAATAAAAATATGCATTAAAAATAATATTTATAGAAACTTTAAACTACCGTAATTATTGGGAAAATGTTTTATGCCTTTTTTTGGATTGCAAAAGAGTTGAAAAAAGGGCTCCGACATGATAACCAGTCAGGTGGTTGCTTTAAAGTGCACTTCTGCCCATTCTATGGATGTTAAAGGCTGAACAAACACATTCTGATTCTTGCCTGCTATGAAAGTGGAGCATAGCCCCCCCCCCATGTCTGTACTTGGATCTCTTCCTTGTACATCTCCCCACAGGCGAATGTAAAATAATACCAATTTAGGCCCATTGCTTTTCCAATTAGACAAGACACAATGCAGGGGTGTCCACTCTCCCCACTCCACTCCTATTTGTCCTTCTCATTGTACCTTTAGCCATCAAGATCAGAAACACTCAAAATATCACAGGCATTTCAGCCCCAGATGCCCACCATAAGCTTAACTTGTTTATAGATTATTATCAAACACGTGAAAATACAAAAATTAGATATGACTTAAAAATGTAAGTCCACAGTAGTGCAAAAATCACAAAACCAAATCAGTGATCCGACAAAAAAAACCTAAATCAATAGTGCAAACAAAGTCCAATGAAGTCCTCTTAAAGTACTCCATGCAGATGTGTGAACCCCAGTGATGTCCTATTGGAAACACGTCACCAAGAAATCCACCAGCGCTGTGTGTCAAATATGACCCACTCCCATAAGACAGCAACTTACAAAATCGTATTGCCACTTCATTCTCACGAGTGGGCAAATACACTTAGAGATCAGTTGTTGATAATCACCTTAGTAAGCCACTCCACTTCTCCACACCTTTTGCAGTATGGGTTTGCATCAATAGGTATATAAAAGAGAATTGAAGGGCTCCACTAGTGTGATATTGTCATCACTCAATCATTTATAAAAACGGTTCACAAATCACTGACATATTCAGCATCTTGCATCAGACTCTCAATACTTTTGATTTAACAATATAACATATCATTGGAAAGGGGTACAACACAAACTGGTAACATGATTTAGCCACTAGCTCACTAATATGTAGATTTTAAAATATATAAATCATCCAATTTATAATAAAATAAAATAAGTACATTTACATTAAAACAAATTAAATTAAAATTGAGTTAAGAGGAAAATCTATACATATAAATTGATAACACTAGATTAAAACGCATCTCATATATATCTGTGATCAAACCATAATCAGTATCAAAAACTGCTGGAAATTACAGCCACAAAATTTAATAATCACTGATGAAGCAGTCTAGGTCGATGTTCAAGCCTTTAGGCACTAAAGTGTGTAATAAATAAATCCATTTCATTTCACATCTGGAGAGGGCCCTCACTCAGTTTGAACCTCTCCATGATGGAGATACTCTTTCGACACCCACAAATTGAAGACCTCTAGGATCCCTTTGATGGTGGCGTCTGAAATGTTCAGATACACTGTGGTACTTGTATCCCTTTATGATCTGTATATGCTCGCCTACTCTTTTTTTAAAAGTTCATTTGGCCCTATATAGAATAGACCATATGGACAAGTGAGCGCATCAACCACATGTGTAGCATCACATGTGATACGATGGTTTATTTCATAGTCACGGCCCGTAGATGGTGCCTGACATGTCACTCATCCTTTAACATTATTCTTGGCATCATGGCAAGCTTTACACTTGCCACATGCCAAAAAAACTTTTCTTCCTGGGAAGAAGATCTTACTAGGGGATCCAATATTTTTTTAACCACTCTCTCGCCAAATCTTGGGGCTTTTATATATATAAAAGAAGGGGCACTAGGTAGGCTAGAGCCCAAAGTTCTGTTCATTAGTAAGACATGCCAGTGTTGTCGGTTGGTTCTGAAAGATTTAGAACGGATAAAACAAAAAAAGATTTTAAAAACAGACATTTTAGAGAAGGAATAGAGAGTTTAGAAACTAGGAATAATATCATAATTAGAACAGCGAACAAGGGGGGGGGGGGGGGGGTGGTAAAGTTATTGATAGTGACTTCTACCATCAGCAAATGATGGATATGCTGTCTGATCGAGATACGTATACAAACCTACCCAAGAATCCCATGCTAGGATTTAAGGGAGAGTTTAAATCTTTAACTGATTTGGGATATAGGACTCACGTCCTAACCAAGAAGGAAAAAAAGGTATTTAGTACCTAGTGTGTGTAGGATCCCAATAATAGAGACACCCTCCCCAAAATACATAAAAACAATCAATGTCTGCCAGCTCACCCTATAGTTAATTGAATAGGGTCAGTTACAGGGAAATATCTTGACAAATTTCTTCAGCCCAGTGTCATAAACACCAAGGTATTTCTGAAGGATACCAAAGATTTGATATGTACATTAAATTAAATAAAGCTAAAATCTGACAAGCCCACGTTTTTGGTAACAGTGGATGTATCAGCCTTGTATACCATCATCCAACATTATGAGGCCTTGTTAGTGTTAAATTGGGCATTGAGCAGTAGGGATGATACACCCCATGCTCAAAAGGTGTTTCTACATAAATCATTGGACTTTTGTCATTTTCAAAATTATTTTTGGTATCAGAATGAATTTTATAGACAGAGGACTGGTGTTGCAATGGGCGCTAAATTTGCCCCCAGTCTAGCCAATACCTATATGGCAGAGAGAGAGGACAAATTTATCTTGTATCAATCTAGATCTGAATTAAAGTATTACAGACGCTTCATAGATAACCTCATTTTTATTTGGGAAGGGTCTGAGGAAGATTTGTTCTCCTTTTATGGACCATTTAAATAAAAATAATAATAATATCACAAGGTCTCTAACATCCACCAGCTCCGTGATGTCATGGAGGAGTGGAAGAGGACTCCAGTGGCAACCTGTGAAGCTCTGGTGAACTCCATGCCCAAGAGGGTTAGGGCAGTGCTGGAAAATAATGGTGGCCACACAAAATATTGACACTTTGGGCCCAACTTGGACATTTTCACTTAGGGGTGTACTCACTTTTGTTGCCAGAGGTTTAGACATTAATGGCTGTGTGTTGAGTTATTTTGAGGGGACAGCAAATTTACACTGTTATACAAGCTGTACACTCACTTCTTTACATTGTAGCAAAGTGTAATTTCTTCAGTGTAGTCACATGAAAAGAAATAATAAAATATTTACAAAAATGTAAGGGGTGTACTCACTTTTGTGAGATACTGTATATTATAAAGATAATAAAAATTGACATTGATATCCACTACTATAGACTTATGACTAATGATTGGACCAGAGAAAGAAAGAAACAATAGTGCAATAAAAAGAAGTACAATTGGACATTAATCCAAAAATAAGAACTATTTTACTACTTTAGATTTACAAAGGAGGTCTACTGCTAAAATTACTGCCCTCGATCTGACCTTTGCGGTGATACCTCACATGCATGGTGCAATTGCTGTTTACATATGACATTAGACCAACGCTTGTGTTCACCTTTGCGCGTGAGCACGGGGAGACAGGGGTGCTTTTTTTTTTTTTTTTTTTAATGATTTATTTTGATATTTTGTTTTATTTTTAAACTGTTCCTTTCATTTTTTTTAATCATTTTTATTGTTATCTCAGGGAATGCAAATATCCCCTATGATAGCAATAGGTAGTAACAGGTACTCTTTTTTGGAAAAATTAGGGTCTATTAGACCCTAGATCTCTCCTCTGCCCTCAAAGCATCTGACCACACCAAGATCGGTGTGATTAAATGCTTTCCCAATTTTCCAATGACGCTGTTTTTATCCGGCGAAACCTAAGTCATGAAAGGCTTGTAGCTTCCGATTTCTTTGGCCATGAAGATGATTGTAGCCATTCTGGTCTCCGATCAGCTCTATGGTCAGCTGGCGGAACCACCGGCTGCATTCTCGGGTTCCCTGTTGGGACAGGAGAGCTCGAGAAACCATGAAAGACGGTGGGAGGGGGGACGTTCCCTCCCACTGCTTGTAAAAGCAGTCTAGAGGCTAATTAGCTGCTAGGATTGCTTTTACATGAAAGCCGACCGCTGGCTGAAAAGAATGATACCAAGATGATCATTCTGGTATAACCACTCAAAGTCCAGCAACATACCAGTACATTGCTGGTCCTTATTGGGCATGTATTTTAATTTTCTTTTTTTCATGCAGCCTGTGGACTGAACGAAAAAAAGGGTTTGATCAGTGGGTACACCCACCATTAGAATACCGCCCTTCATCCACCCACTTCTAATGATGGGCATACATGCACCATTTTCTTTTAATTGTGGTGGTGAACTCACCTCCTACAGCGCTGGAGTCGCTAATTTACGTATCGTGGGAGAAAACAGCTGTTGCTGTCAAGATAAATAAATCAGTGTTGCAGCTGAATGGCATACCTGCTAAGCAAATGATGGCATACCTGCTAAGCAAGTGATTTTTGGCTTTTTTATTTTTTATGTTTTTTTGTGTTTTTGTGTGTTTTTTGTTCACTTTTATGTAAACTGTAAACGTTTCAATATAGGGTCTCTCAAAAAATGATGGCCATCACATCTGTCGAGACCCTGTGTTAGTATGCCTAGGACTGTGCAATGCTGTACCCTACGCTAATATTCCACTAGTGTGTGGTAGCATTCGAAACAGTCACCAATGCAAAGACCAGGTTGGTTAGGACAGGAGGGACAATAAAAGCGGGTGTCATGCCTATATCCGCGCTTTCTACAGACACGACATCTTCTTTGGCGTTTTTTTTGGGCAGGCTACCAGAGAGGAAATGCGGAAAATGCCTCTCATGCAGCCGGCTCACTGCATTTGGATTGGGAAGTTGGGCCACAGCACCATCTGGAAACAGAAGGGCTGTGATGATCTCTTCCTGGAATTTAAGGAAGGATCCAGTTCATCCTGAAGCTTTGTATAGCACATAAGCATTCAGCAGAGCCAATTGAAATAAGTATACAGACACTTTTTTGTACCAGTGTCTGGCCCTACGGGGAATTAGGTACAGCGCCAACAACTGGTCGTTGAGGTCTACCCCTCCCATATTAAGGTTATATTCGTGGACACAGAGGGGTTTCTCCACAACACCAGTCACCGTAAGAATTTGGACCGTCATGTCTGCGTGAAGGGAGGACAGAACGAAAACATTCTTATTATCCCTCCACTTCACAGTGAGCAAATTATTACATCTCAAGCAGGTTCTCTCCCCCAGCCTAAGACAGGAATCTACAAGCCGCTGGGGTAAGCCCCGGCGATTAGATTGTACGGTGCCACATGCGCCAATTCCGTGATCAAACAAGTGACTAAAAAGTAGCACGCTTGTGTAATAATAGCCTGTTGCCCTGTCACAAAGCTTATACATCTTGACCCTATATCTGACACGCTTGCTGGGAAGATACTGTTTGAATGGCAAGCGGCCAGAAAACTTAATAAGGGACTCATCAACGCAGACAACTTGATTGGGAGTAAACAAGGCTGCAAACTGTTGGTTGAAGTGGTTTACAAGGGGCCGAATTTTGTAGAGCCGATCAAATTCAGGGTCACCCCGAGGACAACAGAGTTCATTATTATTGAAGTGCATAAACCGCAAGATCTGCTTGTATCATGTCCTGGTCATGGAGGCAGAGAACACGGGCATATGGTGAATTGGTCAGTGGACCTATATGACCGAAACTCACTCTTTTTAGTTATGCCCATGAGGAGGGATAGTCCCAGAAAGGTCTTCAATTCGGAAACCGTAATTGGTTTCTATTCTCTGGCAAGGGTCAGCTGGGGATTAGCGGCGATGAATTGACCAGCATATAAATTGCTTTGGTCCAAAACAGATCATAGAGATCTTCCGTGAAAAACAGCGAATAAAAATCAAGTGACGTAAAATCAACTGTTTCCACCTAAATTCCGGGTTGGCCAGTGAATGGCGGAAGTACGGGTGCTACAGAAGTGGTGGGCTCCCAATTAGGATTTGCGAATGTAGCAGGAAGGGCACTATGGGCTCGACAGGCCTGTCTTTGTCTTCTTCGTGACTACAGGACTCTACTCGTGCTGGCCACCTCGCCAGCTTGAACTGCACTTATGGGATTTGCCATGTCACCACGTGATACTAGAGTGGTGGATGTACGACCAGGATGTACTAGGCCGCTGGTGCTTGCCAATTCACCAGAAGGATGAGCGGCACTAGTACTGGCTCTCTGCTACATATGAAAGCCCTGTGGTTCTTGCACCTCAACGACAGCAGATGAAAGGGGTCTGGTACGCCTGACCTTGGCAGGGACCACAACTCCATCGTCAGAGCTATCTGTCATGGTGCCGCTGTTGTCTACTGGTTTGTATTCTGAGCCTGAATCTGACAGATGAGTGATTTCCTCTTCATTATCTGTCATGCTCAGAAACGTGTAGGCCTCTTCAGTAGTGTACCTTCGATTTGACATTTTGGTCTCTAAATTTATTGGTACACTAGTGAGACTCACAGAAAAAAAAAAGCTCCTGACTGTCAGCGACTGATTCAAATGCTAACAAAAAAACTGTTAGCGTTCACAGGGATCAGGCCTGACTCTGGGAATGCTGCAGTTATGTGTGTTGTCTTTTTGTAAGTGACAGTGATCGATTGATACTGCACTTGGGTGGGCTGGGCTGGGCTGGGCGGAGGGGCTAAACGCAGGTGCTAGCGGGTATCTGGGCTGATCCCGCTAATGCTGCCTTTTTGGGAACCCTGCTGGGGATGCTAATATAGTTCTGATCAGATCAGATATTGATCTGTTTAGACACTATACTACTAAAGGAGGTGTATGGTGCATGCATGGGTGTTAGCGCTACTGGCACTAATCTGACGCTGCCTGGGGTGACGCAGACCCTATCCGACACTAAAACCTAACTGATATCACCTGCCGGGTGATCAGGGGGTTAAACCTTTATTTAGATAATATACGGCAGGTGCCCTGATGCTATATAAAATAAACTAGCAAACCAGCGTCACCCGTGACACTTATACAGTGATCATTGGTGACAGGGGGTGATCAAGGGGTTAAACCTTTATTAGGGGGGGTTGGGGGGGTCCCTAGACCTATCTGGGCCTAATCTTGTCAGAAACCATGAAATCAGACCGAGACAGAAGTACAGTTAAATCACACTTGTTTAATAATAAATGTAAAAAGAACAAACGTAATCAAAACATAACCAGAGTTCAGTAACCGGAACGGATAGTCAGCCAAGCCAGAAGTCAAGGATCAAAGTAGTGGAACAGCCAGCAGGATCTGGAGCCAGAAGGGATGTCAGCAAAGCCAGTCTTTAAACAGGAACACTGGAGATGTTTCTTGTGATGTTGACCAAGGTGAAGGCAGAGACCCTCTGGACTGGATGGCTTAAGTAGGTAGGACTGCCGAGCAGGATATAAACAGCAGCTGAGTAACTGTGGAGAGAGATGGGAGCTGGCAATTAGCCAGCCCTGACAAATACTAATTAACCTAATGCTGATTTTTTGTCACTAATGACAACAGTACAGTGATCAAAAAAAATCTGAATGCTGCACTGGATGACACAGTGACAGGGGGTGAAGGGGTTAACTGGGGGGGGGGGGTGATTGGGGGGTGGCAAGTGTACCTACGTGGACTAGTGTCAGTGTAGTGTTGGTGCACTTAAGGTGAGATGTTCTCTCACTTCGGTCTGGAACAGAAAAGACCGACAGGAGGAGAGATGACATCATTTCCCCTACTGTGTTTACACCTACACATGCAGGGGAAGGATCTCTTTCGCCAGGAACGATCACCAGGTCCAGGCCAGATTTCATTGGCCTAGGCTTGGGGAATGATCGGTTCTGGATCGAATCCGATCGTTGCGGCCGCTGTAACATTACGGCGATTTGCCTGCCCGTGCCATTCTGTCGCAGTAAAACTGCGGCGGCTGGTTGGGAAGCGGTTAAAGACAATAATTCAGCAGAAGACAGGGTTTTCTGTTGTTTGTGCTTCTATTTAATTTTATGAGCTACTTACCTTTCTCAGTCTGTACTTCGCTATCAAAAAAAAAAAAAAAAATTCTGTGTATGCTAGCATCTAGCAAATTTACGCCAGCCCACATTTGCTATATTTGCTGTTTTTTAGCTTGAAGTTTTTACATTCAGTAATAATCCTATAAACCAATTACAGGTTAGCACAGAATCAAAATTTCTTTTCATATGTAAATCTTCCAATTAGAATTTTACAATTGTTACAGCTACATTGTATATTTTTTCTCCTTGCTAGATGAAAAGAATGTAAACAAAAACAAAAAGTCTGAGCAGAAACAAAAGATAAAATAGCTAGATCAGTGTATTTTGGGTAAGGTTAAAGAAAATTTTATTTTATTTAGTGTCATCAACAAAATGCAAAATTCGCTTTATTGTTTCTTCACCCTACAGTGGGCACAAACAACAAATAATGTAATTTTTTTTTAAAAAATTACATTTAATTTACTATTTTTTTTAGTGTTAAAAAAAAAATCAGGAGATATCCATTGACATTCATTACCAAATTAAGGCCCAATTTATCCTAAAAAAAAAGATATAATTTCCCTAGATACACTATGCAGTTGCAATGACATGTACAGTTTTACACATGCCAAAGTTGCAAAACTTGGTTCAGGCACTGAGGTCTGTTTTACATTATGTCATGAAGGAGCTAATTAACCACTTGCCGACCGGGCCATAGCCGAAAGACAGCTACAGCACGGTCGGCTTATTCTGGGTGGACGTCCGTGGGACGTCATTCTAGAATGTTGCTCCCGCGCGCCCCCTGGGGCGCACACCCAGGAAAATAACGGATCACGGGAAATAGCCGCTGATTGCGGCCGTTTACCATGTGATCATTCCGTCAAATGACGGAGCGATTACTTGTAAACAAACCGGCGTCACGTCATGACGCCAGTTCCTCCCTCCCCTCTGTGTACTGATCGGTAAAGTGCGAGGGGAGAGGGGGAGAGATGGCAGCAGTGCTGCCCACATTGCTGCTCAATGTCAATACTCTGCAACACTCTGCAAAACTGCAATACTCTGCAACATTGCAATACTCTGCAAAACTGCAATACTCTGCAACACTGTGCAATACTCTGCAACATTGTGCAATACTCTGCAACACTGTGCAATACTCTGCCAATACTCTGCAACACTGCAATACTCTGCCAATACTCGCCAATACTCTGCCAATACTCGCCAGTACTCTGCCAATACTTGCCAATACTCTGCAATAAATTTTAACAGAAACAAAGAATTTTTTTTATCGAATTTTCAGTCCTTTTTGATTTATAGCGCAAAAAATAAAAAACCCAGCGGTGATTAAATACCACCAAAAGAAAGCTCTATTTGTGTGAAAAAAAGGACAAAAATTTCATATGGGTACAGTGTTGCATGACTGAGTAATTGTCATTCAAAGTGTGAGAGCACCGAAAGCTGAAAATTGGTCTGGTTAGGAAGGGGGTTTAAGTGCCCAGTTGTCAAGTGGTTAAGAGGATCCACAACAGATAATTAGTATGCATGGTGTAGCTACTCAATATTTTACAAAACAACAATAAATCACTCCTCATACTTACCCTAACACTTTATTCTATCCACCCCTACACTTAACTCCCACACAAAACCTAATGCTACCACTAAATCTAACACTTAAAGTGGGGTGCCCAATGTAGTTGTCTACTTAGGGCCATTCAAGAGCAAAACTAGTGGAAACAACCAGTAACCAGAGTAATGAAATGATTGAAAACAATGTGTTTGTGAAAGTTACTGAGGGGGAAATGTAATAAAAAAAGGCAGTTTTTTTGGCACTATTGCCCTGTACACACGGTCAGACATTGCTCGGACATTTCAACAACAAAATCCATGGATTTTTTCCGACTGATATTGGCTCAAACTTGTCTTGCATACACACGGTCGCACAAAGTTGTCGGAAAATCTGATCGTTCTGAACGCGGTGACTATAAACGGGGCAGTAGCCAATAGCTTTCGTCTCTTAATTTATTCTGAGCATGCGTGGCACTTTGTGCGTCGGATTTGTGTACACACGATCGGAATTTAACCGATCGGATTTTGTTGTAGGAAAATTCTATAGCCTGCTCTCAAACTTTGTGTGTCTGAAATAGAAAAAGTCAGATGGAGCCCCCACACAATCGGAAATTCCGACAACACAATCCGATCGCACTTTTTCCGTCGGAAAATCCGACCGTGTGTACAGGGCATTAGGCCTGCCCCAAATTAAAGAATCTCCACTGCCGTTTTGGTAACTTTCCCGACACATATGGCAGATTCGAGTAGTTGTTAATAGAGCCACTTTTACAAAGTGGTGCTATTAACCACACTGATAAAAATGATTCTGTTGGCTTGTAATTTGAACATAAAAATTTTATAATTTTCAGCATAAAAATAAATGTTAATTAATTTACTTTGATATTATAAGTACCTTACTTAATTTTCATTAGTTCTTAAAACACACCTTTTACATTTACGGAAATAGTGTATAATATTGAGTAATCTAGACAAAACTTTTAAGTACATTTCCATATTCTAATTGAGTTGCATTTACTTAAAAAAATTATCTTTTCATGTGACTGAAATTACGGGACGCATGTTTGCCAAACGTGCAACCGCACCAGTTTTGATGCTGTATATTTTAAAGAGTTTGACGTCTTTTGAAACTTTGAAAGCCTGCACAAGGCAGTTCCCATATGTTTGAGGCCCATCAGGACAAAAGAGCGCCACCAGTGACAGGAATTTTCCCAAGTCACTACAAAGCCATGCAATGCCATTGAAAGGTAAGAATGAACATTGAACAAATTATCGTTCACATGCTTTAAATGTTGCTTAACATAACATCCAAAATTTTATTATTATTTATTTTATTTGCTGATTAATATATTTATAATAAATGGACATAACGTCCGTTGTACACACCTATTGAGACAACTCACTTGTGCGCACGCAAAGTTTTCACTTACTGCACTCTGCAGAATGCAACCAAGATGCAGGGTGAGGGACTGCCAGCTGTTAAGCTTAAAAACTATTTTGTGCCACAAAAATTAATGTTTCAGCCGGTTCGGTTTTTGAGATATTGGAATTTAAATTCAGATTATGTAACATCAAGTCCCGCCCACTTTGCACCCAATGTTATTAAAATTTTAAAACAAATATGGCATTCGTTTGCACTGCATCTGTGCCGATTTGTGCTGCAAAAACGTACGTATGTGCTGGTTTGGTTTTAGAGATATTGCACATTATAGTTGATGAAAGCTCTCCCACTTTGCATCACATGTTATTACATTTTAAAAACAATTATACAATTTGTTTGTGCTGCTCTTGTACTGATTTGTAGCACAAAAACAAACTTTCTGTTTGTTCAATTTTTGAGATATTGGACATTCAACGTTAGATTGTGTAACCTAAAGCCCCGTGCACTTTGCACTATGTTATTAGATTTCAAAAACAAATATACTGTATTTATGCTGCATTGGCAGGAAAAACAAGCATATTGGTATAGTGTATTTTTTTCATATAGCACTCTCATTGTGTATCAGAAAGAATGATTATAGGACTCATTTATGCTTTTAGCCTGCTACCCTGAAAACCTAAAATATAACTTTGAAGTTTTTCAGATCCTTTTAGAGCTAGATGTGGGGAATCTATCTTCAAAAGTTCACACTTTAACCACTTCCCAACTAGCCACCGTCATTATACTGCGGCAGGTCGGCTCTCCTGCGCAAACCGCTGTAGGTGTACGATGATCTTTGCACAGAAGATATCAGAGATAGCGTGCCACGGAAAATAGTAAGAGGGCAGCACAGTGGTGTAGTGGTTAGCACTTTTGCCTAGCAGCAAAAGGGTTTCTGGTTAAAATCTTGACCATGACACTACCTGCCTGGAGTTCGCATGTTCTACCCTGTGCCTGCGTAGGTTTCCTCCCACACTCCAAAGACATGCTGGTAGGGTAATTGGCCCTAGTATGTGTATGTATTAATGTGAGTTAGTGATCTTAGGTTGAAAGCTCCTTGAGGGCAGGGACTGATGTGAATGTACAATGTATCTGTAAAGTGCTCTGTAAATTGACGGTGTTATATAAGTACCTGAAATAAATAAGTTAATGTATGTGTTACTAACTTAAACTTTGCTAGAAACTGGAAAAATTTAGTTGGCTCTACTTGAACCTATGGTCTATAAACTGGAAAAATTGAGTTGGCTTTGCTTGAACCTATGATCTATAAACTGGAAAAATTGAGTTGGCTTTACTTGAACTTATGGTCTATAAACTGGAAAAATTGAGTTGGTTTTACTTAAAAATATAGTTCCAGACAAGTTAAGGTATGTATTCCTAACTTAAAACACTATGGTTTATAAACTGAAAAAAATTGAGTTTGCTTTACTTAAAACAACAAAGTTGAAAACATGAAAAGTCGAATGAGTCAGACAAAAATAGGTTTAGTTTGACAGTACTTAAAAAGCTGATGCAAAAAGTTGCCTCAATTTTTTTGAGTAGACCCAGCACAATATTTTTTACAGTGCACTTGACCTCCGGAAGATTTACCCCTCTTCCTGACCCAGCCATTTTTTGCAATATGGCACTGCGTTACATCAACTGACAATTTAACTGAGAGGAAATCCCTGAAAATTAGGGAATCAATTGGTGCCATCCAGGTCACCAGAACCAGTGTCCCTATTTGTTGATCTCTCCTCTATTACTGTTCTGGGGACAACCCAAAAATTTGGAATTTTCTTTTACTTTCACTTTTGATGATAATGTTAAACAGGACAAATAGAGAGGGTGAATCTCCCTAACAGAAGCACAGACATAATAAAAACCTGGCAGACATTCTAATCCCTGTCCAATATAACTAAAAAAAGATTTGCCTTTTGTTATACTTTGATGCACCAAATTCAAAAATAATTGCCTCCCGTTTGTAGATAACAAAACTGGAGGTAATTAAGGCCTGCTCTTAAATGGCATACAGAAATAAGCAGAGTGCCTGCCTCTAAGTATTGAATAGAAAGATCTGGATGCCGCACACCAGATGAAGTAGAAAACTTGTCTTTATTATAAAAATGGGACCATCAGAAGTACAAGACAATCATGCAGGATGTACAGGATCAGCTGACGCATTTCACACTCGGAACTGAGTGCTTACTCATAGCTGAGTGCCTGCCTCTGTCTGCAGTATAGCAGAGCGGCATACTTAAAGTTGCTACTCCCTCCGTGTCACTAATTGTTAAAGTGAAATTAAAGTCTCCATTCTTACATGTCTAACGGTCCTGCACCAGCATCTTCAGGCCTCTTCTTTGGGTAGCGGGAGAGGACGTCATCCCAGCACTCAGAGACTGGCTCCGCACTGTAGGCTGAGCTACACATGTGCAGCTCAGTTTACAGTGCTGGAGGAGACGGCAAGCTGGCAGGAAGGGGCTTTTTATTGCAGAAGAAACAGTGAATGCCTCTTCTGCAATAACAGCCTGCCTGCTTCCATTTTTTTTACAGAGGGACTTTAGTTCCACTTTAAGGATGCTGTCATCTTCACATCTGACAGCCTCCTAACAACCAATAATGCTGCCGTGTGTGGTGCCTGATGGGGAACCTGGGACACTAATTTCCCATTCGGTCCACACTCACCAATAGCAGAAAGTTGGTGGATTCTTTAGCCAATAGCAGGCTGTCTATTGGCTAAAGATTCTCCTCACTGCCTGCTGTCAATCTCAGGGGCGGATACCCCCCCACCACTTCCCGGTCGTTCCCGCCTTACCTAATGGCCGTTAGCTGGGCATGGAGAACAGTGAGGCCAAGATACCAAGATAGCCGCCACTCGTCTCTATAGCCTTGGAGGACCAGAGCAACATCTGACATCACCTTCGGTTCCTGGGTAAAAGTACATTTATTTATTTTTTAAAGCAAAAGTGAACAAAAAAAAAAAATGTCTTTTGCTATTAAAGGTAAATTAGAGATTTGGGGTCTTTTTGAACTGTCATCCTTATTTCTATTACAAGGAAGGTTTACAGTTTAAAAATAAAAATAAAAAATAAACGAACAGTGTAAAAATAAAAAATAAAAAGTAAAATAAATTTAAAAAAAAATAAGTGCCCCTATCTCTCCGTGCTCACATGCAAAAGCGAACGCATATGTAAGTCACGCAAGCATATATAAAAGGTGTTCAAACCACACGCGAGTTATCACCGTAATTGTTAGAGTGAGAGCAGTAATTCTAGTGCAAGATCTCCTCTGTAACTCTAAACTCGTAACCTGTAAAAAAAAAATAAAATCGTTGCCGTTGGAGATTTTTAAATACCGTAGTTTGTCGCCATTCCATCAGCGTGCGCAATTTTAAAGCATGACATGTTGGGTAGCTATTTACTTGGTGTAACATCATCTTTTACATTATACAAAAAATGGAGGTAAATATTGTTTATTTTTTTAATTTATTGAAGTGTTTTTTTTTTCAAAACAATTGCATTTGAAAGACCGTTACCGTTAAATACTGCATGACATAACATATTGCCATTTTAGTCTTGGGGTCTCTGATAAAAACAATATATAATGTTTGGGGGTTCTAAGTAATTTTCTAGCACAAAATACTGATTTAAACTTGTAAACAAAAAGTTCCAGAAAAGGCCTGGTATTCAAGTGGCTGGGGACTGTGTTTAGATATTGATTTTGACTAATAATAGTTGTCTAAAATATTGAAAACCTCTTAAAGAGGTCTTGCACTTTACCTAAAGATGCATTAACTTACATCTTACATTTCTTAATGGTTAAAATGATAAAAAAATTACAGTTTATGTAGGGTTTAGGCTCCTGTGTTATCATTCTCTCAGACATGTCCTCCTTCTTTTGTTTAATATTCAGTTGTAGTTTAAGTCTTGTATATCATAGATTTTGCCACGGAAAGATCTGCATCCCCTGCTTTCCAACAACTTTGGTAAAAGTAGGACAATAAATACTTTTCTGTATGCTATCTAGTGGTAGTTTGGAGCTAATACAGCTTTACTTATGTGATTTGGTATCTACCTCAGACCAACCCTCCTCCTCAGTGCTAGTTAGTTCAGTCCTAGCTAGATCCTCTGTTTCTTTCATGTTCTCTCTGTCAGTGTCCGTTCATAACAGAGTCCAGGCTTAGGCATGTCATTGTTTTCTTACACTTCAAATGACTGGAAAAACTGAAAAAAATAAAATTACTTTGGCTTCAATTTATGATTCTTATTGAAGAGATAAGCTGCCTGTGGTGACCATACTGAAAAGATAGACTGGGTCTAAAGTCCCGTACACACTTTGAGAAAATCGGGCAAGCAATCATCCGGTTTTCCACGATGTTTCACAGCAAGTCGGAACCGAGAAGAGTAATGTATGAAAATTCCCGTACAGCAAAGGCTTTTTTTTTAATTTGTTGTTTCTGATCATGCGTAGTCTTTCGTATCTGATATTTCCCATAGGAAAATGGTATGGAAACAGTACACATTAGGCAAAAATCATTCGTTCTCTTTCCACACTAGAAAAATGTGGGCGTTTGTCCCTTTGGAAATGTTCATTCGGAAGATCAGAATAGGCTGTCGAAAGTTGTGTACACGCTATGAGAAAATCGCCCAATTTTCTTATAGTGTGTATGAGCCATAAGGTGGTATGTCAATGCACAGAACAAATACTAAGCCAGGTATATACAATGCTGTGAAAAAGTATTGGCCCCCTCTCTGATTTTTTTATTTTTTTTGCATATTTGTCACACTTAAATGACTCAGATCATCAAACAAATTTTATTATTACACAAAAGATAACTCGAGTAAATACAAAATGCAGTTTTTAAATGATGGTTTCATTTATTAAGGCTAAAAAAGCTGTCCAAACCTTCCTAGCTTTATGTGAAAAAGTAATTGCCCCCTAAACCTAATAACTGGTCTTGGTGGCAACAACTGCAATCAAGCATTTGCAATAACTGACAATGAGTCTTTCACATTGCTGTGGAGTAATTTTGACCCACTCTTCTTTTCAGAATTGTTTTATTTCAGCCACATTGGAGGGTTTTCCAGCATGAACGGCCTGTGTAAGGTCATGATACAACATCTCAATTGGATTTAAGTCCGGGCTTTGACTAGGCCACTCCAAAACCTAAATTTTGCTTTGTGTGAACCATTTGGAGGTGGACTTGCTGTTACAGTGTTTCAGATCATTGTCCTGCTGCATAACCCAAGTGCACTTGAGCTTGAGGTCATGAACTGATGGCTGGACATTCTCCTTTAGGAATTTCTGGTAGAGCTCAGAATTCATGGTTTCATTAATTATGGTAAGTTGTCCAGGTCCTGAAGCTGCAAAGCAGCCCCAGACCATCACGCTACCACCACCATGTCTGACTGTTGGTATGATGTTCTTGTTATGAAATGCTATATTAGTTTTATGCCAGATGTAACGGGACACACGCCTTCCAAAAAGTTAAATTTTTGTCTCATCAGTCCACAGAATATTTGCCTAAAATTTTTGGGGATAATCAAGATGTTTTTTGGTAAATGTGAGATGAGCCTTTGTGTTCTTTTTGGTCAGCAGTGGCTTTGGCCTTGGGACTCTCTCATGGATGCCATTTTTGCCCAGTCTCTTTCTTTTTGTTGAGTCATGAACACTGATCTTACCTGAGGCAAATGAGGCCTACAGTTCTTTAGATGTTGTTCTGGGTTCTTTTTTGACCTCCTGGATGAGTCGTTGTCATGCTCTTGGAGTAATTTTTGTAGGCCAGTCACTCCTGGGAAGGTTAACGACTGTTCCAAGTTATCTCCATTTGTGGATAAAGGCTCTCCCTGTGGTTGACTGGAGTTTTCAAAGTCTTAGAAATGGCTTTGAAACCCTTCCTAGACCGATACATGTACATTACTTTGTTTCTAATCTGTTCTTGAATTTTTTTTTAGATTGTGGCATGATGTGTGGCTTTTTGTGATCTATTAGCGTGCTTCACTTCACTTCACTTCACTGTCAGACAGCTTCTATTTATGTGATTTCTTGATTCAACAGGTCTCGCAGTAATCAGGCCTGTGCGTGGCAAGTGAAACGTAACTTAGCTTTCCAAAAAATTGTGGTTAATCACAGGTCATTCATAATTCAGCATGGGAGGGGGCAATTACCAGCCCAGGCTGGTTTAAACAGCTTTTTCCCCCTAATAAATGAAATAATAATTTAAAAACTGCATTTTGGATTTACTCTGGTTACATTTGTTTGATGATCTGAATCATTTAAGTGTGAGAAATATGCAAAAAAATAAAAAATCAGGAAGGGGGCAAATACTTTTTTTACAGCACTGCAGCTTACACATAGTTTTTGCTGTTTCTGCAAGTTATTTGCCTGTGATCTCTCACAGACCAGTAATTAATCAATAGGAATTACTGCTGCTATAGAAAAATTCTTGAATCCTGGACAGAGGAGGTTATACAGTGTTGTGAGGGATGGTAGCAACAGGGATGGTCCCAAGGGCTATAGAGAACAATGGGGCTATAGATAACAATGGGGCTATAGATAACAATGCATGTGGGTTTCTGTTGTGGAATTCACCTGTCTCCTCACAGCGTTCTCTGGTAAAATATATACATTTTAGTTTTGGCATTAAGTGGTAGTCTTTGAACTTCTGTATTTTCTGGAAATCAGCATTATGGATTTCTTTATTTTTCACAAGCTGCAGAAAAAGTCACTAAGTCTACAGAGTGTTATCATTATACGCTTGAAGGCACTTTCTCCACAGACTAAAAAGAGATGTGTATTTATATGCCATTGCCTTGGTTGGCAAGAAAGGAAGCGCAAAATCAATGGCTAAACATATTTCTGCAGAGAGCTAAGGGTCTCTCATGGCATCTTGTCAGCAGGCAGCTGTGTCCAGGGAAGGGCAGGGAAATTAAATTGCAGAATCTCATTGATATTTATTTTTTTCCTGGAAACTATTTCTGTGACATACAAGTTGTTTTTCAAAGATTGATTAAAATAATGGAAATTCCTTCTGTACTTGGAGTTATTGCTGCTCAAGATACATATGAGTAGTAATGGCCTGAAAATCAATGCTTTACATTGCTTTGACTTTGAAGGTATCACCACTCATATGTTTCTTGGCCAGTAGTCATTTCAAGTCTACTTAACCACTTCAGCTCTGGAAGGATTAATGACTAGGCCATTTTTTGAGATACAATACTGCATCGCTTTAACTGACAATTGTTCTGTCGTACGACACTGCACCCAAACAAAATGTATGTCTTTTTTTCCCACAAATATAGCTTTCTTTTGATGGTATTTGATCACGTCTGCGGGTTTATTTTTTTAAGCTATAAACTAAAAAAGACCGACAAATAAAAAGAAATAAAAACGTTTTTACTTTTTGCTATAAAAAGTTTCCAAAAAAAAAAGAAAAAAAAATGTATTCATCAATTTAGCCCAATATGTATTCTGCTACATATTTTTAGTAAACAAATCCCATTAAGCATATATTGATTGGTTTGCTCAAAAGTTATTGCGTCTACAAAAGAGGGGGTAGATTTATGCCATTTTTATTATTTTTTTTTTACTAGTAATGGCGGCGATCTGCGATTTTTAGCGGAACTGCAACTTGCCGGGGACTGATCGGACAGCTAACGGACATTTTTGACACTTTTTTGGGAACCAGTGACATTACTAGTGCTAATAATATGCACTGTTAATGACACTATCAGGGAAGAGGTTAACATCAGGGGCGATCAAGGGGTTAACCGTCTTCCCTCACTGTGTGTTCTAACTGTATGGCAGAAAGACAGGATCTGTGTGATCTCCCCAGTCAGAACAGAGATTTGCCTTGTTTACACAGCACAAGCAGATCCCCATTCTGTCACTGCGGGGAACGATCGCAGGTGGCCGGTAAACATCGAGTCTGCTGGACCCGCTGATTGGCTCCCCCCGCTGGCCACAAAAGTGAGTGCATGAGCCTACGTACAGCTACAGCGATTTGCGCCGCTGAGCCACCTTGTCACAGCATAACTGCAGAGGGTGGTTGGCAAGTGATTAAAGTGTTACTAAACCTAAAAACTTTTTTTACCTTAATGCATTGTTTACATTAATCACTTGCTGACCGCCTTCCGCATATATACTGTGGCAAGGCAGCTCAGCTGCGCAAACCGACGTACCTGTACGTCGGTCTGTGCACCTGTGTACCTCGCCCGCTGGTCCGGCAGACTCAATGTCCTCCAGCCACCCGCGATTGTGGTGAAGAGAGGCAGAATGGGGATCTGCCTATGTAAACAAGGCAGATCCCTTTTCTGGAAAAAACATTAAATTGCACAACCAAGTACAATAACAATAATGCAAATTAAACTGTAGATGTGTTCAAGTCCATATGGTGCTTCAATAAAAATTCATGATGTACAACACTCAAACTGTGGCTTAAACTTTGGTGCGGTGTTAATGATAAGGGAGGCCACTTACCAGATATGGTGGATCTCAACACTGCATCACCGTATCATTAACACCGCACCGAAGTTTAAGCCACAGTTTGAGTGTCGTACATCATGAATTTTTATTGAAGCACCATATGGACTTGAACATATCTACAGTTTAATTTGCATTATTGTTATTGTACTTGGTTGCGCAGTATAATGTTTTTGTCCACAAATTTATGAGCTGAATATTCAGGCTTTTTTAAGATGCAGCACCTTAATATTACAAGTTATATACTATTTTCTGTTTTATTGCACGTCAAGTATTAATTATTCATTCACTGTTTTCACATATTAATTTGTTTCAAGATTGGGGGCAGTGCAGATTTTCCACTTTACATGATCCCTTTTCTGACAGGGGAGGAGAGCGAGATCAGCTGTTCCTAGTGATCAAGAACAGCGATCCCTCTCTACTCCTAGTCAGTCTGTCCCCCTGACAGTTAGAAACACTTAACCCCTAGGGAACACTTAACCCCTTGATCGCCCCCTAGTGTTAACACCTTCCCTGCCAGTGCCATTTATACAGTTATCAGTGTATTTTTTATAGCACTGATCACTGTATTGGTGTCACTGATCACCAAAAAGTGTCACTTAGGGTCAGATTTGTCTGCCGCAATGTCGCAGTCCTGCTAAAAATCGCTGATCCCCACTATTACTAGTAAAAACAATAATAAAAAAAAAGTCCCTAAATCTTTCCCCTATTTTGTAGACGCTATAACTTTTGCGCAAACCAATCAATATGCGCCTATTGTGATTTTGTTTACCTAAAATATGTAGCAGAATACATATTGGCCTAAACTAATGAATACATGTGTTTTTTTATATATTTATTTTGGATATGTATTATAGCAGAAAGTAAAAAATATTGTTTTTTTTTTTTCAAAATTGGCAGTCTTTTTTTTATAGCGCAAAAAATAAAAACCTCAGAGGTAATCAAATACCACCAAAAGTAAGCCCTATTTGTGGGAAAAAAAGGACATCAATTTTGTTTGGGTACAACATCACATGACTGCGCAGTTGTCAGTTAAAGCGGCGCAGTGCCGTATCGCAAAAAATGGCCTGGTCATTAGGGGTAAGGGGGTAAATCCTTCGGAGGCTGAAGTGGTTAAGGTAAAAAACATTTTCAATTTCCCTGTGCCTCCCCTTCTCTGTGTGAAGAGTAAGAGAGAGGAGATGAGATCAGTGCTGTACACGGCTGCATCTCTTCTCCCCTTACTTCCTCTTCACACAGCATTTGAGAAGCAGCAGGAGCCATTGGCTCTCGCTGCTGTCAATCAAATGCAGTGAGGAGGAAGTGGAGAGCGGGCCTAAGGGCGGCTCCATAGACACACAGGTCGGGAGCACGCAGACTAAGTTTCTCCCTATAGCAAGCGGCTGGCTATGGTTGTCCTAAAAAGAAGAGGAGGAGCCAAGATTGCCGCCAGGGACCCCAGTAGAGGAGGATCGGGGTCACTCTGTGCAATACCACTGCACAGAGCAGGTAAGTATAACATGTTCGTTATTTTATTTTAAAAAAAAAAACTGACTTTAGTAACACTTTAAATTGTAATATTATCAGTGGGTCTTATCCTCATAAAACGACACTATAAAAATATATATTTCATCTTTTGTGGCAAGAAAAGTCAGCGAGGACTGCTAGTGCTATATAGAAGCATTAAAAGGTCAGCGGGATGGATTTATTAAAGTGAAATTGAGGTGAGTGCAGGCCTATTGAACAGGTGAAGTGAAACAAACCCGTGTTCGCTTCAAGCGCCCAACTGTGTGCAGGGAAATTTTTTTTTAAAATTTGTTTCTTGGTTATAGACTCGGTAGCGATGGACTGCTGACAGGAGAAATGAGAAGATGAATGACCACAAGGGTGCTGCTTCTTCTTCATTGAGTGACAAGAAAGCTGTGGGTGTGCACTACCTGCAGCTGCAGTAGAGAATATACGTGCGTTTTTGCAATATATTTTCTCAGAAATATGCTTGTGAGATGGGGAAGAAGGAGTTCCACTCAGACTTTACCATAATTTACTAAGCAAATGTTGTACTTTTTAGCCCAGCGTTGGAAATAAAAGCTCATATTGTCACTTATGAGACTGCATTGTCTAATTTTGCTCTTGTAGACTTCAAATTAACTGTGTGGACTTCAAATTAATGTATGCTTGATTGACCTTTTAAGGGTTGAAGAGTGGCAAGACAATTACATCTTTATTAAAATCACTTTGGTCACCTAGACCTGGCAAATGCCTGAAGGGGAAATGTGTTTCTGATTGATTAATACAACAACATGTATACACTTTTCGCTGGAATGATATTGGAGGGAGATACTGGAATCTATTTTGAAGTTAGTGATATACAGTGTTCCACAGGATAACTGTTGCTATATTATTCTGTATACAGTATAATTATCACTATAATTTTTCCACCTACTTATTTCTATAAGGGTCCTTTAGGAATTTTTGGGGAATCAGGCTGACCTGCTCTTCCCTTTGTACAGTCTCAAATTTCAAGCTCTTTAGGAGAGGTTCTATAGAGGTCCCAGATCAGCGAGGAGAAATAATTCTAGTAGTTGGAGGTAACACTGGTAAGGATCAGGGGCTTCCATACAATCTTGAAGCAAAACCTTATTTCTACCTTTTGCACTTATGGTTAGTTTTCCTTGTAACTACCGTTTAGGTGTATCTAAAGCCAAACCTTTTTTTATTAGTTTTGGATATAGTGGTTAAAGGTTGTAACCCCTGTCTAGTTTTTATTTCTGGCTGTGTGCTTGCTAGGGTGACTCTCTCTATTTGTCCTGGTGACTGCAGTCACCTGGACTCAGTGGCGTAGCGTGGGTTGTCAGCACCCGGGGCAAGGCAAGTAATTTGCGCCCCCCCCGTTCCTAACCTACGGACTTTTAGCTATCCCTGAGTCCATTCAAATACAATAGTGCTGACCTACCTGATTCCTATACTGACCACTACACTACATTGTCCACTACACTGACCACTATACTATACTATACTGTCCACTATACTACACTGACCACTATACTATACTGTCCACTATACTATACTACACTATACTGACCATTATACTACACTACACTGTCCACTATACTACACTGTCCACTATACTACACTACACTGACCACCATACTACACTGACCACTATACTACACTGTCCACTATACTACACTACACTGACCACTATACCGACCACCATACTACACTGTCCACTATACTACACTATACTGACCACCATACTACACTAACCACTATACTACACTGTCCACTATACTACACTACACTGACCACCATACTACACTGTCCACTATACTACACTACACTGTCCACTATACTACACTATACTGACCACCATACTACACTGTCCACTATACTACACTACACTGTCCACTATACTACACTATACTGACCACCATACTACACTGTCCACTATACTACAGTGTCCACTATACTACACTACACTGTCCACTATACTACACTATACTGACCACCATACTACACTGTCCACTATACTACACTACACTGTCCACTATACTACACTGTCCATTATACTACACTACACTGACCACCATACTACACTGACTACTATACTACACTGTCCACTATACTACACTACACTGACCACTATACTGACCACCATACTACACTGTCCACTATACTACACTATACTGACCACCATACTACACTGCCCACTATACTACACTGTCCACTATACTACACTACACTGACCACCATACTACACTGTCCACTATACTACACTACACTGTCCACTATACTACACTATACTGACCACCATACTACACTGACCACTATACTACACTGACCACTATACTACACTATACTAACCACCATACTATACTGTCTACTATACTACACTATACTGACCACTATACTACACTGTCCACTATACTACATTACACTGACCACTATACTACACTATACTGACCACCATACTACACTGTCCACTATACTACACTACACTGTCCACTATACTACACTACACTGTTCACTATACTGACCACCATACTACACTGTCCACTATACTACACTACACTGTCCACTATACTACACTACACTGACCACTATACTGACCACCATACTACACTGTCCACTATACTACACTATACTGACCACCATACTACACTGCCCACTATACTACACTGTCCACTATACTACACTACACTGACCACCATACTACACTGTCCACTATACTACACTACACTGTCCACTATACTACACTATACTGACCACCATACTACACTGACCACTATACTACACTGACCACTATACTACACTATACTAACCACCATACTATACTGTCTACTATACTACACTATACTGACCACTATACTACACTGTCCACTATACTACATTACACTGACCACTATACTACACTATACTGACCACCATACTACACTGTCCACTATACTACACTACACTGTCCACTATACTACACTACACTGTTCACTATACTGACCACCATACTACACTGTCCACTATACTACACTACACTGTCCACTATACTACACTATACTGACCACCATACTACACTGACCACTATACTACACTACACTGACCACTATACTGACCACCATACTACACTGTCCACTATACTACACTACACTGTCCACTATACTACACTATACTGACCACCATACTACACTGACCACTTTACTACACTGACCACTATACTGCACTATACTGACCACCATACTACACTATACTGACCACCATACTACACTGACCACTATACTACACTACACTGACCACTATACTACACTATACTGACCACCATACTACACTATACTGACCACCATACTACACTGTCCACTATACTATACTGTCCACTACACTACACTGACCTCCATACTAAACTACACTATACTGACCACTATACCAACCAGTATACTATACTACACTAACCACTATACTGACCACCATACTACACTGACCACTATACTACACTGTCCACTGTACTACACTACACTGTCCACTACACTATACTGACCACTATACTGTCCACTACACTACACTGACCTCCATACTAAACTACACTATACTGACCACTATACTGTCCACTACACTACACTGACCTCCATACTAAACTACACTATACTGACCACTATGCTAACCACTATACTATACTACACTAACCACTATACTGACCACTATACTACACTGTCCACTATACTACACTACACTGTCCTGCCTACAGTCTCTCTCTCACCCTCCCTCCCCCCCCCCCCCTCCTCCCAGTAACATGACTCTCACTCACCTTCTTATCCTGGCTGCATCGATCTGGATGAGGAGGAGAAGACAGCGGCGGCTCACATTGTATCTTCTCTCCCCTGCGCTCTGCCTGCTGCCATGTTCAGTATCCAGCGCCCTGTGATTGGGCGTATGGGGGGTCATGTGCAGAGGCGGAACTTCAGAAGCGATCGAAGACAGGCCAGCCCTACGCCTTACATGACCCCCATACGCCCAATCACAGGGCGCCGGACACTTAACATGGCGGCCGGAGCCCGGGGACACAGGAATTAGAAATTAGGAGGAGGCAGCCAGTGACACATACTGGCGCCCCCCTAAATGTCACGCCCAGGGCCACGGCACCCCCTGCACCCCCTACGCTACGCCACTGCCTGAACTCAAAATGATTGAAAATCCAAAATTTTCAGCTGTTACCAGAATAGTAGTAGAGGGAGGATCTTCCACTGGGGACACTTGTTTAACCACTTCAGCTCAGGGGGGTCCACCCCCTTCCTGGCCAGACCATTTTTTGCGATACAGCACTGCATTGCTTTGACTGACAATTGCGCGGTCATGCGTCGCTGTACCCAAATAAAATGAATGTTCTTTTTTTCCCCACAAATAGATCTTTCTTTTGGTGGTATTTGATCACCTTTTTATTTTTTGTACTATAAGCAAAAAAAGACTGACAATTATGAAAAAAAACTATATTTTTTACTTTCTGCTATAAAACACATCCACAAATTAAAAAAAAAAAATACATTTCTTCGTCAATTTATGCCAATATGTATTCTGCTACATATTTTTGGTAAAAAATCCCAATAACCGTATATAGATTGGTTTGCGCAAAAGTTATATTGTCTACAAACTATCAGATAGATTTATGGACTTTTTTTTTTTTTTAATAGTAATGGCGGCAAACTGCAACTTTTTAGCGGGACTGCGACATTACGGTGTTCCCTGGAAGTGCTTGCTAACTTTGCGGGGGGGGGTGCTTTGAGTAGGGGAAGACAGATTCGTGTTCCTGCTTAGCAGAAACACAAGATCTCTATCTTCTCCACTGACAGAACAGCTATCTGCCTTGTTTACATAGGCAGACCGCCCTTCAGTCTGCCTCGGGAATGATCGGCGAGTATTCAGACATAGTGTGATGACCAGCATTTTTCTTGCAGTGTAAAATGCCAGTCACTGCAAGGGCACACAGAAAACAGTTGTTTTCTGTGTGTCCTTGCAGTCAACGGCATTTTACACTGTGTGTCCCATTCACACTGTAATGCAGCCCAATGCAGCCCGCCTGCTGCATTTTATTTCAGCGCACTGTACAGGATTGCATGTCACTGTACAGCAGCACAGAGCATTGCATCGCTGTACAGTGATATGAATGAAGTGTACTTTTGTACACTTCAAATGAAGTTAAGTGAGGAAAAAAGAAGGGAGCCATGTGTGACCTGAATTGCACACCACACCATCCACCACCCACACCACCACGGACAGCTGCCAGAGAGGCACTGTTAATTTTGACATCAACATTCAATTTAGTCTTTTGAGTAAAATGTAATTTTAGTTTTAATCGTATTTTAGTCACCATTTAGTCTCCATTACCCACCTGAAATTCCACTTTCCTCGGAGCTCCACCTGTCTGTTAAAGCCCCAGTCTCTTGACTCTATTGGAAAGCTGTATTGGCTGAGAGACGCAGGCTCTCTCTGTCTGCCTGGAAGTTCTGAAACAATGCCCTGCAAACCACAAAGAAGGAACTCCCCCATCGGATTTGTGTCATTCTGGATGTGATGTTGTGAGTGTTCTCCCCCCCAGCAAGGTAGCAGTGCTTAGCACTGTGTAAAATAACAGCCTCCTCACACCATTGAGTTCTCTGCCCTGTGCATTCCCTCCCTCCCATTTACTTCCCCATCCCAATTACAGATTGACATTTTAGCATTTTAAGGTTGCACTTTTGTTTGTCAAAAAGCAATATTTTTTTGTGTTTATGAAACTTGGTTTTATTTATAAAGACATTATGTTTTTTTTTTACAAAAGACAAATCCACTTTGCGCTACAAATGCCTTTCGTAAATAACCCCCATATATCACAATGGCTAAATCTGTATCTGTATTGTATGTTCAAACATTTCCTAATTTATCTAAAATAAGAAAAAAAAATGGCTTTAGATAAACTATTAGCCTTGTTTGAACTGTCATCTTAGAAATGTGGCCATACAGGGCAAATTTACTTAAAAGAAGTGCTGGGCAAACCTGACAGGGTTTTATTTGCCAAGGGTTGAGTAAATCTTTTTTGATATTTGACAACCCCAAAATTAGAGGCAATACCCAATGAAGTCTGTGAGGAATGAATCTTGATGTTAAATTCTGGCCATTTGTAGGTCTAGTAGGCAAAAAACAGTAAACAAAAATGACATGGCAACTTGGGCACTGCCATTGGGGGATATGTACCAATGCAAAACAAATTTCAAGAAAATGCCATATAACAGAGAGAGTCTATTCATGGAGCTTTGAAAGCTACATTGAAAATGCACACATCCTTTAAATAACATGCTTTGGGGGTGTCTTACAACTGCACATGGTTTACACAAGGCTAGGCCCAAATTTACTAAGTACAAAGAACACAGGAGTTTTACTATAACAATTAAGAAAATGCAAAGGATATAGCAGTGTAAAATTGGTCAACAGTAGGAAAGTTCTAATCAGGGATAATAGGGATAACTGGGGTGTGGCTAACTTTTATCTCTGGGGATAGGAGGGTGCAGTAAATGTGAATGAAATAATGTGAAGTGGTTTAAGCGCACACTGTTTTTGTAGTTAAAAACAAAAATGGTCAGTAAGTAAGTGAATGTTTCACTTTGAGCATCCAGACTTAAAAAAGGCCCTATTAACACAAATAAAAAAAAACACAATAGAACTGAAAACCCATAAATATTACCCCTAAAACAAACACCCATTTGTTTTAAAGGTAAACCCTGCAGCTGAAAGTGACCAATGATCCCCAATTAACCACAAAATAAAATGAAAGACAAAAAAGCCCCCCAATAATAAGAACAAAAAATGGCAGCAAAGGGCTTGATTGCCCAAAGAGCTAGAGATCAGAATTAAAGTACAGTTTCCCAGCTGACTATTATCTCTCCCTATGCAGCTTTTTCCTATGCTTTCCCTAAAACAGCTCTCAATTCACTGATACTATGGCTGCTCTGTGCTCTTTATTTTTAGTGAGGGGACTGGCTTAACCAAAAACCCTTTTATTGGCCTTTCTAAGCCTGTTGGCCATAGTTCAAAGTCCATGCAGTGCATCACAGTTCAAAAATTGTCCTGGAATAATGTGCACATAAACTTGCCGGGGCAGTGAATCTCAAATTGGCAGGATTCACCACAAGCCAACCTAAACCTCATGTTTACTTTTCAGTATATTTTTCTAAGACTATGAGCAGTACCTACAAAGTATTCATACCCCTTGAAATGTTCCACATTTTGTTGTGCTACAACCAAAAACGTAAAATGTATTTTATTGAGATTTTATGTGACAGACCAACACAAAGTGGCACATATTTGTGAAGTGGAAGGAAAATTATAAATGGTTTTCAACATTTTTTTACAAATAAATGTGTGAAAAGTGTGGGGTGCATTTATATTCAGCCCCTCTTGAGTCAATACTTTGTAGAACCACCTTTCACAATTACAGCTGCAAGTCTTTTTGGGGATGTCTCTACCAGCTTTGCACATCTAGAAAGTGACATTTACTGTATGCTCATTCTTCTTTGCAAAATAGCTCAAGCTCTGTCAGATTGGATGGAGAGCGTCTGTGAACAGCAATTTTCAAGTCTTTCCACAGATTCTCAATTGGATTTAGGTCTGGACTTTGACTGGGCCATTCTAACATATGGATATGCTTTGGTCTAAACCATTCCATTGTAGCTCTGGCTGTATGTTTAGGGTTGTTGCCCTGCTGGAAGGTGAACCTCCACCCCAGTCTCAAGTTATTTGTAGACAGTTTTTTCTAACAGTTCCCTGGCCCTGCTGAAGAAAAGCATCCACACAACATAATGCTGCCACCACCGTGTTTCACAGTGGGGATGGTGTGTTCAGGGTAATGTGCAGTGTTAGTTTTCCGCCACACATTGTGTTTTGCTTTTAGGCCAAAAAGTTCAATTTTGGTCTTATCTAACCAGAGCACCTTCTTCCACATGTTTGCTGTGTCCCCCATATGGCTTCTTGCAAACTGCAAACAGGACTTCTTATGGCTTTCTTTCAACAATGGCTTTCTTCTTGCCACTCTTCCATAAAGGCCAGATTTGTGGAATGCAGGACTAATAGTTGTCCTGTGGACAGATTCTTCCACCTGAGCTGTGGATCTCTGCAGCTCCTCCAGAGTTACCATGGGCCTCTTGGCTGCTTCTCTGATTAATGCTCTCCTTGCCTGGCCTGTCAATTTAGGTGGACAGCCATGTATTGGTAGGTTTGCAGTTGTGCCATACTCTTTCCATTTTCAGATGATGGATTGAACAGTGCTCCATAAGATGTTCAAAGTTTGGGATATTTTTTTCTAACCTAACCTTGCTTTAAACTTCTCCACAACGTTATCCCTGACCTGTCTGGTGTGTTCCTTGGCCTTCATGATGCTGTTTGTTCACTAAGGTTCTCTAACAAACCTATGATTGCCTCATAGAACAGCTGTACTTATACTGTGATTAAATTATGCACAAGTGGACTCTATTTACTAATTGGGTGAATTCTGAAAGGCAATTGGTTCCACTAGATTTTAGTTAGGGGTATCAGAGTTAAGGGGGCTGAATACAAATGCACACCACACTTTTTGGATATTTATTTGTAAAAAAAATTGAAAACCATTTATCAGTTTCCTTCCACTTCACAATTATGTGCCACTTTGTATTGGTCTATCATATAAAATTCCAATAAAATACATTTATGTTTTTGATTGTAACATGACAAAATGTGGAAAATTTCAAGGGGAATGAATACTTTTTCAAGGCACTGTACATACCTTCACAGAGAATGTTTCTCCCTACAAGTCCTTCCTTTGTGATGGACATTTAATCTACCATATTCGTTTTTCAAATTATATAAAAAAATTGTTTGCAATTTAAACATTATACTTAGAAGACAAAAACACATTTATAGTATAGAAATTTGCAATAGGATTCCATTTTGAAATATATGACATTCAGTTTGAATAGGATCTTAAGTTAGCTACGTTGCCACAGTAGTTCTTGACAAGGCTTAGCTGTATTCCTGTGAACTGTGCTCCAGTCTGCCTTCCGTTCTGTCCCTCAAGTCTTGCTCAGTGGCCTGACTTTGAAACCTGCAATCTGAGGCCTTTGGGGAAGACTCCATGCAATGCATATATTAAGCAAATTGAATATAAAGTCCTGGATTCAGTAAAAAAACACTGTCCACTGCATAAAGCAGATGTGGTTCTTGATTGCCCTCTACAGTATTCTGTGAAACATTGATAAAGATGAACAAGAGATTGTATGGCTTAAAAGAATATTCCACATGATCATTTATTTCCTTGTCAGTTTCATCCATTTGAATTTGAGAAAATCTAAGCTATATACATTTTCAGTAGTCCAAATAAAGGTGTGGTTTTTTTGTAATGTTAGAAGTTATTGTAAAACCCATTATAGTTTGTTTAATCATCATTGGGTTATTTAGAAGACTCAAGTCAAACACAAAAAAAACAAGGTGGGGAAGTACCTCGCCAAAAAGAGATTACTAAGGACCATGCAGCTTAAGATAAGGGAACTTTAATACAAAATTACAAATAGTAATACAAAAAACTGGGTAAAAAATTCCCACCACCAGCACCTCAGCCAAAAGAGTTTAAAAAAAGACAACGTTGTCTAAACAAAATGCAGCTGCAACATTCAGAACTGCTCACAAACACATATCACATTCATAGCCTATAGATTAGTACACTGGATTTGTTTAGTGAAATAGAGATCCACAGGATGCTTGATCAGTTGTTGAAGTTACTGCCCAGATTTCAAACTCATATGCTGTTCTGTGTGTCTTCACAGCCCGGGAGTTCCCACTGGATACAGGGCTGTGGAGGTATATATTCAGTGAAGTCAGGTATATATAACCCAGTCTCAGTATCAGTGATAGCGGCCCATAGTGAAACACAGGGTTAATAAACTGTGCGTAACTATCAAGAGTTCACTATGAATGTAAAAGTGTGGCACTAGTAAAGCAGATCGTGGACCGGCAGGTCCGCTCACCCATCCTTTTGCAATATAGACTTGCGTCCTTAATGACAGGAGATGACCTGCTCACTCATCCAGGCAATGCACTGGGAGTCAGTCAGAGGCAGGGATAGTAGCTCTGGTCCTGCTTTGGATCTGGAGCGATAGCCACTCGTCCGGTCTGGTCTCTATATCAGCGTGTCTTTCTCAAGATGGATACCGTAGTTCTCAAGGAGTCCATTGAGCATGTGCAGACGTGCAAAATTGCATCAAGGATGAAGACAGAGCATTATTCATGTAGTGTCGTGACAGCCAACATGTTTCGCCCAATCAGCTTGAGCCTCTTCTGGGATGAAGTCAAGCATACTTCCATTTTTATTTTATCATGGCTGAAAAAAAATAGCTGTACTGCAGGCAAGCAGCTTTATAAACAAAGTTGAAAAATATACAGCTGAACTTGTAAATAGATTTCTGTTTAGCAAGCCTTGTGATCCCGGCACCCCTGCCACTTTGAACAGTTGGACCCCTGAGCCTCATTGTTGTTAAGCAAAATGGCTTACAAAATACCTACCACAAACCCGATTAATAGGCATGTACAGTGCCTTAAAAAAGTATTCATACCCCTTGAAATGTTCCACATTTTGTAATGTTACAACCAAAAACGTGAATGTATTATATTGGGATTTTATGTGATAGACCAACACAAAGTGGCACATAATTGTAAAGTGGAAGGAAAATGATAATTGTTTTTCAAATTTTTTACAAATAAATATGTGAAAATTGTAGCGTGCATTTTTATTCAGCCCCCTTTACTCTGCTACCCCTAACTAAAATATGGTGGAACCAACTGCCTTCAGAAGTCACCCAATTAGTAAATAGAGTGCCCCTGTGTGTAAATTAATCTCAGTATAAATACAGCTGTTCTGTGAAGCCCTCAGGCATTTGTTAGAGAACCTTAGTGAACAAACAGCATTATGAAGGCCAAGGAACACACCAGACAGGTCAGGGATAAAGCTGGGGGGAAGTTTAAAGCAGGGTTAGGTTATAAAAAAATATCCCAAACCTTGAACATCTCACGGAGCACTGTTTAATCCATCATTCGAAAATGGAAAGAGTATAGCACAACTGCAAACCTACCAAGACCTAACCTGACAGGCCGGGCAAGGAGAGCATTAATCAGAGAAGCAGCCAAGAGGCCCATGGTAACTCTGGAGGAGCTGCAGAGATCCACAGCTCAGGTGGGAGAATCTGTCTACAAGACAACTTTTAGTGGTACATTCCACAAATCTGGCATTTATGGAAGAGTGGCAAGAAGAAAGCCATTGTTGAAAGAAAGCCATAAGAAGTACCGTTTGCAGTTTGCGAGAAGCCATGTGGGGGACACAGCAAACATGTGGAAGAAGGTGCTCTGGTCAGATGAGACCAAAATTTTACTTTTTGGCCTAAAAGCAAAACACTATGTGTGAAAACTTACACTGCACATCACCTTGAACACACCATCCCCACTGTGAAACATGTTAGTGGCAGTATCATGTTGTGTGGATGCTTTTCTTTAGCAGGGGCAGGGAAGCTGATCAGAGTTGATAGGAAGATGGATGGAGCCAAATACAGGGCAATCTTAGAAGAAAACCTGTTATGTAAACTTGGATGGTTTTTCTGACGGAATTACGCTCAAGCTTGCCTTGCATAACACGGTCACACAAACGTTCTCTGAACTTTCGACTGTCAAGAACGCGGTGACATACAACACTACAACGAGCCAAGAAAATGAAGTTCAATGCTTCCGAGCATGCGTCAAATTGTTTCCAAGCATGCGTGATTTTTTGCGTGTCCGAATTGCATACAGACGAACGCATTTTCGGATAGGAACTTTTCCCGACCGAAAAACAGAGAACATGCTCCCAATCTTTTGCTGGCTGGAATTCCGCCAGCAAAAGACCGATGGAGCATACACACAGTCGCATTTTCCGACAAAAAGCATCGGAAGTTTTGCTGGCGGCATTTCCGATCGTGTGTATGCGGCATTAGAGTCTGCAAAAGACTTGAAACTGGGGCGGAGGTATACCTTCCACCAGGACAATGACCCTAAACATACAGCCAGAGCTACAATGGAATGGTTTAGATCAAAGCATATTCATGTGTTAGAATATCCCAGTCAAAGTCCAGACATAAATCTAATTGAGAATCTGTGGCATGACTTGAAAATGCAGACGCTCTCCATCCAATCTGATAGAGCTTGAGGTATTTTGCAAAGAAGAATGGGCTAAAATGTAATTCTTTAGATGTGCAAATCCGGTAGAGACATAACCAAAAAGGCCTTGCAGCTGTAATCGCAGCGAAAAGTGGTTCTACAAAGTATTGACTCAGGGGGAATGAATACAAATGCACGCCACCCTTTTCAGATATTTATTTGTAAAAAAGTTTGAAAACCATTTATCATTTTCTCTTCAAAATGATATGCCACTCTGCGTAGGTCTATCACAAAAAATCCCAATAAAATACATTTAAATTTTTTGTTGTAACATGACAAAATGTGGAAAATGTCAAGGGGTATGAATACTTTTTCAAAGCACTGTAGGTCAATAAATAGGCTCGGCAGATGAAGTTTAGGTAAATTCCAGCCCATACATTTTGGTTTTCTATTTTGAATACAGCCCTCAAAAGTTGGAAGCTCTGTCCGTTTTTTTTTAACTGATGTTCTAACTCTTGGAAAGATTTACCCTCACTTCCTGCCTAGGTGAACAAATGGCAAAAGCAACATCTTCCAACACTACCCCATTTTATTTGACATCAAAAACAAAGATTTGAATAAAGTATTTACTTTTTAATTTAATCAAGGTTATTTAGGATGACAGTGACCCCATACACTAGTATAATGCCCTCCACTTAGAAATGTGGTGTCTCTTGGCTTCCAAGAGTGCCAAGGGACTGAGCTAATTTACAGCCCTACAATCAAAGATCATTTATATGCAAGTCTCTTGGTGGGATATCCAAGTACTGAAGGTCAAGAACTGAATGTCCTCTCTACCTTTCCAACTGTTCTGCCTGTATCACAGACTTTGCAACAGGCTTTGTGCTTGTATTAATGGCATCCGTTTGACATCAGTTTGATGCACTTTTGCAATCATTTAGTATTTACTGACAGTTGCATTTGAACGGAAGTTAACATTCTTAAGATCTGCATTTGACCTGCATCAAGAGAGATTTGCATTCCCATAACTTTGTATGGGGACTAAAACTTGTATGATGCAAACAAATGCCCATCAACACAGGCCCCTAAAGTATTCTCTCAATGCAGCTCAGTTGTCAATGAAATGAGTCCACAGATATCAGAGATCTATACAAAACCATATTTGTAAAATTCAAAGAAATATACCTAAGCATTGCAAATATTTAATGTCTTTTTAAAGCAACACTATCTGAGTTGCAAATAATTCTAAAGGAAGGTGCCCCACAAGAGATGAGCTCTTATACTCACTGATCCAGTGACCTGTGTTTCCTACCTCCATTCTTTTTCTGCACCGCAGGCTTCACAAGTCTCTTAGGCATTTACCATTTCCTTAAGTGTAATGAATGCCTTGTACCATGGTTCCGTCCTCTTACATGTACATCACAATAGGATTGAGCAGCAGGGTAGGGGTCAAAGGATGAAATTACAGTATGTGGTAGAAGACACATGCATTTGACACTCCTGGAAGTGTTGAATGTGGAAGAGAACGATTTGAAGTAGGGCAGAGGTAGAAGACACAGGCCACCAGAGAGGTGAAGTGAGGTGGGGATTTTTCTTCCTTCCCTGACATTGTCTCTTTAAGTGATATTGCAGTAGAAAGTTTGTTGTTTTCATATATCTGTACTTCGAGACTTGTATAAACCTTTTTCGGTAAAAGGTCCAGCCTTCAATACATTTGTTCAGTTGAGCATAAATTTATAACCCATCTCCATGCTGAGTGGGTTAAAAGGTTTGCATTCTTATGCTAATTCAAATGATTGTAAAACATTAAGAGCACTTTATGTCAACAAATGGCAGAAATATATCACATAAGATTGCAATCATTATTTCTCAAAGCTAACTCGATAAAGAAAACTGTTAATCTAGAAAATGTTTGCAAATTTTCCCCCCTATCGCTGAATTTTAATCTAAATGCCATACTGGGGTACAATTACAGCTATTATTAACTTTTAGAGGTTTTGTATAGGTTTTTTTTTTTTGCCGCTTTTTGCTTAGGCTTAGTGCCCACTGCTTTAACTGTAAATGTGGAGCATACAGTATTCTGTAGAGCTTTGCTTTCTTTTTTTATATTACTATAAACCTTTATTCCTACATCTTTTTTCTTATATCTTGAGGCCTGTAGCAGAAAGATCAACTCACTAGGGTTCCCAGGTCTGTTCATGTGCCATTTTGAAATAGCCTCCCTTGAAATAAGAACAGTAAATAGGAATAATACAATTAGCTAAATGATGAACAAGAACGAAATAGAAATTATAATAGTATTTAATACTTCTAAATGGCACCTCATGGCAAAGAACTCTCTGAGGATCTGGAAAAATGAATTGTTGCTCTACATAAAGATGGCCTAGGCTATAAGAAGATTGCCAAGACTAGGAAACGGAGCTGCAGCATGGTGGCGAAGACCATACAGTGTTTTAACAGTACAGTTTCCACTCAGAAGAGGCTCCGCCATGGTCGACCAAAGAAGTTGAGTGCACATGGTCAGCGTCATATCCAGAGGTTGTCTTTGGGTAATAGATACAGAGTTTTGCTTCCTAATGTCAGAGCAAGAAGAACAGTAAGTGACACAGGAGTGACATTACCGATTTTTAATCCAAATCCCATGAGGCTTTTAGCTAGAGGCATTAGTGCCCTAGATCTCACACTACAGATATACAGCTATGAGGCAGTAGGTACAGGAGTGCCTAGGCACCCTCATACCAGGAATTGTACTGCTAGATTTTAGGAGAAATTCAAGACAAAATGTACATTTTTTATTTTTTTAAGACACAATTAACATTTCTAATTTTTCCCCATCAAATCTTTATTTATTTTTTTAATTCAATTCCATTTTATTTTTTTTTTTATTAATCCTGTTTATTGCTTTTTTTTGTTTTTTCTATAGTACAATATAGTACATTAAGACAAAAAACAAACACTAATCCAGAAGGCAAGATGCCGTCCGAATTCGGCCACGCAGGGCCATCAACAAGGAACTAACATAGTTCAACTATTCCACCCCCCCACCCCTCGCCCCCCCTTGCCCAACCAAGTGCCATGTTTGATAAACTTACATATGTGCACCTTGAAATTGTATACATTTCTAACATGCCCCCTATAGAATAGGTATATGCTTAATCATGGAAGTGGAAACGCATTCTATTTCTCATGAGGGGTATCTAACACTTAAGAATAGTCTATATTCTCTCAGTGCCATATTCTTTTGTATAAACAACCATATTCTTTCTTATTCACCCCACTGTATCAAGCCAAGCTCGCCATATCTTTTTGAATTTCTTTTCACAGCCTCTGCACCTGTACGTAGCCTTATATAGAGGTATTACAGAGTTAACCAGACCTTTCCAGTACGATAGTGTGGGTGAAGCTGATTTTTTCCAGTTTAATAGTATAGACTTTCTACCAAAAAACAACACAATATTCAACAGGGCACGGTGCGCCTTAGATGGAACTACTTCCTCCACCAACCCTAATAGACAGACTCTGGGAGTTGCAGGAACAGGTATGCTGAGTACCTCGGAGAGGCACTCAGTAATACCAGACCAGAAAGTTTGAATCTGCATGCAGCTCCAAAAGACATGCTCTGAATCAGCTGGGGAGCAGAAGCATCTCCAGCACTGATTGCTAACAGATGGGTATATACGGGATATCCTGGCAGGAGTAAAATAAATGTGATGGAGGAACTTGAAATGAATCAGGTGGTCCCTCGCAGACACTAAATATTGGAAAGGGTGATCCCACATATCCTCCCAGTCCTCCCCCTGTATATCTGTAATTTCCCTCCCCTAACATTCCCCACATTTGGATATTCCCGGTGGTGTCTTTTTGAAGAGAGACATAGGTGTTCGCAGCCTATTGCATTAGGGTGTGCACCCCAAAGCTTATATGCATGTGTATATACTGACAGTGTCAGTAGAGCAAAGGACGGTGTCAGCAGAGAAGTGGACGGTGTCATAAGGGCAGAGATTGGTGTTAGTAGGGCAGTTACAATATTATTTTAATTCTTTTTTTTTTTAGGAGAAATAAAAAAAAGGAGAATTTTTTTTATTTGGTGAAATATCAGTGGTCTAAACATTGTAAATATACACCACACAGGGTGATTAGGGTGTGCCCAGGCACACCTGGTACACCCTGTGCGCACGCCTATGAAGAGAGATTTATAAACAGTTGACAGAGGTTTAACCAACTCCTCCTCAGACAGAAGAGTCTCCAGAGCTGACGGCAGGAACTCAATTCTTAGGCCATTGAACTGCACCTGTAATGCGTGGCGCAGCTGCAAATAGCGAAAGAAGAAGGAGTTGGGTAAGTTATGTCTGGCCTTTAACTGGTCGAATGTAGAAAGCTCTCCTTCTCTAGTGATGTCTCCCAACACCTTAACACCCCCGCACACCCAAATCATGGGATGAAGAAGTGAGTAGAAGTGAGGGAGAGTCGGGTTCATCCACAATGGGGTAGACGGCGTGACTTCTAAATAGATAGGGGACATTAGAGTGGTGGTTTCCCATGCCTTCACGGTCGCTTTCATCGAATCAGTCAAAGGTAGGCATGATTTCGATCCTCTGTAAAGGGCCAGCCTCAAACTCTCATAAGACCCCAAATGTGCCGCTTCCGTGACAGTGGCAGAGTCCCCGTCATCCGCCAACAGCCAACGCCTAGCAAACACCATCTGGCCAGCCAGATAGTATTTTTGCCAGTCAGGTAGGGCTAAACCCCCCTGTCCCCATGGCTCTTGGAGTATTTTGATACTTATACGAGGTGACTGCGGAGACCATATAAAAGAGCCTATTATACTGTTCAGTGTTCTAAAAAAGGATTTTGTGATCCATAGGGGAGAGTGACGTAGGAAGTACAGTATTACTGATAAAAACTTCATTTTTATGAGGCTCGCCCTTTTAAAGAGAGGGGTAACTTCCGCCAAGCTTGAGTCTTTAATTCTAGTCTATTCACAAGCAGAAGGAGGTTTAATGACATATAGTCCTGAATATTGGCGGTTATTTTGACTCCAAGGTAGGTAATTGAGGAGACCCACTGTAAAGGCAATGTGTTATCCATAAGGGTTCGAGCCTCCGGGTCTAATGGCAGAATTGAAGACTTGCTCCAGTTTGCTCGTAGACCCGAAAAAGAGGCAAACCTGTCCAAGATCGACAAGGCTGCTGTTAGGGAGGGCCCTGGGTCCCTAAGGAACAGGAGCAGGTTGTCTGCATACAGCGCTACACATTCTTTAAAGTTCCCAACCTGAATTGCACCCACCGTCTCAGATTGTGTAAGTGCCCTAGCCATGGGCTCCATCATCAAAGCTAATAGAAATGGGGATAGCGGGCACCCCTGCCTTGTACCCATCCCTATCGTAAAGAAATCAGAGACATTTATTCACAGCCGAATTGCCGTTCTTGGATCGCTATATGGAAGCGTTATCCAACAACGGAATCCGGGACCAAACCCCATGGCCTCCAACACCCTATGCATGTATTGCCAATCAACAGAGTTAAAGGCCTTCTCAATGTCTATAGAGACTATGACCTTGGCCGGTGACTCTGCAGTTTCTAGTTGTAGGTGTGTGAATAATCTCCTTAGATTTGTGTCAGTTGACTTGCCGGGCATGAAACCTGTCTGGTCAATGTCCACCAGCGTCGTGATAACCCCGGCCACTTTGAAGCCAGCACCTTAGCAAGAATCTTCAAGTCCATATTGAGTAATGCTATAGGGCGGTACGAGGAGCACTCAAGTGGGTCCTTGCCAGGCTTCAGGAGAAGGACCATATAGGCTTCCATCATTGAGGTCGGCAAGGTTCCCTGTTCCAAACAATGTCTAAAAAGTAAGCTTAGCCTAGGAGCCAATTGTGACATGTGCACTGTATAAACATCGGCAGGAAATCCGTCAGGACCCGGAGCTTTTTTAGGAGGGAAAGTGTGTATGGCTGCCTCAATTTCTATGACAGAGATATCTGCATCCAAAAGGGTAGCATCAGTGTCTGACAATCTTGGCATGGAGAGGCTCTGCAGTAATTCCTCCAGCTCCACTACATCATGGGATGGGTGAATACTGGGATCTATAATAGCGTACAAATTCCTCCAGGACCTCTACCGGATCAGTGACTAAACTACGCTCCCATTTCTTATTACCGGAATACTAACTGGTATCTTTTGGTCAGCTGCCAAATTGGCCAAAATTTTGCCATTCTTATCCCCTTCAATAAAAATATTTTCTGCCCTCTGTTTTGCTTCAGTATGAGCTAAATTTGTGAAGTGTAATGCTACTGATCTCCTGCTCTCCAGCAGGGACACGTAATTGGCCACCGAGGGAGAGTCTGCACTTATTTTAGCACTCTTCCACTCTTTGGCCAGGAGGAGCTCACTTTCCTCATTGTGTTCCCTCCTGGCTGCCTTAATAGCAGATACATTCAGGTCCATAAATATTGGGACATCGACACAATTCTAATCTTTTTGGCTCTACACACCACCACAATGGATTTGAAATGAAACAAAGAAGATGTGCTTTAATTGCAGACTTTCAGTTTTAATTTGAGGGTATTTACATCCAAATCAGGTGAGATTCCCCCAGCTATATATTCTAAATCGTAGAGATTCTTTAGAATGGAAGCATCCCAAAACGCCAAATCAATTCTAGCTAAGGATTTATGTGTAGAAGACAAATGAGAGTATGATTTGACGTCTGATGCCCCCATCTCCATATTTCAGTTAAACCCGCCACCATTACCCAAGTGCACAAATCCACCAAGGCTGGTCTAGATACATTAGAGGAGTGTAACCCGGGGTCCAGAACGGCGTTATAATCTCCCATGAGAAGCATAGGGAGATGCAAATATGGCGCCAGTATTACCAATAAGTCATACAACAATTTCACTTGAAAAGGGGAGGTAAGTATACATTCACTAACACAATTTTATGATAAAATACATCTAATACAGTTGCCACATATCACATTGCTTCCCGGATCTGTAAACACCTGGTGGACCGTGCATGCAATTGATTTGCTGATTAGTATGGAGACTCCCCTGGCGTATGTGGAATAGGTGGAATGCAATGCTCTCTGAATCCAGGGTTTACGTAAGGATAGAATTTTGCTGCCCTCCAGGTGGGTCTCTTGAAGGAGGACGATATGTGGCTTCACTTGTTTAAGGCTTTGGAATACTTTTGCCCTCTTGAATTTGTTGTTTAGTCCCCGCACATTCCAGAGACTATGGTTATCCTACTATCCATCACAAAATAGGAAAAGGCCTACTGACCGGATAACCCTTTGTGGTACCGCAGCAATTGCTGGATAAAACTTAAACGTAAGCATGCAAATTCTATGCGATATTGGTGCAACATTAGGATAAATCGTATGGCATTGGTTAATCCCTCCCCTGCTGTTATACCAGGAACTGTTAACCCCACAAAAGAAACAAAAAACAATAATAGTCCGGTATGCAGCTTTAGCCCTGTAACGAAAAAACCTTGAAGAGTTCAACCTGAAGTGTAACTAGTTCGGCATTGGAAGATGAAAAAAAGAAAAAATTAGTGTCTTCCATACGAGACTCCATGCTCAGTCTATAAATGTGAAAGTACACATAATCAAAAAGAAAACAGTAATAGCTGTAGATAACTGTATATAACCAACTCACCATGTTGTAGAGTGCACCCCATATTAAGAGTCCCCCTCAACCAGAAGTATATTTTTCAGGTGGAGATCTTCAGTTGTATGAGGGGAATCATCATGGTGTAGACATACAGAGCAAGTCACCGAGCACTCAAGAAGGTCAGTCCTGAGTACACAGCCGAGAAACAAAAAACAGGCAGAAAAGACCTGAAATATTAAAAGGGGAAAAATAAACTAAAAAACATTGAGACATGGCTTATGAAACTCCCGCTCCGCTGGATAAGGGTATTTCACGGGTTTTGGTCTAACCAATCACATGCATCCTGCGGGGTGTGGAAAAACTTTACAGTGCCTTTGAATTGCACACGGAGACGACTGGGATATAGCATACTGTATTTCAATTCCTGTTTTGTGAGCCTTCTCTTCACATCCGTGAAAGAACGTCGTCTTCTTTGTGTCTCCGCAGAGAAGTCAGGGAACAGCATAATACGGACATTCTCAAATTTAAGCTCCTTATGTTTCCGTGCTTCCGCCAGCAGCATATCATGATCCCTGTAATTAAGGAACCTGACCAGGAATGGCTGTGGCAGGGCGCCTGAGGGCCTAGTGCCAGTGGGAACCCTCTGGCACTCTTTCAGCAACATATGAGGGAGGAAGGTCACCTAACGCCAGCAGAGATTTGAAGAATTGCTCCGCAAATGTTGTTGTGGCAGTCCCGTCGGCTCCCTCCGGCAACCCCACCATCCATTATTTCTTCTCTGTCAGTCTTCCGCATCATCTGTTCTGTGCTGCAACGATTTCCCCATATCTTTAAGTTCCTCTAGTTGTGAGCCCTGGGTATGTGTGGTGTCCTCTACCTCCAATATGCGATCCTCCGCTGTGGTCAGTCTGCCCCTGATCTTATCAAGATTATGGCAGATAAGGTTGCATTCTGGCGCTAGCAAATCAATGAATCCCATCATCTCTCACTTTGATGCTGCTATAGCTTCCAGGATAGGGCCTGTGATTGCTGCTGTGTCCACCTCAATCTCCGGTGGTAAAAGAGAGAGGGATCCTCCGGCCCCCGTGAAGCAGAGCTGCCCTGTTGCGCCATCTTCACTGCCTGTTGTTTGGCGTGCTGCACTGTGGAGACGGGAGTCGAGAAGGAATGGGTGGGGCTAGCTGCCATGCTTCCCTGTGAGCTGAGATGTCTCTGCTCTAGCAGCGGCTGAATTTGCTGTGCCCTTTGCTTTTTTGTTGCCGAGGATGGCATCCCTCTGTGCCTGGCTGTCTCCGCTAGTGTGGGGCAACAAACAGTGCCTATGGGAGCCGTTCAATCGGCCGCAATCATATCCGCCACGCCCCAATTCAATTCCATTTTAAAGAGTAACTCCATTTTTGTAGAAAAAAAAACATTGCCCTCTGGGTAATCTATGTACAGTCCAGGGATTTTAACAAACTTTGTTGCAGATTCCTACCTTTTGTTATTCTAAAGACATAGCAGTTTCTTTTTCTCTGTCCATGTGCAAAGTGAATCTAATGGGAGTGATTTTATAATTATCAATCAGCTGCTGAACTTACAGGGTTCTAAAAGGAAAGTGGCAGGGTTCGTATCTCTTTAGATGTGATTTTCCTTTGGGAGTATCTCACCAAAAATGACACATCCCAAATCAAACAAGCAAGAAATTACATATCTGGGGGGTGTCTGTACACCATCTGTGTACAGAACACCTCCAGGTAGCCATATTGCATTGTATTTTACTGGACAATTACAGTGCTGCAGATTGGAAATTAAAGGTTTAAATAATAACATTCAATTACATTATGACTTGTGTAGCAATTGTATATGCTATATTAATTTTTTTAATTTTCTATTTTTTTCTATTTTTTTTCTATTTTTTTCCCATGAAAGTGGAGTTACCCTTTAAGGAAAACTAAATCAAAACTGACGCCTGCATTCTTCACTTGCTACAGTTTAAATTGAAAACCTTTTCTCAATTATTTTTAAATTTTATTACAGCCACCACTGATTAAATATTTAACTATCCAGGTGCCTACAAATCTAGTTTCTCTATGTTTTTCTAATTACACTCCACTACTGGACCATATTACAGCAGGCATCTGAAAGTGGATTTACAATACCCATTGGAACCTCATCCATTTCCAAACAATTGAGCCCACAGCTAAAGTTAGCAGATCTGACAAGTTAAAAGCAAGTTTTCTAAATTGTATTTGTTTCATAACATGGCTATGTTAATTGCATTACATGATTCTGTCCACAGTACCCCAACAATGCACTGGGGAGCCCTAGAGAATAATCCGATTTCCTTTTACTGGGCTTTCTTCTTTTAAAATTTCCAAACATTGGACCTAAAGCAAATGGTGTTTCTATTTTAATTCCCCTTGCTTTAGTTATAAAATAAAAATATAAATGCATTTATACTGTAAAGCTTTCAGTCCTTTTATTTCCTATTATAGAAAACCCAGAATTCTCCTTTGGACTAAGATCTAAGGCGTTTCTGGGGCAACCAACATCCAGTGCCTTCCAAATATGACACATTATGTAAGTTCAATCCATATTTCTTTTAGCAGTTTAATAAAGTGTAATTGAATTATTTAAATAAAACAGTAAAATAAAACCCAAATAAATAAAACAATAGCTTACACAGAAAATGTTAATACAATTTAAAGTATATTAATTTCCGTCAAGGTGTGGCTATTACATTTACAATGACGGTAATTGATATATAATTTTATAAAGCAAATATTTAGTGGAGCTAAAAGTAGTAGTACAGCTAAATTCTTCTAGAAATTATGCAGTCATTCTAGATGTTTATTGAAATATATTTCAAGTCTTTTCTGCCAATGGCATAAAAGTATAACTCCACTTTTGTTGAGAAGAAAACCATTCCCTTCTGAGTGATCATTTTACTGGGATTTTAACAAACTTTGTTGCAGCCATTTGTTTCACGATATCCTTTCCAGTCTGATTGCAGAATCGGGGGGTCTGTGTTTATTATACCCACTTGAGCAAATCTCAGTGTTCTAATGACAAAGGCACCACTGTATCTGCACAACTTTAGCAAACAAGCCTTAGGCAGATTCTCACCAAAAATAAGGTTCCTATAGCAGGGGATGACTAAAATTTTAAATGTGTCATAGTATATATTCACAGAAGCAGATAATTACATTTCTAGGGCATTCCATACATGGTGTACAAAACGCCCCTAGGTTCCCATGATGTACCAAATTTGTTAACCATTTTAAAAAATGACAGTTGCTGCAGATTGAAATGGAATATCATAGTTATTTATCATCCACATTCCAGCTCTGGTGCCGCCTCTGTATCCCATGGAGTGTCACTGCCATGTTACATGACTGTGTCTTCTATTTAATCTTGAGCTCAAGCAGAATACTCTGTCACTGCTAGAGCACAGTTTTATTATACTCCCTGAGCTACCAAAGTTGCTTTACTGCCTAGCAAGGCACCCAGAGCCTAGTCTCTGCTGAACCCCAGCCTTGTATTTGATGTATCCGCAACCCAGTCACTGGTGCACCACAGCCTATGTCTCTGCTGCAACCTAGCACAATCATTGCTGCATCTGCAGTCAAAAGTCTCTGCTGCACCCCAGGAGGGAAACAAATGGAAGGTCATAATTAACATTCACGAAAGGCACTAAAAAAGTAAGCTTGTGGGTTGTTTAATGCCCCACGGTCTTCCAGTACCTAGTTAATGAAGTCTTTCAAGACCTACTCTATGTGTGTGTGGTAGTGTATCTTGATAATATTCTTGTCTTCTCTTCCAGCCTCCATGAAAATCTTCAGCAAATGCAGTTTATTTTATATAGCTTTCAGAAAAATGGCCTCAATGCCAAGGCAGAGAAGTGTCTTTCCAAGTAACAGGAAGTACATATCTTGGGCACATTTGGGTTGATTTGCTAAAGGCAAATAGGCTGTTCAGTTTGCTAGGAAAGTTGCAACATTCCAAGGGCAAGTTGTGTTGACCGGTTGGATTAGAAAGGCTATTGCCCAAAAAAGCACTCCTGGATTTTGGCATCAGATGTTTTTGCTCCTCCCCTTGTATGGGAATTCCATCTGTTTACCTCTCACACCAGGTCTTTGACAGGTGGGGAGACCCCACAAGAGGTAAGGGGGCATCATAGTAACTTAGCTTCAGCGTTCCAGTGTTTACACCTGTTCTATCTCCCATGGTTGCTGGAACTTCTGGGTTTTACCAGGAATGTCACAGATGCATCACATTTTTTTTTTTTTTAGCTTCCAAGGCAAAGTTATAATGTACTGGTATGCATTGCATTCCAGGACATCATGTGAAATCTACCTTAAAACGAAGCCTTCCAACGGAACACTGTCTCCGCTGACGGGCTTCCATCTTCACCCAGACTTCCTTCTGGGTGAAGACTCTGGTCTTTTTTTTGGACTAGCTGCAATGTTGTCACTCCCGCGCATGCGTATGGGAGCAGCTGTTCACGGCACAGGGCTCTGAAGGAACGGCACAGGTATGCCACTCCTTCAGAGCACCTGTGACGTCACTGATGGCTTCACTAGTAAATATTTCCTAAACGATGCACATTTAGAAGATATTCACTGTACCTATAGGTAAAAATCATCCATGGGAGTTAACTCCCACTCTAAGCCTTATACTAACTTTTCACCATCCTGTGGTAGAGAGGGGCTACATTAACTTGCATGGCAGTGCTGCATGTTGGCACCACTGACAAAGTCAGAGGAAGATGGAGTGTACTAGAAAATGATTTTAGGGATTTAGGAGCCAGAGGAATAGGACCTCCAAGGTAGTATTCTCAGAAATACTACTGGTACCTCGAGCCAAACCATAAAGACAGCAGGAGATTAGAGAAGTAAATAAGTGGCTGAGGAGCTGGTGTAGAAAGGAGGGGTTTGGGTTCCTGGAGAACTGGGCCGACTCTCAGTCGGTTACAAGCTCTTTAGCTGGGATGGACTGCACTTAAATGGGGAAGGTGCAGATCAGCTGGGAGAGAAGATGGCCAAAAAGTTAAACTAGGTGACGGAGGGGGTCCAGATATAGAGATAGCAAGCATGGAACTTATTTCAGTAGGTAGTATTGGGGGCATTAGTGGTAGGTTGACTAAAGCACCTAAACCCATGGTAAGTATAGTAACCAGTCCTATTTGCAACCTCAGAACACAGAATAGTAGTGTCCAGACAAAACTAAGAGGCTTGTTCACTAATGCCAGGAGTCTGGCGCACAAGATGGGAGAACTAGAGATAAATCACACAAATAGGAAACATAAGGGGAATACAAAGACACTGAATTTTAAAAGAGTCAAATTTGATAAACAACGCTCCTTGTTAGAAGGAACAAAGAACATGGATGAAAAATGGGTGTGCTTTAAGAGCATATTAAATAAGAGTACTGGCCAGTGCATCCCAATGGGTAATAAATTTAAAATAGCTAATAAAAATCCTGGGTGGCTTAACTCCAATGTAAAAATGCATATAAAAGTAAAGGAGAAGGTCTTACAAGGCTGAGGTGTCATCATCAGCATTCCAACTGTACAAAGAATGCAATAATAAATGTAAGGGTACAATCAGGGTGGCTAAGATAGAACACGAAAGAACGATGAAGGGAATCTGTTTACAAAGGATGGAGAGATGGCAAAGGTACAGAATGTAGTCTTCTCCTCAGTCTTCCCGAGGAAAACGGGGGGCTTCAATAACCAAAATTGCAAGTTTTTTCCTCGTGGAACGTCACAGGAAGCACCCTCATGGCTAACAGAGGATAGAATTAGGAATAGACTTGAAAAACTTAACATAAATAAGTCACTGGGACCAGATGGCTTACACAAGAGGGTCCTTAAGGAACTCAGTCAGATAATTTCCAGACCATTGTGATTAATTTTATGAATAGTCTACTGACTGGTATGGTACCAGCTGATTGGAGAAAAGCTAATGTAGCACCAATATTTAAAAAAGGACCAAGATTTATGCCTGGGAACTACAGACCAGTTAGCCTAACATCAATAGTATGCAAGCTCTTGGAGGGGATGAAAAGGGACAATATACAAGATTTTAGCAATAAAACAGTATCATTAACAGTAATCAGCATGGATTCATGAAAAATTGTTCTTGCCAAACCAATCTATTAACCTTCTATGAGGAGGTGAGCTGCCATCTAGATAAAGGAAGGCCAGTAGATGTGGTGTATAAGGATTTTGCAAAGGCATTCGATACAGTTCCCCATAAATGTCTACTGTACAAACTAAGGTCTGTCAGTATGGACCAAAGGGTGAGCACTTGGATTGAAAACTGGCTACAGGGGCGAGTTCAGAGGGTAGTGATAAATGGGGAGTACTCTGAATAATCTGGTGTGGAAAGTGGGGTCCTCCAGGGTTCTGTCCTGGGACCAATCCTATTTAATTAACTCATAAATGACCTGGAGGATGGGATAAACAGCTCAATCTCAGTATTTGTGGATGATACTAAGTTAAGCAGGGCAATAGCTTCTCTGCAGGATGTGGAAACCATGCAAGAAGATCTAAACAAATGAAAGGGGTGGGCAACCACATGGCAAATGAGGTTTAATATAGAAAAAATTTAAATAATGCATTTAGGAGGCGAAAACATGAATGCAATCTACTCACTAGGGGGAGAACCTCTGGGGTAATCTAGGATGGAAAAGGACTTGGGGGTCCTAGTAGATGACAGGCTCAGAAATGGCATGCAATGCCAAGCTGCTGCAAGCAAAGCCAATAGAATATTGGCATGCGTTAAAAAGGAGATTAACTCCATAGATAAAATGATAATTCTCCCACTCTACAAGACTCTGGAGTATGCCGTCCAGTTCTAGGCTCCAGTCCTCAGGAACGATGTGCTGGAACTAGAGAGTGCAGAGAACTCTGAAGGACCTTAGTTATGAGGAAAGACTACAAGCACTGAACTTACTCTCTCTAAAGAAGAGACGCTTGAGAGGAGATATGATTTCAATGTACAAATACCATACTGGTCCATATATTATTATTATTATTATTATTATTATTATACGAGATTTATATAGCGCCAACAGTTTACTCAGCGCTTTACAATGTATAAGGGGGACAACACAATTACAGTACAGTTCAATACAAAAGGTACAGGAGGGCCCTGCTCGTAGAGCTTACATTCTAAAGGGAGGGGGTGGTGGTACAAAAGGTAATAGCTGCAAAGAATGATTTGATGGGGGTGGCTCAGGGACAGTTATGTGGGTGTGGGATAGGCTTCCCTGAATAAATGAGTTTTCAAGGATCTCCTAAAGGTGGACAGGGTAGGGGCTGATCGGACATACTGGGGCAGGGAATTCCAGAGGATGGGAGAGGCTCTGGAGAAGTCCTGAAGGCGAGCATGGGAGGAGGTAACAAGGGAGCTAGAGAGCAGGAGGTCCTGGGAGGAGCGAAGGGGGCGATTTGGGCGATATCTGCAGATGAGGTTGGTGATGTAGATGGGGGCGATGTTGTGAATGGCCTTGTATGTTATGGTTAGCATTTTGAATTTTATACGGTGGGGGAGGGGAAGCCAGTGAAGGGATTGGCAGAGAGGGGCGGCAGTCACGGATCGATTAGTGAGGTGTATTAGTCTAGCAGCAGCATTCATAATAGACTGAAGGGGGGATAGCCTGCTTAAGGGTAGGACATTAAGGAGAGAGTTGCAATAGTCGAGGCGGGAAATAATCAAGGAGTGAATAAGTTGTTTTGTAGTGTCATTAGTCAGGAAGGGTCGAATTTTGGAGATGTTGCGGAGGTTAAGGCGGCAGGATTTAGCCAGTGATTGGATATGGGGGCTGAAGGAGAGGTCAGAGTCAAGGATTACACCCAGGACTCTGGCATGTGTGGAGGGACCAATGGTTGTGTTGTTGATATTAATGGTGAAGTCACAGGAGGGGGACCGTGAAGGAGGAAATATAACAAGTTCAGTTTTAGAAAGATTAAGTTTGAGGAAGTGGTGTGACATCCATACCGATATGTCATTCAGCAAGTTTGAGATCCGTGAGGAGATAGTGGGGGTGAGTTGGGGAGTGGAGAGATAGATCTGTGTGTCATCGGCATAGAGATGGTATTGGAAGCCATGGGAGGTGATCAACTGGCCCAGGGAAGAGGTATAGAGTGAGAAAAGGAGAGGCCCAAGGACAGAGCCTTGGGGTATCCCAACAGAAAGAGGAAGGGGAGCGGAGGAGATGGAGTTGTAAGTGATGCTGAAAGTGCGCTGAGATAGGTAGGAGGAGAACCAGGATAATGCAGAATCACGGAGGCCAAGGGAGTGTAATTTGCTGAGGAGCAGCAGGTGGTCAACTGTGTCAAAGGCAGCAGAGAGGTCTAAAAGTATGAGTATGGAGTAGTGGCCATTGGTTTTGGCAGTTATTAGGTCATTGGTGATTTGTAGTAGGGCAGTTTCAGTCGAATGTTGTAGGCGGAAGCCAGACTGTAGGGGGTCGAGAAGGTTGTTGTCCGTGAGGTAGCGACTCATTTGGTCATGAACAAGGCGTTCGATGAGCTTGGAGGCAAACGGGAGAAGGGAGATAGGTCTTAAGTTATTCAAACAGGTGGGGTCTAGTGAGGGTTTTTTGAGTATGGGGGTAACCAGTGCATGTTTGAACGGGGAAGGAAAGGTGCCGGAGGAGAGGGAGAGGTTGAAGATGTGGGTTAGGGAGTTGAGGATAGAGTGGGAAGGTGGTCGCAGCAATTGAGAGGGGACAGGGTCCAGGGGTAGTGAGGTGGGCCATGGAGAGGAGTTTATCAACTTCTTCTGTGGTAACTGGGCAAAAGGAGGAGAGTATTGAGTGTGGTGTTGGACCTGATATGTTGATATATGGATAAAACTTTTCAGCGAAAGGGAATTTAAAAAGACAAGCGGCCATTTACTAAAACTAGAAGAAAAACGGGTTAAGCTAAAACTGCTTGGAGGGTTCTTTACTGTAAGAGCGGTAAGGATGTGTAATTCTCTTCCACAAGTAGTAGTTTCAGCAGGGAGCATCGATAATTTCAAAAAACTATTAGATAGGCACCTAAACGACCACAACATGCAGGGATATACAATGTAATATTGACATAAAAGTGCACACACACAGGTTGGACTTGATGGACTTGATGGTGTCTTTTTTCAACCTTACCAACTATGTAACTATGTGCTGGTCCTTGAGACAGATTTCCACTATGGAGCGTATGGAGTTTTTATGGTACACAATTCCTTATAATGGCCAAAATGTATGTAAGGGTTACTCAGTAAGGTTACATTTTCCTTGCAATGTTTATTGCTAATACAGTATATTGTACATTTTCAAGAATCTAAGATTGCCAGTATTGCTGACACTGTTGGCATACTGGATTTTTTGTTCAGATACAATAGTGCCTAGTACTACAGAAGAGTAGTACAAAACACCTTGTTCTTGTATGCACCATTGCCTAATACTACAGAGGAGTACCACAAAAACCTTTGTCTTGTAGGTATTAGTCAAAGGAGGGTTAAACAGAACTGCACTGCATCTCAATAAAAATAGAGAAACTAGATAATGGAACTTTACATGAGGTGTGTCATTGTGAATGATAATGCATGAACTAAGAGTAATAAAAATAAAAGTAGTATTAATAATAACAGTAATGATTATAATAATGATGATAACATTATCATCATTATTATTATAATCATTACTGTTATTATTACTGTTATTATTATTACTACTATTATTTTTATTATTCGCAGTTCATGCATTATCATTCACAATGACACGCCTCATGTAAAGTCCCATTATTATGTTTCTATATTTGTATACATATACCTAGGGATAGAGACATGTCATTGCTGGTTGTGTCAGGTCACATTTATCTTTAATTCATACACTGCATCTGAGCATCAAAAACCAAAAATGCTATTTAATTAATTTTTTATTATCAAAGTGAACCCATCCATCCATGTCCAACATTATTAAGCAACCAAAAGTCTTCTTCAAAGAAAATAAGGACACCCACTGTGACTGTGCAACCTCCATGTAAGTAACATGGAGGGATCAGTATTTCCTACAGCCTCCTAGCAACCAAACCTTGTTCTGCTGTTGCTTAGTGCTTAGCCATTGTTTATCATTTTTAGGGATTCATTAATGACTGGAATGGTACCACTGGATTGGCGTAGGGCCAATGTGTTGCCCATATTTAAAAAGGGATCAACGTCTTTACCAAGTAACTATAGACCTTTTAGTTTAACGTCTATAGTTGGGAAGATACTGGAGAGTTTAATAAAAGACCACATAGATGAGCTCTTGCTGGAAATTTTTTTTTAAGTAACAGACAGCATGGATTCATGAAAGACAGAAGTTGCCAAACAAACCTGATTTATTTTTATGAGGAGGTAAGTAAAATTTTAGACAGAGGGTTGGCTGTAGACGTGGTATATTTGGATTTTGCCAAAGCGTTTGACACAGTCCCCCACACACGGCTAATGTGTAAGGTAAAGTCTACAGGCTTGGAAAGATCCATCTGTAAATGGAAAACTGGCTAAAAAAACTAATTCAGAGAGTAGTGGTTAATGATTCTTACTCTGAATAGTCTAAGGTTATCAGCGGTGTACCCCAAGGTTCAGTGTTGGGACCCTAATGCCCCGTACACACGGTCGGACATTGATCGGACATTCTGACAACAAAATCCTAGGATTTTTTCCGACGGATGTTGGCTCAAACTTGTCTTGCATACACACGGTCACACAAAGTTGTCGGAAAATCTGATCGCTCTGAACGCGGTGACGTAAAACACGTACGTTGGGACTATAAATGGGGCAGTAGCCAATAGCTTTCATCTCTTTATTTATTCTGAGCACTTTGTGCGTCAGATTTGCATACACACGATCAGAAATTCCGACAACGTATTTTGTTGTAGGAAAATTTTATAGCCTGCTCTCAAACTTTGTGTGTCGGAAAATCGGATGGAAAATGTGTGATGGAGCCTACACACGGTCAGAATTTCCAACAACAAGGTCCTATCACACATTTTCCGTCGGAAAATCCGACCGTGTGTTTGGGGCATAACTTTTTAATATCTTTATAAATGATATAGGGTCTGGGATTAAAAGTACCACTTCTGTCTTTGCAGATAACACCAAACTATGCAATAGAATAACGTCCTTACAGGATGTCTCCAATTTACAAGCTGATCTCAATGCACTGTCTAATTAGGCAACTATGTGGCAGATGAGGTTTAATGTTGATAAATGTAAAGTTATACACTTGGGGGCTAATAATATGCATGCATCATACATACTAGGGGGAGTACAACTGGGGAATTCATAGTGGAGAAGGGTCTGAGAGTTTTGTTAGATCAAAAGCTCAATAATAACATGTAATGCCAAGTTGCAGTTTCCAAAGAGAGCAAAGTCCTTTCTTGTATTAAGAGCGGTATGCACTCCAGAGTGCAAGATATCATTTTTCCCCTGAACAAATCATTAGTAAGACCTCATCTGGAATATGCAGTTCAGTTTTGGGCATCATTTCTCAAAAAGGATATCGGGGGAACTGGAGAAAGTGCAGAGAAGGGCAACCAAACTGATAAGAGGCATGAAGAAGCTCAGCTATGAGGAAAGATTAGAGGAACTGAATGTATTCTCTCTTGAGAAGAGGAGATTAAGGTGGGGATATGATCAACATGTACAAATACATAACAGGTCAATACAAATAGTGAACTTGGTGTTGAGTTATTCACTTTAAGCTCATCACAGAGTACAAGGGGTCACTCTAAACGTCTGGAGGAAAAAAAGATTTCATCTCCAAATTTCTTCATAGTAAGAGCTGTGAAAATATGGAATAGACTTCCTCCAGAGGTGGTTCTGGCCAGCTCAATAGATTGCTTTAAAAAAGGCCTGGATTATTTCCTAAATGTGCATAATATAACTGGGTACTGACATTTATAGGTAAAGTTGATCCAGGGAAAATCTGATTGCCTCTTGGGATCAGAAAGGAAATTTTTCACCTGCTGTAGCAAATTGGAGCATGCTCTGCTAGGGTTTTTCGCCTTCCTCTGGATCTACTGTGGGTGAAGGATTGTGTATATGGGATTGTATGATTTTTTATTAACTAGATGGACTTTTTTTCAACCTAACTGTGTAACTGTGTAGTGGACTCATGTTCCGTGTTCCTCGTGAATACAAAACAATTACTAATATATTACTAATCAAAGCAAAAAGAAAGGTGCCTCTTAGTGCAGAATGAAAAGCTTTTTAATATCCCCAAAATGATTAAAAACACTTACAAGATCTGAAGAATTAAAAGGCATATAATCGTTATTGGTGCAGGTGCTTTATCAGGTTGATAAAGGAACCAATTAGATGTTCCAAAACGCATCCCTTTCTGATGACCACGTCCGGCTTGCGGTCCACGGTGGTTGCCGTCCCTCATCGCTGACGTCATTTCCGGGATCTCCGTCCATCGCAGACTTGGATAGTGCGACTACTCATTGGCTCACCGGCAGTTCCATAGCTTAGGATCCTCTGCCGCAGCACATGAAACAGCCCTGAGAACCTTCCCACACTGGGGACCTCCCTATTGCCAGACCACCTGCACCAATAATGATTATATGACTTTTAATTCTTCAGATCTTGTACGTGTTTTTTCCCTTTTGGGGATATTAAATAGCTTTTAATTCTGCACTAAGAGGCACCTTTCTTTTTGCTTTGTTTCCTATTAGAGATTGCTCCTCTCTGTGAGTGCAGCCCTAAGTGTGGAAGATACACCATCGGACCCCTGTTTTTTTATATAGATACTGTCTGCTTGTTCTTTATGCTCAGAGCGCGCTTATACAATGTACCTCAATATATTACTAATAAAGGCACACAACAACTCCAGATTTCACGAAATTTTAAAAACTGAAACTGATCTTTATCCTGAGAAAACCTAGGTCCAAGATAACCCTCTGTATTCCTACATAATGGGTTCCAGATAATCAGGGGATTTTACATTTTCCAATGGATTTTTGTTGTTCCTTGTAATATAACACAGACCTTTCATAGATTTTTCTTACGGATTTTATAAGCAAAACCAGTGTTAATAATTTTTATAAACTATAGCAGACACCAACATCTTCTACTCTAAAGCTCTAAAGTAAAATGTGGGTTTGCTTCTACAGAATGCAGCTTTACCATGCACATTCAGTAAGTGAAACCATAGCCTGTCACATTGCATAACCCAGTACAATGCATTACAAGATGTCAAGACTGTCTTAAATGAATGGGCTAATGTGACAAATAGAGCAAAAAAAGTAGAAAAAAGATTCCCCGGCACACTTTACAGCACAGATAGTTTTATTGATTTTCTTACTTGTTCGTTGTATAGTATTGGCTTTGCCTGGGCTTAGCTGGCCGTTGATTTTCTGTTGTTGTAACTGTATGCAAGGGGCAGAATTGCCAATCAGCAGCGTAAAGTGATGTGTGTGAGTTATCTTTAAGTCAGAAGCAGCACAGCAGCTGGAATACAGAGCTCGCTAACCATGTCTGAAAGGCAGTTCGGTGGAAGGGAACATCCTCTCCCGGGAAGAGGTCTCATTTATTCTTCATGCTTGCCAATTTTTGGGCGTTATATCACTACACTGAACACACATCCATTCTGGTTACATGTAAAATGCTTGCTGTCTATTAAAAAACAACAGTTCTGTTTAATTCTGGAGAACAGATCTGCAGAGTGGTGAAGGGCTCTCTCTGCAGTTATCGAAAATTACAGGCAAAGCATAGAACTATGTCTCAGACTCAGTTATAATAGATACATTATGTGGTATGTCATGGGGAAATGGATTTATATATTATGTCTAATTTATAAGATTTTGGATTCTATTGACATATGCTATGTAAAGCTAGTATTTTTTAATTTAAGCAAATTGTCAGTGTATTTTAACCATTTTCCACCAAAGGTATGTCATATGATGTCCTAGATTTCGAGTGGAGATATCTGAATGATGCCTGCAGCTGCAGGCATCATTCAGATATTTTCTTTTTCAGCTGGAGATTCCCTGCACCTTAAGAACAATCATAGCGGCTGTTCAGCCGCCCTCCCGTATGATCGGTGAGTCAGTGAAGGAATCCGGCAGTGGCGGAAGTTCACCATAGAGAATACCGTGGGCCAGATGGTCCCTGGCAGTTTCTATGACCTTTGAAGGCCCGGGCGTGACTTTATGACGTCACGTCCTGCCTGGCAGATGTAAACACTGCGTTTACTCGGCTAGAAAGGCCGAGATTGCTTTTTTTTTTTTTTTTTTGATCTCGGTCTTTCGTGCCTTGAGGATAAATAAGACCTGTCATGCCCTATTCATATTACAAGGGATGTTTATATTCCTTGTAATAGTAATAAAAGTTATTTTAAAAAATTTAAAGGGAAAGTGTAAAAATAAAAATAAAATAAACAATAAAAAAAAATTGAAAAAAAGTAAAGCACCCCTGTCCCACGCAGAAGTGAACGCATGCATACATCACGCCCACATTTGTAAATGGCATTCAAAACACACATTTGAGGTATTGCCGCGAACATGATAGCGAGAGCAACAATTCGAGCCCAGGATCTCCTCTGTAAATCTAAACTGGTAACCTGTAAAAAATGTTAAAGCGTCGCCTACGGAGATTTTTGAGGACCAATATTTGGGGCCATTCCACGAGTGTGCGCAATTTTAAAGTGTGACATGTTAGGTATCTATTTACTCTGTGTAACATCATCTTTCACATTATACAAAAAAATCGGGCTAACTCTAGTGTTTTTTTTTTTTTTAATTCATGAAACAGGTTTTTTTTCCAAAAAAATTAATGCATTTGAAAAATTGCTGCACAAATACCACGTGACATAAAAAGTTGCAACAACCGCTATTTTATTCCCTAGGGTCTCTTCTAAAAAAACATATATAATGTTTGGGGGTTCTGAGTAGTTTTCTAGCAAAACGAATGATGATTTTGAAAGGAGTGCCAGAATGGGCCCTGTATGGAAGTGGTTAAATTGTTACCTGTTTACCGGAGTTCCAAATTGCAGAATGCTGCAGGAGTTTTATCCTAGATCACACCCTCTACACCTCTCATGAGGTGAGATCCTTAGCTTAGTCTCCAAGACTTCTTGGTTTCAGTCATACAGTATATTTTACCAATGCCAATTCCAAAAATATCTCTGAGCAACAACAGACTTTACAATTACTGTAGTAAGGTACGTTGTGAATTACAATCTGTACTGCTTTTTAGAGCTTAACTTCAGGCAAACAGATCAAATACACAGCTTAAAGTGCTACTAAACCCAGGACCCTGCATGCACTATATCTGGTCTCTCACAGTACACAGAACATGGAAATGAAATCATTTTAGTAAATATAAACTGCTAAATACCTTTTCCCATCAGCAGCATATAGCAGTCTTGTGACTTCTATCAGTGTCTTGTTGAAACATGTAGGAGGAGTTTTCATTCTCCACTGATTGTCCTATGAGGCTGCAGGACCCCTGACACTCTGTCTGGACAGTGCTGATTGGCCCTGTGCTGAACAGATGCACTCTCTCAAGAAAAAAAAACTCTCTAGCAATGCACACCAAACTGAGCATGTGCAGCGTGTCCCCTAGCCTCTGTTCTATCAGGAGATGGTTTGGGGACTGTGGAAGAAGGGGAGGATCAGAGAAGTCAGGATTAAACAGCCTTTTTACACAATGCAGAGAATTAACCCCTTACCGTAACCTCAGTGAGTATAACAAGCATGCTTTACTGCATATACAAACTGATTTTACCGTTGTTTAAAATACAAATATGGGAACTCTTTAACATGCCAAATGGTTTGAATGTTCTTTGCAATTCCAATCCTAAGAATTACATAGTTCTGCCAGACAGTGCTGTTGGGTTGGTGACAGACTTCTTCAGCTCACTGTCCTATCTTATGATTAGACGGTAAAGTAAGGGCACCAGGCCATTCCTTTCTCACTCTGCTCTCTCCCCCTGCCAGCATTGTCCTTGTCAGCTTTTATTATAATGTTGAACTGCTTTATTGAAGTGTGTTTAGGATTAACTTTTTTTTATTAGGCTTGTTTGCTTTGCTTTATAACTAACAGCATTTTACTTGCCTGTTTGAATCATGTGAAATGATGATACATTCATTAAATATTATATTTTTTGAAGTTTAGAGGATGGTCTTAATGCATTGGGTGAGGAGTGAAGTGATACAGGTTAGATATTTTTTTTTGTTCCAATTATTGTGATACCTGAAGTATGGAAAACATGAAACTTTTATATAAGGGATTTATGGGATTCCTGGCCAACAGAATGTGTTGATTTGTAAAGCCTGGGTAAACTCTGGACAGTGATACAAAAAACTCTGACAGCAGTAGGCAGTCTTCGATGAAGCAACTCTAGCAAGACGGATAACAGATCTTTACTGTTAGCCATTCTTCTCTCCCTAGAACTCATATGTGTGTGATCCATAAATGTAAAAAAATTGGCTCTGATGGATCTATGGTAAAACAAATCCATGACTGAAGTCTAGTATGGATGGACTCTGTTCTGGTCCTCGGCTGCTACCTCTCTGATAGCGAGACAAGGAAGCACTCACCACATAATTGGTTTTTAAATGTGTACAGAGGAGAGCCTGATCTTCACACTTTGAGTACTTTTTGAAGCATTAAGGTTTGGAGCAAAGTGACCTGTGTTAAGGCTTGATGAAGACTAACATCTCCTGACGGAGTCAGCTGCCTACAGTGCTGTCAGGAGACACCAGTCTTCATCAAACCTTAATGCAGGTCCCTTTGTGCATTCTGTTGTGAATATATTAACACAGATTGCTCAAGCCCTGAAAAAGGCTGTATCTGATTCTCAATAAGAGAATTTAACAATGAGATGCTTCAAAAAGTCCTCAAAGGTGTCCGTTTATGAAGCAGTGATCAGCGGTGATCCCGAGGATCACCGCTGATCACAGTCCATAAACAGTTTATGAAACAGTGATAATCGGGGGAGAACATGTTTGAACTTGTTCTCCCGCCGATTATCTCTACACACGGAGAATCCCCATGAATGACACAGTAACGGCCAGTTTATGAAGCGGTGATCTCACCGCTTCACTGGCGATCTGTGTCAGAATTCACACTCCCAGGTTCACCAGCTCAGAGGTGGTGAATCGGGGAGTGAAGAGGAAATCTGGGGGGATCTGAGGGGGAAGGAGGAAGATTTTTAACTTCCTTATGCCTCGTTCAGACCCCCCAACACTGTAAGCATGTCCCCCTGTCATATTTATGTGTATACATATTTATACATATATACATATAATGTGTATATGTATATATATATCATGTGTGTGTATATACATGTATATATAGTGTGTGTGTGTGTATACATATGTGTATAATGTAGGGGGACACATTATTTTATTAACATTAATTCACGCGCCGTTGAGCGGTGTTAATTTATCACTGCTTGATAAACTGACATCTGGTGCTGTAATCTCGTAAAGTCTCACGAGATTCCAGTATCAGGGGCCGTTCTCCACTATTTGAAGCATTTGTAGATCTCTTCACTCCTCCAAAGGTGAAGCGATCTACACCGCTTCATAAACTGGCACACAGAGGAGAAGATTCTTCACTGTGAATGCCGGAGAACGAAGCAGTGAATAGATTTCACTGCTTCATAAACGGACACCAAAGTGAGAAGAACTTTTATACTAGATACACCTCTGTACACATTCAAGATCCCTAAAACTGGGCATTCACCTTTTCTCCGTGAGGTTGAAGAGTCAGAAAATAAGGAAGTCAGGAAGCTGCACACGATGCAAGGTTTAAAGGCCTTGTACCCTTTTTGATGTTTTAACTAGGTATTAGTGTAGTTATTTGCCTTACATTGTAATGATGAGTTCACATTACGGACGGGCTGAACACGCCACGGTTCGGTTCGCACCAGAACATGCGAAAATTTGTGCGAACATGCGAACCCTATTAAAGTCTATGGCACACAAACATGAAAAATCAAAATTGCTCATTATAAACTCCTTAGCGGTATTCCCGAGTGTGGCTCGGGGTGAATTTTCAGTACCAAAAGCGGTAACCCCGAGCCACACTCAGGATCGCATCGCAGGATCCAGGCAAAGTTACTTACCTTGATCCTGCGATGTCTCCCCGCTGTGTGTGCGAGCTGTCCTCTGCCAAATCTATCATAGTGCCGGGCTCTGTTCCCAGCGAGCGTTGCGATTACAGATTACCGTATATACTCGAGTATAAGTCGTTCCGAGTATAATCGAGGCCCTAATTTACTACAAAAAAAATGGGAAAAACTTATTGACCCGAGTATAAGACGAGGGTGAGAAATGCACAGCTACTGTAAGTGGAAAAGAGGGTCAACAATGCCCATTTGCAGCATCACTGTGCCCATTTGCATGCCTCACTGTGCCCATTTGCAGCCAAAGGTCCCCTGAACTTCAAACTCGGTAGTTAAGGGTTCCTAGATGCCCCCTAGCTGCAGCCAAAATTTGGGGTCTCTGAACCCAAAGGGTCCTGAAATGACATTGCTGCAGATGGACACAGTTGACCAAATTTGGGGCCCTGTATCTCGGGGCCACTTAGTGCTAGGAACCCCAAATTTGGTCTGCAAACCCAGTGGAACTAGCACCATAACATTTCCAAAGCTGGGGTTTCTAGCACCAAGTGGCCCCGAGATACAGGGCCCCAAATATCAGTTCAGAAAATGTCAAGCACTTTTCTGCAGCAGAGAATGACATTTTCCGAACCGGTTTTGGGGCCCTGTATCTCAGGGCCACTTGGTGCTAGGAACCCCAGCTTTGGATATGTTATGGTATCAGTTCCACTGGGTTTGCACACCAAATTTGAAGTTCCGAGCACCAAGTGGCCCTGAGATATGGGGCCCCAAAATCGGTTCAGAAAATGTCAAGCACTTTTCTTCAGCAGAGAATGACATTTTCCGAACTGATTTTGGGGCCCCGTATCTCGGGGGCCACTTAGTGCTAGGAACTTCACCCAAAGTCGGTTCGGAAAATGAAATTTTTTGCTGCAGAAAAGTGCTTGACTCAAGTATAAGTCACTTTCAGCACAAAAAAATGTGCTGAAAAATTCGACTTATACTCGAATATATACGGTAGTTTACTGTATCAAATTATTTTAAATCCCTTTTGTCCCTAGTGGTTTCTCCAGTGCCCTGCATGCAGTTTTATATTATGAATACTGTTCTTTCTGCCTGGAAACTGGAGATTGTGCATAGCAACCAAATAGCGTCCCTTTATCAAAAGTGGTTTTAGACCAGCTAGAAAACAGAAATAATAAATTAGAATCACTTGCAAAATTGAGCGATAGTGATTTGTGGGGAAATCCGTCATTAAACATTGAAAGTAATGACAGCGACAATTCTGCAACTGAGCAAATTTCAGTGTTTTTGAATTGATTACATTATTGAATAATTTTTATTATTATATTATTATTTGTTATAAATATTTATAGTTATTTATTATATTATGATTTCGTGTTTCAAACTTTATCATACCCGGGATGTCTACTAGACTCTTGTTTGGACAGATTTAAGTGTGTTATTCCTAAGAATTACAGGCATACAATATAAAATGCCAAATTTCCATGCAAAACATTGTACCACTTTGAGCATCAAAAATCTGAAATAATCATACCGCCAGGGAGGTTAAAGAAAAGAAAATGTAGTAACTGCGCAGGTGAAAAATAATCATGCATCAAAAAAAGAAGCAGCTGGCAATCACACATTAGAAGATTTGTGTAAAAACATGTAAAACAACAAAAGATTGCTGTGCTAGTGTCTAATGAATAAAACGGGATAATAAATCCAGAAAAGTGTCCATATAAGTGTCCAAACACTCCTCCTGATTCCTGGAATGAAGGATAACAGAGACAGCCAAAGTGCACCTTTCACCGTGAAGTTTAAAATATGTGCCCTTACCTGATAGATAGACTCCACGTTATAAGAGCCTAACAAAGCATGGATTCACACACCCCATTAAGGATCCATCCATGGAAAGCAGATGAAGATTGCACTGAAATCAGCTTTGCTGTTTTTTTCTTTTCCTTGTTCTCTCATGTAAGTGATATAAAGTAAGAGAGAGATCACCACATAGTGTAAAACTGTGGCATTTATTGAATGAGTCCACAAGTTCAATAAAATTAAAAATATCCTGGGTTAAAAGTTTCTTCAGATTGCAAACTGGTGTGGTGCGATCTTGCAGTGCAGTGCGGCACTCGAATTTGCCGCGAACACCCCCATATGTTCGGATCGTTTGTGAACAAACGAACACCCGATGTTCGAGTCGTTCACATGTTGTGGTTGCAGTTTGCAGTGTCAAGGCTGATCATCTCTCCTATGTTTATGTATTCATTCAACTATCTCCATGTCTCAATTTGGTAAAAAGACAGGCAACTTCTTGTTCCGAGTCCACAGTACTCTATCAATACCTCGCCATTTCCTCTGTGCTGTATCTCAAATGTGGGGACCGTTAAAAGTCATGCATTAATCTATGCAGTGTCATGCTGCATGCCTCATGTTTGAACACAAACAGAAACTTCTGACACCAGAATGTGAAGATTTACTCTGCTATAGGCTTTATGTACTGGCCAACAAATGACACCATGAAACTACACGATCAATACACATCTTATACAGGAGAAAAACACAAGGTGCAGGTAGGAAGGTTTATAGTGCCTTTAAATTGTATTTGTAGTGGCGTGCTATGAAAGGCAGGGTTAATTCAAAGAGTGTTCTATAGACATCCTGTGGAGTGCCACTAATGGATATTAAAGCCAGGTACACACGGGTCAAATGTCAGTAGACCACGGGCGGTTAAAAATAAAAAACAGACAGTTAAAAATAAAAAACATTCGTGCCGTGAGTATGTCGGTCTGTTCAATAGAAGCCGTCTGTCAGACGTGCATGCTGGAAAACCAACATCCGACCGACTCCTGATCAGCACTCTCAGCCAATGGCAGAGAGCGCTGATCAGAGTTTTCTGGCGGGGGGCCGTCCCCCTGTCAGAACAAAACAGCTCTGTGAGGGATATTTTGCGGAACTAACCTCGCATGGTTAGTACAGAGGCTCCAACTGGAGCTGACAGTTTTGGGGTGAATGTTAAGTACTTAGCTTAAAGAGGAGTTCCGCCCGTCCCTTTAAAAATTTAAAGTCAGCAAATACACAACACTGTAGCTGCTGACTTTTAACATTAGGACACCTACCTGTCCTGGAGTCCAGCGATGTCGGCATGTTTACATCGGCGGGTCGGGTGCTTTCACCGCCATTGCTGGTAAGGGAACCTGGCAGGGTAGCCTTTCGGCTTCATGGCCGGGTCCCTACTGCGCATGCGCGATGCACGCGGCGCTCTCTCAGGGAGGACGAGGGGGCCGAGCTGCTGATCTACTTTACTGCGGCCTGGTCTCCCGGATGTGGGGACAGGGTACCTGTAAAAAACAGGTACCCGCTCCCCCTCCCCCCGAAAGGTGCCAAATGTGGCTCTGAAGGGGGGGGAATCATATAAGCGGAAGTTGCACTTTTGGTGGAACTCCGCTTTAAGTCTAAGAGAAGACTGTGTATGTTCTGAGCAATCAAGAGTTTCCAGATGCAGAAAAGGAGATAATAGGAACTGTTGACTAGTATAGTCAAAGAAATGTGTTTCTTTTAGGCTTGTGCACAACAGAAAATTTTGTTTAGTTTCGGTTCATTGTCATTCGTAAAATACATTATTTCGTTCCGTTACATTCGTTGTGTTACGTTATTTCATTTTTGGATAATTCGTTATTTCTGTAGAGTGTGGATATTCGTTATACTCAATCTCGAATCTTGTCGTATTCATTCGTTATATCCGCTATAATTTCTTTCATTATAGTTGAAATTCGATGTATGTATATTGATTCGTGATAATGACTCGTAGTTTGTTAATTGAATCTATTAACACACACAATGACAATATCTCTTCTCCTCTGCTCTACAACACCCTTCTCTCTCAGTTCTCAGGAATGCACTTTGCCAGTAATCCAACCTCCAGCACAAAAATATAATCAGCTGATTGGACTGCAAGATTTACTTTGAGTTGACCTTTTGTTTCATTAGATCTTTAACAAATTACCGAATCATGTTGAATTGATTTGTTATATTCGTTATAATTTCTTTCGTATTAGTTGAAATTTGTTATCTTTTTATTCGTTCATTTGGATGCATCCGAATGTCTGAAAGATGCAAAATTCAGCCGAATTTCGATTTGTTACAAAACGAATTGCACATGTCTAGTTTCTTTTATACCAAGGACTATATCCAGAGGCTGCGCAAGTCCCCTCTCTTGGTAAATAGTCCATCTAGGCAGAGGCCACACCTGAGAAACACTATGAGACTTCTATCCTGGGAATTTTGTGAGACCTAACATGGCCGGCAAAACAAGAAATGTATGCTACTAAAATAAACAGCAAGTAGACCCATCTGCACTCATTTCCTGCTGAATATGTGAACTGTTGATTAAAAAGTGCATCTAAAACTCAAAATAAAAATGTTATAAATGCATTAGTTTGCTTTTTTGGCAAGTACAGAACATACCTATCTATCTTGCCAGAAATGAAGCTTTGTCACTTCCACTGCTAAAAAGAAAACACAAACAATGTTATCTCTCTTTTGTATACATCTATTTATTTTAATCCACTATGTAATGGAGATGAACAAATGCAGGCATATTTAAAGTCCAGCCTGTGTAACAACTATTGGTCCTTCCAAAGATACCATGGAGAAGTGAGTGTAGACACAAAGGAACAGGATGTGTGTTATTTTCAGTAGTACCGAGAGAATTAAAGGATGAAAAAAAGCAGCCACATTTATTAAACTGTCTACTGTCTGTGTCAGTGAGAATGTTTGCTGCATCAAAGGGCCATGCTCTAAACTCAGAAAACGTACAAAACTAGGGCTAGAGAGCTTTGAGGATATGGAGGAAATTGTGGGGAATTTTATCATAGACTGATGTGCCAAGAAAAAAAATCACTCCCTAAGCAGTACATTGGTACTTTCTTACATGTTCTTAAAAATTATGCCGATGACAACTTTGTTCCCTTTACTCATCCGGTAGGATCAAAGGAATTGAAACTCCTATGCTTCCTATGGGAAATTATAGCTTTTTCTGCAGCATATTTATTCCAAAGATGTTGGCACTCACAGCTATCACACTTGTAGATTCTAAAAGTTCACTGGGTACCATTTTTGTAAGATAATCATGCAGATATTTCCTATTTGCACTATTTTGTTTTTTCCTTTGCTGTAATTACTACCTAGCTCTTCCCCTGACGTCAAGACACAGCTCTGTGCTAAAGTATATTTGACATGCCTTCTATGCAAGGCATAGACAATCCCAGCAACTATTTGAAAATGGCTTGAAATCAGCAGAAAAAATAATATATATTCTGTCCTGCCGAGGAATCAAACAGAGACGGTGGATTGGGCTTTGATTTTCTGTTTCACTAACAATACTTCCGGCAGGACATCACATTTAATGACACCCTGTGTATTCCTCTCTGCTTTGGCAGTCGACTGGAAAACACATTATAGGCACAGAAAGCACTGCAAGCGCAGAGATTTCAGTTATGACACACAAAAGGTTAGATTCCTGCCTGCTTGCTATAGTCATTAACCAAGATAGGCATTGCTGAAAAATTAAATGGTCTTTTAATAAACAATCATTTCAACACATAATTGTTCACTTAATGGCTTTTAAAATATCTTCATTTTGCAAGGTTTTTTTTTTTTTTCGCTTTAGAGATTCATTGGCAAAAAGGCTTTTCACTTTGGAAGGGAATTTTCAATTTAGCTTGGCTTTTTGAATTTATTTTAGTAAATGAGGTGAGTGAAGCTCTGCTGACTTCCATTATTGAATCATATACAAGCATAAATGTAGTTTTATTTCTTTGCACGTGATTGGATATTTTTTGCAAAGTAAATTTTCACCACATCCACTAAGCTAACGGAAAATCTCTTGCAAAGTGAACAGCCTATTTGCGTTTAGTAAATCAACCCTACAATGTTTTGGACAAAATGGTTATGTCCCAATAGAAGTGATTCTTGCTCAATATTATGGTTCTATTCGTATATGTCTCAACTACACAGATTTAAAAAAGACTCATATTCAGTTGGTTCAACCAAAACACAAAAAAAAATGAGTGGAAAAAAAGACTTGCATCCTCAGAACCTTAAACCTGCAGTTGATCCAGAGAAAGGTAAAAAACCTTATAAACTGTGATCCAATTTGCACTAACAGGAAAAATTTTCAAGCGCCAAAGTATTTGGATTAGGGTTGCACCGATACCGGTGCTAAGTATTTGCACAAGTATCGGTACTCATGTAAATGCTCCGATGCTTGATCCGATACCTGTTGTATCGGACCAGGCATCCTCAGTGTAGCAGGGGCGCCTGGCAGCCTCATAGGTGATCAGTGTGGTGGTGGGGGCAGTTGCAAGCACTGATCCCCCTGTATAGCCTTTCCAAAGCAGCTGATAGCCGCGGGAGAAGCGGCTGTCAGCTGCTTTATTGAAAGACTATACAGGGGGATCGGTGCTTGTAACTCCCCCCCACCGCTGCATCGATTACCCCGACTGTCCCCTGTGTCCTCCTACCGCTCCCCGGGTCCTCCTCTGGTTTCAGGTGTCCTCCTCCCTCCGCGGTCCTCCTCCGGGTCCCCCTCTGTGCTCCGTGTGTCCTCTTCCGGTCCTAGACCTCCTCCGACTCCCTCTCTGTGCTCCAAAGAGCGGAGGAAGGAGCCGGTATATATGTCATTTACCGGCTCCCTCCTTTTCCAAATGCACAGGAGAGGAGCTGAGGCTGCAGAGAAAGGAACTAGGTAATCTCTGTCCCCAGTCCCTTTCCGTGTCTCAAAGAGGAGATGTCAGGGGTCTGTTTAGACCCCTGATGTCTCACCAAAGTCCCCCCCTCCCCAAGAGGGCTGATAAATAAATAAAAAATAAAGAGAAGAGAATAATACAAAATTCAAGGTTAAATTGCAAAAAAAAAGAGGGCACTGTAAAAAAAATACCGAAAAAAAATATATAAATTGTAAAAAAAAGTTTTTTTTTAAAAATTGTAAAAAATAAAATTGTAAAAAAAAAATAAAATATAAAACTACTGACAGTCCACGGCTCATCAGTGTCCATAAGTGCTGCAAATTAGTGCCACTGTCACATGACATCAAAAAAGTATCGGTAATCGGTATCAACGAGTACTTGAAAAAAGTATCGGTACTTGTACTCGGTCTTAAAAAAGTGGTATCGGTGCAACCCTAATTTGGATTTAGTTGTTCTTCTTTGCATGATCTTCGGTTCCTCAGCTTCCTTTTTGTGATCTGGTGCCCAAAACTGAACTACATGCTCGAATATATTACTGGGCATATGGACACTATTTGAACAGAGTCAGTTCCCTAGCACAGCCTGCTCCCTCTTTGCACATTATAGCCCTCTCCTCTGCTAGAGATGTCTAATTATTGCCTGTGCTGATCTAGCCCTTTCGCCACTCCCCTCTCTATACATCCTTTATTTAGCTGCTGGGGTAGGAGCAAAGAGCGATGCTTTAGGGTTGTATAGTGTCACTTGAGTGACACCTCTAAATCTGCTTGGGCTGTGGACATCACATCCAAGATGGCGATACCCAGCAGCAGTCTCAAGGCTTTTACAGATAAATATTATGCTTAAACACATTAAATTAATTAATAATGCTATGAGAAGATTGTTGAAATGAATGTTTTGGTAACATGGTCTCTTTTAGAACAATTGTTAATAAAGAAACATAAAAAAAGTAAAAGAACATTAAAAACCTTATAAAACAAATGTTAAAACAATTTGCAAACATAACCTCTTACCTTTGACTTTTCTTACTTTTAATTCATTTAAAGTGGAACGTCACTCTGTCAATCATTATTGGCTATTTCTAACCCGTATGCTGCTAGCATTAGTACATAGATAGGAAGGTATGTTATCTTTACTTTTTTTAACTTTTTTTTTACATTACTTCAGTTATTACTTGGTTTTCTGACCTAAGCAAATTATGTCATACATCCCAGGAGTCTTCATGAGGGGAGGAGGAGTTTACTCAGCTAAACACACCCTCCTGCCTGCATGTATGAGCTAATGGCAGATGGGTTTGGGAAGTAAATGTTGTATGAATCATCTGCCCTTACTCTAGATGGCCATGGCCAGAAATGCTAAGGCGTGTTTTTCAAAGTGTTTTCTCAGCAAAATGAAGCATTGAGATATGGATGGATGAATGAGTTTGCTTTGAATATTAAAATGAATTAGATTGCATTTTCTTTTGTGGTTCTCAAATGCAGTGTAGTTCCACATTAATTATTCAAATCACTTACAGTAGTTATTCTTCAAGGTAATCTCTACAATGCAGTGGAACCTAAAGGTAGTTTAGAATGTTCATAGCATTTTGTCTGGTTACATAGTTACAGTTGAATAAAGACATGTGTCCATCCACTTTGTGTGTGTGTGTGTGTTTATGCCAATATTCCTGTACATTGCGTTGACTAAAAAACACATCTAAATTATTTTTTTTTAGTTTATCCAAACTCCCCACTGACACCTCCAAATCTGGAAGGAAGTTCCACCTTCTTACTAGTCTAACAGAAAAGAACTCCTTATGTAGTTTAGGATTGAACTGCTTCTTGTCTAACTTTATTGTGTGACCTCATGTCGAGACCTAAGAATAAATAGCTTTCTCTGATCATATCCCCTCTGAAGCACCTGTTCTGCAAGGAAAAAAAATCAGGCTGGGTTTACACGACTGCTGAATGCGGTTCATAATAGGGGGTCCGGTGCGTTCCTGTTCGCTGTTTCAGGGACAAATCAGGGATGAATTTGCCTGAATTCAGCCCTGAAACTGAGCCAAAGATGCACAGGACTCCTGCTCAAGCCGCTCCGCAGCCGAAACAGAGATATTTGAACTGGCTCCATAGAGAACCCGCCACAATCTCCTGTCATGAGAAACCTGTATCCAATTCGCACTAGTGTGAACCCAGCCCTAATGTTTGTAGCTGCTACTCAAAACTGAGGTCCTCCAGCCCCCTTAATAATTTGTTTGCTCTTCTCTGGACTCTCCAGCTCGGGTCATTTTTGAGGATTAGTAACCAAAACTGGACTGTATGCTCAAGATGTAGAGTTTTGGAAAGTGGTAGAATTATAGTTTTATCTCTTGAGTAAATACCCTTTTTAAAGCATGATAACAGTCTAATGGCCTTGCTTGCTGCAGCTTGGCATTGCTTGCTATTGGTTATTTTAAAAAAATGGGTCATTTTTTTTTAGTTTCAACACATCTTAAGTGTGTGTCTAACCTTCTTTTTGATCTCTAGTGGGACAAATATTTTCACTTGAAACCACTGCAAATTTATGATAGTTAACTGTGAAATTATATTTTTTTGCATTTTACAAAGTACTAAATCTTATATAAAAAAGGGGTAATCCTGTAAGTAGTATTAAAAAATCTGCCTTATGGCCTAAAAATGATAATCTTGTTCTGGTGATGAGGTCTCTTTAAAAACATTATTCTCAAAATGACTTTCTATTCTCTTGACTGCCATTATTAGAGCTCCATTAGTCAGTTTATTATTATTGTTATCGCTGGTCTACGTAATGTGAGGTTGTTTACCTTTACCCTCTCCAAGTTAAATCGGTCAACTTTACAGAATTTCAAACACTTAGTTCAGCTTTTTTTACCACAGAAAACACACTCATATCAGCTATTATTATGTGCAGGGTCAATTGAGTGTGAATACAGTAAATGAATGATGCTCGGTGTAACGTAGTTAGATTAGCACATATGCACTCTAAAACTCAGAGTCGGATATTAATGGCTCCAGTGAACGATTTTAACTTTGCACTATTGAGTTAACAGATTCTGTACTCATCAACCTCTTGTCTTTTAATTAGTATGTTTAATTGCTGTGGTATGATTCAGTAACCAGAGCTTCTGGTACATCAGTGCAAGTATAGGGTACACAATGGAAAATGTGTGCTTAAAACACAAAGAAATCAAAAGCAAGACAAAAACATATAGTAGAGCAGACTGCAAAATTCACTTTTACTTTTTAAAATTCATGGTTCCTTTGCTGAGTAAGAGGCAGTGAAAACCAATGGTTTATGCAACTTTTATCCATATCCCTAATACCCCTTCAGAAAACTGCAACAGATTTTGAGATTTCATTGATGATTCCTACTGGAACATTGCCAATGAGCATTCATGTTAGCTGAGTCTTGAATGAATTTTGCATTATACTGCGATTAATCCAGTCAATTACAAGACTTGATGCAAAATTGTTTTGATATCTTGTTAGTACATGGCTGCATGTCCAAATGCAGTTTTGGACAAATAAATAAATAAAATAAAATAAAGAAAAGGGAGGATTATGTTTACGTGTTCCATCAATGCTCAAAAATTTAGCAGTGGTGATGCCAAGTTTATCAGTTAAACCTGGCTGTCAATAGCATACCACAGTGTTCTTGATAGTATTTTTAAAGGATTGTAGGGTAGAGGCACTATAAAAGCCAGACTAGGAATTTGGAGTGTCCATACCATTTGTGCATAATATTGAGCTGTATTAGGGGGGCATTTATACCAGATGTGGATCAAGTACTTGCTGAGAACCCTCTGACCTGTAGACCTTGATACAGCTCACACCTATCTAGTTATCAGTTGGTATATGGTCAACAAGTGTTTTTAATTGGCGAGTAGTTATTTGGGGGACTTAAAGCCTGATTTTGCCCTTGAGGATATACAATCATCCCTCTCTATTGTTTCTACTTGCCTTCAGGGACTCTGTCTTCCATTGCTAAGGATAATGGATGCTGTGGAACACAGAGAGGAAGGAATTGACCAGCTAAGGGTAGATGATGCAGGGTGTGTGCTAATGAGATCAGCTGGTCAACTCCTTCCTGTGTCATGACCTAAAGTCTGTCCAGGAAGTAAGGCAGAAGTAATCAAACAGTGTTTTGAAACATCCATAAAGACAGTGAGGTAAGTGTGTGTAAAATAAATGGAAAGCTGTTTTATTTTTGCAAAAGAAGTACATTGGTATATTGGTATATAGTTGAGCTAGAATTTATAAAAAAAAAGTAAACTTATTCTTTAAAGCAGTGTGAATATGTAGTCACCCTTCATCTCATGAACCTGCATGTTCGACAAGACCTGGAAAGAAATGATGCTGAACTTAAACAGTTCTGCATGAAGTAGCAGGACAAAAGATCCTCTAGAGTCCAGGCTGGACTTCCTGCCTCCCTTCCCCACAAGGTCAACTGCCTTGTGCTGCCTTTTCTTCCTTTTGTAGATGGGTTAGCTATAATATTACACAAAGGTCAGATGTCATAGCTAAAACAAGGCAAGGCCGGAGGCAGGAAGCCTAAATGGGCCAGTTTGTTCACTCCATATCAGAAAATAGGAACGCATTTTGTCAGTCATTTGTACAGTGGTGTTTAGGACATTTTACTTGAGGTTACTTATTAAGAAAAAGTATAACACAATAATAACAGCTACAACAAATCTAGCAAACCAGTCTATGGCTGATTGAAAATTATTTGTGAGCATCTGTGACTCACAAACAAGTCTAATAGGTCACAAACCTGGAACATGGTCGATAAATTCTCACATTACTATGAACCTAGATTGTCTGGGTTAAACAAAGAGTGTAAAATCACTTTTCTCATTTCTTTATCTAATATGAAGCCTGGACTGTGGTTTGGCAATTTTGGCCTTAGCCAAAATGCATGCTATAAAGTAATATGGGTAAGAGCTGCTTGGTGTCCCTTAAAGCAATAGTAAACCCAAAAGCAAATATTTATTATAGAAAAAATAACAACAGTGGTAAAACACAATGGGGTTGATTTACTAAAGGAAAATCCACTCTGCACTACAAGTGCACTTGAAAGTGCACTTGGAAGTGCAGTCGCTGTAAATCTGAGGGGAAGATCTGGAATGAGGGGAAGCTCTGCCAATTCTATCATCCAATCACGTAGAAGCAAAAATTATGTTTTTTTATTTCCCTTGCATGTTCCCCTCGGATCTACAGCGACTGCACTTTCAAGTGCACTTGTAGTGCATAGTGGATTTGCCTTTAGTAAATAAACCCCTCTATTCTGTGATATTTCTATCTCTGCTGCTACTTAATATTAAAAATATAATCACAATAGTGAAAAGATCATTAGTGATACACCAATAATAATCCATAGTTGCACAAACAAAAAACTAAAACGCTTTGCAAATAAATAAAGGAAAAAGATAAATGTATAAATAAGTCCTTTACATAAAAGTCCATATAAGTGTCACACACAAGTATTTATTCTTGCTGAAAATGATGCACCATAGACCCATCACCAAAGTGAGAAAAGCATATCCCACTCCCAAACACTCACAAACACTCACCAAACCTAATTGCAATTCATTCTCATGAGTGGCAATAGTGCTTAACCACATTTTACGTCGCTACTTTGAAAAGGGAATACCGTTGTTATGGCAGCAGCTAGCTGCCATAACCCCAGTATCGTCTTCTTCAGCGGGAGATCCGCTTCAAGATAAAAGTGGTCTCTGCGGCAAATTTACTGCAGGATCACTTTTATCAGCGGCGGGAGAGGGGACCTCCCCTCCTGCGGCTCACCGGTGCCCTCCGCTGCTTACCGGAGCCGTCGGTAGCGGCAGAGGCAATCGTGTCCTGTCCCTGGCTTGGCATTGAGATGAGTGAGGGGCCCTCACCCATCTCCATACCACTGCAGGGCGGAAGCGACATCAAAATGTCACTTCCTCCCATAGCTCTTAAAAGGACTTTTTTTTTTTTTTTTTTTTTAATTATTATTATTTTTTTTTTATTATTATTATTGCATTTTAGTGTAAATATGAGAACTGAGGTCTTTTTGACCCCAGATCTCATAAAAGGCCCTGTCATGCTTTTTTTCTATTGCAAGGGATATTTACATTCCTTGTAATAGGAATAAAAGTGACAGAATTTTTTTTTAAAGAACAGTGTAAAAAAATTAAATAAAAGGTAAAATAAATAAGATTTTTTTTTTTAAACGCGCCCTGTCCTGCCGAGCTTACGTGCAGAAGTGAACGCATACGTGAGCAGCGCCCGCATATGAACACAGTGTTCAAACCACACATGTGAGGTATTGCCGCGATTGGAGTGAGAGCAATAATTCTAGCCCTACCTCCTCTGTAAATCTAAACATGCAACCTGTAGATTTTTTTAAACGTTGCCTATGGAGATTTTTAAGGGTAAAAGTCTGTTGCCATTTAACGAGCGGGTGCAATTTTGAAGCGTGACATGTTGGGTATCAATTTACTCGGAGTAACATTATCTTTCACAATATAAAAAAAAATTGGGCTAACTTTACTGTTGTCTTATTTTTTTTTTTTTTTTTAAAAACAGTATTTTTTCAAAAAAAATGTGCTTGTAAGACTGCTGCGCAAATACGGTGTGACAGAAAGTATTGTAATGACCGCCATTTTATTCTCTAGGGTGTGAGAAAAAAAAATATATAATATTTGGGGCTTCTAATTTTCTAGCAAAAGAAAATGTTTTTAACTTGTAAACACCAAATCTCAGAAAGAGGCTCGGTCCTTAAAGGGGTTGTAAACCTTCATGTTTTTTTTGTTCATCCTATGCATTAAGGTGAAAAAACACCTGGCAGTGACCGGCCCCCCAGCCCCTCCATTTTACTTACCTGAACCCTGGAACTTGACCCGGTGGGGATGTGCTGTCTCTCTGCCCGGGGTTCTCGGCTCTTGATTGGATAGATTGATAGCAGCACAGCCATTGCTGTTAATCAAATCCAATGATGCGGACGTTGGGGGCAGGGCCGAGTCTTACATTCGGCGTCTATGGATGCCGAATGCTGGACTCGGGAGCGTGCCCGCAAGTTAACCCCCTCGGGAGAGCGCTTCTCCTAGGGGGTTACCTGATGTGGGGAGGAGCCGCTAGGAGCCGCGAGAGCAGTCGGGGGACCCCAGAAGACGAGGATCGGGCCACTCTGAGCTGCACAGTGGAGGTAAGTATGATATGTTTGTGATTTAAAAAAAAAAAAAAACCCTTACAATCACTTTAAGTGGTTAAATGCTATTCAACTCCATTTTGGGAATTCAAGCTCAATCTCCAAATCCCTTAGGGCCCTTTAACACGTGCGGACCGTTCAGATCTGCCTGTCGTTTTTTTCAGCGGATCTGAATGGTCGCTCCATACATCTCTATGGAGTGACGGATGTCCACTGACGTCCGCTCCGCTCCACAAAATCCAGATGGATGGATGTCCTATTTTCCATCCGTCTGGCGGATCGGATGAAAAAGGACAGGCGGTTTGTAATCATCCGATCCCCCCATAGAGGAAAGCGGTCTTTCTGATAGGTCCGTCCCTGCACGGTGTGCAGAGACGGACTTGTCATCCACCGGAGCGATCCCTGCTGAGCAAGCGGATGGCTGGATACGGATCCGCACGTCTGAATTATTCAATTCTCATTTCAGCAAGCATATGCAGAAGAAAGAGAACAAAAATTCCTCTGATAGTGTATTACTTCAACCTACAAACTTTTTATACACTCACATTTAAAACTATATAAAACATGCATCTAGCATTAAATGGCACCAGGTAAAGCTTTTGCAGCAGTCTCACTACCTCTACCCTGGTTGGGATGGGCGCTACATTCCCATCACTTCCTATCCTGATGTCACATCCGGATACCGCGTAACAACATTTCGTCATATCCGTTTAAGTTTTTTGTTTGCGCTACTGTGGATTATTATTGGTGTATTCCTGATGATCTTTTCACTTTTGTGATCAAACATTTATTATATTGCAACTTACCAATTCTTGGATGTGGCTGCATTAGTTTTCATTTTAGGCTTTATTTCTTTTATTTTCAACTGGTGATCTGACTAGTAGGTCTGTTGTAATTCAACAGAACAAACTGTCCTGCAAATGTATCAGTTAAGAGTGTTGAGACAAGCTATTTACCAAGGACAGAGGTGCTTACAATGATCAGCTTTTATTTATTTATGCAAAACCTTTATCCCAAAAGGAAAAAATACAGTTGCTGTAACTGCTTGTATAACTTTAGCATGAGCTGGAGTTTGGCTTCAATTTCTTAGTGTATCTAAATCTGCTAGTCCATCTAACACTCCCCTACCCCAAGATTAACAATGCTGCTGTGCCCATGTGTTCCTTCATCCAGAGTGGGGGCACTTGAATACAGCAGGTGTGCTACTGGCCAGATCACAAGGTGAAAACAGAAGAGGAAAAAGCCTAAAAATATAAAGACAAATATTGTGGCCACCATAACTAAGGATTGGCAAGCTGCAACATATCACATTTTTGGCTTTGGGTTTAATACCACTTTAATCTTATTTTGTAAAAAAAAACATCCATAGCTACATTACTACACCAGATCAGCTATGATGGCAAAACGTACACTTTTACCCTGCTTAGGAGACTCACATAAATGTGGACACTAATAAACATTCTATGTTAAAGCACCACACTGACATATAAACAAGAATCCCAAAGGAGGTTTGGAGCAGTGTCAGTGAAGAAAATGATCTACATACAGGGACCTTCTGCTGCTCTAAAGCTGGAGACTGCTCAGGAGATACACCATGCTCTCCTTGATGCAAATTATTCCTCATCATGCACTATCCCCATTCTAAACAGAAGGAAATGGTTGCCTTTATCAACAAAGAAGCAACAGAAGGCATTTCTGTATCATGGGGCTGCAAATGCACAAACGGTATGTTATGTTACACCCAGAGGAAAGTACGAGACAGAGAGGACAGAAGATTGCAAGTTGGCCATCTGTGCCTCCAGTGTTACAGATTGCCTTCCATGGCTTATACAACACTTCTGTCTCATTCATTCTGGTGGTTCAAAATGCCATCATACATCACCACACATGGCATTGTGAAATATACAGATGAAAGCATGTTTAATGTCTGGAGTATATTATAAATTCAGCTCAGAAAAAGGACATATTTGCTGTGTACTTTATCCATGTTAAATAATATATAATATTTACAATTTTTTTTCTGTTCTGTATGTTATAATAAGAAAAAAAAGTTAGTTGTTTGGTATATGACAGAATACAAGTATCTTGATCTGAAATACTTAAGAACCCCAAAAAGTCACAGAAACAATATCATTGTTACAGGAGCGTAACTAGAAATCACAGGGCTCCATAGCAAAATGTTGTATGCCCCCCCCCCAACAAAAAAATGTCGGGGCTTAAATTAAATAGTGGTGTGGCTCAAAGGGGTTGTGGTTCGAGTCTGAGATGAATGAGGGATGGAGGAAGGAAAGAAAGAAAGAAAGAAAGAAAGAAAGAAAGAAAGAAAGAAAGAAAGAAAGAAAGAAAGAAAGAAAGAAAGAAAGAAAGAAAGAAAGAAAGAAAGAAAGAAAGAAAGAAAGAAAGAAAGAAAGAAAGAAAGAAAGAAAGAAAGAAAGAAAGAAAGAAAGAAAGAAAGAAAGAAAGAAAGAAAGAAAGCGAGCCCAGATCCTACACCACAATAGCAATATATGTATTCCAGAAAGTTTAACAATCAACAGATAAAGATACTACAAACACCTGGTGTTGGCGCTTCAATCACCCTCACCTGTGCCCAATGTAGCGTGACCAGTGCCCAATGTGACCTGTGTGTTCCCAATGCAGCGCGGCCTGCCCGTGCCCAATACAGCCTCCCCTGTGCCCAATACTGCCTCACCTGTGCCCACTTGTGCCCAAATGTGTCCAGTGCCCTATGCAGCCTCACTTGTGCCCAATGCAGCCTCACCTGTGCCCGATGCAGCATGACCTGCCTGTGTCCAATGCAGCATGTCCAGTGTCCAATGCAGCCTCACCTGTGCCCAATGCAGTGTGGCCTGCCTGTGCCCGATACAGCCTCACCTGTGCCCACCTGTGCCCAATGCAGCCTCACCTGTGCCCAATGCAGCATGACCTGTGCCCAATGCAGCGTGACCTGCCTGTGCCCAATGCAGCGTTTCCAGTGCCCAATGCAGCCCCACCTGTGCCCAATCTGGCCTGCCTGTTCCCAATGCAGCGTGGCCTGCCCGTGCCCAATACAGTCTCACCTGTGCCCACCTGTGCCCCATGCAGCCTCACCTGTGCCCAATACTGCCTCACCTGTGCCCAATGCAGCTTGACCCATGCCCAATACAGCCTCACCTGTGCCCACCTGTGCCCAATGCAGCCTCACCTGTGCCCAATGCAGCCTCACCTGTGCCCAATACTGCCCAACCTGTGCCCAATGCAGCCTCACCTGTGCCCAATGCAGCATGGACCATGCCCAATACAGCCTCACCTGTGCCGAATGCAGCCTCATCTGTGCCCAATGCAGCCTCATCTGTGCCCAATACTGCCTCATCTATGCCCAATACAGCCTCACCTGTGCCCAATGCAGCCTCACCTGTGCCCAATACTGCCTCACCTGTGCCCAATGCAGCCTCACCTGTGCCCACCTGTGCCCAATGCAGCCTCACCTGTGCCCAATGTAGCGTGACCCGTGCACAATGCAGCCTCATCTGTGCAGAGAAAGAGGCAAGCCAGTGGTGGAACTACCGGGAAGGATGAGGAATGCATACTGCATACTGCAAAAGGCTGTTGGTGAGCGTGGGGCTACCTCAGAGAGGGGGGCGAGCACCGCCCACACGGTCCCCCAGCCAGGGGAAGTGAGGAGAGGAAGAGGCGAGCTGTCCATACGAGCAGAGAGCTGTAAGAGCTTTCATTTGAATTTCCTGTGTTCCCGGGCTCCCCGTCACATAGCCCCCACCTCTTGGCCCGGCACCTTTGATGACGTCACATGTCCCACATTGGACCAGCGTTCTGTCTATCAAAGTCGCCGGGCCAAGAGGTGGGGCTATGTGACGGTGAGCCCTGGGAACACAGGAAATTCTAATGAAAGCTCTTACAGCTGAGCTCTCTGCTCGTACGGACAGCTTGCCTCTTCCTCTCCTCACTTCCCCTGGCTGGGGGACCGTGCGGGCGGAGCTCACCCCCATTGCATTATGCATTCCTCATCCTCCCCATCGGCCCCTCTTGGCTGCGGGCCCCATAGCGACCGCGTGGCTTGCTATGGCGGTAGTTCCGACAGTGCATTGTTATATAGGTAGAATGTGATATTTTCATAAATCGGTACCTACGCTGTTAAAATGAGGAGTAGGGATGAGCCCGATGTTTGAGTCGAGCGTGAGCTCGACTCAAACATCCGAAGTTCGCCCGCTCGGCAAATTCTGAACATTATGGCGCGTTGGCGCGAAATTCGAGTGCCTGCGGAACACGCCATAATGAACGGTGAGACCGTCAATGCACTGCGAGATCGCAGTGCATTGACGGCTGCTGATTGATCAAAGCATGCACCTGACCTGCATGCTTTGGCCAATCACAGCGCTTCCTGCTGTGAGAGCCTTGATTGGCCAAAGGCAGGGTGCCTTTGGCCAATCATGGCTCAGGTGGCTGAGTCCACGCCCAACGCTATGTTAGGCTGCTTATGTATTGCCGGATCCTGGCAATATAGATAAAAATCATTGAAAAAAATGGCATGGGTCCTCCTGCAGTCCATTACCAGGCCCTTTGGGCCTGGTATGGATATTACAGGGAACCCCACCCCAAAATGTAAAAAAAAAATTGCGTGGGGGTCCCCCCAAAATCCATACCAGACCTGAAGTCTGGTATGAATATTAAGGGGAACCTTGTGCCAAAATAAACAAAAAAAGGCATAGGGGTCTCCCCAAAATCCATACCAGACCCTTATACGAGCACACAACCTGGCAAGCTGCAGGAAAAGGGGGGACAAGGGAGCGCCCCCCGTCCTGAACTGTACCAGGCCACATGCCCTCAACATGGGGAGGGTGTTTTGGGGTCAAGGGCCTCATCCCCACAACCCTCGCCTGGTGGTTTTGGGGGTCTGCGGGCAGGGGGGCTTATCAGAATTTGGAAGCCCCCTTTAACAAGGGGACCCCCAGATCCCGCCCCCCCCAGGTGAATGGGTATCGGGTACATTGTACCCCTACACATTCACCAAAAAAGTGTCAAAATGGTAACAAAGACAGGAGACAGTTTGGGACAAGTCCTTTATTAACCACTTCCCGACCAGCCGCCGGAATTATACCAAGACAGATTAGCTCCCCTGGGCGAGCCATCGTAGCTGTACATCGGCTATGTAAGATGCTGTAACAGGCACGCGCGTGTCCCCGGAGCCGGCGCGCGCGCCCAGTGAGCGCGATGACTGCTGGGCACCCGCGATCACTCTTGACACAGCGAGAACTGCGATCTCTGTGTGTAAACACACAAATCCCGGTTCTGTCAGGGGAGAGGAGAGAGATCGTGTGTTCCTACTAAGTATCTATTCAGCCACATCCGCCCACAGTTAGAAACACACATAGGGAACACAGTTAACCCCTTGATCTCCCCCAAGTGTTAACCCCTTCTCTGCCAGTGACATTTATACCGCAATCAGCGGTGGCTATTTTTAGCTCTGATCGCTGTATAAATGTCACTGGTCCCAAAAAAAGTGTCAAAAGTGTCCAATGTGTCCATTGCAATGTTGAAGTCCCGATAAAAAACACAGATCAATGCCATTACTAGTAAAAAAAAAAAAAATAATAAAAATGCCATAAATCTGTCCCCTATTTTGTAGACGCTATAACTTTTGCGCGAACCAATCAATATACGCTTATTGCAAATTTTTACCAAAAATATGTAGAAGAATACATATTGGCCTAAATGTGTTTTTTTTGGATATTTATTATAGCAAAAAGTACAAAATATTGTGTTTTTTTCAAAATTGTCACTCTTTCCTTGTTTATAGCGCAAAAAATAAAAACCGCAGATCAAATACCATCAAAAGAAAGCTTCATTTGTGGGGAAAACATACATTTTGTTTGGGTACAACATCGCACCACTGTGCAATTGTCAGTTAAAGCGAAAAATTGCCATATCGCAAATAATGGCCTGGTCAGGAAGAGAGCAAATCCTTCCGGGCTGAAGTAGTTAAAAAAAAAAGTGTCCCACAATGTCCATTCATCTTCAATCACAGCGTCCTACGAACCAAGGAAAAGAAGAAACCCAGAAAAATGTTGCCTCCATAGGAGGCGTTCCAGCGACTGCAGGCTTTTTGCATTGACAGCTGTTATATAGCTGAGGGCGGGGCCACCCGGTGACGTAAACAAATGACCCTGCCCCATCTGATGTGACATGATGTCACATGACGTGACATCAGAAAAGGGTGGGGTCACCCGTTTACATCACGGAGTTGCCCTGCCCTCAGCTATATAACAGCTGTCAATGCAAAAAGCCTGCAGTCGGCAGGACGCCTCCCATAGAGGCAGAGTTTTTCCGTTTTTTTTTCTCGGTCCGTTGGATGCTTTTGGTGAATGTGTAGGGGTACAATGTACCTGATACCCATTCACATAGGGGGGCCAGGATCTGGGGGTCCCCTTGTTAAAGGGGGCTTCCAAATTCCGATAAGCCCCCCCGCCCGCAGACCCCCACAACCACCGGGCGAGGGTTGTGGGGATGAGGCCCTTGTCCCCAAATCACCCTTCCCATGTTGAGGGCATGTGGCCTGGTACAGTTCAGGAGGGGGGTGCTCTCTCGCCCCCCCTTTTCGCACGGCCTGCCAGGTTGCGTTTTTGGATAAGGGTCTGGTATTGATGTTGGGGGGCCCCTACGCCTATTTAAAAAACATTTGGCGCAGGGTTCCCCTTAATATCCATACCAGACCTGAAGGGCCTGGAATAGATTTTGGGGGGACCCCATGCAATTTTATCACCCAACCTCCCCAAACCTTATCAAATTGGTTCAGCACCCCTCTACTAGCATAAGTAGCTTTATATAATGGTAGAGTTGTATTAATTAGAGCCTTCCAGGCAGAAACAGTAGGAGCTACAGGTTTTTTCCACAACAAGATAATAATTTTCCTAGCATAATAAAAAAAGCAAGGAGAGTAGAGTACATATCACTTTCGTAGGAGCTAGAGAATCCACCAGGCCATGGCTGCCCTTCTTTGAACCACAAACTGGTGAGCAATTGTCAGAACAGATCTGACTTCACAAGTAATAAGGCTTTTCATAAAGCCTGTTTTTTGCTAGTGTTTGGCAGTTCTATGAAGCAGATCATCACAATGTAACTTACAAACAAAGAGGAACTATTGTTGTTATGCAGGATTTATATAGCACCAATAGTTTCTGCAGTACTTTACAAATTAGAAGATAGTATAGTTAATGTAAGACAAGTGGGTAAACTCTTTTTGGTAAGACTGTAATTTCAATGACGTCCCAGTGAGCAACTTTTAGAATAAAATATGTTTATTTTCTGAATCTGCTATAAAATCTTGTTTGCAGATGGCTATACAACAGATGACATCGAGTTCTACTGGAATGGGGGAGATAAAGCAATCACAGGAGTAGAGAAGATTGAGCTGCCTCAGTTCTCCATTATTGATTACAAAATGGTCTCAAAGAAAGTAGTGTTTTCTACTGGTAAGGATTCAGCAAAACAGGTTTAGAAATAAATATTAATGTGACTTGTTTATTTTTACATGTTTGCTTTATTTTCCAGGTTCTTATCCTAGGCTGTCATTGAGCTTCCGACTTAAAAGAAATATTGGATACTTCATCTTACAAACCTACATGCCTTCCACACTCATTACTATTCTTTCCTGGGTGTCTTTCTGGATCAACTATGATGCATCTGCTGCAAGAGTGGCACTAGGTAAGGTTATTTCAGTTTACAGCAAACCATATAACATATAACATGCACATATTAATAATATAGTTCATTACTTTGCATAAAAAGCAACATAGTAGAGCCTTCTTATTGCTATTTTCATGCCATTACCTCCAATATAATTCCAAATAATAAGGGGGTTTATTCTTCTTTTAGGGTAGTGGGCAAACAAGCAAATCATGTCCTTTAAGAAGATTTTGTTGTCCTTCACATTGGTTTAGTGAAGGGCTTTTTGGTTCATTTAAAGTAGAACTATGGCCAGGCTATGTACATTTAAATATTTGCACTAAATAAACATTAAAACAAGCCCCCACTGATCTCTATGGCTGCACTGCTTCTATTGTGAACTTGATGATGAATTACTCCACAGTGGCTCTAACTACAAAGGCTAGTAGGGGTTTATTTTAATGGGTAGCTCCACTTAATTTGAAAAAAAAACATAGCATGTACAATTGCTACACAAGTTATTTTGTAATTGAATGTTATTAAAAAATACCTATCCTTTTTAATCTGCAGTGCTGTAATTTTCCGTAAAATTCAATGCAGTGAGGCAACCTGGATGTGTTCTATACATACTCTGTGCTAAGATACAAACCATATTTTAGGTAACCTCGGCTACAAAAATGTCATTTTTGGTAACATACTGCCTTCACCAGTGGTCAGAGCATTGGTGTGATTGATGGGGGGATATATGAATGTTCTGTATTTATGCTTTAGTTTGAAGTTTACTCCTAGCTTGATAAAGGGCTAGACACAGTTAGAAATGTTGGTATGTAAAATGGGAGCCAGAACAAAATGTCTTATTAGTAAGTAGATATAGTTTAGTGCCCCTGCTGTAAAGTGCTAAGATTCACTGAGGAGATCTTTATCATATGCTCTAGGCCATTAAAGCAGTGCATTGATCACAAGATTTATTTCAAGCTCATGTTTTCTAGCCTCATCCACTCCTCCCCTGAGTTGCAGCATTAAATCTTTTATGAGTGGATAGAGTGAGTGGTACTTAATAGTTTGTAGCAGAGAAGTGAAATCTCATTTACTTACAACCCAAATTCCAAAAAAGTAGCTGCAATCAATTTTAAAGTTACCTTATTTTGTTTCCTAAAATGGTACATTTTCTCAGCTCAAACCTTTAATATGTTTTCCATTTTCTACGGTGATCAAAATATGGGCTTATGAGATTTGCAAATCATTGCAGTTTATGTAGATTTTACACAGCATCCCAACTATTTGGGAATTGAGGTTGTATATTTGGCTCTATGAGATTTTGGTGTTCTTATTGTATTGCATCAGCAAACATCTACAAATATAACCACAAGGAACATACTTTATGAGTAGCAGGCCTCTGGCAAATTACAATGTGATGCTATGAATCACAGTGTTGTTTTTCCTTTGGTAAATATACCTCTTTTTGGGAAAAGGTAGACAGCCCTAGGATGATTGAAATGTTTTTTTATATCCAAGAAAAATATTCATGCCAGTATCATATGCATGTTTAGGAGTTTAGGCTTATTGGTCTTCTAAAATTATATTGAGGTTGTAATGACAGTACAGTGTATATATAAACTCATCCTCAAAAGGGTACTCAAGCTTCATTGAAAATATGTTACCCTTTACATACACAGCCTACTGTGCAGAAATGTGGGTGTGTACCTGACAAGAATAGATCATTGAGTCATGCATAACTTCTTCTTATAGGAATCACCACTGTGCTGACAATGACTACCATCAGTACCCATCTCCGAGAAACCCTACCAAAGATCCCTTATGTCAAGGCTATAGACATCTACCTAATGGGATGCTTTGTATTTGTGTTCTTGGCATTGCTGGAATATGCTTTTGTGAACTACATCTTCTTTGGAAAAGGACCTCAGCTACAGAAGAAAGCAGCAGAAAAAGCAGAGAAAGCAAATATTGAAAAGAATAAGCTCCAGGTAATGGGGAAATAAACAATGTTGTTGACAAAAGGAAATTCACGGTGCTAAAAAAAAAAGCACCCTTATAGAATTGCAAATATCTCACCACATTACCATGACAGAGAGAGGTCTATGTCTGGTTTGGGATAGCAGGGTGTTCTATTTTCCATACTGGATAGTAAGTATCTGAAAGATAACAAATGCCAAAAGCAGTGGCGGCCCATTCATTAGGGGTGCGCTGGCACCGCCCCCCATCCATGCGTCTGGCCCCCTAATCCACATGCAGGGCGCCGGATTCATGAATTCCAATGTTTTGGTTTTTTTTGGAAGGATGTGATTAGAGCCAGAGGCTCCAAAAAGGGTGGGCTTGGGACGCAGAGCACTGCACTCTGAGCCTACCCAGCTGTGTGACAATAGCGAATGAACATTCTCTATATTCACACTGATTCTCCTCCCAGCCAATCAGGAAGTGGGTCTGAGACCCGTTTCACAATTGCCCAAAAGGGGAAGCGTTCTGATTGGCCCCTGAGGGGGAAGACGGAAGCCGCTGTGATGCCTACGGAGGAGCACAGGGTAAGGGGAAGCCACCCGTGAGGCCGAGGAGGAGAGCAGGGGAAGGAGAAGCCTCTGCCATTCACCCGGGTGAAGTGCTGCCCGCCATAGATGGGGTAAGTGCTCCGGAGCTGCTGAAAATTACCAACAGCTGCCACTGGTTAAAAGGTGTGGAAGACAGCTTGATTTAGGAACATGCTGGTTTTGATCAAACAGGTAAATGCCTAGAATATGTGGTTTAAATTTGGAACGAGAATAAGACCAATTTATTTGATAGAGCATAAGCATAAGAAGCATAAGAAGTAATGATGTTTTTGCAAAGTGCAGAATAACTCCACTTGAATTTTTTGCCTATTCTTCCCCCCTCCTGTAGACAAAGGGGGCAAACATTGGCTAGGACTGCCATTTACCTAAAGCATTGTGCATGATGAATAAAAATGGAAAGACGTATAACATGTCCAAAAGTATAATTTAGCCATATATACACTAATTTCATGAACGATTTGATATGAAAATTAACTTTTTGGCATCACATCAGCACTTTTCTGTGTCTATCCACCATGTGAACAATAAGTTGGCAAATATTTCATTTAAACCCTCACATGCATTCATACCTACAACCCTGTCTGGTAAGTTGTGTTTCAGTTGCAACAGTTAACAAAAAAGAAATAAGTTATCTTTAAAAACACATAATACATGTGTTTTTGGAATCTTTTTCTAAGAGTTTCACGTCCTTGTGTCACAAATCAGCAGTTCTGTTTTCAGGTTGAATTATTGCTTTGCATAAACTGACACCAGCAGCTCCAGCCATCCTCTATGCGTTTAGCCTTTTGCTTTTAGCCTTCAACTACTTTTCCAACAATCCATCTCTATTATATGTCTGCTGACTATTTTAAATTTAAGATGTTTTATAGCCAAAATTTTACCTTAACCTAACATGAAAAATTCTCCCTCCTAGCAAAATAACAGACCAGCGGGATATATAATATTCTTTTTCTCTGGATCTGAGTATTACATTGTAACTGTTCTTCTTTCTAATGTATAATTAGTAGAACCATGAAAAGTCTGAATATAATGTAAAAAAAGTATTAAAACTCTCAGCTCCCAAATCCTTTTATCAAAATGAAAACGTAAGATAATGAAATCATCCATTCTCAATTTTTTTGAGCTGTACTGTTGTACTCTTCAGGCAACTGCAAGACCGCAAATCTCATACAATCATTTTATATGTGCTCAACACTTGATGAGATTGTTGAATGCTGGCTATCAGTTCTGCCCATAAGATCCATACAATGTCTGTAAATATAGTTCTCTCAAATGAGAACATGGATTAAGGAAAGTTCATACAGGGCTACAGAGAACTACTATGTGAAAGTATGGAAGTACATAGTAGGGTGCATTTACTAAAGACAAACAAACTGTGCACTTTGCAAGTGCAGTTGCACTCATTTTCCCCATAGCTTAGTAAATATGTTGAAGCTTTGCTGATTCCCACCATCCAATCATGTGCAAGCAAAAATGCTGTTTTTTTCCTTCCACCTGATATAGGTATTATTTACAAAGTGAAGCTTTACCACATTTACATTTACTAGGGTAAATGAGTGCAACTACACTTGCAAAGTGCACAGTCTATTTGCCTTTAGTAAATTAAAATAATACTAAACCCTTACATATGCCCACTGACTAGCCTCAGAGCACACACAGCCATGATGCAATACCTTCTACATAACTAATCCTGCTATTCTTCATCCCTCTCTCCTCCACAACCTTCGAAAGTACGCCAACAAAGGGGCTGGGATCTGATGTCACACACTGCAAAGCACAAAGCACATAGCTGAGTTTAATCTGACACATGAATGGAGGGTATGGACACACTCCCCTTTACACAGTCTAATTGGAAAACAAGCACATCTGAGGCTGTCAATCACCTGCTGTGTGGTTGGAGGGGGCATCACCATAGATTTCCTGGTGTCTGGAAATACTGGAAGAACTGAGGAAGGAGGAGCTGCCAGGATCCACACTAGGTGCTATGGATAGAAGCAAGTAAAAAAAACGACACATTGTATGAGGATTTGTTTTGTTAAAGTGGAACGTATTTACTTCCACTCCATATCTGCATTGTCCCAGAGCTCCTGTATCAAGGTTCAATAATGGGCTCCTATTTTCTAATCTAATTTTAAGTGTTATAGCAGCTGAAATTAATAATATAGTTTCTGCATTTTAAGCTATGTAGTAGAATAATATCTTTACAGGATGTCTCCAACTTGCAAGCAGACCTTACTGCACTGTTTGAATAGGAAAATTTTTTGTTTTTGGTTTTGGAAAGTTTTGGTTTAATGTTGAAAAAAGTTATGCACTTGAGAGCTAAAAACATGCATGCGTCATACATTCTATGGGGGATACAACTGGGGTAGTCAATAGCCAAGAAGGATCTTGGTGTTCTGGTATGTCATAGACTTAATAATGGCATGCAATGTTACATTTCAGATTCTAAAACAAGCAAAATACTTTATTGTATTAAAAGAGGTATAGACCCCAGAGAAAGAGACATAATTTTGCCCCTGTACAAATCACTAGTAAGACCTCATCTGGAATATGCAGTTCAGTTTTGGGTCCCAGTTCACAAAAAAGGATATGGGGGAACTGGAGAAAGTGCAGAGAAGGGCAACCAAAATTCAGAGGAGGCATGGAGGAGCTCATCTTTGAGGAAAGATTAGCTGAACGTAATGTATTAGAGGCATTTAAGAGGGGAGATGATCACCATGTTTGATCACCATGTAAAAATACAAGAGTTATTTACTTTAAAGTCAATGCAGTGGACAAGGGGGCACTCATTACATCTGGAGGAAAGGAGATTTAACTTCCACATACAGAAAAGCCTCCTCATAGTGAAAGCTGTATAAATGTGGAATTAGCTCTCTGATGATCTAGTTCTGGACAGGTCAGTTGATCAGTTTTAAAAAAAAAGAGATGCATACACTCCTAAAAGAATAATACTGGAAAGTGCCATATATAGGTAATAACACCAGTGAATACTGATCCAGGAAATTACTGATTGCCTTTTGATGAATCAGGAAAGATTTTTTCCCTATTAAATCAAATTGCACCATGTTTTATAAGGATTTTTTTCTTGGCATGCACCGTGTGACAGCTGATTGGAGGAAAGGCACACACCCCCTCCTCCACATTGGCAGAGGAACAAAGATACTTTCAGGGCTGTGCTGTGACAAGACAACCTCTCTGCGATTCTATTTATAGCACCCACCCGGACACAAATTTCAGGCTGCTTTTATCTCCTGTCTCTGAGAACTTGTCAGTTGTCAGTTATTATGCTTATAACAGAGGAACTAAACATCAGGAAGACAAGGGACTTAGTGCTTTGGAGAGAGATAAGAAAACACTACAGATACATGTGCATAGGTCAAATTTCATGAATCGGGTTTACATCCACATTCTACAATTTGCATATAGTAATATTTTCTGTTTAGATCCATATGATAAATATTATAGTATATATAGATGTCAGAAAAGACATGTAGTTATGGTAAGCAGGTTATGGTTATGGAGTGACATATGATATACTTGGCGGACAACTTGTGCAGGGTTAGGAAGAAAACCATCCTATAGTGGAAAACTACAGTGGGCATAAGGAGGCTCAGTCTCCTGGGACTGCAAACAAATGACACATGCAAGAGATTCCATAACCAAAACAACAATTACATTTTAACTAAAGGATCTTCTGGATCAAAGCCAATTGGTTTAGCCAGTCTGTATCAAGTAGGATGGCTAATCTTGCTGTAAATCCTGTGCTGTAAGGACATAATTTGCTTTTCAACAGGTTTTTGCTATGGGAATGCCTCTTTAATATTTTTCATAGTTAATACCATCTAGCCATTTACTCATTTCCAATTGCAGATGTATGTTTATAATAAACTAATATATTTTAGTTATTTAGATGATAGTTTTCCTTTAAAAAGTTAAGCTTTCTAAAGATGATGTATCTCAAGAAATCCTTCTTAATCTACAACGTACTAGTTATGTTGCCCATATGTACATAGATTCCTCTTGAAGACACTTTCTTATTTTGCAGGTTGATGCACATGGGAACATTTTGTTGACAACTCTGGAACTGAGAAATGAAGTAGGCGGAACAGAAGTCCTAACCAGCACTATTGATCCGAGAGCTACCATGTTTTCATATGACAGTGCCAGCATCCAGTATCGGAAACCCATTCCCAACAGAGATATGTACAGCAGAAGCACATTGGATAGGCATATGGTTCACAAAAAAGGGCGACTGAGGAGGAGTGCCTCTCAGATTAAAATAAAAATTCCTGATTTGACTGATGTGAATGGCATAGACCGGTGGTCAAGGATGATATTTCCTGTTGCTTTTTCCTTCTTTAATGTTGTGTATTGGCTTTATTATGTACACTAACTTATGCAGTTAGATCACTTTTTTTGAAGATGCTAGGTCTATTTTTCTGATCCTGAAGGGACTGCATTAGTAATAGTGCTGCAAATTCAAGGTAAGATATTCAGCCATTAAAATGATTTTAGTGTTTGCACACTGCATTTAATTTTCAAATTGTAGGTTCTTTAGAAAGAAAGAGTGTAGCTTTTATGAAAAAAAGCGTATTGTCTTCTTAATTGAAGATAAAACTTGCTCCAATACATTATGGTAAGAAAAAGCTTTATAAATATATCACATGTCATCTTTCATCATTAACCTCTCAGCTGCAAAAAAAAAAAAAAGAAAGAAAAAAAATCCCAGCATCCTAGTACAGCAAAGAGGTTAATCCACCATTCTCTCACATTTTGTACTTTAAATAGATTCCTCTGTAAAGTCTTTTTTACACCTCCAGTCATTGTATTTTTACTACACACAGAATAACTTTTAAGGATATAATGAGGTTTACAGCTAAATATCAACACCTTTGGTCTTGTGAATCCTTGCCATATGGGTCATCATCATCATAACTGTCATGTAGAACCATGTGGGAAATCTGGGATGTAAGAATATGTACAAGTGGGGGAAAAAGATAACAGTTTTTTAAGACCACCATATTATGTGAGACAAGAATAACCATGCTTTCAGAACAAAAAGTATGACCTGTATAGATACTGTAGGTGGAAGATGGGGCCCTAAGCCGCGAATGTGACAGGGCCCTTTCCATACTTGCAGACTTTAAAGTTAGCCCTAGGGGCTTGCTACTGCCATGATCCACCCCTATGGTAGAGGGTGTATGGATGAGAAATAATCACCAATAAGATTCCTACCAAGTGACTATACAACATAATTATACTTCCATGAGTAGAATGTTGACATGGACTGGAAAGAAGAAGGTCTACAAAAGAAAATACAATTGGGTTGATAATAGTTTCCTTAAGGAAAATGGATTACATTTAAAATGGTCAAATTGAAAAAATGCATTGAGCATATATGCAAATCGTGCATCTAAGTCTTGCGTTATGTATAGCAGTAGTTTACATGGTTACTCCAGGTCAGTGATATAGGGTTTTACATAAATGCCCATCTATTAAGGCAGGGAAAAACTTAACTGCATTTAGTACGGAGCTTGTGTCCCACAGAAAGTTGCCTTGTCTGCCAAACCCTTGCTGTGACTATATATTGTACATGGTGTTTTAATCAACTTATGGTACATTCAATAAGAAAATCGTCAAAACAATTACACAGTCATGGCAAAGAGTGAAAAGCTACTCCTGAAAAAATTGTTGTTTTAGTTTTATGAGCGGCCATGCCTAAACTGAAACTTATCAGACTTTAACTTAAATGGCTGCTATACAAAAACTGAAAGTGTCTTTTAGCTGTTAATAACTTTCATGGGTGAATATGTAAAACTTTAACATAATAGATAACAAGGTGCAAGTAACATTTTTAAATATCTGAATTCCTGTCCAGTAATCTCAAAAAAAAAAAGTGCCAACCGACCTTTTGGTGCCTCCTTTTGGTAGCTGAGACAACGAAAAAATGCTGCACAAAAAAATATTACACAAAATGTACACATTTTTTAGTTTTACTTTTAGGCATCCTTTTACTATTTGTTTTCTGCACTTCCCATACCAGTTACTGTACACTCCATAAACAAATCTGTGCAATACTGAGTCTAAGTATCAGAACTGTGAAATGCATATTCTATTTCATAATTTATTTAACTAGGCAACAAAATAAGGTTATAGAAAATACTTTCATCTTCCAATATGATCCTTTACCATATGACTAAACCAATGTCGGCACAACTATTAATTCTTATCCTTGACATGGTGTATATACTTAACATTATTAACATTTTAATTAGATATACAATATACAATAAAAAGGAAGGTATGTCAAATGTAAACAAGAAAGCAAAAACAAAGTGTATGCCACTGTGCCAGAATATTAACTACAATGGTAGGACAAAGAATTACATTAAGTCACTATACAGTATAATTTGTCCACTCCTGATTGGATAGTGTACAGTTCTGCCACACATATAGAAGGTTAAATTACCCAAACCTTAAAAGTTTGGTCTTGCTCAATAAGATAATGAGACAATGCAAAGAACAATAACACACACAGTTTTAATTTATAATAGAAATTGGTTTCATGTACCTCCTTATTAAAAGAAGTATAGCTTATTTTCATTAAATTACTACTTTTAGTTCTTTTTCCACTGCCTCTATAAATACCACCACCCAAGAATAACAATGAGCCCAAGCCAGGGTTTTTATGATGCCTGATGTAAAAAAAAAAAATGCTTTTACTATTCTGCTATTTAATGCATTGAGAGGTAGGAAAAGAGAGGTAGTAAATGATTGTCATGCCTTGAGATACAGAAACATTGTTAGAGTTTCTCAGCTTTCAATAAAGATGACAAGAAGAGCTGTGACTAAGACACAAAACACAGTTAAGAGATAACAGGGGCATCAATGAAAATGAAAACACCAGACATGGTTCCACCTAATGAAATGCTTATCTCAACTCTTCTTAATATCACATGATCTGCTTTCCAGTATTATAGAAATCAGATATAGAGCCATGTTAGTAGGGTTAAGACTGGCATAAAATATATAAATTAATTTTGCCATTATTGCCCTTATTGTGTAAATTGATAATTATCCCTTTTTTTTTCTCATTTGAATCCTGACCACCATGACAAATCTACTTCTGTGCTAGATAGCTGACAAGTCGCCTCAATAATGTATTACATCAGCTAGATAGGTAAGTTTGTAAATTATTGTTGAGAAGGAAATTTGAAAACTAGACAGTAAGGCCAGGTTCACACTAGCTGCGGCTGCGGTTTGCAGCAGGGGGTCTGGTGCGTCCCTGTTCTCCATTTCAGGGGCGAATCAGGTCCGAATATTTGCCTGAATTCCAACCTGAGACTAAGTCAAAGACACACAGGACCTTTTTCCAGTGCGAACCGCGGTCAGCCCAGAGGTGTGTGAACCGGCTCCATTGAGAGCCGGTCCCAGTCTCCTGTCATGCGAATTGGATGCAGGGAAACCCGCATCCAATTCGCTTAATTGTGAACCCAACCTCAAGGACTAATTCATTTAACTGGTGGAAAAAAGTGATGATAAAGATTGTGCTTATTCAGGAATCTGGACATTCAGTCATCATTATAATGATGTAGGTTTAATCAAAGTTGTGTACCTTTTTCTTATTTAACTTTATTTAACTTAAGCCTTACACATAACCTGAAGTGTCAGGGGGTCAGAAGTCAGCTGAAATTCAACTTTTGAAGCTCTTACAGTTGTAAACCTGTTAAATAACAGAGCCCCAGGTTAAAAGGTAATGGGGAGGGGGGCATTTTATTTCATTTTTGCATCATTTTTTTCTACACTTTTTTCCTCATGGGCTGCTGAATCCACTTAATGCCCAAATCCAGTATTATTTCTATTATATTTATTTCATATTAATTTCCCCTCTTTTGTCTTGGTAATACCGAACTTACTGATGTTACTGTGTCCCTCAGCACTGTGATGTCACTGTGTCCCTCAGCAGTGGCCACCACACTTCCTGATTGAATGATGCCCAGCGTCATTTATCCAGGTCATATGAGCACAGGCTATCATGAACAGGATCACTGGTTATCGGGGGATGGGGTCATGATTGTGCCTATGCTAATGCACTAGAAAAAGTGACAAAACAGAGCTTGCATGTCTAAACATTCGAACAAGTGAGCATTCCTATGACAAACATTGGAACAACAGAAAAAGAGACAGCAATTATCATGTGAGCACAACTTCACAGCTTTATTAAAAAAAAAGTAAGTATATTGTTATTTAATAAAAAATTACAAGAAGGGGTGTAAAATGGGGAGAGGGTAGGAATTCAGACTGCTGGAACTTTTCTATTAGTTAGAGATAGACTTTAAGTGCAGTTGTCTGCATGGAAAAGACCACTGTATTCTGCTACTTCAGGAAAGATTCAATGAAATTGGTTAGAGATGACATCACACAAATTCTCCTGTAACCACAAAACAGATGCATTGTGGTTGCATAATACCCCAGAGCAGATGAGTTAGTTGTAGTTCTGAAATTAGTGCTAGGCCCTACTGACCCAAGAATATCCAGGGTGCAGTCAAGAAAACCACCAGTTTTAAAAAGGAGATTTTCAAAATGGCAGCTGGCAGATAAAGCAGAGTTCCACCCAAAAGTGGAAGTTCCGCTATAAGGACTACTCAACCCCTTACATTTGGCATGTCATTTTTTGGGGGGGGGAGTGGGCATCTTGTTTTGACAGGAACCCAGCTCCCACTTTCGCTCGGGCCTCCTAGGCGACTCGAGCGGAAGTTCTCCTTTTCCCCTCCCTCCTTGCAATCTTCTGGGACACGTCACAGATGCCTGGCCCTTAAAGAGGCACAGTGCAACTCGCGTATGCACAGTGCACATCCTTCTGTGAAGCCGCAAGCTGTCACAGCCAAGTGCCCACACTTGTAATGCCGGGAGATGCAAGGGAGAGAACCAAGGGTTTGGGTGACTGGATGGTGGGGCATGTGAGTGTGTGTTTATTAAAAGTCAGCAGCTACACTTTTTGTAGCTGCTGACTTTTAATAAACACAAAAACGAATGGAACTCTGCTTTAAGTGGTTAATAAACAACACACACAACAGTTACACATCTTTGCTGATCAAATGGTTTAAATAATCAGAGTTACTGATGATTAAAATATGTAAACCTCCTGAAAAAAGAATAATTGGAGGCACATATTACAGTCTTTGAATAAAGTTTTCCAATAGATCTAGGTTTCATTTATTATGACTTTTTTATGCCTCTAAAAGCACTTCTATAATAGCTTACATCAGACTCTGCACATGTTTAAGTCAGTATTTTAAGAACAGAGGCATAAAAAATGCACCAAAGCTGCATTCAGAGAGGAACTTATGCGCATAAATTACTTACGTATGAGTGTGAATGTATTCCAATGGCCAGGATGAATTGGAATGCATTTACGCTCATTGCCATACACATGTAAATGTGCATACATATGTGATATCAAAAGCATTTTTTCTGCCAAGTCCTGCCAGAAAAAAAGCATATTTGGAGCATAAATTCATACACCCGTGTGCATAAAGCCTTATAGTTGTGAAGGAGTACAAAAATGTTTTTCAGAAATCTTGGCCTCTATCAATCTTCAGTTGAGCAGACAGCTGAGCAATTTAGAACCTAAGAAACCTAAGGGTCCATATACGCCACATATTTCTAAACAGCCCATTCAGAGCAATTATTACTCTGTCTAGCAGTAAATATCAATGCAAGTACACTCTGTACTTGCATTGATACATATTTACAGGGATCTTTGCATTTTATAACTTATGAATTGACCAACAGAAAAGAAACTATAAACAGATAGCAAATCACTGCCTTCTAAAAAACGTAAAATTTGCTGCACAATTTAATAAAAAAACATATAGATGTTCTACAGCATTTCCAATCTAACTGGTTGAATTCTTACTGAATGTAAACAGCGTTATGTTTGGAGAACTAAAACAAATCACTGCCTATCAACACTAAAACCTCATACCAACTTTGAAAAACAGCGCAGTGAGATTGCTGCCTCAGGGTCTGGACAGCTTGCAGTTACTGAGGGACCAGTGAATCCCAAGCTGTCTCAGAAAAATCAGCAACAGAGTGTCAGGGCATTTGTCTGTAATCTGAAGCTGAAAAGAAGTTGGGTAATGCAACATGACAATGATCTAACACACATGAGTAATTTAGCAATAGAATGGATCAAGCAGAAGAAATTCTGTATTTAAAAATGGGCAAGTTGTGGTTTTGACTTCTGTTCCATTGAAATGTTTGGTATTACCCAATGCAGGCTGTTCTTTTATTATTATTATTATTATACGATATTTATATAGCGCCAACAGTTTACGCAGCGCTTTACAATGTATAAGGGGGACAACACAATTACAGTACAGTTCAATACAAAAGGTACAGGAGGGCCCTGCTCGTAGAGCTTACATTCTAAAGGGAGGGGGTGGTGGTACAAAAGGTAATAGCTTCAAAGAAAGATTTGATGGGGGTGGCTCAGGGACAGTTATGTGGGTGTGGGATAGGGATGTTCTTTATTTGATCTATTTATGTAACATACACATACTACATTTCATAGTGAATTTCAGGATAAATTAATGCAATCACATCATCACCTGTCCAAATGAGCTTACAATCAATCATACCCAAAAACACAATGGCAGCAGTTAAGGAGGAAGAAAAGTCACTTGCTTGGCATGTTTTTGGATTGTAGGAAGAAATTTCATACATGGGAAAACAAGAAAAACCTTCCAAGAATAAGCTAAAACAGTTATCTATACAGAAATAGACAAAAACATCTATTAAATTCTACAACTGCAGAATTATTTAGTTGAGGTTATTGTCAGTAAAGGAGGTTCCACTACTTACTAAACGTAAATGCCCATACCTTTTCCACCAATGACCTTGAGTGTTTAAATCACTTTTTTTAGTAAAATAAGGCAATGTTAAAGTTTATTTTTTAAGAATTTCTTTACAGTTATTGTTATTATATATTAGATAAAAATCCATGTAGAAACCAAGTTAAGTCTAAAAAGTTTCCAAACATTTTCTCACAACTGTGTCACTGCCTCTGAGAAAAAACAATTGTTAATTGCTAAAGTTTAGTTCATGGATCTGCAATATTACACACCTTGGCTAATAAAGTGCCTTATACAGCAGATTTCCATCTGTATCATGAAAGAACAGGTAAAAGCCCAACTCCAAAAAACCCTTGAAGTTGGGTCCTTCACACTGCAAGGGTTACATGCTCATTAACTCCAGGGGGTAGAGGAAAATGATATATTACCTACCCTTTTGCACTCTCCAGTAGGATCTAGCGACTTCCTCTTCTCCCTGAGGCTCTTGGTTGTGGGTTGTCCCTCGGCACCATCACATACGGTGCAGGACTAATAGTACTGCTTTGTATGTGAGGAGGTAAGTGTACAACCGCAGGTTGCTGAGGAGGACCAGTTGCAAACATGGAGGGTGCCTGCTAAAGCGAGGAATACAGCAAGTATTACTGCTTAATAACTTACCCCTAGTCTTATCGAAAATGTAACCCTTACAGAATGGAGAAGCTGCACTAGTTTTCTTCTTGTGCATTAGGCTTTTAACCTCTCAAGTAGCTGAGGACAATTATCTCATCAGATTTGCAAATGAAAAACAAATAAAGGAATACTATGGTATACACTTTTGCAGAAATATAGACAACAGAGATCGAATTTCTATTTTAGAACTCAAATTAAAATCAAAAGCCATTATGACCATAAATACTGAACTTCATTTAATTTAAAAAAACATACCTGTAAAGAGAAGTGTTACATTAAGGTACATCATTCATTTTAAATTGCTGCCTTTTTTTTCTAATTTGAGTTGTAAATCTTGTTGAAAAATCTACACTTTGGGGTTTATTTACTAAAGGCAAATCCACTTTGCACTACAAGTGCACTTGGAAGTGCAGTCGTTGTAGATCTGAGGGGGACATGCAAGGAAAATAAAAAACAGCATTTTTGTTTGTACATGATTGGATGATAGAAATCAGCAGAGATCCCCCTCATTTCAGATCTTCCCTTCAGATCTACAGTGACCGCACTTCCAAGTGCACTTGCAGTGCACTCGTAGTGCAAAGTGGATTCGCCTTTAGTAAATCAACCCCCAAGTCTTGTATTATATACTAGTGCCCTGATTAATCTCCTCTGAAAGCAGCTTCTGTTTGCTACCAGCCATGTGCTCATTTCCAGCAGGTTAGGTAAATGCAGTTTGGACAACTTCTTTATATGCATTCATGAACATAAAACACAGGTTTGTTATAGGAGTTGTCTGTTTTACATGTAGATTTACATTTGCAAGTTATTACTCACTGTAAACATGACTTGTCCAAGTTTTTACATGTTTCCTGCATATTGGTAGGCAGCCAGCTCAACTATAGCATATTGCTATAGTTGAGCTGGCATATAGCATATCTCAACCATAGTTTTTTTATTCATTACTTTACAGCGGAATCACCTCTCTGATTGTGAGGTTATTTCTCATTGTTAATCAACCATTTTGGTGCATAAGTAACTTCTAAATCTCATGCTAAGTGATGGTGCTAGAGAGGTATAGATTTAACCCTTGTATGCTAAGCAGGTGAGCACATGTTTTTCAACTCTTAGTTTTCACAAAATTAGAACTTTTTTTCATTTTGTTAAATTCTAAAAATGTTTTTCTAATTTATTACATTTTTTCTGAATGTTTACTACCTTTTTTGTATACATACATGCTTTACATTGTTTTAGCTGAGCATACGGGGCTTTCCTAAAAGAAAGCCCAACACCGCCTGCTGCTTTCTTTTTGAAAAGCCATACGACTGCACAAAAGCAGTCATGAAGGGGATGTGGTCTTTAGCTGTGTCTGTGTTGTGAGTGTAGCTAAAGAGCTGTAGGTCAAATTACAGATCCAGGATCTTTTCAGCATAATTTAAAATACCACAGTTAGCAGACTGGTTGAACTATTTCATATTGACCTAATAAAAAAATACTAAGGAAAAAAAGTTTTAGTCTTGACTATAAAATAAAAATATATAGTGTGCAAAAGTGCTAGAAAAGCCACAACTATATGCAGCTAAATATACATTTGGATATGTGGACACTGTTCAACCATTCTTGAGGAATGGTTGAACACTTTCCTCTGCTAGAGAGCATAGTCAGGTCCTATCTGCAGCAGATTCAGAGTACCCCCTTTGAATGCTGGGCCATTTTGATCAGATAAAGCTCTCACCTATTCTGTTAGAGCTGCGGCAATGTGCTGACTACCATACATTCCTATTGGCCCAACACTATGATGACCAATATTAATCTAAGGGAGGGGTGAGGGTGCAAGCAAGTTCTGACACTACCAGTAAGTTCCTGGTAGTGTTAAAAAAAATTTTGGTAAAGCATAACTCCAGCCAACAAAACCAGTTTTGCTGCAATATTCAGCTTCAATCCAGAGATAGCTAGCGTCATTCAATCCCTGTTTTTACAGTCCTATCCCCACTTTTTCTTCCATAGCAGCTGTGCATGGTGTCTGAATACACCATGCAATCCAATAAACACCAGGATTAAACCTACTGCACTCTGTAATTAACACTCAGTAACAAATCTCCTCTCCCGTGAGGAGTGTAACTACTCAACTGTGCCAGTAGTGAGCACTGGTGTGGGAACACAGAAAGCAGCATTTTTGTTGAATAAAAGGGGTATTTTACGGCACTTTCATGCAAAAATCACTCAAAAATCACACTACGCAGGAATACAGGGCATAAAAAGAAATGTCAACTAGGCTTTAAAAGGACAGCAAATAAATAAATCTCAAAAAATATTTAGGATGCACTAGCACAACTCCATATTAGAAAGTTGTCTGACTTAATCATAAACAAGTGTCTTGTGGGGAGGTATTTTGCTGTTAGGAACACTGTTAAGAAACAGCAGCCAGCATGAAATGTTTGACAACTGCAAAATCCTCAAATACTTAATTCGCCCTGGTGAAAACTTTTACAATCATGTTTATGGATGTTATTGGAAAAGTATATTATACATTGGGTTTACTGTTCAGTTAATTAGAACTTATGCCTGGCTCAGTGTTATTCTCTTGAAATATACAGTATGCACCCAGTGGGTATTATTCAATAGACTGGAACAAATTAGAAGTATCCATTTGCCTTAAGGAAAAGCTTGCTGGTGAGACCTTGGCAGTTATTCGACCTCACCCCGCTCAGACATATCAGTGGGTTTTCTACAACAAATAATTATAGGATTTGTGTGCTCGGTGCTGTTTTGACTACAGTACTGATGGCATTTAAATGCCTCAGTGTGCAGCATTATCATGTAACAGCATCACAACATCAGACGATGACAATCTACTAGTTGTTTCACTGACTGCATTGAAAAGACATGTTGTGTAAGCAAAGAACAACACTTGTTGATGCACTTCCAGTAAATATGGCCTGCACTGAAGAATGACTGTAAGATGGGAAAGGAGGAGATTAAGTCTCACTCATTGAACTCTGTTATAAGATGATATCATATCATGCTATGCTCATATTACTTAAAGACCAAGTAGCTACTTTTATTTACCTCTATAGTCCTGGAGTCAAAGCTGAATCATCCCCATAATTGACATTCCATATCAAAGTCAATTAAGGAAGGCATTTCAGACCTGCATAGAAACATGGTCATCACGGCTTTGGTCAAGTTTGCACCTAGCTCTGCAGAGATCCTACAGAAAGGAGCTTGGGTTGAAAAGTCTGGTTTACAGGGGTTGATTTACTAAAGGCAAATAGGCTGTTCAATTTGCAAGGGATTTTGTTCCCTTGACTTTGGGAATGTGAATGTGGTGAAAATTCACTTTGTGATATGTGTGAATGATGAACATCAAGCAGAGCTTTACCTCATATACTAAGCTAAGAGAAAATCCCCCTGCAAAGTAAAAATTCCTTTGCAAAGTGAACAGCATATTTGCCTTTAGTAAAATCAACCCCACAGTGTCTTCACATTTGACTCAGCCTACAAATGCTTCTAATCTTCCCCCACCTCCACACTTTTTTGGCAGTTTGTACTTTTCCCCACAACCTGGATCCTAGTCTGTAATCATAGAGATGTTTGTAACTTACTCCCTTTAGTAAACTATGGCCTATACATTTTTGCCCTATTTTACAAGTTACAATTTGAGAAGTCTTCAGTCTTCAAAGCAACATGAAGTGACATTAATTGCCAACTTTTACGATCATCATTTGGATATATAAATGTGTAGAATTAGTTCAGATAAAAATCATACATTTATATATTTTTCTATACTCTCTATATTATTATATAGCCTATTTTGCACACTCTTTGCTACTCTCTGTAGTGGATTCCATTGTGGAATAATTTGAATAACTTTATTTTATTTTCCATAGATTTTTTTTTCATATACTGTTATCAATTTTCAACACTTTGTTATATACATAAACGGGACAGACAGCAATGAAAATCAGTATTTAAAGTTTAATATACAATTACACTACTATGTCAATTCTTAGAGTGTAACTACATCTTTGTTATGCCAATATTTTAAGGCAGGACAGTAAAATAAGGGCTTTGGTAACACCTGTATACATGTCAAGTGTGCTGTCCACTGAATTTGATGAAACCATCAAACAGCTTCAGGAAGCTCTGCTGTATTTTATATATGTAAAGGCTTTCAACGTAGATTTTGTGTCTGACAGGAATGTTTCAATTTTGTCTATTGCAATGGCGTTTGAGAGTAATCTGCAGCTACACACAAGATATTTTTCAAACTACAACAATTCAAGCTGTCCAACATTTCATGGTAACAAATACAATTTTTACATTTTTTTTTAGTAGGACAATGGGTGCTTCAAGACCCTGTGCAGCATAAAAACAAAAAGTGATAAAAATGATTAAAATCTATATTCCTCCTCTGCCTGAGACATTTTACCTAAAGTACTTAAAGGACACTTGCTATAGGCCCACTAGAAACAATGGTTTCTCTAGCAGACTTCTTTGTAATGCAGCAGAATAGCTGATTTGGGAATAATTTATGCATAAGTTCCACATCCCTGGAAACCAAGGAGCACAATTTACCCCACATTTAAAGGCTAAATTAATTTTTTCCAGACAATAGCATATACAATCAAGGGGCCCCAGTAGATAAGAAAAAAAAGTGTAACTTTGTAAACTGTGCATTGGTTTTATTGTCATACCTGGGCAGCAGTTTGGGCAGCACAGTGGTGTAGTGGTTAGCACTTTCACCTAGCAGTAATAGGGTCACTGGTTCAAATCACAACCACAACACCATCTGCCTGGAGTTTGCATGTTCTCCCTGTGCCTGCGTGGGTTTTCTCCGGGTACTTCGGTTTCCTCCCACACTCCAAAGACATGCGGTAGGTTAATTAGATCCTGCCGAAAAATTGTCCAAATATGTGTATGTGTTTGTAAGCGTGTCAGGACCCCATGGGGCTAAGGACCACGCTATACCACAGATGGACACCGGTGGCAAAAAGCACCCTGAGGCGATTCAGTTCGCATAGGTAGCGCTATACAAGTCACTCATTCATTCATTCACCTGTAGGCTGTTTGAGTTTCCCTAGAAGCCTGGTTGAAAAGCTAGTTAGCAATCCCCACATCCAGATGATAGGTTGCCAAAACTGTTAGTAGTGAGCATTCAAAAGTTTTCCCATCCCAGCAACAAGGCTGGACATGTGCGTGTTTTTCAACCATGCAGCCTATAGGTATGACTATAAAATGAATCAATGTTTTAAAAAGCTGCACAGTTTTTAATATCAACCATGGTCCCATGACTGCATAGTCTATTTTCTGGAAATAGTCAACTTAGCCATTAAAAAGATGTGTCCCCTCTTTCTAGTTGGCAGTTCCAAGATAACTGCAATGTGGACCTTGCATTGTGACAGCATTTAAATATTAAAAGTTAATGTAAATTTACTACTCAATAAAAAGGCACAATCAAATAAAATAAAAAAATGTTGACATGGGTAAGTCTTATCATGACATTATTCCATCTTGGAGTGTCCATTTCGGGACAGAGCCCTCTATGGCTTTGAAGTTCCATCCATGTGTCTTCATAAACCGCATCATTAGGGAGGGATGTTGATAGTTATGCAGACATTTGCTATACTACAAATATCATTTAATCATGGATAATTACAACAAAAAAAAAAACGCAATACACAATTCTGGATATTAATGTCCCTTGGATTTCTAAAGAATTTGTTATTGCCTCAGGCATTTGTCTTGAGGGTGGCTCTACCTTGCCTTAGAATATTAACATTGCTTGAGACTCGAGGCCAATTAATCCTGGACTATGATAGGTAACCTGCAAGAATGATGTGCTTGAGTCTCTTGTGAAACTGGATGTGCTTAGCAAATCATTAGAAGTGTAATATGACGATTAAAGATGGAAACATTACTGAGAAGAGCGACTTGAAGCCAGTTTCTTACATGCAAGGTGCAAAGGCTACAATACACACTTTATTAGAGAAGAGGACAGGGAAGACTTTCAAGATATGTAATGCAGAGAAAGGATAGCTATCATACAAAGGACTGGGTAAAGGAAATATATTGAAGATTAAAAAGGTAATATAGGGGCTGTCTTGGTCTGGTCACAGTCTGATACCACAAGCATTGCAATCAATCCAGGTATCGCTTTCTACCATCAGGCTTTGTTAAGATGTGGTACCGTACCTTTATTCATCAGATGTGATCATTTTCAAACAAAATATTTTCTGCCTTTTTGGAAAATCTCTTTGTGATCAATAGCCATGCATTCTTTTTTCCATGGAGAAAAGGTTACAAAGGTTTCACCTTTTTGTCCTTAATTGAGAAAGGGTATTGCTGAGGTGCATCATCCTTCAAAGACAGGTAAAATGTACCACTGCCCATTGCTTTCAATGACTACCTTAAGGTAGACCAACCTTTTAGTTGCCCCAAAGCAGGCTCCCTGCCTAGGAGAGCTTATTAGACATAAAGGCCAACTTCCAATAGGTAAAAATACTTTATAGGGGTGACATAACTTTAGAAAGAACAAAAAAGAAATCCTGTGTAAATTTTTAAGCTCCTCAGAAAATAGCTGTTTTTGGACTCGGAGGTCATTATACCAAATTGATTTTCTTTGTAAAAAATCTGTTACGTCTCAAAATGTTAAATCATTTAATAGAGAATGTTCATCTAATGGATTGTAAGCTTGCCAGAATTTTGTAACAGGTCAGGAATTCTTCTGAAAAGAGGAAAAACAATGTTCTGTATTTTGTTCCTGTGTAATAACCTCATCATTGCCAGAGGAACCTGATATTTGCGGACTGAGGCATTGATGGGCTGTTGACTGAGCAGTCAAAAGTGTAAACATATCTGTAAATTCTGTATATATATTTCACTGAACTGTTGTTATAATGGGGTTGTTCAAAAATTTTAAACAACTTTGTCTATTAATACTGTAAATATATATATAAGAAAAATTAAAACGGCTTTAATTAATGAAACAGGCTGAAACATAATATTCTTGAAATGCCGATTTATAATCCAAGCTTTTTTGTTACTTTATAATTTAGATACTACAGTGGCTGTAAGAATTGTTACTCAGTAAAAAAGAAGGGGTATTTAAGAATACAAAAGTCATATGTATGCACATCAGTGGGTTTGTGTTCAAAGCAACAAGCAAAGTACAGTAGCCCATAGCTCTCAAAATAAGCTTTCACTTCAGCCAACTAGTTAAAAGAAATTGTAACTTTATTTATTACTGCTAGTTGCTGATCCATGTACAGTAACAGCCCAATAAATATTCGCTCTGGGAATAACTTTAATGACCTTGGGTTATCCCGTGCCACTAAATAGTGGAAGTTCAGATAAGGGAGTATACCAAGGTCAGATACCAATGCTACCATATAACTATGACAGATGGGTTCCTGGCAATTCATCTCATATCTCAGTTTAGCTTCTATTATTTACATATATATATATATATATATATATATATATATATATATATATATATATATATATATATATATACAGACTATATTGTCAAAAGTTTTGGGACGTCTGCCTTAATATGCACATGAACTTTAATGGCATCCCAGTATTAGTCTGTAGGGTTCATATTGAGTTGGCCCACCCTTTTGCAGCTATAATAGCTTCAACTCTTCTGGGAAGGCTATCCACAAGGTTTAGGAATGTGTTTATGGGAACATTTGACCATTCTTCCAGAAGAACATTTGTGAGGTCAGACACTGATGTTGGACGAGAAGGACTGGCTCGCAGTCTCTACTCTAATTCATTTCAAAGGTGTTCTATCGGGTTGAGGTCAGGACTCTGTACAGGCTAGTCAAGTTCCTCCACCTCAAACTCGCTCATCCATGCCTTTATGAAGCTTGCTTTGTGCACTGGTCCAAATATTTTGGTGGAGGGGTGATAATGGAGTGGGGTTGTTTTTCAGGCGTTGGGCTTGGCCCCTTAGTTCCAGTGAAGGGAACTCTTGAGGCGTCAGCATACCATTATGGTGTCTATGGTGTGTTTATGGTGTGGTAATAGTTTGGGGATGGCCCCTTCCTGTTCCAACTTGACTGCACACCAGTGCACAAAGCAAGGTCCATAAAGACATGGATGAGCGAGTTTGGGGTGGAAGAACTTAACTGGCCTGCACAGAGTCCTAACCTCAACCCAATAGAACAGCTTTGGGATGAATTAGAGCGAAGACTGTGAGTCAGGCCTTCTTGTCCTGACCTCACAAATGCGCTTCTGGAAGAATGGTAAAACATTCCCATAGACACACTCCTAAACCTTGTGGATAGCCTTCCCAGAAGAGTTAAAGCTGTTATAGCTGCAAAGGGTGGACCAACTCAATATTGAACCCTACAGACTAAGACTGGAATGCCATTAAAGTGCATGTGCGTTTAAAGGCAGGTGTCACAATACTTTTGACAATTATATATTTATATTTATATTTATATATATATATATATATATATATATATATATATATATATATATATATATATATACTTTTTTTTTCGAATGTGGGGGTTTATTTCTCTTGATGTGTAAGGGCTCTTTCACACGGGGCGGATCAATGATGATCCGCCCCGTGAACACCCGCTTGCTCAGCGGGGATCGCTCCGCCGATCCCCGCTGAGCAGGAAGATGACAGCGACGGACTTGTCAGAGCGCCGCTCTCCCCTATGGGGGATCGGATGATGACGGACCGTAGAGTCCGTCGTCACCCGATCTGATCCGAAAACGGATGGAAAAGTAGGGTTTTCCTCCGTTACACTTTTCGGATCGGAGCGGGTCAGATGTCAGCGGACATGTCACCGCTGACATCCAACGCTCCATAGGGATACATGTATGTCCGTTTTTCATCCGAAAACGGAAGGATGAAAAACGGACATACGGATCCTCCGTGCGAAAGAGCCTTAAGTCAGAATTCTTCTTTTTAAGAAAATTAAATCTGATTGGTTACTATGGTTATTACACTTAGCACGTTACCTTTGATCTCTGAACTGTGATCTTTTTTCACAAGTTTTCAACCAGATAAGGCCTTAAAGTGTATTTACACCAGTTCAATTAACTTTTCCTAATTGTTTCCTTTTGTTCTGTTAAATATAAAATTGAAAATGTTTTGTTAAATGTTTGATAGCTGAAAAGAAAACCTGCTGATCCTTTCAGAAAGTGCTGTTCTATGCACTCTGCACTTTTATGTTCTGCACTGTTCTCATCCCTGCACAGTTCACAGTCTGTGAGGTGTACAGAATTCCTCCTTCCTGTGTTATGGAGATGAGGAAAGGGGAAGATGTTCAGTAGTCCACACATTTCCGATCCTAGGGTGACAATGCCGCTTCTCCATAGATACAATGCAGTGAAGGAACATTGTCCCTCTAGGGCAGGAGTTGTGTGGTAACAACACCAGGTGAAAACAAAGAAAAATTATAATTTAAAATGCATCTGCTGTCCATAGGAACCAATTAGATGCTCCTTATTATTCCACCAGCGAACTATTGCAGAGAAAGGAAAAGAAATGAAATAATTATTGTGGGCAAAAGACAGTTCTCCCCATGAACATTCTTAAAAATAAATATCACTGCATGTACTTTTAATAATAGAAATGAACATCTGAGAGAAACTCTTCAAGCTGATCTGTATCAATTTCATAACACAACATCAGAAGTATAAACTCACTTCCAAAGGCTCCAGTAACAATATAAGATAATTGTGACAACAATAAACCTAAGGAAAAATAACTTCTTAAAGGTAATTTTTAGTGGTGTTCTACATATTTTCTGTTAAAATTAATTAAGAGAAAATTGACATATATGAAACACTACTTATTAGTATTTTATTAGGTTAAACAAATAGAAATATTCCTGTTGATTTGCCTAAAAACCAGTGAGCTCCTAGCTTCCTGCTTGACAATACACTTTTGTTGCTTCAGTGCAATCCCAAGTAGCGTTATCAGCCCAGTTCTATCATATTGGACTACAGAATACCTCCCCTTTTACTCACCTCCATAATTTATGGGAAGGTGTATTTAAGTCCAAGGGAGAACTGAAAACACTGCTTGGAACTACAGTACAGCAGAGGCACTGTCAGCCCAAACAAGAGGTTAGGAGCTCTTTGGCAACATCAACAGGTATCATTCTGTATTTACAGCAATTTTAATAAAGCATGGGGACACGTGCATGCATTGCAAAAACATACTGAATGTGTTTCTTTCTTTTATTTTTTTTTTGCCCAGACATACAATTTAATTGTTCGCTTTGAGAAAAAAGAAAGTTCTTCAGTCATAACATAAGAAGTACTACAACCCCTTTAGTGGTAGCAAAAGGGGTTATATCACAGGCTACATATATAAGAAGGGTTGGGACTTTGAGTGAGGCATGTATGATGTGGCTAATAAAAATGGTCATTGTAAAAGAGTATATGTATTGTCTTAGACATTGAGTGCCATAACATATAGCATACATACAAATATTGTAGACACATCAATAATATTTTGCAAACCATGTGTAGAGATAGAAACAACAACATCACATGATGTATAGTAAAAAGGACTGTCCTCCATTAATGGGATCACTATAAGAGCAAGATGTAAGAAGTTAACTGAAAAACCAGGCATATGAAGCCATCTGAATAAACACTGTGTATCTGTGTAAGTCAGACGCATTTTATGAACTGATACCATGCTCCAGGGGCGGATGCATCATTGTTCTACAAAAAGATATAAGCATATCAATGTGATCTAATCGTAAACTCAAAGAAGAGAAAAATATAAAAATGGATAAAGAGAAGGTAAAATACCTGTCCCTTTAAAAACTCACATGTCGGCTGAATGTAGGACATGAAAAGCTAGCGAGCATGGGCCATTTGGAATGTCTGTTCTGGGAGCTATGGACGAAACCGGTTGTGACGAAACCGGTCGGGTTTAGGCATAATTTTCCTGTCATCGTGTTTGGATTGAGCTAATGTTTCCTCTTGCTGTGGAAGATTTTTCATTTTTAATGCAATGGCATGTCAGTGCATTACTTGAATAAAGCCCAACCTTAAGGATTTTACACTATTTTGGGGTTTATCTCTTTGCTGACATATCCCACTGAGCTCCATGATCTAAGACTAGAGGAACATTGATTTCCATGTGAAGGTTGGATGACCCCCTCTCTTCTTTCTGATGCAGAGGAGTGACCGTGGATGGAGCATATGAGATATAGGAGCCCCTTTTGACCCCCCGTAATAGTTGGTCAACACTCTCTGCTAAGAGTACATTCAAATTCATGGTGGTGTTTTTTTTCACAAGGTGGAGGAACTGAGTGAACAAGAACTTCTGCACCTGGTGCCATATTGAGGACACATGGACTGAACTCATTTGATTTAATTAATTTTATTCATTTATTTATTCATATGCCTGTTTTTTCAGTTTACTTTTTACATCTTGCCCTTATAGAGATCCGATTGATGGAGGACAGTCCTTTTTACTATACATCATGTGATATTGTTGTTTATATCTCTACACATGGTTTGCAACATATTATTGATGTGTCTACAGTATTCGTATGTATTCATTGTTGTATGCTATATGTTATGGCACTCAATATGGAAGACAATAAATATACTTATTTACAATGACCATTTTGATTAGCCATATCATAGATACCTCACTCAAAGTCCCAACCCTTCTCACATATGTACCAGATACAGGGATGGAGATGCATGGCCCCATGAGTCTCATTCAAAGTCCAAAAATCCCCCTTTTGCTAATATCACAGGCTAAAGAATGCTTAATGGCTGTAACTGCTGTTGCAGTAGCATGTAAATACAGCAACATTGTTAAAATGGGCAAATCCACCACCCGCAGTATTTCTAACCATTATTATTATTATTATTATTATACAGGATTTATATAGCGCCAACTGTTTACGTAGCGCTTTACAACTTGAGGGTAGACAGTACAAATTCAATACACTTTGATACAGTAGGAATCAGAGGGCCCTGCTCCTTAGAGCTTACAATCTAAGAGGGAAGGTCAAAAGATACAAGAGGTAATAACTGTGGGTGATGTGCTGATTGAGAAGATAAATGTACAGTTGTTAGGTGGGGGCCAGATAGGCTTCTCTGAAGAGATGAGTTTTCAGGGATCGTCTGAAAGTGGATAAAGTAGGAGAAAATCGGACGGATTGGGGTAGAGCATTCCAGAGGATGGGGGAGGCTCCGGAGAAGTCCTGAAGGCGAGCATGGGATGAGGTGACAAGGGAGTTAGAGAGCAGGAGGTCTTGGGAGGAGCGAAGAGAACGATTAGGTTGGTATTTTGTGACTAGGTTAGAGATGTAGCTGGGGGCCAGGTTGTGGATGGCTTTGTAAGTTATAGTTAGTATCTTGAATTTAATTCGGTGACTGAGTGGCAGCCAATGGAGGGATTGGCAGAGGGGTGTAGCAGACGCTGAGCCGTTTGTGTGGTGGATGAGCCTGGCAGCAGCGTTCATGACGGACTGAAGTGGGGATAGCCTATTTAGAGGTAAACCAATGAGGAGGGAGTTGCAGTAGTCGAGGCGGGAGATGACCAGGGAGTGGATTAGAAGCTTTGTGGTGACATTGGTTAGGAAGGGGCGTATCTTGGAGATGTTGCGGAGATTGAGGCGGCAAGCTTTGGATAGTGATAGAATGTGGGGTCGAAAGGTTAGTTCAGAGTCCAGGATTACACCTAGGACCCTGGCGTGGGGAGATGGGTTGATAGTTGAGCCGTTGATATTGACAGGGAAAGCAGGGGAAGTGGCACCTGAGGGAGGAAATATCATGAGCTCGGTTTTGGATAGGTTGATTTTGAGGAGGGGATGTGACATCCAGGCTGATATGTCTGCTAGTAAGTTGGTAATGCGTGAGGAGACAGATGGAGAGAGCTGGGGGGATGGAGAGATAGATTTGGGTGTCATCAGCGTAGAGATGATATTGAAAGCCATGGGAGGCAATCAACTGACCCAAGGAGGTGGTGTAGATTGAGAAAAGGAGAGGTCCAAGAACAGAACCTTGGGGGACCCCAACGGAAAAAGGAAGAGGAGAGGAGGAAGAAGAGTTGTAAGTGACACTGAAGGAGCGGTGTGATAGGTAGGATGAGAACCAGCGAAGAGTACAGTCACGGAGACCAAAGGAGTGGAGTTTTTTGAGGAGGAGGGGGTGGTCCACTGTGTCAAAGGCAGCAGAGAGATCCAGGAGAAGTAGTACAGAATAGTGTCCATTGGCTTTAGCCATTAGTAGGTCATTTGAGAGTTTAAGGAGAGCAGTTTCCGTGGAGTGTTGAGGGCGAAAACCGGACTGGAGGGGATCTAGAAGTTTATTCATGGTCAGATGGTCGCTTAGTCGGTTGTAGACCAGTCTTTCAAGAAGTTTGGAGGAGGAGAGTAAGGAGATTGGACGTAAGTTGTTGAGATTGGTGGGATCCAGTGAGGGCTTTTTTAGTATGGGGATGACTAGCGCATGTTTTAGAGAGTTTGGGAAGATGCCACAGGAGAGGGAGAGGTTGAGAATGTAGGTTAGAGAGTGTAGAATTGAATCAGAGGGTGAGCGTAGCATTTGCGAGGGAACAGGATCCAGGGGGCAAGTGGTTAGATGGGTGCTAGATAAAAGTTTAGCAACCTCAGGTAATAGTAGCAGGGTTGAATGAGGGAAGTAATGATTGTATCTGTGGACATGGGGTGTTGCATGGGGGAGGTTTTTGCGCATTGGTGATCTCCTCATGAATTGTATCAATCTTAGTTTTGAAGTGATTGGCAATCTCCTGGGCAGTGAGTGAGTTGGTGGGTGGAGGCAGTGGAGGACAGAGTAGAGTATTGAAGGTAGAGAAGAGTTGAAGTGGACTGGATGAGTGTGATAAAGTAGGTCTGTTTGGCAGTGTGAAGGCAGGAGTAGTATTTTAGGAGGGCAGATTTATATTGTGTGAAGTCTTCCTGGGTCTTAGTCTTATGCCACAGGCGTTCAAGAGCGCGGCTATGTTTTCTGAGACTTCTGGTGTCATCTGTTTGCCAGGGTTGTAGCAGTCGGGGCCTAATTCTGCGTGTAGTGAGGGGGGCAAGCTTGTCTAGGGAGGAAGACAGTGAGCTGTTGTAGATGAAAGTAGCTTAGTTGGGGCAGGACAGAGGTGAGATTTTGTCATAGAGGTGATCAGTAGCGGAGTAGAGAAGAGAAGGGTTGAGGTGGCGAAGGTTTCTACGGGTAACCGTTAGGCGGTTGGAGGGAGAAGAGGTGGAAGACAAGGAGAGAGCAAAACTAATAAGGTGGTGATCAGAGAGTGGGAGTGGATTGTTGGAAAGGTTGCACGGAGTGCACAGATAGGAGAAGGCAAGGTCAAGGGTGTTGCCGTTGGAGTGGTTAGAAGCCTGTATCCATTGCTTCAGGTCAAGCGATGAGGTGAGACTGAGAAGTTTAGAAGTAATAGTAGTGTTAGTGTTAACAGAGATGTTGAAGTCCCCAAGAATGATTGTGGGGATTTCAGCAGAGAGAAAGTAGGGTAGCCAGGCAGAGAAGTCATCAAGAAAGGCTGATACTGGTCCAGGGGGCCGGTAGATGACAGCAATTCTTAGAGAAATGGGAGAGATCAGAGACGAATGCAATGTACCTCAAAAGAGGAGAGTGTCAGAGAGGGAGGTGGGTGAAGTACCTGATAGGTGCTGCATGGGGCTAGAAGGATTCCCACTTCACCTCCCTTCCGTCCACTTGGTCTGGGGGAGTGAGTCCAGAGAAGGCCCCCATGGGAGAGGGAAGCAGGAGAAATAGTGTCCGATTCATGAAGCCAGGTTTCAGTAATGGCAAGTAGGTTAAAGGAATTTGTGATAAAGAGGTCGTGAAGGGCGGTGAGTTTGTTGCAGACAGAACGTGCATTCCACAAGGCACAGGAAAGGGGGGGGCTGGTTTTGGAAAGAGGAATAGAGACCAAGTTCTGTGGGTTGCGGCTCCTGCCAGAGGGTGTAGGGGGATGGGAGCGATGGACAAAGACAGATGATGGTGGCCCAGGGTTTGGGGATATGTCACCAGAGATTAGGAGAAGCAGGAGGGTGAGGGAGGTAATGTGGGAATGTGATTTATGTGAAGGGGCATGTCTCATAGTACTGGAGATTTTATCAGTGTATGGATGTAGAATGAGCAAGAGTTGGTAGGAGCAGTAGTAGGGAGAAGACAGAAGGCAGGGGGATATGTATAAGCAGGCGGGTGGAGAGGGGGTTGAAGGTAAGAGAGTTTGAGGAGAGAGGACAGGAGTGTCAGAAGCAGTGGTAGAGCATGCATGTTACAGAGTGGAAGGAGAGCTTATTAGAGAGACGGGTCACCTGCAGTCTGTTAGGTGCTTTCCAGTGCAGATTGCTGTATTTGTTTGCTTCGTGCAATCGCTGAAGTGCAGAGATTGAAGTGCATATCACTTGTAGAAAGAATCACTTAGAGAAAGAAGCCATTGCAATGTGCACCCCGAGCAATGTGCTCACCCCTTAAGGATGCTCAAATATATACTGTTATAAGGGTGGGGTTGAAGTTCGTTAATTAATCATGAGTGACTATAAGAATGCCTAACAATCAAAGTGGACTTTTTGCTTCTAAAGTCAGAAAAGCAAAAAGGCCAGAGGCCAAGATAAGATCAACACATAAAACTTAGGTAAGACAGTCCAGAGCAACAAATAATGTCATGGTTGTGCACACAAGGCAATAGAAAGAGAAGGCCACATACCAACACATACACACAGAGACAGCAAGCAGATCCCAATTTCAGTTAACGGTGGAAGATGTGGTTTAGCTGACACATACCAACACATACACACAGAGACAGCAAGCAGATCCCAATTTCAGTTAACGGTGGAAGATGTGGTTTAGCTGACACATACCAACACATACACACAGAGACAGCAAGCAGATACCAATTTCAGTTAACGGTGGAAGATGTGGTTTAGCTGACACATACCAACACATACACACAGAGACAGCAAGCAGATCCCAATTTCAGTTAACGGTGGAAGATGTGGTTTAGCTGACACATACCTGTAAAGAGACAGAGAAGGAATGATCAGGTGAGGCAGAACTTAATGCAGAGATTGAAGTGCATATCACTTGTAGAAAGAATCACTTAGAGAAAGAAGCCATTGCAATGTGCACCCCGAGCAATGTAACCATCTATTATTTGACAGACAGCCCATAAAAAGGTAAAGGTCTGACTATAAAATCTACTGAAGACGATCTGCACCATTAACAAAAAGAGAGTAAAAACAGCATCTGTTCATTGACATGAAGAATGCACAGTTTTTTCCTGCTGTCTGTTGAGAATAATGAGTATTTTATAAAAACACATAAACCTTAAGCCTGGGTTCACACTGCAGCATGGAGCGGCTCACGGCAGGGGTCCGGTGCGTCCCTGTTCACCGTTTCAGGTCTGATTTCCGCCCGATGTTTGGCTGAAATCAGACCTGAAATGGACCAGAAGATGCACAGGACTCGTGTGCAATTCACACCAGAGCTGCTCCAGAGATGTATGAACCGGCTCCATAGAGAGTCGGTCACAATCTTCTGACATGCGAATTGGATGCAGGGAAACCAATAGTGTGAACCCAGCCTAAAGTGACCTTTGGGTCAGGCTATGGACATTCAAGTGTTTGCAGATTTGAAACAAGCATCACATGAGCTTTGAAACATTCCCTTACTGAGCTCTGTAACTGCAGGCACTGTGAAACAATTCATCCTCAAAGATTACATCAGGAGCACTATAGTCAGTTCTTTCAGAAGTCCATCTACCACCTGTAAGATTTAGTATGTTCCCCAAACCTTATTCTAATTCTACAAATTCATCCAGACTATTTATTCTAAAACACAGTAATGCCCCAGTAATAATCCTCATTACTACAGTTTATGATTCTTATGATTGACTTTCAAATAATAACAGGACAACCAACAATGCAATGTATACTTACTTTGATTACAATGCAAGTGTTTTTGTACATTCCTTTAAGGAGCTCCTGTATATTGAACTCAGATTACCATCACTTTATTTTGCTTGTTAATCACATCTATTTATGATCCTATTCTATAAAGATGAAAATAATTAAATAATTGCCATTTGTAGCTTTCCCAGGGGAAATGGAAATGCATTCACAAGAGTATCCTAATGCAGTTAAATGAATTTGTAATTTGATTTTAAGACAGGGAAGAGGTTGAGAGAGAGAGGAGGAGAGAGAAATCAAAAGCTGTTATATGAACAGATAGCTACAGACTAAGAGAATGGAATGTTTTAAAGTCATATTAACTTAACTGGTTTTATTTACATTTATGGTTGGATAAGGTAAAATAATGACAGATTAATTTATCATAATGTCTATTAAGCTGTGACAACATACTGAAGAGTCCATAATAACTTACAGAAAAATGTTAGCCTTCTATATGCACCAATCAGTAATTCATGTGTAACAAAACTGTCCGAATGCAAAATTAACTTTGCTAGTCATGGGAAACACATCATTTGAGGCTTAGTTTTAAATCTGGAAATACAGTAACAGTGAGTTCATAAATACATAACATACATAATATATAACAATAACATACATACATAATATATAACATCCCTCCAAATTGTTGAGTTTAGGTGTTTCCAGGGAAGGGTACTGCCTAAAATGTAGGCTCAGCTTTTCACAAAAAATGAAAAGGTGAACATTGTACTCCCTCGCCACTCCCCCCCTTGTTCTTCGCTGCACTTGCTCCATGACGGATGAGTTGTCACTGCCTACGCAGCTGGTGCAGGAGTCCCAGGGAATTTACCCGGTCCTGGGATTTGGTGAAAGGTCAAATTAGAATCACTCTGATCCATTCTAGAAGCTCTAAGGAAAGATGGCGAAGAAGAGCAAGGTTTTCAAATCACATGACTACTGCACTGGTGGCATTGACAGTGAGAGTTAATCATCCGTTTTTGTGGAAAGGTGAACTTACACTTAAAGAAATGTACAAAATCTAAAATAAAAAACATGTACGGCAAAAAAATGGAGTATATACTCACCAATCCTGGTGCCCATTCCTCAAATCTTTGCTCTATTCTGGAGCTGCGTCCAACTAAAAATCTTCTTGGAGTGTTATATCATTACTGTGTGGTTCAAGGCAGGGCTGTAGATAAGGGAGTACTACTGGTCCTCCAGTATGGGGCCCAGGCCACAGGAGGGCCCAGGCAGCAGGGTAAATCGGATGTGGGCTGGGAGGATGATCTGCATAGCAGGGGGGCAATTACTGGAACTGATCCCCCTGTATGGCTCTCTCTACAGCAGCTGAAAGCGGGCTTCTTCTCCACTCACTCCCGCCGGATTTCAGCTGCTGCAGAGAGAGCCATACAGGGGATCGGTTCCAGTAATTGCCTCCTTTGCTGCAACGATCACCCTCCCTGTGAACCATTCATTTCCCCCTGCTGTCCAGGCCCCCTGTGTGCCCCACACCCCTGCAGGACTGCCGGCTTCCCCCTCTCCTTCCCGCCGGCAGCTGCAAGTACACAATAGGATCCTTCAGGATGAAGAGTGGGGGAAGGGTCTCGTAAATATTTAATATTTACCATCCCCTTTCTTTCCTAAATAAACACAATGAGTGATCCCTTTCAATCACTAACTTTGTTCATTCATAACTGAAGCGTACTAAACCATGTTTATTTGAGGGGGCTATCGGGTTGGCTGTATGGGACCCCATGGTTTCAAACAAAAGCCCTGGTCCAAGGACATAAGAGTTGGCTAATAAAACCAGGCAACTTACACACTCGGAAGTGTGTTGGATGTGAAGGGTTTATTGCTGTGCAATAATGCAAGATTATTGAATGCAAGAACAGCATTCATCACTAGGACATGTTGTACAATTGTACATTTCTAACATTGTGGCAACAGTTTGGGAGATGCCCTTTTCTGATTCAAGGTAGATTTATAAATACATAATTTGACAACATTAGTGTGGAGGATGGCAAGTAGCCTGCACAAAGCCTTGACCTCAACCCTGTCTGACACCTTTGGGATGAATTTGAAATCAGAACCTGAATTCATAAATGCGACTTTAGCTAAATGGGCACAAATCTTGTGAAATTCCTTCTGTGAAGATTGGAGACTGTTATGGCTGCAAAATGTTGCCCAGCTCTATATTAATGTCCATTGTTCTGAAATAAGATAGCCAACAAGCTTATGTAGGTGTTAAGGTCAAATGTGTCTACAAACATTTGGCCATATGTGTAGGTGTCATTTAAATTGTGCCTATTTATATTTGATGTAGCTTGTGCATAGGAACACCACATACATTTCTGATATTCTTGCATCTTCTTTACCATAATCAAGTAAAGAGTATTTTGGAGGAAAATTTATAAAAATTAGAATCTGGATATCAGAAAAAAATTAGTATAACATTTTTACAATGTAATACACTTATACCAATAAGTGCCCAAGGCACTTTCTGAAAGTATCTATATATGCAGCACAGTCTGAAGTAAGAACATGAAGTTTATAGTTGGACGCTTCTCAAAATGTCAAATTATCCCACCAATCTATAAGTAAGTCCTGCTCTCATGACCCCACTCGTTGCTGGGTATTCTCAAAAGTAGGACAAACTTTTTGAGGTGGGTATGGATGTTTGTATCCCCAATATTGTTTAATATAACCAAGCCTTAATTCAGGTATTTATTTCTGCTGATATCGATCATTGTGCATTTGTACACTTCAGTCCATTAAAATCAGTCCATCTGAGTCTGTCCATTCCAGTCTATGTCCAATGATGTATGTCAAGTCAAGAAAAAGTATGGGCTTCTGGATCATCTAATCTGTTTGTTATATTGGTGCTGGTTCAAAGGAGATTGTTTTTTAGGTAGCTTTCCAAGGAGTCACGGCCATAGCTTGGCACATTTCTTGGGTGCAAACTCATATGTAAGGAGGAAAGTATCAGAAACATATTTGTCCAGAAAGTGATTTAATTATAGTCACATCTTGTAAAAAGCCAACGTGTTTTGGGGGTTCAAAGGGTTCTTCTTGATCAGAGCTTGGTGAGTGTTGAAGACAATATGGCAATTCCTGGACTATAACATGGCAGGGTAACATAATGTATGTCAATCTGTTTCTATTCCCCACAGCCAATGTTCATCAGTGTATGTCAGTCTGGGGTTGATTTACCAAATCTGGAGAGTGCAAAATCTGGTGCAACTATGCATGGTAGACAATAAGCTTCTAACTTCAGCTTGTTCAATTAAGCTTTGATAAAAAAAATTGGAAGCTGATTGGTTTCTATGCAGAGCTGCACCAGATTTTGCACTCTCCAGTTTTAGTAAATCAACCCCTTTGTGTCTGCCTCTCACAGGTTATATTCATCAGTGTCTCCCAGACTGTGTTTATCCATCACAGTCCATCCATGTCTGTCTGCCTCAGTCTATTAGCCTCTGTGCATTCATCCCAGTCTATGTTCTGTTATTGTCTATCAGTCTGTGTCTGTCAGTCTTTAACCACTTGCTTACTAGGCACTTAAACCCCCCTCCTATCCAGACCAATTTTCAGCTTTCGGCGCTGACGCACTTTGAATGACAATTGCGCGGTCATACAACACTGTACCCAAAATAAATTTTTATCATTTTTTCACCACAAATAGAGCTTTCTTTTGGTGGTATTTGATCACCTCTGCGGTTTTTACTTTTTATTAAAAAAATGTAAAAAACTGAATTTTTTTTTTTTTAAAGTTTATTTTTTTATATTTTGTTATAAAAAAATTTAAACGGGTAATTTTTCTCCTTCATTGATGTACGCTGATGAGGCGGCAGTGATGGGCACTGATAGGCGGCAGTGATGGGCACTGATGGGTGGCAGTGATGGGCACTGATGGGTGGCAGTGATGGGCAGCACTGGCAGGTGGCACTGATTGGCACTACAGGTGGGCATTGATAGGGGGTACTTGTGGGCATTGATAGGTGGCACTTGTGGGCACTGTTAGGTGGCACTGTGGGCACTGTTAGGTGGCACTGTGGGCACTATTTGGTGGCACTGTGGGCACTATTAGGTGGCACTTTTATTGGGCACTGATGAGGCAGATGTCCCTCACATCCGATCCGGTGAACGGCTTTTTTTTCTACTTGCGCTGTCAGCGTGAGTAAAAAAAAAAAACGATTACCGATCTTTTGTTTACATCATGTGATCAGCTGTCATTGGCTGACAGCTGATCACATGGTAAGGGGCCGGGACCGGCCCCTTACACAGATCGGTGATCAGCCGAGTCTCAGTGACTCGGTGATCACAACGCGCCTGGCGCGCGCCCTGCAGGGCGCGCGCAGGGAGCGTGCACAGGGGAGGCCGTCATATGACGGCCTCCCGGGAATGTAGGTCCGCGCTGTAGCCGTCATTCGGCTATAGCGCGGATGCCAGATGGTTAAAACTGTGAATCTTTTGCATTTATATATACTGAACTTAGCCTTCAGTACATGTACTGTATCTGAAAATGGAAGTCTTTAATGAATCCTCACATGCCTATAAATTATAAGAACCTTGTTTATCATTTCAGGGACGTTTTCTTTCACTTCCTGTCTCTGTTGCAGTGGTCACCGGGACAGAAAGTAAAGTAAAAGCTTCCCAATGAAGGTTTTGACAGCCAGAAAGGTCACATCTGCATCCCCATTGGATATATTTTCCCTCATTTTCTCTGTGACCACCATAATTGGAACAGAAAGAAAAGGGAATCTTTCCCAGTAGCAATATGCACCGTAATAAAATATCTTAACAAAATATGTTAGCCAACAGAGTATTTTTTAACCTCTTTTATTATATTTATATTGTTATGTTTTAGAAAAGGCAATCAGAACAGTATATCCTTATATTACCACCTGTTAAAAACCGTTAACATGACAGTTATACAAGCGCAGATATATGTACATTGGTATACAGTATCTCACAAAAGTGAGAACACCCATCATATTTTTGTAAATATTTTATTATATCTTTTCATGTGACAACACTGAAGAAATTTACAATGTAAAGTAGTGAGTGTACAGCTTGTATAACAGTGTAAATGTGCTGTCCCATCAAAATAACTCAACACACAGCCATTGATGTCTAAACCTCTGGCAACAAAATGTGAAAATGTCCAAATTGGGCCCAATTAGCCATTTTCCCTACCTGATGTTATGTGACTCATTAGTGTTACAAGGTTTCAGGTGTGAATGGGGAGCAGGTGTGTTAAATTTGGTGTTATCGCTCTCACTCTTTCATACTGGTCACTGGAAGTTCAACATGGCACCTCATGGCAAATAACTGTCTGAGGATCTGAAAAAAAAGAATTGTTGCTCTACATAAAGATGGCCTAGGCTATAAGAAGGGTCTCATTATTGCCAAGACCCTGAAACTGAGCTGCAGCATGGTGGCCAAGACCATACAGTGGTTTAACAGGACAGGTTCAACTCAGAACAGGCCTCGCCATGGTCGACCAAAGAAGTTGAGTGCATGTGCTCAGCGTCATATCCAGAGGTTGTCTTTGAGAAATAGACGTATAAGTGCTGCCAGCATTGCTGCAGAGGTCGAAGGGGTCTGGGTTCAGCCTGTCAGTGCTGAGACCGTACGCCGCACACTGCATTAAATTGGTCTGCATGGCTGTCGTCCCATAAGAAAGCATCTTCTAAAGATGATGCACAAGAAAGCCCGCAAACAGTTTGCTGAAGACAAGCAGACTAAGGACATTAATTATTTGGAACCATGTCCTGTGGTCTGATGAGACCAAGATAAACTTATTTGGTTCAGATGGTGTCAAGCGTGTGTGGCGGAAACAAGGTGAGGAGTACAAAGACAAGTGTGTCTTGCATACAGTCAAGCATGGTGCTGGGAGTGTCACGGTCTGGGGCTGCACGAGTGCTGCCGGCACTGGGGAGCTACAGTTCATTGAGGGAACCATGAATGCCAACATGTACTGTGACATACTGAAGCAGAGCATGAACCCCTCTCTTCGGAGACTGGCCCGCAGGGCAGTATTCCAACATGATAACGACCCCAAACACACCTCCAAGACGACCACTGCCTTGCTAAAGAACTGAGGGTAAAGGTGATGGACTGGCCAAGCATGTCTTCAGACCTAAACCCTATTGAGCATCTGTGGGGCATCCTCAAACGGAAGGTGGAGGAGCGCAAGGTCTCTAACATCCAGCAGCTCCGTATTATTCATCCTGGAGGAGTGGAGGAGGACTCCAGTGGCAACCCGTGAAGCTCTGGTGAACTTCATGTCCAAGAGGGTTAAGGCAGTGCTGGAAAATAATGGTGGCCACACTTTGGGCCCAACTTGGACATTTTTACTTAGGGGTGTACTCACATTTGTTGCCAGCAGTTTAGACATGAATGGCTGTGTGTTGAGTTATTTTGATTGGACAGCAAATTTACACTGTTATACAAGCTGTACACTCACTACTTTACATTGTAGCAAAGTGCCATTTCTTCAGTATTGTCACATGAAATTATATAATAAAATATTTACAAAAATGTGAGGTTGTACTCACTTTTGTGAGATACTGTATATACATTGAGAGGCCAAAAGAAGTAACACTATGTTTCAATTTTACAAATCCTACCCAGGCACAGTTTCACCTAAACAAAATTAGGTGACAAAACACTGGATGGCATTGAAAAAAACAGAATGTGCACGTCAATGCCTTAAGAAAGGAATTTAAATGACTGCTAAACACTGGCTCTCATATTGAACTTATTGTCATGAATATGCAGTAGTGTTTGTCTCTCAGCTTGCTTCTCCTCCATGTGTTCACCTTTAAAGGCCAGCCTCTATCAGAGAACTCTATATTAACCTGTGCACTGCAAGCCAGCCCTGCTGATCAACTTTGTGTGTTTAGCTTTCATGTGCAACTTCTACATCTGATTCCAGTTACCGAACTTGGCTTGTTCTCAACTATCCCTGCCTGTATATTCATGACAGTACCCCCCCTCTTACGAGGCCTCCCCCTTCCCCGCCTGGGCCCAGGTTTAGAGGGGAACTTCAGATGAAACTTCCTCAACAGACGAGTTGCAAAGACCTCAGATGCAGGGATCCAAGACCTCTCCTCAGGACCAAACCCTTTCCAATGCACGAGGTACTGAAGAATGCCTCTACAGAGTTGGAAATCCAGAATTTGACTAACCTCATACTCCTAATTATCCTCAGAGACTGGCGCTGTAGTAGGGAGAGGACGAGAGAACTTACTGAGGACTAAAGGCTTCAGAAGGGCAACATGGAAGTATTTAGCGATTTTGATGTTTTTTGGAATCTAGAGTTTGAAACAAACCGGATTCAGTTTAGAAGTTATAGTGTATGGACCAATGAATCTTGGAGCAAACTTCAGAGAAGGAACTTGGAGCTTGATGTTCCTGGTGGAGAGCCAGACTTTGTCCCCTGGCTGAAGAGAAGGCGGTTTACGCCTGCGGCGGTCGGCAAAGCCTTTGAAATTGTCACCAGCTGCCCGCAGGGAATCATGAACGTTACCCCAAATAGAACTGAAAGCCTTCTGAGCCATAGCCAAAGCTGGAATATCTGGAGAACAGGTCATGGGAAGAGGAAGTTGAGAGTGTTTTTCATAAACTGTGAAAAAGGGTGTTCTCTGCGAACTGGTATTTACATGATGGTTATGAGAGAATTCTACCCATGGGTGTAGAGAGGACCAATCGTCATGATGAGCAGAGACTAGGGTGCGAAGAAAGACCTCTAACTCCTGATTAACCCTCTCAGTCTGTCCATTGGATTGAGGGTGGTAAGAAGAGGAAAAATCCAAGACAATATTGAGGGATTTGCAAAAGGCTCTCCAAAAACGAGACGTAAATTGAACACCACTGTCGGAAACAATATGAGAAGGAACCCCATGGAGGTGGAAAATTTCTTGAACAAAGATGGGAACCAAGGCAGGAGCAGAAGGAAGGCCAGGAAGAGGAACAAAATGAGCCATCCTGGAGAACCGATCGATTACCACCCAAATGACTGTATTATTCTCTGACAGTGTAAGATCTGTGATAAAATCCATGGCAACGTGAGACCAGGGCTCCTTAGGAATGGGCAAGGGCTTGAGAAGACCAGCAGGGGCTTGTGTGGAGGATTTAGACTGAGCACAGACATGACAAGCCTTAACGTAGTCTTTGACATCCAAACAGAGATTAGGCCACCAGTAGTGATGACTGTTGAGCAGGAAGGATCGGAGGAACCCAGCATGACCTGCCACCTTGGAATCATGTCCCCAATGAAGGATCTTAGCTCAGTGGGGACAAAGGTCTTGCCAGGAGGAATTTTTGACTCCGGGTGGTAGAATGAGCAACAATGCATGAGGTCGGAACGATCAGCTCAGGTTCAGGGGTGGACTCCAAAGTGTCAAATGACCTATAGAGCGCATCCGCCCGACCGTTGCAGGAACCAGGTTTGTACGTAATGGTGAAATTAAAATGGAAAAAGAAGAGACTCCACCTGGCCTGTCAGGGATTCAGACGTTTAGCATTCTGTAGATACTGTAGACTTTTTGTGATCAGTAAAGATCGTTATGGAGTGAGGGGAACCCTCCAAGAGATGACGCCACTCCTCTAACGCCAATTTAATTGCGAGAAGTTCCCGATCACCGATGGCATAATTTCTCTCTGCCTGAGAAAAATTTTTGGAGAAGAACGCACATGGTTGACGTCTCTTCTCAAAGAATTGAAGAAGCACAGCTCCCACCCCAATTGAAGAAGCGTCCACTTCAATAAAAAATGGGTCCCCAGGATTTGGTCTCCTCAAGAGAGATCCAGAAACAAAGGCCTCTTTTAGGTCGTGAAACACAGAGACAGCTTCGAGAGACCAGTCTTTGGCATTCGCAATAATTTGTGAAGCCAAGAAAGCACTGTGTGGCCTTGAGGCTAGCAGGAAGAGGCCAGTTGGAAATGGCCAAGACCTTTCCAGGATCCATACGAAGACCCAAACTTGAGACAAAGCATCCCAGAAACAGGACCTCAAAACATTCAAAGGAACATTTCTCCAGTTTGGCATAGAGAATATTCTCTCTAAGGCGCTGAAGTACAGTGCGGACATGGTTTCTGTGAACAAGCAGATTTTTCCAAAAGATGAGAATGTCATCCAGATAGATGTGAACAAACTGGTACAGCAGATCCCTGAAAATTTCATTGACAAAGTTTTGAAATACAGCTGGGGCTTTACACAAAAAGGCATAACCAGGTATTCTTAATGCCCGTCTCTAGTGTTAAATGCAGTTTTCCATTCATCGCCTTCCCGTATTCGAATGAGATTGTATGCACCTCTGAGATCCAACTTGGTGAAAATGGAGGCACCCTTCAAACTGTCAAATAGCTCAGATATTAGGGGTAAGGGGTATCGAATTTTGATAGTCACCACGTTTAAACCTCGATGCAGGGTCTCAAGGTACCATCCCTTTTGGCAATGAAGAAGAACCCTGCTCCTGCAGGCGATGAGGATTTCCAGATGAAACCTCTCTCTAGATTCTTGGCTACATACTCAGACATGGCCTGGGTCTCTGGGATGGACAGAGGGTAGGTACGACCCCAGGACAGAGTTGCTCCAGGGACAAGGTCAAAAGCACAGTCAAGAGACCTGTGGGGAGGAAGCACCTCAGCTGATTTCTTACAGAACACATCCCGGTAATCGCTGTATGCAGCGGGAAGATCAGAAGATACAGATATGGTAGCAACCGGAAGTCTCTCCTTGGGGGCCTCCTTGAGAAGACAGGACGAGAAATATGAGGGACCCCAAGCAAGGATCTGCCCAGAGACCCAGTCCACATGTGGAGAGTGGAGCTGTAGCCAAGGAAGGCCCAATACAATGGGGGTAGAGGCCTTGGGTAGAATAAGGAAGGAAATCCACTCCTGGTGGAGTATCCCTACCGACATTCTAATAGGTAGCATCTGGAAGCAGATAGGGCCCCCTGGGAGAACAGTGCCATCAATTGCCGAGACTACAAGTGATGTAGTGAGGGGTGAAAGGGTAAGCTTCATAGAAGAAGCAGTTCTCCAGTCTATAAAATTGCCGGCAGCCCCTGAATCCAGATATGCCAGGATCGATTGGGGAGAAGTGCCTACATGAAGGAACACCGAAAGAAGAAGACCAGCTTGTGCAGTAGTCGCCCCGATCTTTGGCTTATCTCCTTACTATCTCTCGGTATCCTGGACTGCTGCTTCCTCTCTATTCTCCTGTAGCCTACTGTGAGCGTAAGCTGGGAGACCCTGAGGCCGTGACCTGGAGCCAGTTGCAGCGCAGTCCATCCTAACCACTAGAAGCTCTGGTGAACACCTGCTGGCTCTTAGACTCTGCACCCTGGGGAATCTTATGCTCTAGCTCCTAGCGCATGAGAAAACCTGCTCTGTGTGCATTGTGGTGCCATTCATTTTCATGACACCCCAACACACCTTACCAATGCACCCATGTTGCAACATACAGTAGCACACTACCATGAAACAATAGTGTATGCACCTTTTTTTGGTGTGTTTCGGTGCATTAAGCAACCCGGTCAAATGAATAGGCTACCTTAAAGGAGCACACGTTAACATATGGCATAATACAACAGAGTTCTAGACCTTCTTCAGTCTAATTAAAAAGGGTTGGCTGAAGTCTCACTTAAAAGAACACAAAGAAATAAGCTATGGCTGGGGTGGTTTAAAGCTACAGTTTGCTTGTAGTTGTCATAGGCTAAGAACTCTTTTGGAAACTATAATGCACACAATAAAACATTTATTCTAATACCATATTTACTGTTTTATCTCAAGTTATATTTTAAAGTTATATTTTAAATTAATAAAGTCATGTCATATACGAGTATTTAGTGTCTATTCTTTTAATTTTTTAAACACACCAGCAGGTGAAATGGTTTGTATTACCACTATATGTAGAAACAGGGTAATTACCATTTCTAGCTGAATTATTTTAACAATGCAATTTAAAGTGTACCTGTGCTGGTTTCTTACTTTGCAAACAGACACTTTCACCCAACAACAGCACTACAAGCTGCCATCAGGCTGGGTGTACAGAGACTCTCTATGGACAATGCATTCTGCAAAATATGACTTCACCTAAGACTTTATTGATTAGAGAGGTCATTCATCATAGTGGTTGGCTAATAGGATAGCATAGGAAGCAGGATGGGGGATGCAGGGTGGGGAAAGCATTGACCTTCTAGATTAGATAAAAATGTGCTTAGTGGAATTTCCCTAGTTTAAAGATTTCTGGATGCTGGGAGACAAAGCTGACCCTGACTGCAAGTGCCTGGGTGTTCTTGCAAATAGATGCTATGCTTATTCACTTGGTACAAGACCAGCACAAGTTTGCTTTAAATATAGTGTTGTGACTCAAAATTTTTAAGTATTAATATCCACCTGTAGAAGGCATTAAAAAACTGAAAAAAATTTTGCTAAGTTACAATTGTTTCCAACTTTGAAGCTGATGCCTGGTAATAATATTTTACATTTACTGAGTACGCTTACAGCATCATGTAGTATCTTGTCTAAAAAGTAACTCAGGAAATTGGTTTAAAATGTGAGCCTCAGATTTTCACAATGACTTATGACACATTCAAAAAGTAATCTGTTTATGTACCTCTGCCTTGACAAATCTGATTCATCCACAGGGAACATTATTTTTTAATTAATAATATTCTGTATTTATTTGTCTAATGTGTATAACTCACATCCATCTGTTCTGTCTGTTTTGTTGGATGTTAACCATTTAAAGAAAACAGGGTAACATTTTTGTATGACCTTATCCTACTGTTGATTGTGTTAAAAAAAAGTGACGTCTGTGCATTATTATTTATTTTTACCTTAAATGTGCAAGGAGAAAGGGAAATTTGACTAAACTTTGTGCAAGGAATTGACAGACTAGTTCCTTTTCTAGTTCAATTTTCTATTTCATAGACAAAATATGCTGCATTTTATGAGTCAATTTACTGATCTGAACGTGCAAACTTCTGTAGATACATTTTTATTGAGGAATCAAATTTTCACCGACACTTTCTATGCGCTTCTTTTTAAAATTCTTGTATAGGATCATGATCACTGACATATTTTTTATCAATTACTTACAGTCTGTGTGTTTTTCCTCCCACTGTGAAACATTTCCTTGAGTTTGCTACAAAATTAACCCTGTTATGGAAATTGCATTCAAATAAGACAGGAGATAAAGGGGGTGTTGTTACCCAAGCAGAAACCATACAAATTCGATTTGAAGGACGTGATGATTTTTACATAAAATTTGATGTTGGTTTATTTCAAAACAGTGTTCTTGGAACAAAATAATTATGTGTTCTATAATTGTTAATACAATAGATTGTTAAAGCTAACCCAAGGATGTATAGAATAAAGGAATTGCTAAAGTTTTTACCGTCAAAGGCCTTAAAATGCAATTTGAAGTCATTGTTGGAGCAGAAAAATAAGAATTAAATAAAATGTAAAGCTAACTGTAAATAGTAAAATTCCTTCTCTTTACATTATATTCTGTGTACTAGTGCTTTTATGGTATGTGTTTGCGCACAACGGTACGTTTGTTTGTGTGTGTGTAAATGTGCTGCTATGTGCACTGTATGTCCCTTAAGTGTATGTAAACGCTGTTAAATCTGCTGGTAAAACACAAGGGAATCAAGCATTTGGAAAGCTTACTTGCAGTGTTTTTCCTATTCTTAAATTATGTTTTATTCACTTACTGTATGTTTTTATTCACTTAAATGTGTTTCTGTGCTAGAAAAATTAACTGGTCAGTTCCTTAGTACAACCCCCTTCCTCCTTGCATGTCATAGCCAATTCCTTTTTTGGGAGTGTTAAATTACCTCTGTGCTGGCCCAGAGTCTCTGCTCCTCCCTTCAAATTCTTTTATAATCTTTTATGTAGCAGCCTTAGAACCTACGGGAATACTATAGAATTTCACTTGGCTACTGACATCACCTACAAGATGGTAGCACCCTAATGGCAGTCTCAGGGCACTTGGATGTCTACACAAGGGAGGCTTTTACCATAATGTGTATAAAATGCAATCAATACACATGTCATTTTATGGGGATATTCTTGTTGAGATGAATGGTCTGGTAACCGGGCCTCTATATAAATGAACTTTAGTTTCTTTACCCACACTTGTAGAAAGTTTTCTCCAGTATTGAAACTAATTACCCTCAACTCTCTGCAAACGTGTATGCCCACAGTTCAACCCTTTAAAACTGAAGCAGATATCTTAAATACAACTTTATTTCCTGTCTAAATGATTTAAATTTTCATCAATCGCCTTTCCTCCTGATCTGCACTATCATTGGCCTACTTATTACAGCTTATAACTTTCTCTGGCATCAATAGTTTTGTTTCTGAGCCTTACCCGAAAGAACACATTCCCAGCATTCCTTTCAAAGTGCATACTCAAGCAATCAATCCCCAAATTGCACAGTTAAAGATTGCAGCCCCCAGTGGGTAGTAGAGAGGAGCATGCATGTCTAAAGGTATCTTAAGTATGTGTGTTTTCAAATAGTGTTCTTAAAAAACAAGCATGGTGCTATGATGTCTACAGGAGCCTGTTGGTATCTTCCACCAAACTTTACACAAAGACCAGCAGACAGACCAAGTGATGGTGCCACTGGGTCTCGAAAGTGGTATTTTTAGAAAATAAAGTGATTTGATTGCATTTTGATGGGGGGGGGTGCAAGAGTATTATATGTGAATGAGTATTATATGTGTACAAATAGCAAAAAAAACACCTGGTGCCGATGGCACGGTGGAAGAAACCCCTAAGGGTCTTTAATAGACAGGCCAGACCAAGGAGTATAAAGAGTAAAAATTGTTTTGTTTATTAAACATTGATAAAACCTTCTTCAGAGGTTTTGTTATAAATTCACATGGGTATAGAGTCTCTACAAAGAGAGTATACAAAATTAGTATAAAGTAATAAACATCAATATTATTACTTCATTATTACTGTGCAAACAGCATGACAGGTATTGTCAGTTAGAACATGGATAACTTACATTGTAAACATTTCAGACAAACCATGTCTGAAAGGAATGAACTAATCAAATCACGCATGCAAGGCAGGGACATCTCTCTCCAAGACACATTACCACACCCGGTCAAAGAAGGAGCCCGAGGTCTGCTCAGCTACGAGGACTCTAACTAGTGGAACATCATAGATCCATCTAATAATGGGCCAGCAGCACTAAATTAATAAGATAATAGTAGTAATTAGACAGTTTTGAAATACATGTATAAAACACTAATTAGGCAGACATACCATATAGCATGTGGCCATGTGTTACATAGTTACATAGTTACATAGTTAGTAAGGTTGAATAAAGACACCAGTCCATCGAGTTCAACCTGAGCGAGTGTGGGTGCGTGTCTACAATTACCCCTATTTTTTTTTTATTTAAGGCACCCATATAGCGCTGTCAATTTTACGCAGCGCTCCACACATATATCGCACACTCACATCGGTCCCTACCCTCAAGGAGCCCACAATCCAAGGTCCCTAACATTCATATACTAGGGCCAATTTTTGGACAGAAGCCAATTAACCTACCAGCATGTCTGCCAGAGTAAACTGAGGGGCCAGCATATGAGTAACTGTAAGGTGGATGGCAGCCAATCACGACGTTGATCGTGATGGCCAACAGCTGGCTCCCTAAGGAGGAGGAACAGACCGGCCTGTACACCGAGACAGATCCTCCCAGAGTCCCCCGGCGAAGCTGTGCGCGGCCCCACCCCGGTGAAGGGGCGGGACCACGTCACACGTCATCATGCCGCCGACGCGCAAATGGCGCCGCCAGCGTCTCAGAAAGAATTGCAAACAGTATGGACCCGAGGGGATCCAATTGCCAAAAAGGGGATGTCCCAAGCTACCTCACCCAACCAATGGGGAGACGGCAAGGGACTCCCTTGCGCCGGGAGCAAAGCAGGCTGAAACCCCCGCCCCGAATGTGCATTGGTCGAGAGAGAGAGACAGTTCACTGTGTCATGAGTGAGATGCGAGCTAAAAAGGGGAAATGCAATACTGTGGAAAGCAAACACATACATGGCAGACATATGACATAATGGGAATAAAAGGGAATTACAGAAAAAAAGAGGAAATGGGATATATGACCATACAAAGCTCAGTACAAGAAAATAAAGAGTTTAATATTATAAATGAACAGAGAATTCCCCAATACCAAAAGGTCTGCACATTGCTTACCTGTACACAAAGTTCAGACAATACATTTTAAACAGCAAATGTTGATGTTAAACATAGGGACATAGAAACCAGACAAATATACAAAAGTCAAGTCAATATCAAAGTGCAAATTGCTAATGTAGCAGATAAGAGAGAATGAAATTAACTAAAAAGGCCAATAATTTCAGATGTGTTTCTGTAGGAGACTATATAGGTGAAATCCTTTAACGTGGTCTTTCAACTAGAAGGTCCAGCTCACAAATTCCAGATTCAAACCCTGGAAGGTAGGGCCTAAAGTTGAAGGCCACATTGAGACCTGGGGCTGTAGTGGCTTTAAGGAGAAATATCCATCTTAATTCAATCTGCAGTAATAGTTCGTTATAGTCACCACCACGTAGGGTAGGACTGATTTTATTTAGTGCAAGGAATTACATTTTTGGACACTTATCCTTATGTATCAAAGCACTGTGCCTCCTGAGGGGGAGAGATGAATCTTGTTTTTGAATAATTGTGACATGTGTGTAAATACAGTGCCAAAACTCTAGTTTGGTCTTTCCCACATAGAAGCTGCCACACTCGCAGGTAAGAAGATATACAATTCCTGAGGTGCGGCAGTTAATGTAGTGTTTGGGGAAAAAAGTTTTCACCATTAGGAAGGATAATGTTTTTACAAGTGTCCATGTAGTTGCAGTAACCACAGTGACCACATGGGAATGTACCACAATATTTAACGATATTTTCCTTAACGGTGAATTCACTGTGTACTGATTTATCCCTAAGTGAGGGAGCCCATCTGAATGTAATCAGGGGACTATCCTTTATAAGGGGTGCCAAAGTTGCATCGGTATGGATCAGATGCCAATGCTTTTGCAAGATCTGCCTGATTTGCTGATGTTGGGAAGTGAATTGAGTGATGACTCGAATTGGATTGTCAATGTCAACTTTTTTCTGTTGAGAGAGTAAGTCATATCAAGGTTTGTTTTTAGCCTTATGATAGGCCCTTTTCAGCACCAAGTTTGAGTAACCTCGGTCTTGTAATCTGGTTCTAATATTCGCTGCTTCTATTTCAAAAAGAGTATCAGTTGAACAGCATGGTCAGTGTACATTGAAGCAGTGTCATCCACAAATAGATACCGTTCCACTCCCCCAGGTACAGATTGGCGTAGGATGGGGCACAGGATGTGCCCATAGCTACGCCCTGCAGCTACCCCAAATACTGTAGCTGCTAACTTTTAATATATGGACACTTAACTGTCTAGGGAGCCTGCAATGGCAGCACCCCAGCTGATTTTTCTATCGGCTCTCGGTTGCTGCCATAGCCATTGCTTCTAAGGGAAACCTGCAGTTCCCTACTGCAAAGCGTGCTGCGCTTTGAATGTCCTGGCGGCGGAGGGAAGTAGGAGGGGTCAGACTTCCAGGTGATCTTGCCATGGTATAATCACCTGGAAGTGGGGGCGGGTACCTGTCAAAAACAGGTTCTTGCTCTCCCCCCCCCGAAAGGTGCCATATGTGGCAGCGGAGGGGGTGAGAAGGTAGATAAGCGGAGCTTCCCCTTTTGGTTGGAACTCCGCTTTAATAGAATATTCCATTAGATCTTTAGATATCCCCTCTGATCCGCTCATCAGTGGTCATATGTAATAAGAAAAATCCTCATGGTGTAATATGATATGGTTTGTGATGCCCTATTGTGCTCATCCTACTTGCGCGCCTCCTATACCCCTTAAATCGGCCGCTGTACAGCTACGGCGAATATCGCAGGGGAGCCATACTGCCGCCGTATAATGATGGCGGGTGGGCGGCAAGGGGTTAAACTACTACACCATAAGGATTGTTCTTATTGCATATGATCACTGATGAGCGGATCAAAGGAGGATATCTAAAGATCTTTTGGAAGGAATTACTGGATATCTAGTGTTGTGAGACCTCCCCTATCCTGTGCATGAGATCCAAGGAGATGCTACGAGGAGTGTTTTTTGTAATACAATCACTGTCAAACCTGTTTGGTCCCCCGTTTGAGGAATGACAGATGCCCCCCATTCAGGTAATAACAGCCCTCATCCTGATAATTACACATGACATGCCTCTCCTCCTCCCACCATCCTAGTAATGACATGCTACCCTCCTTCAACTTTTCTAACGGTCTGTGAGTTTTGGCAGGCAGGATAGGTGCTGTGGAGGGCAGTGTGTGTGCTGTATCTGTCCCCACATCAGAAAACACTGCTCGCACAGCAGCACGTCTCTTACCTGAGTTACTGAAGTCCTGGCTCTCTCCTCATGTCCTCACTCTGTGACTGTATGGCAGCTCACTGTCCCCCTGCCATTATTAGCAGTGTGAGCACACTTCCAGGAGCAAGCATCGATGTGTCCCTTATTTTAGTTGCTAATTCACGATCCTCTGAGACGGGAACTCAGACTTCTCTCCTCCAGCCAATGAGAGCAGGAGAGGGGTGTGGTCTGGGGTCTTGGGGAGAGGGCAAACTAGAAGCTCCGGACTGGATTGCAGAGCTCAGCTGGGGCCCTGGGAGAAACAAGGCGGATCAGGCCTGGATTCTGTTTCCAGGATTTTGTGATTGTAATATGCAGCATGTAAGATGACAGCTCATAGCAGGGAGCTGCGGGCCCCCTGGAGCTGAACGTGGGGTCGCTATGGCGACTCCTGTACCCCTTCACGCTAGGCCCATGATAAAAAAGATGGGTCTCTTAAATGGGGCAGGATTTAGAGTAAAAAAGCAGATCTTTTCTTTCTCATAGTAATTGCAAGTAACAGACATGCCTGCCATCATCGTATCTCTCCAAACTTGTTAAAATGTATCTAAAAGACATGTGCAATTTGTTTAGTTCTGAATTCGTTTTTTTAACGAATTTCGACAAATTCTTAAATTCAAAAAAATACCCGAATTATCAAAAACCCGTTTAACAAATTTTTCAGAATATTCGAAAATTCGAAAAACTGAAAATAAATGAAAATTCAAAAGAAGAACGAAAATTTGAAAATCTGAAATAATAACTAACTAATAATAATCTAACTATTACTAACTTAAATTCGTATTTGTTAGGTTCACTAACAGACAAATTTGAAAGGAAATTCCAATGCCTATAATTTATCTGAAGTTATGAATTTTCCAAAATAACGAATGCCGTATCTATATGAATGGAACATAATGAATTAATAATAGTAAATAACAATAATAAAAACTTTTTATTATTATTATTATTATTAAGTATTAATTCGTTTTGTTCCATTTTTTAGATGCGACATTCGTTATTTTGGATAATTCGTAACTTCGGATAAATTTGTATTCGTTACATTCACTAACAGCCAAATTTAAAAGGAAATTCCAATACCTATAATTTAATAGTTAGTTATTATTAGTTAGTTAGTAGGGATGAGCAGAACACCCCCCGGTTCGTTCGCACCAGAACTTGCGAACAAGCAAAAAATTTGTACAAACATGCGAACACCGTTACCTCCCTGGCGGTATGATTATGTCAGATTTTTGATGCTGAAAGCGATACAATTATTTTGCATGGAAATTTGGCGTTTTATATTGTAGGCCTGTAATTCTTAGGAATAATTCACTTAAATCTGTCCAGAGGATAGTAGACACCCCAGGTATGACAAAGTTTGAAACACAAAATCATAAATTATAATATATTAAATAACTATAAATAATAATATAATAATAATACATTTTATTCAATATATTTTAGACAATAATATAATCAAATCAAAAACACTGAAATTTTTTGGGGCCAAACAAGGGTGCAATATTACTAGTCATATTGCATCAGTAAACATCCCGGGTATGGTACATTTTGAAGTCCGACATCACAATCAGGACAATAGAACCTGGTTTCCTTTCGGATTTTCCTTCCAGTGTCATCACGCTTTGAGCAACAAACCACACACATCCTTGTAGGTGCTGACTTTTTTTCAGTTGGTGGGATGTGGTCCATGAAGTGACAACCAGTCAGGCGTTCCGGGTTGACAACACCAGCAGCACGACGTCCACCTCTATTTACAGCCGTTGGTGTTTGGTGGTTCAGAAAGATCAGACCACAGGCTTGTCACTCTTATTTTTGTAGAATGAAGGCATTCCACACATATATTGCTCAAGAAGAAGTCTGAAGATCTTCTTGTAATACTTTTTTGTTGTTTTCTCATTGCTGGATAAAATGTAATTGCCTGGTCGGATCTGTCAACACCTCCCATGGTGTTGTTGTAGTCTATCACCACTTGTGGTTTCATGATGTCATTCCCACCTTTTGTGTGTACCATGACAGTGGAGGTGTTATGAACTGACTCATTAGGCACACATCTTTTTTGTCACGCCATCACAGTGCCATCATTTTGCCTTTCTGCCAGGAAACCATTTCTCCTGTCTTTAGCTTCTTATTGCCAAAGATTGGCAGCATGTCACGCCGGTTAGCCCTAACGGTTCCATAGGCATCCGTTTTGTTTTTGTAGAAGGAACTCATAGAATTCAGGAGATGTGTAAAAATTGTCTGTAGTTACACAATAGCCCTGATTTAGCAATGGTTCGATCAATGAAAGAACTGAAGATGTTGCCATTCCATAATTACTGTATTTTTGGTTGAATTTGGTTCCTTTCCCAGTGTATAGGACAGAATTCCAAATGTAACCAGTGCTTGACTCACATAGCATGAACGATTTGATGCCAAATCGTGCTCTCTTTGACGCCATATATTGTATCCAGCTGAACCTTCCCTTGTAGCCCATTAGACTTTCGTCTACGCTGATGTCTCTATCTGGCACATAGCTCTGTTGGAAATGTTTCTGAATCATTTGATATACCTCCCAAATCTTCTTGAGTTTGGGTGCTGGATGAATAGTTTTGTCATATTCTTCATTATTTCAAAATACTTAATTATGAGGGAAAATTTGTACTCCGACATGACCATGCCAAAGAATGGAGTGGCTAGTAATTTATTGGTTGTCCAATACCACTTCTGCAGGGGTTTCCCCACCACTCCCTGAAGATTTATTAGGCACAGAAATTTCCAAATGTCTTCTTTGGTCACTGGTTCCCACTTTCTACTCCTTGAAAACCTCTGATGCGTAGCAGCTTATTGCTCCTGGTACCGGTTTGTCTCTGTAACAATTTTTTCAATAACCTCATCTGTCAAAAATAGTTGGAGGTATGCCAGGGGGTTGTCATCTTCAACATCCACTTTCATACCAGGTGCTCCAGTAAATGATAATCTTGGGGGTGCTGCGTGATCTGTACCGCAGTCAAAAGAGCACCAAGTACACACATCACTGAGGTAAGTTGCAGGATCGTCGCTGAAATCACTTTCTGTGTCTGATGATGAACTTCCCCACGAATCGCTATCACTCAATTCTGCAAGTGATTCTGTATCGCTAACGCTGTTTTTCAGCACATCATAACTGCTTTTGAGGTAGAGGCGCACTTTTTAGATGCCATGGTCGATCTCCAGTTTCCAGGCAGGAAGTACAGTAAAATTGCAGGCAAGGGCACTGGACAAAGCACTGGGGGGCAAACTGAGGTCAATTTATTTTATACAGTAAAGTAATCCAATAAGATTACAATGTATGGTATGTGTTGTGATTTACACTTTTTGAATCTGCCACCGGTTCCACCACACAGAGGATCGGGCAGAGGATCCGGCTGCTGTACACAGTGGGAGTACATCGGGATCACGGGGACAAGGTAAGTAACTGCTTCCAGAATCCAGCGATGCAATCCCGAGTGTGGCTCGAGGTTACCGCTAATGGTACTGAAATTTCACCCCGAGCCACACTCAGGAATACCGCCAAGGAGGTTAAGGTTTTATGACGAACATAAAAAATCAAAAGTGCTCATTTTAAAGGCTTATATGCAAGTTATTGCCATAAAAAGTGTTTGGGGACCCGGGTCCTGCCCCAGGGGACATGTATCAACACAAAATAACATTTTAAAAATGGCCATATTTTCAGGAGCAGTAATTTTAATAAGGCTTAAAGTGAAACAATAAAAATTAAATATTCCTTTAAATATCGTGCCTGGGAGGTGTCCTTAGTATGCCTTTAGCGCATTTTTCCCATGTTTATAACAGTACCACAACAAAATGACATTTCTAAAGGAAAAAAAGTCATTTAAAACTGCTCACGGCTGTAATGTATCATCGGGTCCTGGCAATATAGATGAAAATCATTGAAAAAAATAGCAATCCATTACCAGGCCCTGTGGGTCTGGTATGGATATCAAGGAGAACCCCGCACCCAAATTTTATAAAAAAATTGTGTGGGAGTCCCCCCAAAAACTATACCAAGCCCTTCAGGTCTGGTATGGATATTAAGGGGAACCCTGCGCCAAAATATAAAAAATGGAGTAGGGGTCCCCCAAAAATCCATACCAGGCCCCTCAGGTCTCGTATTGATTTTAAGGGGAACCCCAAGCCAAAATGTAAAAAAAAATGGTGTTGGGGTCCCCCCCAAAATCCATACCAGACCCTTATCCGAGCACGCAACCTGGCAGGCCGCAGGTAAAGAAGGGGGGATGAGAGAGCGCCACCCCCTCCTGAACCATACCAGGCCACATGCCCTCAACATGGGGAGGATGCTTTGGGGTCACCCCCAAAGCACTTTGTCCCCATGTTGATGGGGACAAGGGTCTCATCCCCACAAACCTTGCCGGTGGTGTCTCTATTGCTCCTCCCTATGGCATGGAGCTGTATTACTTGCCAGAACACCAGGAGAAAACAGAAGGAGAAAAAAAAGAAAAGGAGGGAAAAAAAAGGAAACCCAATGCAGCCACAGCATTCCAGGCTGGCAAACTGCAATAAACGTATTATTCTCTTTTCCTTTTTCCCTCCTCCTCCCCTCCTAGTTTAAATATACCTTTTTCTCTTCCCCTTCCCTTCTCCTTCCCTTCTCCGAACTCCTTTTTTATATATAAGATAATCTTGGAACATAACCAGAAGGTTACCAATCCACCAGGAAATTTGCAGATAACAATACACCATTTGATCAAAAGAGAAGAGAAAGAAAAATGTAAACATACTGCTGGTATACATCAGACTTATATAGATGTTAAAAAGTAAGATATGCATACCAGTGCTGGGACAAGGCCATTTGGTGCCCAGGGCGAAGATGGCAAACTGCGCCCCCTGCCCCCCCCCCCTGTTTTTAAGAGGCAGCTGGGCGACAATCAGCAGGCAGTGCCAGCGCAGGATGCGGACCTCCCAACCCCCCCCCCCCGCAGTGGAGTCCCGCATAGGCGGGGGTAAGGGCAGGGCGGAGGGAAGATTGCTTAAGAGCATGCGTCATTTTTGGTACATCGGAACAGCATACAGACGAGCGGTTTTCCCGATAGGAATTTGTAATGTCAGAAAAATATAGAACAGGTTCTCTATCTAAGTCCATCTGAATTTTTGACGTAAAAAGTCCAGTGGGGCATACACACGGTCGGAATATATGATGAAAAGCTCCCATTGGACTTTTTCTGTCGGAAATTCCGACCGTGTGTACGGGGCATACAAATTATTCCTCTAATACTAATGCCCTGTACACATGACCCTTTTTGCCGTCGGAATAAACTCTGAAGGTTTTTCCAAAGGATTTCCGACGGAATTCCACTCAAACTGTCTTGCATACACACGGTCACACAAAATTCCGACCATCAAGAATGCGATGACATACAACACGTACGACGGAACAACGTCGTATGACGTCTCGTACTTGCTTCAGAGCATGCCTCATTCTTGGTACGTCGGAACAGCATACAGACGAGAAGTTTTCCCAGTAGGAATTTGTTCCTATAGAACATGAAGTCCGTCTGAATTTTCGACGTAAAAAGTCCGATGGGGCATACTCACGGTCGGAATATACGATGAAAAGCTCCCATCGGACTTTTTCTGTCGGAAATTCCGACCGTGTGTATGGGGTATTAAGGAGACTGATCTTTATATAAGAGATATGGAGTCCATATTTTCCAGTATTTCTCACTCTGTTCTTTCATTGCCGTTGTGAGGTCCTCCATTTCCTGAATTCCAAAATGTATTCTACCACAAGTCTTTGGTAATAAAATCCCAATAAGTGTATATTAATTGGTATGTGTGAAATTATAGCATCTACAAACTGAATATAATACAAATAATATAATACTGAATTTACATAGCTTTTACTTTCTGACTGCCTATTACATTTCTTGAGGTGCTAAAAGGCAAGGGCAGTACAAATACCCCCAAATTACCCCTTTTTGGAAATTAGACACCCCAGGGTATTTGCTGAGAGGCATGCTGAGTTGCATAGAAGATTAAAAAAAAATGCAGTGAGTTTTTGGAAAATGACAACCTTTTTTTTCACAAAGTTGTCAGTTTAATGAGATATTTCTCACACATGCCATTGGTATATGTGAAAGAGTACCCCATACCACATGTGTGAGAATTTTTGAGGGCCTAGCCACATATAGGGGCCCAAAACCAATGACCATCTTCATGCTTTCAAAGGCTGTAATTTCCCTACTTCATTTCCTACTACCTATCACAGTTTGAGGCCCTGAAATGCCAGGATAGTACAAACACAAAAAATGACAAAAATTACCCCTTTTTGGAAAGTAGACACTCCAGGGTATTTGCTGAGAGGCATGTTGAGTGCATAGAAGATTTTATTTTTTTACACAAGTTTTTGGAAAATGACACAAAGTTGTCAATTTAATTAGATATTTCTCGCATATGCCATGGGTATATGTGAAATTACACCCCAAAACACCTCTCCTGAGTATGGGGATACCACATATGAGAAACGTTTTGGCAGCCTAGTCGTGTACACACGTGTGAGAAATATCTCATTAAAATTACAACTTTGTGTAAAAGAAAGAAAAAAATTGGTAATTTTCCAAGAACATGTGGCAAAAAATAAAATCTTTTATGTACTCAACATGCCTCTCAGCAAACACCTTGGGGTGTCTACTTTCCAAAACTGGGTCATTTGGTGGTTGTTTCAACTGTCCTGGCATTCTATGTCCAACATTAGAAGCTTCTGCCACACATCAACTACTCTTCAAACCCCTTGAAGACCAAGCCTTTTCTGACACTTTTTGTTTACATGTAAAAAATGTTAATTTTTGCAAGAAAACTATTTCAAACCCCTGAACATTATGTATTTTTTTAAAGCACAGACTCTAGAGCAGTGATGGCGAACCTTGGCACCCCAGATGTTTTGGAACTACATTTCCCATGATGCTCGACTACACTGCAGAGTGAATGAGCATCATGGGAAATGTAGTTCCAAAACAACTGCAGTGCCAAGGTTCGCCATCACTGCCCTAGAGAATAAAAAAAGTGGGTGTTGCAATTTTTTATGTCACACGGTATTTGCGCAGTGGTTTTTCAAACGCAAATTTTTTGGAAAAAATACACTTTTTTTAATTTTAACGCACAAAACACAATATAATACCCAATTGTTGAATAAAATATAAAAGATAATGTTATGTTATAAGTAAATACCAAACATGTCACACTTTAAAATTGTGCACCCCTGTGTACTGACAACAATATACGTAAATATTTAATATCCATAGGCCACGCCTTAAAAGCCTTTACAGGTTAACACTTTAGATTTACACAGGAGGTCTAGTGCTAGAATTACTGCCCCCAATCTGACATTCATGGTGATACCTCACATGCATGGTGCAATCGCTAGTTACATACCGGTATGGGACGACGTGTGGGTTCTCCTTTGTATGCGAGCACAGGGGGATGGAGCGCTTTCATTTTTTTTTAATTATTTATTTTGTCCCTTTATTTTTATTTTTTTAATCACTTTTATTGCTATCACAGGGAGTGTAAATATCCCCTGTGATAGCAATAGGCAGTGACAGGTACTCTTTACTGAGAAATCTGGGGTCTATTAGACCCCATATCTCTCCTCTGCCCTTAAAGCATCTGATCACACTAAGATCTGTGTGATCAGATCCTTTCCTAATTTTAAAATAGCGCTGTATACATCAAGCAAAACCGGAAGTGATAAAATGCTCATTGATTTGGTTTCTTGGACCATAGAGATAATTGGAGCTGTTCCGGTGTTCTGCTGAGAAAGTTCCGCTCGGGGGATAAGGACCTGCGCAGTAGGATCCGGCGGAAATAGCCGAAGATAAATAGGGGAAAATCAGCTGTACACGGTGCCTGTAAGAGGGCCCCTCGCGGGCTCGCTTCACTCACCAAGCTTCGGGCACGGCCTCGCTTCGCTGGGCTCTTTTAGATTCCCCCTCTAGGTCCACTTGGATGGTGAGGAAGGAACCTGGACCCAGGGCGCAGGCGCTGTGTACAGCTGATTGTGGATTTTGTCGTTCGGCTATCTCCGGCGGCTGCTAGTAGCTGGTACTGCGCAGGTGCTGTGCCTGCGCAGTACAGGGGGGGAACTTATCCGCTGAGGGAACTTTCTCGGCAAGACACCGGTCTCCAATCAGCTCTATGGTCAGCCAGTGAAACCACAAGCTGCACTGTTAGGTTCCCCAGTGGGAAGACTGAGTGTGAGAAAGCCATGGAAGGCAATGGGAGGGGGGTGTCCCCTCCTACAGCTTGTAAAAGCAATCCAGCAGCTAATTAGCCACTAGGATTGCTTTTACAAGAAAGCCGACCGCCGGCTGAAAAAAACAGGTGTCATCCCAGTATAACCACTTAAAGTCCACCGATGTACCGGTATGTCACTAAAAAAAGAGAACCTAACAGATTCCTCCATTCAAATCAATTGATGTGGCTGTCATAAAAAGTGTGTGGTATAACCACCATTAGAATCTACCACCCTGCATCCACCCACTTCTAATGTTGGGTATACATGTAATGTTTGTTTTTTTTCATTCAGTCCAAAAAAGGACCTAACAGATTCCTCCATTCACGCCAATCAATGTGGTTGAAGAAACGTCTGTCAGGAATAAAAAGTGAAAAAATGACCACCCCGAGCCTCTCATGCTTGGGCATACACATTTTTTATTAACTGCAGGAGGAGTAATCTCCTCCTGCAGCACTGCAGGCACTGACGTATGTATTCTGAGAGCATTACCCTGCTGCTGTCAGAATAAACAAATCAGTGCTGCAGATGATTGGCATTCCTGCAAAGCAAACAAAAATAGTTAACAATAAATCACAGTAACAATATAACATTAACACAATAAAACAACAACATTTTTATTTATTTTTTTATTTTTCTGTTTTTGCTATTTTTACTTTTTTTTGTAACTTATCAGAAACGTAAACTTTCCAGCCTCTGATTTTAGGATCTCTAAAAATGCAATAGACAGTTTACTAACTATCTAACATTTTTCGAGACCCTTGTGTGGGAATTGTGTGCCCTAGACTATGCTGTACCCTATGCTAATACTCCACTAGTGTGTAGTAGCGACAGAAGCAGTCCTTGAGACAGAAACCAGGACAGGAGGGACAGAAAAAAACAGGTGTCTTGTCTTATTCTGTGTCTGCTACAGACACAGCTTCTTCTTTGGGGTGACCTTTGGGTTGGGGTAACAGAGAGGACATCAGGAAAAAGCCTCTCATGCAGTCAGCTCACTGCATCTAGATTTGGGGTTTGGGCCACAGCACCTTCTAGATACAAAAGGGCTGTGATGGTGGCTTCCTGAAATTTTAGGAAGCATCTACTTCTTCCAGTTGCTTTGTAAATTACAAAAGCGTTATGTATAGCCAATCAGCAAATAAATAGACGCACAAGAAATAAATAGACACCTTTTGTACCAGTGTCAAACTCTGCTGGAAAAAAAATACGGCTTCATCTTTTGGTCATTGATATCCACCCCTCCCATATTAAGATTACAAGCGTGGTCACAGAGAGGCTTTTCAACTGCACCAGGTGCTGGCTAATTTGGGCCGTCATGTCTGCGTGAATGAAACACACGATGAAGACATACCTTTTGTCCTTCCACTTCACTGCAAGTAATTCATCATTCCTCAAGCTGGTTTTCTCCTCCTTTCTAAGTCGGGTGTAAATGAGCCAGCGATTAGGTCGCATGGTGCCACAGAAGCCAATTTCAAGATTAAATAAGCGTCTAAAAAGTGGCACGATTGTATAGAGATTGTCCACATACAAATGGTACTCCGTCAAGTAGACACCAAGTCCCATACTAGCTTGCCACTGCTCCCCATGTAGTCTGGGCAGTCGGGGGGACTCTACTTCATTGTCCTTTCCCTCATAGACTCTAAAACTGTATGAATAGCCTTTTGCCCTCTCAGTTTGACCCCATACCTGGCATGCTTGCTAGGGAGATACTGCTTGATTGCAAGAAGCCAGTGACATGTATGAGGGACTCGTCTACGCAGATGTTTTGTTGGGGCGTATACATATCTGCGAATTTCTCAGAGAGGTAGTTTATGAGAGCCCGATTTTTGTAGAGCAGATCATATTTAGGGTTACCCTGAGGATGACAGTGTGCTCCAAAAAAGAAGAAAGTGCACCAAAGATAAGCCACGTCCATAAATCATTGAGGATACAAAATAAGGTAGTACTAAGTATTACCAGGGAGGCGGACTTTTAAGGCTAAGAAACAGTGGAGAAGATATAGCAGTATAAAAAATATACACTTATTGAAAATTACAAATATCTAAAAATTCAGAATGAAAGTTGTAACATATATGCATCTATGATTATTGTGCAGTGAGCCCTTGTATGTCTACGCGTTTCGCCGTTAGGCTTCCTCAGGACACGGCCAAGGTTCACAGATGAGACAGAGAAGGAAATATGTCTCTCTATCTAAAATGAGATATAATGTCATTAGACACACACAACTGACACATAAACACACTGTTCATGATAAAAATCATGCGCTAGGCAACTGCGAGCACAGGAACAAACATCAAGATGGTACCTTGTGTTGAAATACAAAATCATGCAAGTCACGGTAGGGTGAGAGAGTTCAATCAGCAGTTAGAAAGCTGAAATCAGAGCAAATGCAAACAGTGTCAACACAGAGAATATGCATTCAGGCAAAGAAACTGTAAGTTTGTTAGAGAATGAGACTTACTATATTGGATATAGCAAGATGTCTCGGCAGGGGCATGTAAACAGTGTTCATGATTATGGGAGCGGCCATTAGAGGGAAGAGGGCCAACACTGGATGTGCCAATTAAATCCTGGGTTTAATATCATCATTACTGATGGCCAAATATGATCCGCAAGCCCATCGCTGTATCTATAAGCATATAATAACAATTTCAGCTAAATATAGAAATTTTAGTGTAGCAATGGTAATGGCATATAGGAAGTTTAGTGCAGCAAGGGCAAAGTAATGGCATATAGCTGAGTACTTACATTCGGGAGACAGCATTACACTGCACACAGGACTCACAGCAGCTGAGAGATATTTATATTCCGGATCAGTCACAGCTGATCGTGAAACCTGGGTGATTCCAGGATAGCAGGTTGAATTGTGGGGATTGTAGGCCAGCGGCAACTAACATAAAAAGTTGCAACGACAACCATTTTATTCCCTAGGGTGTCTGCTAAAAAAACATATATCATGTTTGGGGGTTCTGGGTAATTTTCTAGCAATAAAATGATAATTATTACATGTAGGAGAGAAGTGTCAGAATTGGCCTGGGTGGGAAGGGGTTAATTACCATAAGTAATATACAAATAATTATTATATATTGTTTTTAGGGTAACTTACTATATTTTCAAAAATTGTACTCAAGCAAATGGCTTAATGGACAAATTACTGAAGTTTGAAGTTATACCTTCAAACCAGTAATTTCACAGTAAATAGATAAATAATAAATTATTATCTTATAACATACAGCATAATAATATATGATTTAGCTAGTACCTTTTCAACAGCTGCAGATTCTCATTCTCCCTCTTAACTGTGTGAGAAAAACATGGGATTGTGGGTAAACCTTATACACATAAACCAATGTATTTCTTTGTAGTTAAGAGGCCTGGGCTGGAAGGGAGCATTTATCTTTTAGATGACACTGCATTGAGATGGGTGCCTCCACTGCATCATTTTTATTGGACAGCTGGGGCTAATGGTACTTTACCATTGGTCCAAGGCTTCAAGCTGTCCATTGAGCTCAGTGCCTCTGACAAGGAGTGAGGAGAGGCACTGTGAGCTCAACCTCTCAGTCTGCTGCAAACAGAGTGTGCCAGCTTGTATTTAAACTGGCCACTTTGTATGTAGCTTCTGACAGGCTGCGCAAGGAGCCCCGTATCTCCGGAACCATAGTCCATAGGAGCCCAGCCCCACTGGTTTTACCAGTGGTGGGGTATGACTTAGGTCTATGGTGGGGTATGACAGAGGTCTCTTTGACCTCAGGTTGCCTAGCAACGACCCTCAAAGCTCAATTTTAAAAAATGTTTTTAATGTTCGTGGCTCTGCCTCACCTGCCTCCCCTGACTGCACGTCCCTGCTGCACACACATTCTTCAGCATCTCCCACTATCTGCAATGGGAGTTCTCATTGTTATTTAATGTAGGACATTTAGGTACACTTTGGCCTACCCCACCATAACCTTTTGGGTTATAGCATAAGTATTGGCTTGGAATTCATGGTTTTATACCAGGCTGTATATGTGTTGTAAACCAGTAGTTTTGCATGCATACTCAGCCAATGGGGGTTGGGATTTGAGATGGAATGAGATCTATAAATACCTTCTGTTCTAAGAAGGCTCTACTTTGCTTTAAGCTGGGTGCACACAAATAGAATTACGAAGGAAAATATGTATGGAAATTCTCAGAACATTTGAATTTAGTTCAAGATTTTGTTTGCTTTTAACATCCATTTTTGGAATGAATTGACTTTACTGATTGAAAATCACTGATAGAAATTTGTTCATTTGAGAAAAAGTTTCTATTCCGCTTCTTTCAATTTCTCCCGTCAATGCTGTAGAAAATGAATGTCGATTTGACCCCACTAATAATTAAAAAAACCTGAATAAATGTTCTTACAATGTTCTTACAAGGAAAAATGTTGAACAAAATTCTACTAGTGTATAGCCAGCTTTACACTGGTTCAGTCAGTGGGGGGCTTTTGGTTTCCTTTAGGCCCACTTTGGCAGCATTGTCCAGTGGTGTGGTCAGTTGGCAAGGGAAGGAGTAAGGGGAATCAATGTAATGGTTTTGGGTGTACATATATTGAATAGAGGAGGTGTTTGTTGGTGAGGGTGGTGGTCAATGGGATGGTATTTAGAGAATACATATGTATGCATCTACTAATAGGCAAGAAAGGATGGTTTTGTTTGAAAAGTTAACCCCTTAACCCCAGATCATCCAGGCCCTTTAAGAGATTTCTGGTGCCGGGATGTGGGGGTGTATGATCATGTGACCGCCATGATTGCCTGTCACAGCGGTCACATGATCGGAAAGCTACTTACAATCGGGAGCTTTCTGTTAGGCGCTGGTAACTGTGCCGGGAGCACGCAGAGAGCACACTCTCTGCACAGGTTTGTTTACATTTAGGTATGCAAATATGCGGCCTCTCTGTGTCAAGGCCCACCCGCCGAGATTTGCGTACTCGGCGCCAAGAGGTTATGATTTTTTTTTGAGGAAAGGGAAATGGTAATAGCAGTATGGGATTTAAATGGAATTTAAGGGTGGGAGATGGTGGAGGGGTTGGAGGAGATGAAGGGGTTGTTGTGTCTGGAAAGAAGATAACAGATATTGATTGAAATTTTGGGTTATGGGTGGAAAAGGCTTTACTAATAAATCTACCCTGTCCTAGGCAGGGGTGACTATCCAAATTTAGTCTTGCTGGGTGGTTGTCAGCCCAAGCTGATTTATAATCATTTGTTCATTTGATTTTCCCCTAAACTCAGTAATGCTATTCAGGCCATAGGGGAGACCGGGCATTTGCACGGTGGGCCGGGGGCCACCGGGCCGCTGGGCTGCATGTCTGGGACATGCAAAGTCGCCGCGGGTTCTGACATGCAGGACTGGTGTTCTAACACCGGCCTCTGATGTTCCACCAATGGTGTACTAAGTGGGGGACGGGCCACCAGTCACAGGCGCTTTGTGAACTATAGTTGCGCTGTGTAGTGGGGGTGGGTGCATGCGAGCCTCGGAGCCGCACTCGAGTGACACCCGTCAGCACATCAGGGGGCCGGGACCCGCAACAATCCCCTTCTCCTGCCCCTTCTACTTTATGTCTACACAGGGGGAGGGGACCCAACATGCAGTCCCGCGCTGATCTGAGGTACATTATGTCTGAAGGGGGGGTCTGTATTGTAGGGGGGATTTGTATTGTAGGGGGGGTTCTGTATTGTAGGGGGTTCTGTATTGTAGGGGGGGTCTGTATTGTAAGGGGGTCTGTATTGTAGGGTGGTTCTGTATTGTAGGGGGGTCTATATTGTACTGTAGGGAGGGGTTCTGCACTGTAGGGAGGGGGCCTGTATTGTAGGGAGAGGGTCTGTACTGTAGGGAGGGGGTCTGTACTGTAGGGAGGGGGTCTGTATTGTAGGGAGGGGGTCTGTATTGTAGGGAGGGGGTCTGTACTGTAGGGAGGGGGTCTGTCTGTATTGTAGGGAGGGGGTCTGTACTGTAGGGAGGGGGTCTGTACTCTGTATTGTAGGGAGGGGGTCTGCACTGTAGGGAGGGGGTCTGTACTGTAGAGAGGGGGTCTGTATTGTAGGGAGGGGGTCTGTAATGTAGGGAGGGGGTCTGCACTGTAGGTAGGGGGTCTGTATTGTAGGGAGGGGATCTGCACTGTAGGGAGGGGGTCTGCACTGTAGGGAGGGGGTCTGTACTGTAGGGAGGGGGTCTGCTCTGTAGGGAGGGAGTCTGGACTGTAGGGAGGGGTCTGCACTGTAGGGGGTCTGCGTAACATGCAGGGGGTCCAGAACTGTTAGGGGGGGTGTCTGTGTAACAAACAGAGGTCCAGAGCTGTGGGGGGCTGTGTAATGTACAGGTGTCTAGAGGTACAAGGTGCTGTGTAATGTAAAAGGGTCCAGAGGTACAAGGTGCTGTGTAATGTATAGGGGTCCAGAGGTGCAGGGTGCTGTGTGATGTAAAGGGGTCCAGAGGTACAAGGTGTTGGAACCCCACATCGCATCATTAACTGCCGCTGCGAAGCGCCGCCGCCGCGCCCCCCCCCCGGGCTGCTCAGTCTAAAATGCCCGGGCCTATTTTTTGTCCCAGTCCGGGCCTGATGCTAGTAGGTACCTCTGGCAATAGAGTGAAATGCCACCATAAACCTGAGCTATGAATATTTGTTTCCTCTAGCCAACCAGAGTAATTTTACTAAATTGTAAAAAGGTATTTACATGTCTCATTCTATCACAAATCCCAGAAATAAGGGGATTATTCCTTATATTAATATAGTAGGTGGAACCACCTACCAACAAGACACTCAGAGATATTTGTTTACAGCACAGAAACTACCGTGTTTCCCCGAAAATAAGCCCGGGTCTTATATTAATTTTTGCAACCAAAAACACACTAGGGCTTTTTTTCAGGGTACGGCTTGCCATGCAGGAATCCCCTGTATGAACATTGTAAAAGTGGTTGTGAAATCCTGGAAGCCTCTCTATTACAGGATTGTGTGGTGTAAATGGTGTGTGTTGCTGTGGTATAGTTGTGCAAATACCTTCTTATATCAGCGCTTCCATGACCTGCCCGAGGTGTAGAAGAGAAGAGCAGCGAAGATCAGCTGAGCGCCTACAGAGGGAGGGGGGGTCGAAATCCATCGCTGACACCTGGGAGATGAGGAGAGATCAGTGACCAACTGCAGAGGGAGGGGGGCCAAGACCCCCGCTGACACCCGGCGCTTCCATGGTCAGCCCCAAGCTATCTTCTCCACTCTGAACACTGCAGGGAGGGGGGCCGAGATCCCCCACCAACAACCAGGCGAAGAGGAGAAGAGATCAGCTGAGTGCTGAGCAGCGCCGCAGCAAAGGTATTCACCGTAAACAGACCACAGCAACCTACACAGTCTAGACCAGTGTTTCTCATCTTCAGTCCTCAAGGTGCCCCAACAGGTCATGTTTTCAGGATTTCCCTTGGATGAAACAGCTGTGGAAATTACTAAGGCAGCGAAACTGATCAAATCACTTGTGCAAAATAATGGAGAGCCTGAAAACATGACCTGTTGGGGTGCTTTGAGGACTGGAGTTGAGAAACACTGGTCTAGACCACACATAGACCACTAATACAGTGCATTTTAGGACTTCACAACCCTTCCAAACTAGGGCTTATTCTGCAGCCCCCCCCCCCCCCCAAAATCACAGTAGGGCTTATTTTCGGGTTAGGGCTTATTTTCGGGGAAACATGGTAGATACCTTTTAGGCTTGGTTCACACTTCTACAATCAAATTTTGATCTGACTTTCAGTGTGATTATGTCATGCAACTTGGATGCGGTTTGCATCTTCTATGGGACTAAAGTTGCACTGGAATCGCAACAAAGTAGAACAGGAACCTTTTCCAAAATCGCACCATGCTGATTTGCATTGATGTGAATGGACACCATTGAAAACAATGTTATTTCCATTGTCATGTCATTCTATGCAACTCAACTTGCATATAAAATTGCACTAGCGTGAACGCGTACAGCTGTTTCATGTTTGATGATTTTTTTATTCTTTTATGTAAAATGTTTCATAAATAAAATATTATTACATATACTTTTTCCAACAAAATCATCAAACACAAATCTTACACGAAAACAAAAATAAAAAAATATATATTTTCCTGTTACATCAAGCCCTCAATGTAATGTAATATAGTATTCAACAAAACAATCCAGCGTTCAATGGGTTAGTAAAAAAAGCAGTCTCACAATAAGCAGTGGAACATAAATACATCTAGTTTAATCAATGATAGTCATAAGATCCAATAATGTTGTCAAGTAAAAAGGCATGGGAATTGATAAAAAGTAAAAGGCTTATGGTGTCACCAGGGAACCAGAGAGCAATGAGGAGCTGACGGCACCCGGATATGGGGAAAACCCTCACAGCAGGGGGGGGGGGGGGCGCCAATGTCCCTGTTGTGCTGCAGCTGAATGTAAGACCCACTCACCGCATGCAGTTTTGTCTAGTTCCTTTCATAGCTTTGTCGCCTCCCCCCCTTTTTGCATTCTCCTTTTCCCTTTTCCCCCCACCTCTCCATCTCCCCAGTCCCTTTTTCACTTTTCTCCCTTCTCCCCCCCCCCCCATTTTTCTCTCTCCCCCCTTCTCTTTTTATTTTATCCATTAGGTCATTGTTTCACGTTGTTTGATTTGCACCTATGCATCTATTTTACATTGGTTCGTTGGTATATTTCATGTGGACATGCTTGGGTGTGAATCTATGCGCACAGGTTTCTCTACATGTACCTTTATACATTTATATATTTTTAACATATGTGTTTACATTTGGAATTGTTTTTAGATTTTTTTGTTTTTTTCTTATATATTTTTATTGTTTATTATTACGTTTTTGAAATTGCTTGCCTATTACGTATATATAACATTAATGATGTTATGATCGTGTAAAACTGTGTATATTCTTAATGTTTATCTTCAGAGCAACGAGGGGTTAACGTCAGTTACCAAATTGCCCTGCCCCATTGCTCTGTTAACTCCCCACCCCTAGACACTATTTAAACCTCCCGGTTGCCCACTCTCATGACTTTGAAAAAGCACATGCGCGTGAAACGCATCGCCTAGGCAACCGAGAAGCTTGCGGGTCACTCTGGTCCACAAGGTGTCTCAGTCATCAAAACCTCCAGCAACGCTGACCGTCATCCATGTCAGCTAACCCAGCTCTGATTTTCATCCCTCCGGATATTGCATCGCCCCAGGACACTCCCACGCAGCGGTGAGCAGCAACCAACATGTCCGGTTACACCAGGAGAGGAACTCATCTGCAGCATCGTGGCACTATCTCCTCCTCCTGTCAGCACTCCAGTGGGTTTGGCATCCCTGACACGTGAAGCACGGAGTCTGGCTCTCCACATTCCCGCCGACTGCTGCCTCCTCCTCCAGCACGTCCAGCCATCCTCCACACGCTGGTGAGCGGGTCTTACTTTTGGCTGCAACACAGCAGGGACGTTGGCAACCCCCCTGCTGTGAGGGTTTCCCCCATACTCGGATGCCGTCAGCTCCTCGTTGCTCTGTGGTTCCCTGGTGACACTGTAAGCCTTTTACTTTTTATCACTTTCCATTCCTTCTTGCTTGACAACAGGATTGGATCTTATGACTATTATTGATTAAACTAGATGTATTTACGTTCCACTGTCTGTTGTGAGAATGCTTTTTCTACTAACACATTGAGTGCTGGATTGTTTTGTTGACGACTGTTTTACCCATATACTCCAGCTATGGCTGTTGTCCAGCTGCACTGGGTTCAGACCCCACACTATTGACTGTGAACCCTTCTCTCCCACACATGGCAACGTTTTAGCGCTGGTGACATTTGCTATCCAATGTAATGTATTACGTTTAGATAATATTACAAAGAATGCAATGCCACCCTCTTTCAATTCCCAAATAAATGCAAGCATACCAACCTTCCTCACCTATATTTTACTTTCCACAAACCTATCCCTATAACACATTCTTCCTCCACACTTTCCCTATGTAGCAATAACTCTCGATGGAGCTGCTGGTTTAAGGGGGCTTGTTACCTTCACTCTCCTTCCCTCTGTTTTACCGGCACCGGGTCTAGGGTTCCGTTGAGTTTACCTCTGAACGATACATGCACCAACACTTGAGTACGTTTTCAATGCTTTATTAAACAATTTAGTAAGGAAGTAGCAGGAAAGAGGCAGAAGGGAAACTGCAGAGGAAACTCAAATATCTTCTTGTAAGATTCTTGACAAATGTCCTGGTAGAATTTGGATATTACAAAAGAATGCGCTCCCCTCGTGGGATACACTCTTTGCTCGCCTGGATAGGCCTCTCTCACTTGCCTAGCAGCCAGCATGAACAAAAGTCTCTGCCACAGACTTGTTTGGGATAAACCTGTACTATCCTCTGCCACAGGATGTATTGGTCTTTCTGCAATGAACGTCAGTCACAGTGCTTGAACCTTTAAGCCAACCCGGCAACACTATGCTGTATAGTTACTTTAGGATACGTCCTCCAACCGAGTCACCAGGCCCCTCTCCAGACCAGCATGCTGCGTGATCCTTCCATGACGCGTCCTTCCCTGGGATCTTCTCGGTTGTCCAGCTTCTTCACTCTGGATAGACAGCTCAGGACCATTCCTCGGCTGCTGTGGTAGGCCCCAGACAAGCTCTGGGCCCACCCATGCACCGCAGCGACGTGGGCCTCCGGAACGGAGGACGATGAGATTGCTCTCTAACGTATACCTGTCGGCCAGGAGGGCCAGCAGGTGGCTGTAAAACGAACCCCGCAATATGGTGTCTGTCCCATAAATACCCTCGCCCAGAATGCAACTCGGAGGACCACCTCTCTGGGACAGAAGAGCATCCATACGCTTCAACACGTTGCCTTTCCAACACTGACCAGCGATAACAGCGACACCCATCGGTCAGTCTGGAAACACACACAACGTCAGCCAAGCTGGAACAGAGGCAAACCTAACCTTCCTAACGAACAAGTTACTAAATTTACCTAACATATGGTAGATCACAAATCTACCAGCGCTACACCTACAACAACTTAAGGCTTTCCTGTGCTTTCCCTCAATGCTTCCCTTTATTTTTCTTAACCCAGCAATCAGATATGAGAGAGGGGGCTAAATTAAATCCTGGACTTTATATAGTAATGTCAATATGTATGCCTGCCTTTGTTTTCTTGATGGTATTGTGTGTGTGTGTGTTTTTTTTTTTTATCAGCCATGATCACATCAACAGAAAACCCAAGCAATACAGCTTATACATGAAATAGAAGATATGACCCAATAGTAAAGGGTCAGAAGGCAACAGGCAAAGGAGAATATTGTGTTACAAATCAAGTCGAAGATTCAGTTGATGAAATGCAGGACAGGTGCTAAATGCAAACAGAAGCCCCTTGCATCAAAATCTGAGCTGTCACTTAATGACAGAGGATACAATCCATGTATAATCCGGCTTGTTTTTGCTGTTTCTAGACACATCATTCACGAGTGATCTCTAATCACACAAGCGGCTATATCCATCCAGAAATACATCACTCATACATGTAGGAAAGGTCTTGTGCACCAAACCAATCATTGCCACTAATCAATGCGGATGTGTTTACTCTCTGTCACAACGAATGATGTTCTATAAAAATGTACAAATGTGCATGTTTTAAGGTCCACACCAAGAGCACTGTATCTGTAATTTTCTTGATAACTGAAAAGTTTATTATCCTGCTGGGGACAGCTGTTTGACACTGTCAGAAGATTTTTTTATTTTTTTTTTCTTAGCACAGCTTGTTTAAAACAGGCGAACTGGAAAACATTTAGAGAATTTTAATTCTTTCCACGTCACCATCAGTAACCATAGCTACCAACCTGACAGTGACCAAGGCAATACATAGCAACGAGAACATTTTCAGCATGTCATAAGAAAAAAAAAATATCCTGAAGATAAGAAATGCGGCTGGAAAAAACACAGTGATTGCTAACAGGGATTGTTAATAAGAATCATCACAGGTCACTTCACATGCTGAATTAAAATAGATCACACTGAAACCTGCAGGTATTCCATTTGTGGCTGCTTATCTGAATGATCTAAAATTATTTTTTAGTCCATCAATGGAGGACATTGCAGAGGGGCCCTATGCAAAAAGAAAAAAAAAAAGTAGTTTGGGCTCTATATTTTATGCCTGCTCATTCTTCTTTCAACTGCCCTTCATTTAGACTCATATTCCTCTGTCCCTCTTACCTCCTTAGTCCATGATCATGTTTCATGATCTTATGTATAGACCTCTATAAGATAAAAAGGCAACACGCATTAGTGTGCACAGCCTATTGCATTAGGGTGTGCACCCCAGAGCACAAACACACATGCGTGTATATCAGCAGAGCAGTGGATGGTGTCAGTAGAGCAAAAATTGGTGTCAGTAGTTTTTATTTTTATTATTTTTTACAATTTTATTTTTTTTACATTATTTTTTTACAAGATTATTTTTTATTATTCTTTATTATCCTTTTACATTTTTTTAGGGGACCTGTTGGGGGGCTTCGGTGAAATATCAAGGGTCATAGTTTACTATGCTTCAGTTAAGAATGTACACAGGAGTGATCAGTACAGATCACGCAATGGAGGTTATTTACAAAAGGCAAATCCACTTTGCACTACAAGTGCACTGCAAGTGCACTGAAAGTACACTTGGAAGTGCAGTTTCTGTAAATCTGAGAAGATCTCAAATGAGGGGAAGCTCTGCTGATTTTACCATCCAATCACGTGCAAGCTAAAATGCAGTTTTTTATCTTCCTTGCATGTTCCCCTCGGATCTACAACGACTGCACTTCCAAGTGCACTTTCAAGTGCAATTGCAGTGCACTTGTAGTGCAAAGTGGATTTGCCTTTAGTAAATAACCCCCACTGTATTCATTCAGAACAGAAAAGGAAGGGGCCGGTAAGTTAAATATTTACCGGCCCCTTCACACGCTCTCCATCCTGAAACAGCCCCGCAGCAGCCGGAGGCAGAGGAGGGAAGCTGGCAACACTGCAAGGGGGAGACAGGTGGTGCAAGGAATCAGGGGAAATCGGCACCGCACAGGGTGATTAGGATGTTCCCAGGCACACCCAGCACACCCTGCGCACGCCTATGGCAACATGTAACTATACTCATCTTTTATCCAACCTCTAGGTGAGGAATACTTTTATACTTAGTGTTTCTTCATGATTTGCTTCCGTGGCCATGGCAGGGGCATGTTTTGTCTACATACATTGTGTATGTAGCCCTTTTTTTCATCTCAGAAAGTTCAACATTCATTTTGCAATGTGAACATATATTTTACAAAGTGAACATGCTCTATTCCTTTAGTAAATCAATCCCAATGCCTCGTTTGTGATAGTAATGACTAGATCATATTGCCTGAAATTGGGATTTGCAATAGACCAAGCTTGTGTTTTCTGGGACTGACCACTTTGCCAAGAAAATCAATCCACTCAGGTAAACTAGGAAGGGGATCTTTTGGACCTCTTACCTGTTCTGAAAATTGGGGAAAAAACTCAGCGCTTAGGATCAGACAAGGTGTGCAGCCTCCCCTAATAGACCCCTTGGGGGGCTAATTGATATGAGTCAGTAAATTGGGGTAGATGGCGCTACCTATACTTGGGGGAAAAAACCTCTCCCTGATATTACAAAAAATATGCACCCTTACATGTTACAGTGCTCAGATAATCAAATAGTGGTACTGCAATCATATATAACAACATGTGATCTACAAATTAAAGTGCAGCCAAACCGAATCAGTAATGACATATAAATGATAAGTGTCAAAATTAATTACTCCTGTGTATAAAAAAAATTATAATAAATACCAAAAAAAATTCCAAATTCATCAAAAATTCATCAAAAAATTAATATGTGTATCAACAAAAAGTCCAAGTGATAAAAAGCCCCAAAAACAGTGTTAATAATGTGAAATTGGTGAAGCTCCAAAATAGCCCAGTGTTCAAATGATCAGGTGACTCTTGTGCTCAACAGATCAGGTGACTTATGTGCTCCCCCTTATGGGTCCCCACTCACCAGTTCCTGTTACCCCTGCGGGGGTGATAGGCATATGTGATAACCGTGGGTAATTTTCCTTTGATGGCTCTACCAGTGGTCCACCCGTAGCCTCTACCGGGCCTCTACAGCCGCTCCAAAGGATCAGGGCATCCAAACCGGTCTCCCGCTGAGCACCTCACCAGTCACCGTATCCAGAAAAATGTTCAGCAACTTCCCAAGGCTAGGTCCCCTGAGTTCTGCATATCCCATTTTTGTGAGTCATTTTAAGAAATGGTAGCCACTACTAGAAGGACCCTGGTGATGTCAGCAGACCATGTGACTGCACAGAAAGCTTCCCTTCCTTTTTTGTTCATACATATATTAATTTTTGATGAATTTTTGATGAATTTGGAAATTTTTTATGGTATTTATTATATTATTTTTTATATACAGGAGTAATTAATTTTGACACTTATCATTTATATGTCATTATTGATTCGGTTTGGCTGCACTTTAATTTGTAGATCACATGTTGTTATATATGATTGCAGTATCACTATTTGATTATCTGAGCACTGTAACATGTAAGGGTGCATATTTTTTGTAATATCAGGGAGAGGTTTTTTTTCCACCAGTATAGGTAGTGCCATCTACCCCACTTTACTTACTCTTACCTGTTCTGTTCACTTTTCTGTAGAGCCTGCAAACCCACACCCAGTATATCTGACCAATGGGAGAAGGGACATTAAGAGTGTGCCTTAAGCTGTTCATACCCGCATATATTTCTCAAAACAGCACGAATGGACGCATTTCCTCAGCTGGCTTCAGCAAACCTGCAGCAGGCGTCAGAATACCAGAAGTTACTATAGCTTATTGGCTGCAGTCAGGGCTGGTACAAGGGTTTTTGACACCCTAGACGAAACCTCATTTTGCCGCCTCCCCCCCTTGGCTCTACCCCTGACTCCACCCCCTTTTCCCTGCCCATGTAAACCCCACCTTTTTAATGAAGCGCCCATCAAATGCAGCCCACCAGTGCCCATCAATGCAGCCTCATCAGCGCCCATCAATGCAGCCTCACCAGCGCCCATCAATGCAGCCTCATTAGCGCCCGTTAAATGCAGCCTCATCACCGCCCATCAATTGCAGCCTCACCAGCGCCCATCAAATGTAGCCTCACCAGTGCCCATCAATGCAGCCTACCAGTGCCCGTCAATTAATGTTTGCTTGCTTCCATTCATTCTGGAGTCAGGACACAGACACAGTTCTCCGCCACAGCTGCGCCTCTGACACTATGTGCTTGCTATAGAGAGAAAAGAGTAGGAAAACTAGTGGCTGGGTGCCCTAGGCAGCAGGGCGCCCTAGGCGGCTGCCTAGTTTGCCTAGTGGTAGCACCGGCCCTGGCTGCAGTCATTATTTAGATGACAGTTTTTCACAAGGGTCCTTTCTATCTTGAGATCGAAGTTTCACAGTGTTCAGACTGGGGCAGTGTGAATTGTGTAATGTACTGCACAGTTTATAGAACAAGGTAATATGGAGAATTTTGCACACAACGCAGTGTACGCAGAGGACACCCAAAGATAACTCCCAATACCTTCAGCACTCTTCACCATGAAACCCAATACTCTTGGCATACACACCCATCATATTTTAAACCAACTCAGACGGCTATTGTATGTCAGGCAGATCTTCACCTCCTGGCCAGTAGGGGGATGAGCTAAGGCATGTTCAGAACCCACCAGGAAGCTGTCTCCTGTACTGGCCAATCATTCCCCACCCTGCAGCCACCCGTGTACAAGGGGCAGCTATATGTGCAGCTGCGTGGTGGAGAATGCCTCAACCACATATGATTGGCCCAGTTCAGCAACAGCTTTCTGGCAGCTATGTTCAGGTGGGTTCAGACTAGGAACTGAACACACCTGAGGTTATCCCTACTGGCTAGTAGCCTTCATTATCCCCAGGCTCTTTTATGTCAAGTTCAGACCTCTTCCGGCACACCCTGCTCATCCCAATGTTGGCCCTGGTTAGCTCACTAACCCACACACTGAATATGAGTTGTGTAGGGGTGATGCTTTCCATGGTTGAAATGCAAGACACTGTTTACCTTATTTTAACTTTATTGTAGTGTCACAAAATTACTCTTTATTCAAGTCTTTGCATCACAGATCAATTTAACACGTTGCAGTGAGTTTTGCTGCAAAAAATGCAGCATGTCTGCATTTTCATGCCACACACCGCAACCCACCTCAGTGCAGTATGTGGTATGAACAAAGCACACAGAATACAATTGTTTTCAGATGCAGATTAACACAATTTAAAGTGATACTCAAGGAAAATTAAAATAAAAAAAAATAACAAACATAATATACTTTCCGATTGTGCAACTTACAGGACAAGAATCTGCTACTGAAGTCTTGGTGCCAGATACCACAGCATACCTTCAGAGGTCTAGTGGAGTCCATGCCTCAAATGGTTAGGGCTGTCCTGGTGGCTAATGGGGGACCTACTCAATATTAGGTGGGTCATCATAACGTTATGGCTGATCACTTATTTTCTTCATCAATGTATAATTGTTTAAGCACCAAAAAAAAAAAAAAAGGCTTAGCAATGCAATCTTTCACTGATTTTCTTTGTGTAATCTGCACTTTCAGTTACTGTAGCCAAGGTATAGTGCAGGGAGTGTATGAAATCCTGATGGAGATTGGAGTTGCATTTTAAGGCATACGTTAATGTACAGATGGGTATATGAATTGTCAGCTATGGACTGCAAAAGATGAAAGTGTTCTGAAGGTCACAGCAAGGGAGAAACGTCTAGGGTGCGAGTCTAACTGATGTAGGAGTATGATAATATTTGTTATGCCCCCCTCTGAGATTATTATTGTACTGTAGAGGAATCGAGTGAGCTGCAATCCATTGTCAAAGGACATAAAACAGAAAAAGTGAGCACTGCTTCATTTTTCAGCATTGCTATAGGACATCTTTATGAATTATTTACTTGTACAAATAAACATCATGCTAGATAGGATGCACGATGTGCATAGAAAATGTTTATCATTTGTACAGTTAGAGAGGAATGACTTCAAGTATATGAAAACCAAAAACATTTATTTTTGTTATGTTTGCCATCATATCTCACTGTACAAAGTTTTTTTTTTTTTTTAAGTGTAGCGCTACTCCCATAGAATCGGCTTATAAGTTGCCCAGGGTTCCTTTTTTCAACAGTTGCCCCACAGCCAGGGACACAGTCAAAGTCACTCTTTGGTTTAATAAACAGCCCAGGGGATTCTTTTTGGTGGGTTTTTTTTTGGGAGGGGGGGAGATTTGGATAAGGTTAGGGGACTGAGTGGGATACTCCAAAATGTACAAAGTTAGGACACTAGACTTCCTTCTGTAGATCTGTAAGTAAAGTCCTTGTAAAAGCAGCTAGTGGACTTGGTTTTAGAACAGTAGCCAAAGACACAAAAGCTTCCTCTTTTGAGTCCCTTCACAATCAACTGAATGAACTGAGCTCCTCAGGACACCAGCTGATGTCCCCTTTGTTTCACACACACAGCTGACTCTAGCACCAGAGGTATGGCAGCAGCCCACAGTCTCTAGGATCTCTCACACCAGTCTTTACTCACAATTGTCCTTGGAAAGTTGGTTGCCTCCTTCCAACGCCCATGCAACACCTTCTCCCTGTGATGCCAAACTAGAACCTCAGTCAGCTTTCTTCAGATTCCAGCATCCAGGTCCCTTAACTAGCCCAGCAGAGACCTCATGAACAGCAAGCACATTGCAGGGTTGCCTAAGGGGGCAACCAGTCCCACTTAGGCTGTGATGACCTTCCAAGGAAAAAGACCTGGAAGCTCTGCATTTATACAGACTCCCTGCAGCCATCTGGACAAACTTTCCAGGGTTTGGCCAGGGCTGTATAAAGATTAATGCTGTCAATTTACCTTGTTCCACACCCACATTTCGGAACAGCCCACCGTTCTCCAGAAAGCAGAGAAAGAAATCGAAACCTGCAGCAGGTGAATCACTAAACAAACGAGTATGATCACCACAGCCACACTGGATACAGTGATGTAATCTAAATTTGCCCAACAACAAACTGCAGCTCCACTGGATACAGTGAGTCAGAACTAAATCTACCTAAATCTACCTATTCCTAGCAACTACCAAGGAGGGTGCTACATAAGCTTGTAGAATCTGCAAAGTTTCTTAAGTTGTTGAAGGGTGACAACTATAAGCCACTGTCAACCTGTTGGGAAAACTATTTCAGCAAAAAGTTAGGCTTCCCTTTCTAATAGACCTGATAAGCAGCCCAATGACCAACGAAAGGAGCGCACATGGCATGCTGACAACACTATTGCTAATTGTGAGGCAGCAGCTTAGCACTGTTATGATACAACAGGAAGTGCTGTTACTGACAGAATCTGCACTTTGCACCAGATTCCCAGATTCACTAAATATAAACTGTTTGAAACAGAGCCAGATCATTCATGAAGAAAGCTAGGCAGGAGCCCACGGCCAAGTGGATGTCCAAGTGGATGTTCAACATTTATGCTCCTGCAGTAAAAGGGGGGACTGCACACTTGGTCAAAGCAGTGGACCTGAGCGATGATGCTCTTGTAGGAAGTTGAGAGATTATGAAGTATATTTTGACTCGCCTTCAAACAGATGGTGGTGGGGTACATATTGGTGGATTTATTTGCTATTGAAAATTGCACAGACTATTGTTTCATGTTCAATTTACCTTAATTTTTTTTTTTTTACATGTTGTTTTTATGTTCGCTGCCTATTATTATTTGTTGTTGTTTGAATATCTTTTGTCATAGTTTGCAGCACACATTTTACCCAGCCCAAACATCCCTTTAACAGGGTCTTTACGCCCTAGGGGAAGGAAGGACTGGCTGATCACATGATCACTGTAATCGGCTATCACAGTGCTCACATGTGTTCATATGATCTGCAGCTGGCCCAGGAGCTGTCTATGATAACTTGGCAGCTGGCCCAGGAGCTGTCTACGATAGCTTGGCAATGTGCAGTTAGCCTTTGCCTCTGTGGGTGTCCTAGTGCCATTGTTGCAGGGGAAGGAAGCACCTGGCAACCAAGTGTTTGTGAAGGCCAGCCGTTTCTTACAAAAACTGACACCCAGGTCCCAAATGCAGGAACTGGTACAGCTGGTTAAAAATTGGCTGCAGCCAGAAAAGTTGTCAGGCCCTCAAATGGTGGAACGGGTGGTGATGGACTGGTACCTGCGGTCCCTGCCAGATGACCTACAGCGCTGGGTAAGCCATGGAGATCCTGCAACTGCTGACCAACTGGTTGAGTTGGTCGAAACGTACACAGTGGTGGAGGACCTGTTTAGGTCTGCCAAGCATCGTAAACCCACACCAAGGGCAACCAGACCGGCCACAGCACCTAGGAGAGAAGCCCTGCCAGACATTGGAACCCGCAAACCTACATTATCGTCCGCAGAACCATGAAGGTTGGTTCCTGTCCCAAGGATGGGGGACCTACAGTGTTGGTGATGTCGGTCCTGGGGGCATACCCAGGCACATTGCCCACTTCAGGAGGAGCCTATGGATTGCGGGACTGGTCGGAGAAGCTCCTTCTATGTGCAAAGAGTGTGTGCCACTCATCTTGATCTGGCTGCAGGACGGTTTGAGTGTGGTTTGTGTGGGTGAACCACTTCCTGCCAGGGCTCTACTGGACTCCGGTAGCATGGTAACACTTGTAAATTCCAGGGTGATTGGGAGACTCGGCACAGTAAGTAAGACTGTACACGTAGTGTGTATCCATGGGGACACCAGGGGGTACCCCCTGGTTCCGGTGACTGTTTCCTATGGCCGTATCTCAGTGACACAAGAGGTTAGGGTGGTAAAAAGTCTGGTACATGACATCATAGTGGGGCGTGACTGCCCGTTGTTTATTGAACTATGGAACCAGGTACAGACAGGGCTGCCAGGACAGCCAGGAGGACTGGGGATACTGGGCCTTTTGGGGTCAAACCTTGAGGGGTCTGGTCCCGAAGCACCCGCAACATACACCCATACTATTGAAATACCTGTCACTGATAATGACATTGCAGAAAATACGAATGTAGTTGGTAATGCTCATCTTACAGGTCTCGACGCCGAGTTGACCTCTGAGGGGGGGGGGGGGTTTCTCTGCTACAGGTCATGTTGGGGGAGGACGAAGAGGAATTTTTCCCCTCGCAGACCTTGATTGAGGAGGATGAGGAGGAACTTGCTCTAGGCTAGTGGGGGTGTCCGGGGGTGTGTTTGGCACAGCGCAGTTACAGGACCCCACTTTGGTGAATGCTCGGGAGCAGGTATTGGTTATTAATGGAGTCCAACAAGTGCCCGGTGCCGAGCAAAGGATTCCTCACTTTGCAGTTAATGGGGACTTGCTGAGTAGCGGAAAGCCGAGGGGAAACTGTGGAGCAGTTTCTGGTTCCCCAGTCGTATCGGCAGATGCTCCTTGATTTAGCCCACAACGATGCACTGGGGGGACACCTGGGGGCTGAAAAAACAGAAGCCAGGATAACTGACAGGTTTTACTGGCCAGGGGTAAAAGCTGAGGTGAAAAGGTACTGTGTGTCCTGCCCCACTTGCCAGTTAACTGCCCCGGTGTCCCACTACAGAAACCCCCCGGTACCCCTGCCCATAACTGAGGTACCATTTGAACGGATTGCTTTGGATCTGGTGGGGCCCTTAGTAAAGTCAGCCAGGGGACACCAATATATATTAGTAGTCCTGGATTACGCCACCAGGTATCCTAATGCAGTCCCTTTAGGGAAAATGTCCTCTAAGGCCATTTCCCGGGAGTTGTTTCAAATGTTTCCATGAACTGGGTTCCCCAAGGAGATACTGATGGACCAGGGCACCCCTTTCATGTCGAAGGTGATGGTGGACTTGTGCAAGCTGCTTCAGATTAAGCAGTTGCGGACGTCCGTCTATCACCCTCAGACAGATGGTCTCATTGAGAGGTTTAACAAGACCCTGAAGTCAATGTTAAAAAGAGTGGTCCAGAAGGACGGGAAGGACTGGGACATGTTGCTCCCTGCCCAGTTATTTGCCATCCAAGAGGTTCCACAAGCATCTCACCGTTTGAACTGGTATACCGGCAAAGACCCCATGGACTGCTGGTTCTAGTGAAGGAAACCTGGGAAAGTGAGTCATCCCCACACAAAACGGTTGTAAAACATATCACTCAAATGCAGGAGAGGGTGGCTAGAGTGATGCCATTAGTGAGGGAGCATTTTGAGAAGGCACAGGATACCCATAGGAGGGTGTAGAACCGGTCTGCTAACATCAGGCAGTTTCAAGTGGGGGACTGGGTGGCTGTTCTGATTCCCACAGTAAAGAGCAAATTTTTAGCCAAATGGCAGGGTCCATTTGAGGTGGTGGAAAAAGTGAGTGAGGTGAACTACAGGGTGCACCAACCTGGGAAAAGGAAACCGTATCAAATTTATCACATCAATTTGTTAAAACTCTGGCAAGACCAAGAACAGGTGTCCGCTGTGGTAGGTGTCAATGCAGGGGACCCTGCTGGAGTTGACCTGGTGCATGTTGCTGCTACCTTCTCTAAGCCTCAAACCCAACAAACGAAGGAGTTTCTGCAGAGAAACCGAGCAGTGTTTTCAGGGTTACCGGGGCCCACCAATGTTATTGAACATGACATTAAAACAGAACCCAATGTAAAGGTTAGACTAAAACCCTATTGTATTCCAGAAGCTCATAGGAAGGCAGTGTCCGAAGAGGTCAAAAGGATGCTTGAGCTTGACATCATTGAAAAATCACAGAGTGAATGGTCAAGTCCAATAGTTTTGGTACTGAAACCCAACGACACCCTGCGTTTCTGTAATGACTTTAGGAAACTTAATGAAGTGTCCAAATTTGATGCCTATCCGATGCTCTAGGTAGACGAGTTAATTGAGAGGTTGGGTCCCGCCTGGCACATCACCACATTGGACCTCACAAAAGGGTACTGGCAGATTCCCCCCACCAAGGAAGCCAGAGAGAAAACCACTTTTTCCACTCCCAAAGGCCACTTCCAGTATAGGCAGATGCCATTTGGCTTACACTCTGCCCCTGCCACGTTCCAAACATCAATGGACAAAACATTACGCTCCTATTGACAATACACCTCTGTCTACCTGGATGATATTGTCAGGTTGGGAGTCCCATCTTCCCCAGGTTCAGGCAGTCATAGAATCTATGAGGAAAGCAGGATTCACAATTAATCCTGAGAAATGTGCAGTTGGGATGGAGGAGGCCTAGGGTACATTGTGGGTAGGGGGCTAGTGAAACCTCAGTTAAATAAGGTAGAAGCCATACAGAACTGGCCCTGTCCCCTAACCAAAAAGCAGGTCAGAGCATTCCTGGGCATAGTCGGTTACTACCGAAGGTTCGTCCCCAACTTTGCCACCATCGCTGCACCATTGACTGACATAACAAAAGGCAGGAAGTCAGTAATGATCAAATGGAATACGGATGCTGAAGAAGCCTTTCAGAAGCTTAAGTTGGTATTGTGCCAGCATCCGATGCTTGTGCCTCCTGATTTTGTGCAAGAGTTTGTGGTGCAGACAGATGCCTCAAGTGAAATCAGAATGGCCATGAAAGATACACCCTCAGGAAAAAGCCCTGGGCCAGACAGGTTCACGATCAAATATTACAAAAAATTCCAGGAACAGCTGACACCAAGGTTCTGTGAATATCTGAATAGAATTGGAGAAGATGAAGAAGTAAGAAGATAATCACTCTTAGCATATATAACAATAATTCCTAAGGAAGGAAAAGACAAAACCAACTGCTCTAGCTATAGGCCCATTGCCTTATTAAATGCGGATACAAAATTATACGCAAAAATCCTAGCTAGCAGATTAAAAAAATTAATGACTCTCTGGATTGACTCCGATCAAACCGGATTCGTCCGGGCAGAGAAGGAAGAGACAAGAATATTAAAACATTACTGATGTTGCGAAAGAGGAAATCCAGTGGATGCCCAGTACTGCTTCTGTCAATTGATGCAGAAAAAGCATTTGACAGGGTAGACTGGGGATTCATGATGGACACATTGCAGCATCTAGGATTGGGTCCAAAAATCATGAAGTGGATCAAAAATCTATACAATGAGCCTACGGCAACGGTAAGGGTTAACGGGAGATTGTCACCAGTGTTCGAGATGTTTAATGGAACGCGTGAAGGCTGCCCGCTCTCGCCACTCCTATATGTCCTCTCATTGGAACCCTTCCTGGCAACCCTGCGAAATAATCAGGGGATGGGGGGCAAGAGTGGGGGATAAAGAATATAAAGTTGCGGCGTATGCCGATGACATCTTAATGTACGTAACTAACCCTAAGGTGACTCTGCCAAACATAATCAAAGAAGTAAAAGGTTATGGAGAACTCTCTAATTTTAAAATAAATCCTATAAAAACAGAAATATTAAACATCGGATTGGGAAAAAATGAAGTCCTTGCTCTTCAAAAATAATTCCCATTCACGTGGGTAAAAGGTGAACTATCATACTTGGGAAGCAAAATAACATCAACGTATGAGAAAATATACTCTGCAAATTATATCCCTTTGATAAATGAGATTAAGGTAGAAATAAAGAAGATAAGTATACAACCAACATCCTGGATTGGAAGAATACATTTGTTTAAAATGGTGATATAACCGAAAATAATGTATAATTTCCAGATGTTACCTATTGCGATCCCTCAGAGTTTTTTCAATATAATAAAAAAATGCAGATAAAGTAAATCTGGCAAAACAAAAAGCCGAGAATAAAACTTGCATTAATGACCAGGAAGAGAAAGCATGGTGGTTTGGCAACTCCGAACATAACAAGGTACTACAAGGCGGTAATAATAGCATGTATGGTAGAGTGGACAAAAGAAAACAGGGAAAAAAAGTGGGGTGAGATAGAAAACACTTTAAGTAGAACTATATTGCACAAAAATATTTGGACACCAAGCAAGTTTAGAACACTGGACTCAGAATCTCACAAACTGACTAAAAATGTATTTAAAGTTTGGGATGCACTTCACCGGAAGGAAAACTGGGTATACAACTCACCTTTGATGTCTCTCACTGGAACAAATTTTTTTATGCCCAGAAAAGAAATATTTTTTAAAGTTGAAAGAAAGAATCCACAAATCAAAGATATCATCACAAAGGGGAAGATGAAAACTGCACTAGAATTAGAGGTATCGAATGGGTGGAAGTTGAGAGAATGGGAAAGATTTCAATTAAATCACTTAGTAAAATCATTGCCGCACCCAATCAGAGACAGAGGAGAATTAAACCCACTGGAAAAACTTTGTGCAATACAAACGCCACTGAAAAACGGAATTTCAAAAATCTATGGAATATTGACAGACCTTGAAGGACTAGGAAGACCCTCCTACATAGAAAGGTGGGAAAAAGAACTGGATATTAAATTTGAAGAACAGCAAGTTGAGAGGATGATAGGAGCAGTATACGACGCTTGGGATATGAATACTATCGAGATGAATTATAAATTCTTGGCAAGATGGTATCTAACCCCAGAAAGAATCCAGAAATATCAACCGGACGGATCACCATGGTGTTGGAGAAATTGCAAACAAAGAGCCACGATGGCACATATATGGTGGGAATGTCCGAAAATAAAAGAATACTGGCTGGAAATAATTGACCTTATAAATGAAATAACAGGTGAGAAGATAGACAACAACATGCTGACATGCCTATTCCACGACTCCAAAACCCCAAGGTAACAATATATGAAAACAATAATACCAAAACTTTTTAATGCTGCAAAGGGATTGATCCCAAAAAAATGGTTAAACAGTGAAAAACCAGATATAAGAGACTGGTTTAAACAAATAGATTATTTATATAAAATGGAATTCTCAAGCAGCAGGGACAAAGATCAAATAGAAAAATATAATAGTATTTGGGGTGTGTGGAAAAAATATAAAACCTCGGACAAATATTGGCGGAAGATTTTGGAGGGCACAGGGCCCTGAGGCAGGAAGACTGGGGAAAGATTGAAACAAAGCAGAGGGGGGTTAGGAGGTGGGAGTTAGAAGATGGAGGGAGGGGGAAGCCAGATAGGGGAAAGGGGGTCAATCTGCAGTTTTTACATGAAGTAAATACATTTTCTAAATAAATGCTTAAAAGAATGGAAAATGCCACAATGATGTGAAAATGGGAAGGGACAAAAATTGAACTGCAAAGTTGAAATAACTCTCTCAAATAAGTTCACTGGGCTCTGGACTCCCTACGATATTTTCTCCTAGGTAGGAAGTTTTGCCTGGTGTCTGACCATGCCCCATTGACCTGGATGAGGCAAAACAAGCACACCAATGCCAGGGTGACAAGGTGGTTCCTGTCTCTCCAGGAGTTTAACTTTAAGGTAGAGCACAGACGCCGGAGACAACATCAGAATGCCGATGCCCTCTCCTGAGTTCATTGTATGGTGGCGAATGGTGCCTCCAACACCTCCGCGTTGAGACAGAGGGGGGGATATGTACAGGACGCCAAGGTTGGGTCCTGGATGGGTGCTATATTGCACTGATATTTGGGGTATGGTCCCTTTAAGGGAAGTGCGGTAGTGTTCAGGGGGTCACCCAGAATGGGTGAGCAATTCCCTGGCTCGCAGTCCTCTCTGTCTTAATAGAGAGTTATTTGGGACCCGGAATTTGGGAGGCTCTGAAGTGATATTTGGGTGGGAAAGAGCCTCCACCCCTGACCACAGGGATTCAGCACACAGGGGATTAAAGGCCTCCAGGAAACAGCTCATAAAAGACAGGAAGTAGTGAAGAGGTGGGGGTGAGGAGGAGTAGGTGACTGCACCTGTCGTTATGAGCTGTGTATCTGTTGGAAGCTGCTAAAGATTCAACAAGGACTCTTAAAACTCTGGGGTGAAGACCCGGCCACAAGCTGTACATGCCTTTTCTTTCATTTTCTTTGTGCTGAAGATAAGTGGACTTTATTTTATGCTGAAAATAAGCGGACTTTGTTTTATATTTTTGTGCTGTGTGCTGAATAAAGCTTTATTTTTGATTTGCTTACAAATAAAAAAAATGGTTAATGGTTTATGCACTTGGTATCGTGGAGCTGTTATCCCCCAGACTTTACGATATATATATATATATATATATATATATATATATATATATATATACACACATACACTCTGCATTTAGGGTAGGTTAGATATTCAGTGTAGAATCTATATTCAGTCAGTACAGGCAGTGTATTTATTATATATACAGCCTAGTATATACTCTGCATTTAGTGTAGGCTAGATATTAAGTGTAGAATCTATATTCAGGCAGTGCATTATATATGATATAGTGTATTGAAGTGGAACCCTGTGCCAAATTTTTTTTTTTAAATGGTGTAGGGGTCCCCCCAAAATCCATACCAGACCCTTCAGGTCTGGTATGGATTTTAAGGGCAACCCCCGCACCAAATTTTAAAAAAAAATGGCGTGGAGGTCCCCACAAAATCCATACCAGGCCCTTATATTCTAGCATGCAACATGGCAGGCCGCAGGAAAAGGCGGGGGGGTGAAAGTCCGTACCAGGCCACATGCCCTCAACATGGGGAGGGTGCTTTGGGGTCCCCCCAAAGCACCTTGTCCCCATGTTGATGGGGACAAGGGCCTCATCCTTGCCCGATGGTTGTGTGGGTCTGCAGGCGGGGGGCTTATCAGAATCTGGAAGCCCCCTTTAACAATGGGGCCCCCAGATCCTGGCCCCCCTATGTGAATGGGTATGGGGTGCATTGTGCCCCTACCCATTCAGCAAAAAAAGTGTCAAAAAAGTAAAAATGACAAGAGACAGTTATGGACAATTCCTTTGTTAAAAAAAAGTGTCCCACGATGTCCATCCATCTTTAACCCCAAATAAAGATAAAACTCCTCCTCCATGGGAGGCGTCCCGCCGGCTGCCGTATTTTTGCTTTGACAGCTCTTATATAGCCAAGAGCAGGGTCACTCGGTTACGTCAGCGGTTTGCCCCGCCCTTGGCTATATAAGAGCTGTCAAAGCAAAAAGATGGCAGTTGGCGGGACGCCTCCCATGGAGGCGGAGTTTTTCCTTTTTTTGGGGGGGGCTGCCGGCGCCGTGATTGAAGATGGATGGACATCACAGGACACTTTTTTTTTTAATAAAGGAATTATCCAAAACTTTCTCCTGTCGTTTTTACTTTGACACTTTTTTGGTGAATGTAAAAGGGGGCTTCCAGATTCCGATAAGCCCCCTGCCCACAGACCCCCCACAACCACCAGGAAAGGGATAAGGCCCTTGTCCCCCCCTAAATCACCCTCATTGAAAGCAAAGCATTAAAAGGGCCTGATATGGATTTTGAGGGGAACCCCCACGCCATTTTTTTTCTTTTGGCGCGGGGTTCCCCTTAATATCCATACCAGACCCAAAGGGCCTGGTAATGGACTGGGGGGAACCCACGCTGGTTTTTTTAATTATTTTTTATGTATATTGCCGGGATCCAACAATACATTACAGCTGCAAGCAATTTTAAATGACATTTTTCCCTTTAGAAATTTCATTTTGCTGCGGGACTGTTGTGAACATGGGAAAAATGCTCTACTTTAAAGGCAGACTAAGGGGACCCCACAGTCACGGTATTTAAAGGAATATTTCATTTTTATTGCTTCACTTTAAGCATTATTAAAATCACTGCTCAAGAAAAAAACTTCAATTTTAAAAACTTTTTTTGCATTGATACATGGCAATAACTTGCATATAAGCCTTTAAAATTAGCACTTTTGATTTTTCACATAATATAGTGTGTGTATATATATATATATATATATATATATATATATATATATATATATATATATATATATATATATATATATATATACCAATCAATTGTAACATTATGAGCACTGCCAGGTAGAGATAATAAAACTGATGATTTTGTTCATTACAATAGCACCTGAAAATAGGTAGGTACATTGGGCAGCAAGTGAACATGCTGCCTCTGAAGTTGATGTGTTGAAAGAAGAAAAATTGGGCAAGCATAAGAATTTGAGTGACTTTGACACAGGCCAAATTGTAATGACTAGATGACTGAGTCACAGCAACTCCAAAGCTGTAGCTCTTATGGGACCTTCTCAGTCTGCAGTGGTCAGGTCCTAAAAAAAGTGATTCAAGGAGGAAAACTGGCAAATCAATGACAGGGCCATGGGTGGCCAAGGCTCATTGATGCACATGGGGAGCAATGCCTGGCCCATTTAGTCCAATCCAATAGAAGAGCTACTATAGCTCAGACTGCTGAAAAAGTTAATACTAGAACACCTGCATCACAGTTTGTTGTGTATGGGGCCGTATAGTTGCCCATGCTGACCCGTGTTCACAGCCAAAGGTGCCTACAATGGGCACGTCAGCATCAGAACTGGACCAAGGAGCAATAGAAGAAGGTGGCCTGGTCTGAGGAATCATGATCTCTTTAACATCATGTGGATGGCCGGTTGTGTGTACAGTATGTGTCACTTACCTGGGGAAAAGATGGCATCAGGATGCAGTATGGGAAGAAGGCAAGCCCGCAGAGTGTCATTCTTTGGGCAATGTTTGTTGGGAAACATTGCCTGGCATTTATGTGGCTGTGTGGTAAGTATGTATGTGTATATATATATATATATATATATATATATATATATATATATATATATATATAGTATCTCACAAAAGAGAATACACCCCTCACATTTCTGTAAATATTTTATTATATCTTTTCATGTGACAACACCGAAGAAATTACACTTTACTACAATGTAAAGTAGTGAGTGTACAGCTTGTATAACAGTGTAAATTTGCTGTCCCTACAACATAACTTAACACACAGCCAATAATGTCTAAACTGCTGGCAACAAAAGTGAGTACACCCCTAAGTGAAAATGTCCAAATTGGGCCCAAAGTGTGAATATTTTGTGTGGCCACCATTATTTTCCAGCACTGCCTTAACCCTCTTGGGCATGGAGTTCACCATAGCTTCACGGGTTGACACTGGAGTCCTCTTCCACTCCTCCATGACGACATCACTGAGCTGGTGGATGTTAGAGACCTTGCGCTCCTCCACATTCCATTTGAGGCTGCCCCACAGATGCTCAATAGGGTTTAGGTCTGGAGACATGCTTGACCAGTCCATCACCTTTACCCTCAGCTTCTTTAGCAAGGCAGTAGTCATCTTGGAGGTAGGTTTGGGGTCGTTATCATGTTGGATTACTGCCCTGCGGCCCAGTCTCCAAAGGGAGGAGATCAGGCTCTGCTTCAGTATGCCACAGTACATGTTGGCATTCTTGGTTCTCTCAATGAACTGTAGCTCCCTAGTGCCAGCAGCCCTCATGCAGCCCCAGACCATGACACTCGCACCTCCATACTTGACTGTAGGCAAGACACACTTGTCTTTGTACTCCTCACCGGGTTGCCGCCACACACACTTAAATAAGTTTATCTTGGTCTCATCAGACCACAGGACATGGTTCCAGTAATCCATGTCCTTAGCCTTCTTGTCTTCAGCAAACTGTTTGCAGGCTTTCTTGTGCATCATCTTTAGAAGAGGCTTCCTTCTGGGACGACAGCCATGCAGACCAATTTGATAAAGTGTGCGGCGTATGGTCGGAGCACAGGCTGACCCCCCACCCTTTCAACCTCTGCAGCAATGCTGGCAGCACTCGTCTATTTAATAAGTCATACTGGATATGACGCGAGCATGTGCACTCAACTTCTTTGGTCGACCATAGCCAGGCCTGTTCTGAGTGGAACCTGTCCTGTTCAACCGCTGCATGGTCTTGGCCACCATGCTGCAGCTTAATTTCAGGGTCTTGGCAATCTTTTTATAGCCTAGGCCATCTTTATGTAGAGCAACAATTCTTTTTTTCGGATCCTAAGAGAGTTCTTTGCCATGAGGTGCCATGTTGAACTTCCAGTGACCAGTATGAGAGAATGAGAGCGATAACATCAAATTTAACACACCTGCTCCACATTCACACCCAAGACATTGTAACACTAACGATTCACATGACACCGGGGAGGGAAAATGGCTAATTGGGCCCAATTTGGGCATTCTCACTTAGGGGTGTACTCACTTTTGTTGCCAGCGGTTTAGACATTAATTGTTGTGTGTTGAGTTATTTTGAGGGGATAGCAAATTTACATTGTTATACAAGCTGTGCACTAACTACTTTACATTGTAGCAAAGTGTAATTTCTTCAGTGTTGTCACATGAAACTATATAATAAAATATTTACAAAAATGTGAGATACTGTATATATATATATATATATTTGTGTATATATATATATATATATATATATATATATATATATATATATATACACATATACATTTTTTTATTATTATACAGTATATAGTATATATCACACGTTTTATTCTTGTATACTGTTATGCTGATTTACACATTTTTTCTGCTGCTGCAATAAAGAAATCATTTGGGTTCACTCAGTGTTTCAAAACTGTTTTGCAGGAAATTGAAAGGTTTTATTTAATAAGAACAATACACTGCATAATGATTTGTTGTGCACATGTATTACTGATGCAAATGTTACTGTATATCAATTTTATACGCTACAGATATCTATTCTTGAAGGATATAATACTTCACTTTAAAAGTTTCCAGCCTTTCCAATTACCATGCAGAAATTGTCAGAACACAAACTTACAGGTGAATGAGTAAATCTTAGTAAGAATGGCTTGGAGGCATTCAGAGTCCCTGCTGATTGGTAATCTCAAAAATCCCCAAACTGTTCAGCCAGCATGAAAATGCAACGTGCCTTCACCCGTTCTATATTAAAAGTCTACAATATCTATTTTATTAAAAACAGGATGAAGAGAATGTTCCAAAGAAAGGTGCCTGCTGTGTCAAGAATGTTATTGACATCAAGGGACATTTCTTGTGTTAGCTTTAGTACAGTCTTATATGGTTGCACTTATCTCAATGTGGCACATTTAGTAAGACACACAGCTCCCTACAAAATACACTATGCAACGTCTCTAATGAGTTTATGATTGTTCTTTTGAGGATAATAACCCACATTACAATTTTTTTTTGTTAGCATGCACATACGCTGTGTACATCCATACTATTTTTCAATAAAGGCCTTGCATTCTTCTAAGAAATTACATCTGGACCTTGCCTATTTTATACATAACAAACCAAAATACATGCAAAACAATATTGCTTTACATCCATGTAAAAAATTCTCTTTAAAACTTTGATGAAACTCAGATGAAATTTAGAACTAAACAGGACTAAAAAAAAGCTAAATCCCAACTCCAGCACTCTACTTTTCCCCACCCCTTTTTTCCCCAAGAATATCTAGTGGTCTAATTTCAGAAATGGGGCATCTCTAAAATCAGATTATTACAGCAAAAGCTTAGAAAAAAAAGACCTGTGCAGTGGAATTAATTTTTCCTGCTGGACGGCTAAAATGAGGACAGCCATCACTACATTTATTTTGCATATTTTAGTCAGTTAAATATCAAATATTGCATATGATTATGTTGTATTTTTTTATCTGCAGCCAGAAAGTGGCTGCAAAGGAAAATATAAAATGCCTAAACAACTAGTTTTAACAGGGTGTCCTTAGTTCCTTTGTTGAAAAAAAAACGTTACTAATGCCGTGTACACACAAGCGGACTTTCGACGGACTGAACTCGGAAGGACTTTTTGATGAACTTTCAACGGAGTTCCGATGGAGCTCCGACACAACGGATTTGCCTACACACGATCACACAAAAGTCCGACTGATTCGAATGTGATGACGTACGACCGGATTAGAATAAGGAAGATCATAGCCAGTAGCCAATAGCTGCCCTTGCGTCGTTGTTTGTCCGTCGGATTGGCATACAGACAAACTGATTTTTCAACATGTTCTATTTCTAAAGTCCGTCTGATTTTTCGACAGCAAAGGTCCGATGAAGCCCACACACGATCAAATTGTCCAGCGGATTCGTTCCGTTGGTCCTTTGCTGTTGAAAAATCCGGTCCTGTGTACATTACAAAGCTTATTAGTTCAATCTGCAGTGTATACACACAAACCCTTCCAAGGGCTCTGTACGAAAATCAGTCAGACACAATTTTCTGAAAGGTAATGTTGTATACTGTTAAGATTAAATTACACTGACCTAAACCATTATAGCTCCCTTTTAACAATCAAAAAGTGCAAATTGCAGTGGCTCAAAATAACGAATCAACAATCATCCTTCGTTTTTCTGATTGGCTGTTATGCTTACCCCTAATGCAGGAGGTCAGACTATAGCTGGCTTCTGTGTTCTTCACCTATAGCAGCCCACTTTCTCATAAGGCAAGCAGAGCTACCAGTACTCAGTTACCCACAGGATTTTTACACACTGCTATAGTGCCTGACTACCACGCCAGGGCATGCGTGAACTAAGCAGAGCAAACAGTTGGCAGACATGTAAGGTTGCAGTTGGCAGACAGGCAAGGTTCAGACTGGTCAGGGTTAAAATCCAAAGTCAAAAGGCAGGCAGAATTCAGAGAATAGTTGATATCAGATCCAAGGTCCTCAACAAGGTAATCCAATCCAGCAGAGCAGTGCAGACAAACATTTAACCTGATCAAGTAATACACACTCTATCACAAGCATGAGACTGCAAGCTTGGCTGTCTTATATTAGGTTTGGTCTCCACCCAGAGGCTGGCCACATCAATTACCTTACAGGTGGACAGACTGACAAGGAGAATTCCATAGCCAAAACCAGGATGCTGGAATGAGGAGCAGGAGCGCTAGACACTCCTGACATTGGCACAATAGGAGTATGAACTGTGAAAACCAGGTATCCTCTATGTTTACGCCCTCTACATGAGAAATACCTCCACCGCGCCAATAGCTCTCTGATTATCCTCAAAAGTATCCACATAAATGTATACATACACTTGTGAGAATAATTAAAAATTCCCTCAACACCAGTGACAGTATTCAATAATAAATAAATAGGTGAACAAAAAAAATGTTGAGCTGCCCCCTTAAATGCACAGTATATTACAGTAAAATATTTAATCCTAAATATCAGTTAATAACCAGAATAGGTAAACCGACACAGAGGTTAAATGGAAGGCGCTTTAAAGTGTAAACCTTACGGTGTACGTAAAAAGGTGACAATCTCTTAATTATTATCAGATTATCAAGGTGACGAATATAAATAAATCAGTGCTTAGTAATGTGCAATAGTGGTGATAACCTCTATTCCTATATCAATTACCTAATGTATATTACGTGCACATGAAAATAAATAAACACTAATAATAATGATAACAGTTAATAAAGTGATAAATGCGACAGCAATAAATAAGAACACATGCAAGTGTTTCAATTCGTGCTGTAGATGTGACATAAAAACTCCAGTAAATCAAAACAATATCCAAACAGGTTGCAAGTGACAAAAAATGGTGACGATAAAAGTGAAAATCAAATGTCCCACACAAATGATTCCTAGGTGATCAAATGTCAAATGCTGAATATCTCCGTGCTTCTTTCACCACACCACCGTGCTAGTGAGACACTCTCCAGACCTGCACTCACCGAAAAAACATGCCAGCACTCTCATGCAAGGCAAAACACGCTCTCTTTACCACACTCCAGGGTAAATGGTGTATACGAGGTCCAATGATGGTATTCAATAGGTCCACATAAAAGAAAATAAGTGCTCCAATAGTGTAATTCAGCAACAATAATTTTATTAAAAATCACTGCAATCCTCACACATCGCACTCACATTAGTGTAATCAAAAACGGGCATAAAACGTGTAGTTAACAGCAAGCCTCAACTTGTGGATAAAACAATAACCAATGGCCACGGCGGACCCGAGGTGTGCAGCTGCTGGATATAGTCTCACCCCTCCCTCGGGAAACCTCCGTCCTTCAGAATACTCGTATTCCTCTCCTCCTGTGTGGCTGACAGCATGTACGTCACAAGTCACAGCCACGCCCCGACATGTTTCGTCATGGATCGACTTCTTCATGGGATTGGCTGTGTACCCTGCCACTCAACCCTTTTATCTGCTCTCAAACTCCCGCCCACCGGGTTGCGTACTGCGCATGCGCACACCTCGCGTCCCCGTGCGCCGGATACACTGACATTCCATACAGCAAATTGCAATTGGGATTCAGGCACATAGGAGTCATGTAACGCTAATAAATGTAGTCTACTGTAATGGTATATTTATATCAGGTTAAACTACAATGATTTCACTAACAATTGACATTTAAAAAACCGCAGCTACGCTGATTTCTTTGTTTGTTTGTTAGTGAAATCATTGTAGTTTAACCTGATATAAATATACCATTACAGTAGACTACATTTATTAGCGTTACATGACTCCTATGTGCCTGAATCCCAATTGCAATTTGCTGTATGGAATGTCAGTGTATCCGGCGCACGGGGACGCGAGGTGTGCGCATGTGCAGTACGCAACCCGGTGGGCGGGAGTTTGAGAGCAGATAAAAGGGTTGAGTGGCAGGGTACACAGCCAATCCCATGAAGAAGTCGATCCATGACGAAACATGTCGGGACGTGGCTGTGACTTGTGACGTACATGCTGTCAGCCACACAGGAGGAGAGGAATACGAGTATTCTGAAGGACGGAGGTTTCCCGAGGGAGGGGTGAGACTATACCCAGCAGCTGCACACCTCGGGTCCGCCGTGGCCATTGGTTATTGTTTTATCCACAAGTTGAGGCTTGCTGTTAACTACACGTTTTATGCCCGTTTTTGATTACACTAATGTGAGTGCGATGTGTGAGGATTGCAGTGATTTTTAATAAAATTATTGTTGCTGAATTACACTATTGGAGCACTTATTTTCTTTTATGTGGACCTATTGAATACCATCATTGGACCTCGTATACACCATTTACCCTGGAGTATGGTAAAGAGAGCGTGTTTTGCCTTGCATGAGAGTGCTGGCATGTTTTTTCAGTGAGTGCAGGTCTGGAGAGTGTCTCACTAGCACGGTGGTGTGGTGAAAGAAGCACGGAGATATTCAGCATTTGACATTTGATCACCTAGGAATCATTTGTGTGGGACATTTGATTTTCACTTTTATCGTCACCATTTTTTGTCACTTGCAACCTGTTTGGATATTGTTTTGATTTACTGGAGTTTTTATGTCACATCTACAGCACGAATTGAAACACTTGCATGTGTTCTTATTTATTGCTGTCGCATTTATCACTTTATTAACTGTTATCATTATTATTAGTGTTTATTTATTTTCATGTGCACGTTATATACATTAGGTAATTGATATAGGAATAGAGGTTATCACCACTATTGCACATTACTAAGCACTGATTTATTTATATTTGTCACCTTGATAATCTGATAATAATTAAGAGATTGTCACCTTTTTACGTACACCGTAAGGTTTACACTTTAAAGCGCCTTCCATTTAACCTCTGTGTCAGTTTACCTATTCTGGTTATTAACTGATATTTAGGATTAAATATTTTACCACAATAGGAGTATATCACATCTACCATTGGTAAGATCAGCTAGGATAGAGAACTAAAGAGTGGAAAGAGAAAATACGAAGAAATAAGGAACAAGGTGAAAAGAAAAAGTATTTAGGAGTCTTAAAAATATACAGCATACACTTACTATTTCACATCAAATTAAAAAAGAGTTACCGACACCTAGCATTTAACAAATGATAACTATTCCTGTTCTTTAACGTATTAAAAAAATAAGATAAAAATGAGAAGTGCAAAGGTCTTCCATTCTCTTTTCCACTTAAAGCGGAGTTCCACCCATAAAAAGAACTTTACATTACTGTGCAGCAAATAATCTAACCAACGACATTTGGACAAAAAAAAAAAAATTTCTTACTTTTTAATGCCTGTTGCTATGTGGTCCCTTCTAATCTTCCCCTTCCTCACTGTGGCACCTGACGTCATTTCCCTCGGCACCTCTGCTCGTACTGCTCCTGGGAGATGTGTGTCATCATTTCTCAGGAGTCAGTGAGGGCTAGAATCACGGTATTTGGCCATCACAAAGGGGCGGGCACTTCAGACAATGCTGCCCGTTGTGATGGCAACCTGTGCATTTTCCTGCGCCGCTACGTGCTTTTACTGCACATGCATGAGAACGGGCGGTGCATGCTGGGAGTACAGCAGCGCCGTATCCTGAAAGAATATGCTTGTGGGCTTCGCCTCCCCACAAGTAAGATGAGAATGCCCAAAAAGGTTCAATCAAAAGGTATTTTTTTTAAATAAAATAAGATGAAAAGAAGCCCTAATGACAAGAGTAACAATTGCATAATATACATTCTGCAATAGTCTGAGTTTGTTTTAAAAAAAAAAATCAAATATGTGGGTGGAACTCCGCTTTAAAGTTCACCACTGTATTCATACTGTCCATTTGAGCTCTAGGCTAAATGATTCTCTTTGAAATTGAGTTCATTGAACCTAAGATTGAGATTCTAATGCGTACACACGACCGGACTTTCCGTCAGAGTAGACTCTGGCGGTCTTTCCGTCGGAGTTCCGACGGAGATCCGCTGAAACGAACTTGCCTACACACGATCACACCAAAGTCCGTTCATTTAGAACGCAATGACGTACGACAGGACTAGAAAAGGAAGTTCAATAGCCAGTAGCCAATAACTGCCCTTGTGTCATTTTTTGTCCGTCGGACTAGCATACAGACGAACGGTTTTCCTGGTAGGGATTGAGTCCATCGGAAAGATTTGAAACATGTTCTATTTCTAGGTCCGTCAGAATTTTAGAAAGAAAAAGTCAGATGAAGCCCACACACGATGCTTTTCTGCCGGAAAGTCCGGTCGTGTGTACGTGGCATTAGACAGCCTTTCTCAACCTCTTCAACTTAAAGGAACCCTTGAAATAACTTTCCAGTCTCAGGGAACCCCTGCTAAAAATTACTATATCTACAACTCATGATACATTACACTTGTGGTCATTTGGAAGAATTACCCCCTTACAGGTAGCGAAAAAGATCATTGGCGTCAGTGGGAACTTATCTGAGAGGCAGAAATTGCTCATTGCTCAAGGAACCCCTAGGAACCTAGCAACCCTGGTTGAGAAACCCTTTTCTAAGAAATACCTGGGGAAGAGGAAAGGTTACCGCTCCAGGTAGGTGTGTTTGAGAATGACATTATCCTCAAGGTGGAAGCAGCAGGTGCAGGCTAAGCATGTAGCAATGAGGAAGGAGGATCTGGACAGCCGCACTCGAATATAAACGCCTTTATTGTATAAAATAACAAGAGTTCAAACAACAGCAGGGTAAAGGATAGATTAGTTGATGCGTTTCACCCTCTCAATAGTGCTTAGTCATAGCTACACAACCACAAAGTTTTGCCACAAATACAGTCAGGTCCATAAATATTGGGACATCGACACAATTCTAATCTTTTTGGCTCTATACACCACTACAATGGATTTGAAATTAAAATGAACAAGATGTGCTTTAACTGCAGACTCTCAGCTTTAATTTGAGGGTATTTGCATCCAAATCAGGTGAACGGTAAAGGAATTACAACAGTTTGTATATGTGCCTCCCACTTTTTAAGAGACCAAAAGTAATGGGGCAGATTAACAATCATCCATCAAACTTTCACTTTTTTAATACTTGGTTGCAGATCCTTTGCAGTCAATTACAGCCTGAAGTCTGGAATGCATAGATATCACCAGAAGCTGGGTTTCATACCTGATGATGCTCTGCCAGGACTCTACTGCAACTGTCTTCAGTTCCTGCTTGTTTTTGGGGCATTTTCCCTTCAGTTTTGTCTTCAGCAAGTGAAATGCATGCTCAATCGGATTCAGGTCAGGTGATTGACTTGGCCATTGCATAACATTCTGCTTCTTTCCCTTAAAAAACTCTTTGGTTGCTTTCGCAGTATGCTTCGGGTCATTTTCCATCTGTACTGTGAAGCGCCGTCCAATGAGTTCTGAAGTATTTTGCTGAATATGAGCAGATAATATTGCCTGAAACACTTCAGAATTCATCCTGCTGCTTTTGTCAGCAGTCACATCATCAATAAATACAAGAGAACCAGTTCCATTGGCAGCCATACATGCCCACGCCATGACACTACCACCACCATGCTTCACTGATATGGTGGTATGCTTTGCATCATAAGCAGTTCCTTTCCTTCTCCATGCTCTTCTGTTCCCATCACTCTGGTACAAGTTGATCTTGGTCTCATCTGTCCATAGGATGTTGTTCCAGAACTGTGAAGGCTTTTTTAGATGTTGTTTGGCAAACTCTAATCTGGCCTTCCTGTTTTTGAGGCTCACCAATCTTGTGGTGAACCCTCTGTATTCACTCTGGTGAAGTCTTCTCTTGATTGTTGACTTTGACGCACATACACCTACCTCCTGGAGAGTGTTCTTGATCTGGTCAACTGTTGTGAAGGGTGTTTTCCTCACCAGGGAAAGAATTATTCGGTCATCCTCCACAGTTGTTTTCTGTGGTCTTCCAAGTCTTTTGGTCTTGCTGAGCTTACCGGTGCGTTCTTTCTTTTCAAGGATGTTCCAAACAGTTGATTTGGCCACACCTAAAGTTTTTGCTATCTCTCTGATGGGTTTGTTTTGTTTTTTAAGCCTAATGATGGCTTGCTTTACTGATAGTGACAGCTCTTTGGATCTCATATTAAGAGTTGACAGCAACAGATTACAAATGCAAATAGCACACTTGAAATGAACTCTGGACCATTTATCTGGTCCTTGTAAATGGGATAATGAGGGAATAACACACACCTGGCCATGGAACAGCTGAGCAGCCAATTGTCCCATTACTTTTGGTCTCTTAAAAAGTGGGAGGCACATATACAAACTGTTGTAATTCCTACAGCGTTCACCTGATTTGGATGTAAATACCCTCAAATTAAAGCTGAAAGTCTGCAGTTAAAGCATGTCTTGATCGTTTCATTTCAAATCCATTGTGGTGGTGTATAGAGCCAAAAAGATTAGAATTGTGATGATGTCACAATATTTATGGACCTGGCTGTATTTACTAATGTAACATGAATCAAGTGATCAATTAAAATTGATTGGTTAAATGAAATTGATTGATTAAGTAGCAAACAAGTATGATTTAGAAAAAGGAGGCACACAAATATCCAGGAGGAAAACATGGAAAAATACAATGTGTGTGTGTATATATATATATATATATATATATATATATATATATATATATATATATATATCAAGAGGTTAAAGATATCAGTTATATATAGCAGCAACTCCTGGATAAATGAGCATGTAAAATGCTTTAATAAGTGTTTATATATATTGATAAGGAACATAAAGTGCATTTGTGTGTGAGAAATAGATATACGTGTATAATAATAAACACCAAACATGCAACATATATGGAGATAAGTGTAGATGTGAAAAATACTTTATATATATATATATATATACACACACACACACGTACATAAATTGCAAAAAGTGAAATATATATAAAACATGCACAAAAATTGTTTGCACCAATGCCCATTCATTAGTCACCAAAAAGTTTTGTAGAGTCTAAGGAATATAATATAATATAATATAATTATTTAAAACTAGGCGGCATGGATGGGCAAAGGAAAAAAGGTAGAAACCTCATTTAGAAAAATACTGTAAGCATAGGTACATAAAAATTGATGAGATGACTATATATACATATATATATATATATATATATATATATATATATATGGATAAGGTTTGCTCGGGCCTGCAGCACACCGCTCAGCACCAAATGGATGAATCAATGTCAAAAGGGAGAAAAACTAAAGACTGGGGGAGGTAAAAGCACTCAGTATCTAAACTGAGTGATCCAAAAGAAAGCAGCCGTTTTAAAAATCATAAGACTGTAAAATGATAGTATTAGTAATAGTATATATAAACTATACGAGTAAACATACACTACAAACAGCGCTATTGTTGAGTAAAAATGTGTAAAAAATCATGCGGCCAACTACGCACAAAAGTAATCAAACAGAGAGGTAGAGAGTCTGTGAAGTGATCAGAGAAATGTCCATAAGTGACAATACAGCCGTATCTCAGTGTGCGCCTTCCACCGATCAGTAGAATTTCACCCTGTGTTGACACTCTCCCCCTGGGGGGTCAGACTCACCAGATCTGCAAGTTATATAAGCCTCCAAGAGCAAAAAGATCTCCTCAACACCTCTCTCTCAATACCACTCCAGGGGGTTCAGGGGGGGTCACAACTCCAAACAGATGAATACCAGAAAGAAAGAAAGTGTGCACATAGCGTAATTCTGTTTATTGAAGTGAATGCCACAATCTTCACAAAAACCCCTCAATCAATATACGTACAAAGTATAAACAGTCAATCAAGCAAAATAAAAGGGTTGCGTGTCACCATTCCGAAGATCAGCCGGCTCGGTATCCAGGGGAACGGATCGCTTCCTGGTTGTAGATCAGGCTGTGGTGGAACGCATACCTCACTTCCGGCGTCGTGTAAGCCACGCCCTGACGCGTTTCATCATATCCTGACTTCGACAGAGACACGTATATTGATTGAGGGGTTTTTGTGAAGATTGTGGGATTCACTTCAATAAACAGAATTACGCTATGTGCACACTTTCTTTCTTTCTGGTATTCATCTGTTTGGAGTTGTGACCCCCCCTGAACCCCCTGGAGTGGTATTGAGAGAGAGGTGTTGAGGAGATCTTTTTGCTCTTGGAGGCTTATATAACTTGCAGATCTGGTGAGTCTGACCCCCTAGGGGGAGAGTGTCAACACAGGGTGAAATTCTACTGATCGGTGGAAGGCGCACACTGAGATACGGCTGTATTGTCACTTATGGACATTTCTCTGATCACTTCACAGACTCTCTACCTCTCTGTTTGATTACTTTTGTGCGTAGTTGGCCGCATGATTTTTTACACATTTTTGCTCAACAATAGCGCTGTTTGTAGTGTATGTTTACTCGTATAGTTTATATATACTATTACTAATACTATATATATATATATATATATATATAATACATAGCACATCAAACATCAAAAATGGATGACATTTTTAACAGGAGAGAGCAAGATAAATGACCATCAAAAAATCTGTGTTGTTATAAACACCATACTTTCAATCATTGTTGCAATGGGCACAAGAAGTATATAGCGATCATTACAATGGCCCCAATCTTAATCAAAAAGATACCAAAAGATACCAACAAATTCATGCCTGATCAATGTTATAAACTGAAAGCGATCGGTTAAATCGGACAATGGGATCGGCCGATTAATCGGTAAATATATATGGGTACACTCATCTATAAATAAGTCAGTCCTTCACAATCTACCCGTATCCACAACAACTTAAATATCAAAAGCAAGAATGCATATGTATGCAGGGACCATAGAACTAGCATGCATGGACGAATGAATAAATGATGTGTTAAAAATTCACTCAAATTAAATGAATCCATGGAGTGTATACCATCCATTGAAGAAGGTATCTGAGATTGATGGTAGGTTCTATAGACATCACAACCCAAAGTCATTGTACACTGCGTTATCGACATCAAAATTTAAAGATAACCATAAAGGTTGTATCGTAGAGAAGCAATCATTACCTTAAGATCGCATTTGAGAGGGCAAATATCAAAACATCAAAGAATAAACACTTGGATCCAACTAAATCAAATAAAATTAAATTGAATAACAAAAAGAATGATGTGAATTTTGCATTTAAGAAATGCAATCTATAAAGAATGGACTGAATGGGCTTGAATAAATATAAGCATATAGACTATTCATAGCTTTCAAATTGCACTCCTAAAAGTACGGATAGCGGCTATGCCTAATCTTAATAATGGGAAACATCCCACTCAAAGTTTAACCCAGCCGGGATTCTGGTATTCAGGGTGAAGATCCAGAACACTTCGCGTTTACATAGCGTCCTGAATCTATCACTCCCCCTTATAGGAATCACTATCTTCTCAATACCTTGTATAGACAGACTAGCAATGTCCTTATTGTGAACCAGATTCCAGTGTTTAGCCACATTAGTAGACTTGTTTTTCTCAATGTCATGCAGGTGATCATAAAGCCAATCTTTTAACCTGCGTGTTTTACGAACTACATATTGGATGCAGCATGATTCGCATGTGATAACATAAATCAAGAATTTAGTGTTACAATTAATAAATGATGAGATCTCAAAAGTTCTATCAGTGACGCTTGAACAAATGGAGTGACCCCTTTTGATATGGCAACAATAGTCACATCTCCTCATACCGCATCTAAAGTTATCCTTAAAATGAAGCCAGTTGGAGCTGGACCTCTCGCTGGTAAATTAACTGGGTGATAGAGACCCTCCTAGATTGGGGGCTCTAGGGGGACACCGTCCTAATACCTATTGACAAAATCTTGCTGTATACAGGGTCATTAAAAGAGAATAGGTAAGTACTTAGTAACTGTATTTTTAATCTTGTCAAATTCAATGCTATATGGTGTGGAAAACACTGGGGCATCTCCCACAGAGAGAGAATGTCTCCTATCAGCACAAGACCTTAGGTTTCTGTCTGATAGTAATGTGTTCCTGGGGATTTCACTAGCCACACGAAATGCTTTATTAAGGACTTTTACGGGATTTCCCCTATCTCTAAATCTATGGGCCATGTCTTCTGCTTCCTTGGTAAAATCCACATCCTCGCTACACAGACATTGAAAGAATATTGTTATATACTATATGTTTGATAAGTGCAAAAAGCTTCAAAGAACACAGGACAGCTCCCAGAAATTTGCAAATTTTTTGTGTGATCTCAAAGAGCCTCCTAGTTGTTATAATTGACTAGAGCAGGATTTCTCAACCTTTTTTCAGTCAGGGCATCCTTTAAAATGATGCATAGTCTCAAGGGACACTATCCTAAAGTTTAGAAAACTAAACTAATATTTTTACATATCGAAGCATGCATGTAGGACACCCATCATTAGAGGTAATTTAATATTACAAAGCAAATACACCTTTGCACAGTGGTACTGACTAATATTTAGTGTTTCTCTCCTCTCATTTCCTTTCCCTCACTTAGCTAACTAACGTGACCCCAGGACTGAAAGAGAGGAGCAGAGGAGGGGCAAACTAAGGTGTCCTCAGGCGCCTGATGTCCACCTATCAACCTATGATGTCATTGGTTCTTAGACGCTGGCATCTGGCCCACACAGAGCTCAAGGTTCTAGTGCTGCACAATAAAAACCTGTGGCTTTGTTTAATAAAAAGGCAGACTTGATCCACCCACTTGTTGACAATTTTTGGTAAGTTTAGGGCAATGTTTAGGCACTTTGCCAAGGCACCCCCGAAGAACCCAGAAGGCACCCTGGTTGAAAAAGGCTAGACTAGAGAATGATTATAAACCATAAGTAAAGGTAACACTTTTTTTAGTTCGAAGAGTTAGAGTACTTATCACATTCTTTACTGCTGTGTGCGTCCCCATCAGGGGACGCACACAGCACACTCCCTATTTATCCCATTTACCATTTTTATTAATGGGAAAGAAAATACCAAATTTTGGGTTGTCCCCCCGAACAGTAATAGAGGGGTAATCTTCTAAAGGGAACACCAGTCCTGGTGTTCAGGGATTTTCTCACTTTCCTATCACTTTCTGTTTTGGCTATGGGACTGGAAGACACCACAGGATCCTCTTGAGGTAGTCGCCATAGGGAGAAAACACATTGGAGTGGAACGACAGTGTGGGCAGAAACCGGTGTCTAGGAGTCCCAGTACACACAGAGCAAGCCAGCTGTTAATTCCAGTGTACACAGTGCTTTTAGCTTACTGGGGGGCTGGACCAGATTTATATCTTGGTGCCTGCTTTTATTCACTTATTATTTGTGAGTATATTAGTTGTTTTAATAAATGACTTTATAAGAATTTTTTACACTAGGTGAAAATTGTCTTCTCCTTTGAAGTCTGAAACAGTCATCCACATAAGCAGAGGATTCTTTGAGAGACAGCTTGCAACCACTTTTGCTCTAATATGGAGGGGAGACACTGCAGGCTGGAGTCCTAAGAAGCTAATAGACGGCTCGCAGTCTTGTGAGACAGCTTGAGCTTGTGTGCCTTTTCTTGATAATCTGGTGAGTGCGGATCTAATATTTGTGGAGAAAGGGTGGATTGTTCTGGGGCTGTGCAAAGAATGACATTTATCAAAGGGTGGAATGTTTTTTGTTGCAATATGCATGATTTTTGTTCACAGAAGAGAGCAATGAAAGATTGAAGTGGACACATTGATTCTGTTTACATCTGTTTACAGAACATTTTGTATCATTATTAGATTCGCTTTTGTATGTAAGCACAGGACACCATTGTAATTTTATCTTTATTTATGTTTTTATGGACACAATGTCATTAGGGTCACTGTAAATGTTTTTTACTGTGAAATATACAAAGTGTGTCTATTAAATAACGAGACTGATTAACTGGTTGCCGACCAGCCGCCGTAGTTTTACTGCGGCAGAATGGAACGGCTGGGCGAAACGACGTTACCTTACGCTGCTTCGCCTTTTGGCCACTAGGGGCCCGCAGCGTGTGCCCAGAGCCGATGCGAGTGGGCACCCACGATCGCTCGTGACAGAGAGAGAACTGGGATCTGTGTGTGTAAACACACAGATCCCGGTTCTCTCAGGGCAGAGGAGGCAGATAGTGTGTTCATACTATGTATGAACACTGATCTCTCTATCCTCCTAGACAGTCCCATCCCCCTACAGTTAGAACACAGCGAGGGAACACAGTTAACCCCTTGATCGCCTCCTAGTGTTAACCCCTTCACTGCCAGTCACATTTATACAGTAACCAGTGCATTTTTATAGCACTGTTGGCTGTATAATTGTCAATGGTCCCAAAAATGTGTCAAAAGTGGCCAATTTGTCCGCCGCAATATCGCAGTCCCAATAAAAATCGCAGATCGCTACCGTTACTAGTAAAAAAAAAGAATAAAAATGCCATAAATCTATCCCCTATTTTGTAGACGCTATAACTTTTGCGCAAACCAATCAATGTACGCTTATTGCGTTTTTTTTTTTTTAACCAAAATTATGTAGAAGAATACATATCGGCTTAAACTGAGGAAAAAAATTCATTTTTTTTTTTTTTTAAATGTGCGATATTTATTATAGCAAAAAGTAAAAGATAGTGTTTGTTTCAAAATTGCCGCTCTTCTTTTGTTTATAGTGCAAAAAATAAAAACCGCAGAGGTGATCAAATACCACCAAAAAAAAGAAAGCTCTATTTGTGGGGGAAAAAAAAGGACATCAATTTTGTTTGGGTACAGCGTCGCACGACCGCGCAATAGTCAGTTAAAGTGACGCAGTACTGTATAGCAAAAAAATGGCCTGGTCATTGAGCAGCCAAATCTTCCGGGGCTGAAGTGGTTAAATAACTCACCTTTATTTATGTGTATTACAATTTTAATGCTTGTCCCCTTCAATATATTCCCCATTTGCACTAATACATTGCCGCAGTCTTGTTTTCCACTGGTCCAAGACATGGAGAAAATCAATTTCTGTCAGCTGTTTCAACAAATCCACCGTTTTCTTCTTTACAGCATCAACTGACTGAAAATGTGTCCCTTTAAGCACTGATTAAACTTTTGGGAAAAGGTAAAAGTCACATGGTGCTAAATCGAGCGAATGTGGAGGAAGTTCAAGTGTAGTAATGTGCTTGTTGATCAAAAACTGCTTCACAGAAAGTGTTGTGTGAGCAGACGCAATGTCCTGGTGAAGAATGAAATCGTTTTCCCACAGTTGCGGCGGTTTCATGAAGTGCAAGGTTGTCCGGGGCGTTCATCATCTTCGACATTCTCGCGTTCCTCGCTGAATCTTTTGTGCCACTCAAACACACACACACGAGACAGGCCGTCTTTCCCATTAGCTGTAGTAAGCATTTGAAAACATTCTGTTGGTGTTTTGTGCAATTTTACTAAAATTTTCAAATTGACATGTAACTGGACTGTTCATCTGTTTTTCATCCAGTTAATGGGCACAATTAGAAAGATGGTTTTAACTTTTCAGAGGCAAAAAATTTAAAGGAACGGATTGGAAAATCCTGCCAAACGAACAATTAATTGAAAGGATAATGTGTTTCTCGTCTGTTAAATATTGAACTGTTTGCACTGGGCATATGTGACGTTGAACGATTTATCGATCAAAATTCAGTCATTACATGATGGCACATCTAGGACGATCAAAGGGTTAACTGTGTGCCTAGCCAGTGTTTTTGTGTACACAATGTGTGTTTTAAACTTAGTATTTTTTCGGCACACTACAGAAAACACAACCAAACTAAATGGTGACTCACAATCAACTGAGCATCATAGAGTGTTGCTGCTTGTTATGCAGGTTCAAACATGTTCAAGGTCACCACACATGCAGTATATCTGGTTCTGACTGCTTTGTTTACTAGGTGGGATCACAGTCTCGTTATTTAATAGACACACCTCGTATATCACTGTGCTGTACTTTTTATACGAGGTATTATAGTTTAAATTTATTTTATACAAGTAAGTATATAGTAAAAGTCAGTCAACATATTGAAGGATGCAAATTAGCCAAAAATTACTCAGTCCACTGTTTCTTAAAATCCCGATTTGTTTGTGTTTGGTTTTTTTTTTTTTTTTCTTTTTTAGTTTCCTATAACAATTAAATAGAAACATTAGCAAATTTGAAGGCTTCCTTCTGCTAACATGAAAAACATGTCTAGCAATGTCTACATTTTTTCCTAGTAATCCTGATAAATGTGTATTTCTATTTCAAGAAATCATTAAAACAACCCATCTCTTATGAAAGTAAATATTTTTGTAAGCAAAACCAATAAGCCTGCTGTTCAAGGCTATTGCTCTAGGTTAATTGGTTCGTGAAGACCGATGAGTCCCTTGTCTCTGTACGCAGCCTGAGAAATAGCTGTCCTTGTAATTACTGTTACAGTCCATGGAAGAAGTGTTGTGACTTGTATTTACTGGCCTTACATAACCTCTCTTGGAATCTCAAACCGATCAACGGGCAAGTCAGCTGTAAAGCAGAAGTAAAGGCATGGTTAGTATGGCAGCATGTATGCTGAGAGTGCAACCCTGAGCCTTTGCAGCACTGGAGTTCTAGGTTAATTTTCCACCAGAGACTCCATCTTAACAAAGGTAGCATGTTCATTCTGTTTTAGCCTGGTTTTCCTTTTTGTACTCTGGTTTCTGCTCACAATCCAGCTTGCAAAGGCTGATGTGAAAGATTCTGTACGCTTTTATAAAGCAGAGCTCCCAACTAATCCTCATTTGGAGGGGCTGTCCCTTTTTTGGAATCAAATCTCTTTGTCCCTCTTTATTAGCCACATGACCTCCGGAAGGTTTAACCACCTTCACGACCAGGCCATTTTTTGCGATACGGCACTGTGTTACTTTAACTGACAATTGCGCGGTCATGCGACACTGTACCCAAATAAAATTGATGTGATTTTTCTCACAAATAGAGCTTTCTTTGGTGGTATTTGATCACCTCTGCGGTTTTAATTTTTTTTTATGCTATAAATAAAAAAAGATCAACAATTTTGAAAAAAGAAAAAGAAGATTGTTTTACATTCTGCTATAAAACATATCCAATAAAAACATTAAAAAAAAAAAATTCCTCATAAATTTAAGCCAATATGTATTCTGCTACATGTTTTTAGTAAAAAAAATCCCAATAAGCGTATATAGATTGGTTTACATAAACGTTATAGCGTCTACAAACTATGGGATATAATTATGGAATTTTTTATACTAGTAATGGGGGCGATCAGAAACATTTAGTGGGATTGCAATATTGTGGTGGGCTATCAGACACTAACTGACACTTTTGACACTTCGTGGAAATCAGTGCAACTAATGCTGGCCACACACTAGCCGAAAAATCTGTTAACTGGACTGCTCATTTGTTTTTCACCAAGTTAATGGGCACAATTAGAAAGACGGTTTTAACTTTTCAGAGGCAAAAAATTTAAAGGAACGGGTTGGAAAATCCTGCCAAACAAACAATAAATTGAAAGGATAATGTGTTTCTCGTCTGTTAAATATTGAACTGTTTGCACTGGGCATATGTGACGATTAGGGATGAGCCGAACACCCCCCTGTTCGGTTCGCACCAGAACAAGCGAACAGGAAAAAAGTTCGTTCGAACAAGCGAACACCTTTAAAGTCTATAGGACACGAACATGAATAATCAAAAGTGCTAATTTTAAAGGCTTATATGCAAGTTATTGTCATAAAAAGTGTTTGGGGACCTGGGTCCTGCCCCAGGGGACATGGATCAATGCAAAAAAAAGTTTTAAAAACGGCCGTTTTTTCTGGAGCAGTGATTTTAATAATGCTTAAAGTCAAACAATAAAAGTGTAATATTCCTTTAAATTTCGTAGCTGGGGGGTGTCTATAGTATGCCTGTAAAGGGGCGCATGTTTCCCGTGTTTAGAACAGTCTGACAGCAAAATGACATTTCGAAGGAAAAAACCCATTTAAAACTACTCGCGGCTATTGCATTGCCAACAATACACATAGAAGTTCATTGATAAAAACGGCATGTGAATTCCCCACAGGGGAACCCCGAACCAAAATTTTTTTTAAAAATGACGTGGGGGTCCCCCTAAATTCCATACCAGGCCCTTCAGGTCTGGTATGGATATTAAGGGGAACCCCGGGCAAAATTTTTAAAAAAATGATGTGGGGGTCCCCCTAAATTCCATACCAGACCCTTCAGGTCTGGTATGGATTTTAAGGGGAACCCCGCGGCAAAAAAAAAAAAACGGCGTGGGGTCCCCCCAAAGATCCATACCAGACCCTTATCCGAGCACACAACCTGGCAAGCCGCAGGAAAAGAGGGGGGGACGAGAGTGCGCCCCCCCCTCCTGAACTGTACCAGGCCACATGCCCTCAACATTGGGAGGGTGCTTTGGGGTAGCCCCCCAAAACACCTTGTCCCCATGTTGATGAGGACAAGGGCCTCATCCCCACAACCCTGGCCGGTGGTTGTGGGGGTCTGTGGGCGGGGGGCTTATCGGAATCTGGAAGCCCCCTTTAACAAAGGGGAAACCCAGATCCCGGCCCCCCCCTGTGTGAAATGGTAAGGGGGTACTTACCCCTACCATTTCACTAAAAAACTGTCAAAAAATGTTAAAAATGACAAGAGACTGTTTTTGACAATTCCTTTATTTAAATGCTTCTTCTTTCTTCTATCTTCCTTCATCTTCTTCTTCTGGTTCTTCTGGCTCTTCTGGTTCTTCCTCTGGCGTTCTCGTCCAGCATCTCCTCCGCGGCGTCTTCTATCTTCTTCTCCTCGGGCCGCTCCGCACCCATGGCATGGGGGGAGGCTCCCGCTCTTCTCTTCACCGTCAGACGAGGAGACGTCGTCACACAGCGGGAGCCTCCCTCCATGCCAGCATGGATGCGGAGCGGCCCGGAGAAGAAAATGAAGAAGAGAAGAAGAGAAGAAGAGAAGAAGAGAAGAAGATGAAGAAGATGAAGAGAAGAGCGGGAGCCTCCCCCATGCCATGGGTGCGGAGCGGCCCGAGGAGAAGAAGATAGAAGACGCCGCGGAGGAGATGCTGGACGAGAATGCCGGAGGAAGAACCAGAAGAGCCAGAAGAACCAGAAGAAAAAGATGAAGGAAGATAGAAGAAAGAAGAAGCATTTAAATAAAGGAATTGTCAAAAACTGTCTCTTGTCATTTTTAACATTTTCTACAGTTTAGTGAAAAGGTAGGGGTAAGTACCCCCTTACCATTTCTCACAGGGGGGGGCCAGGATCTGGGGGTCCCCTTGTTAAAAGGGGGCTTCCAGATTCCGATAAGCCCCCTGCCCGCAGACCCCCACAACCACCGGCCAGGGTTGTGGGGATGAGGCCCTTGTCCTCATCAACATGGGGACAAGGTGTTTTGGGGGGCTACCCCAAAGCACCCTCCCAATGTTGAGGGCATGTGGCTTGGTAGGGTTCAGGAGGGGGGGCGCACTCTCGTCCCCCCCTCTTTTCCTGCGGCCTGCCAGGTTGCGTGCTCAGATAAGGGTCTGGAATGGATTTGTGGGGGGTTCCCCTTAAAATCCATACCAGACCTGAAGGGCGGTATAGCCACGCCGTCCCATTGATTTCAATAAATTGTACACGCCGCTCCTTCACCGCTCCGAAGATGCTGCTGGCAGGATTTTTTTTACCGTCCTGCCAGCGCATCGCTCCAGTGTGAAAGCCCTCGGGGCTTTCACACTGGATACACAGCAGCGGCACTTTCGGGTCGGTTTGCAGGCGCTATTATTAGCGCAATAGCGCCTGCAAACCCCAGTGTGAAAGGGCTCTTATTGAAACAAAAAAGAATGAGCAGCTGCTGAACGAGAATGTGGATCTGCTGAACAGTAATGAGCACCTGCTGCACGAGATCCCTGACAAAGGGTTATACCCACCATCAGTTTTTGTTTTGTTTTTTGCCATTTTCCTTCATTTCTTGCCCCATAGCCAAAACAGAAAGTGAGAGGAAATCCCTCCAAAGTGACGAATTCCCGTGTGTCACCAGGATCACCAGAACCGTCCCCATTGCAAGATTTCCCCTTTATTCATGTTCTGATGTCAAACGCTTCCTGGGAAGATCTAAATGTCAAAAATAAAGGAAACCTTTCAGAACAAAAAAAAAATTCATCCACATAACTAACAGGATAAGCCTACTTTTTAAATTTTTTTTCCTAATTTTAGGTCTACACAGGGGCGTGCGTACAGAGGTCGCCATTGCACGCTTCTCCTCCTCTCCCTCCTGCAGACATTCAGGGACTGAAGGAGAGAAATTGAGGGTATTGGTTCCTCCACATGCTGCTCCTGCTGCCTCCCTATCACTTTCCTGCTGTCCCAGGCCCTTGTGTGCCTCCCTGGCCCCCTTCGCCCTCCCCACAGCACTGCAGGGTTTCCCTCTCACACCTCCTGCCAGCTGCTGCAGGGGATCTGTCAGGATGGAGATGGATTTAGACCCCTGCTATTTCACCAAAGTCCCCCAATGGGGTCCTAAAAAATATGGAAAACATAATAAAAAATAAAATTGTAAAAAAATAAAATAAAGTTATAAAAAATAAATAAAACAAAAAAAAACTACTGACACCAGTGGTGGAACTACCAGGGTCGCAAAGGTCGCACTTGCGACTGGACTCTGGCGTTCCACCTTTATGGGGGGACCCCAATACAGCAAGAAGGTGGCCCGCTGCGGAACCATAATAAAGGGTCCCACAATGAGAGTAAAGGGTCCTGGAATTAGTAGTAAGGGCCCCGGTTTGGGGGCCAGGGGGACCTTTATGGTTCCTTGCACCCGGGCCCTAAAGGTTTTAGTTATGCCTCTGGGTTTACATATTCTTTAAGTGGTATGTTATGCATAGTATACTATATACATTGTTGCTGAATTGGTTTGCTGGTCAATATTTGTATTAAAGGAATGTATAGTGGTTTTTAAATATTTTCTTTCTTTCTTTTGATTTGGCCTACAAAAATGTAAAAGGAATAGGTATATATATGAAATATAGCATATAACATTATTATGCCATCTTTTATCCAGCCAGCAGGGGGGAGCTCTAGTCTCTTTTTCACATCATTAGCATTGTATTCCTTTTAGCTGTGCATAAAGGAGCTCGATGTTTCCAGAATTCATGTTAAGTTACAACAGTCACGCTTCCCTTATCAGATGGCTCAGTAGAAGGTTTAATTTGAACAAACAGAACCTCAAAGCTGAGCTCTCACTTTAGCTAATCCAAAGTGCTCTGAGAATTTTCTGTCATGTATTCAAACACTGCAAAACAATGTAAAAAAAATACAACAGTTTAAAGTAGAATTCCAGCCTTAACCCAGCTAATCTTAAACATGTCCCCAACATGTCCCCAACACCAATGCTGACTAACCTGTGCAACAAATGTATATGCGTACCTAATTTTAGCCTGCTCAGGTCTGATCCCCTGTGTCAGCCAGCAGTGGCTGCAGGGGAGAGGAGAGTATGCTCAGCAATGGTTGGGAAATCCTGGAGCGTTCATGTTACCCATAGGATCCCATGTCCCAGCCATTGTTCGTGTTCCCTCTTCTCCCCTGCAGCTACCACTGGCTTGCACAGGGGAGCTGGATCATGTGACCGGACTAGAGCACGCTGAAAATAGGTAAGTATATGCATCTTTTTTACACAGCTCTCCGGCGGAAGTGGCAGTTAGAAGGTTTATATATATACCCTTTTACCACTGACAGGGTGCCTACAATGACCAGCTTTTAAAGTATATGTATATGTAAAACTTTAATTCCAAAAGGAAAAAAAACTGTTGCTGTAACTGCTTATAACATGTTGGCTGGTGTTCATCTTTCATTTGTTAGCCAAGTCCATCTAAATCTAATAATAGAAACCAGACCATATATATAAAAGGATACAAAATGTTTTTATTATAGACAAATACTAAAACCATAACAGTAAGTCATTGGGTTTTATAGAATATCTCCATTATGGTGGTTAAGCATAGAGGTTTTTCAGTTGAACAAAGGTTGAATAGTCGTATGTTATCCCGACATGTTTCGCCCCATGGCTTCATCAGGGTATAAACGCATCAACCATGGATTAACAAACAAACACCTCAAAGCCCCCTCCCTAGCAAGAGGGGAAGAGAGGGGTCAACCACGATGTAGAGATCACCATGAACGGAGGGCACTATGCGGCCATAGTGAGCACACACAACGACCAGGAAAAAGCAAGAAAACTCAGAGCTTAAAGATGAAGGAAGGGAGAGGTTGCCTGTGTATAAAGAACCATAGATCCAGTAAGAGCACAATGCTAAGAGTTGTAACTAAAGAGCAGGAGAATCTAGCTTACAGGTCGCCCTCAGTCTCCCGGAGCCACCATTTTATTTTCCAGGGCCTCTGCTTTCAGAACATATATAATGTGTGTGGGTTTTAAGTATATTTACAGCAAAAAGATGCAGATTTTAACACATATGCAATAAAAATACTGGAAAGATAAAAACACTTAACTTTAAAAGAGCAAATTTTCCAAGTTTGAGGGCTGTTCTCCAAGACTTAGACTAGGAGAGAATATTGACATCGATGAACACTGAACAGAATTGGGAATTCTTCAAAAAGACTGTATGTAAATACACTGCAAAAAATATTCCCATGGGCAATACGTTTAAAGGGCTAAAATTGAAACCTTTGTGGCTCACAGCCCAAGTTTAAAAAGCCATAAGAAAAGAGTTTTAAAAAAATACAAAAATGAAGTAACACTATAATCGTATAAATGTTACAAAGAATATAAGAGAATATGTAAAAATGAAATCAAGGCCACACAAATTTAAAACGAATGACAGATATATTATTCAAATATATTAATAGTAAAAAGGTCAGGTCTGAGCATGTAGGCCCTTTACAAAATAATCTGGAGTGGGTGACTGGGGACAAAGAGAAGAAATGTATTAAATACCTTTTTCAGCTGTGTATACAAAGGAGCATGGGGGAGCTCATGTCCATAATGGAGATGGTATTGATACATCTTCAAAGGATTAACTATGGTTCACAATTTATTTGGTCCAGAAATATTTAGACAAAATAAAGGTGGATAAAGCACCTGGATCAGATGGCAACCACCCATGGATCCTAAAAGAACTAAGCTCTGTCATTTCAAAGCCGTTGTTTCTAATTTTTAGAGACTCTTCAATGACTGGAATAGTACCACTGAATTGGCATAAGGCCAATGTGGTGCCTATATTTGAAAAAGGGATCAAAGTCTTTACCAAGTAACTATAGACCTGTTAGTTTAATTTCTATAGTCGGAAGATACAGGAGAGTTTAATAAAAGACCACATAGATGAGTTCTTGCTGGAAAAAAATATTTTAAGCAAAAAACAGCATGGATTCATGAAAGACAGAAGTTGTCATACAAATCTGATTTCTTTTTATGAGAAGGTATGTAAAACCTTGGGCAGAGGGGTGGCTGTGGCTGTAGTATGCTTGGATTTTGCCAAAGCGTTTGACACAGTTCCCCACACATGGCTAATGTGTAAAGTAAAGTCTATAGGCCTGGAAAAATCAGTTTGTAAATGGATAGAAAACTGACTAAAAGATCATATTCAGAGAGTAGTGGTAATGATTCTTACTCTGAATGGTCTAGGGTTGTTAGTGGTGTACGCTAAGGTTCGGTATTGGGACCCTTACTTTTTAACATCTTTATAAATGATATAGGGTTTAGGATTAAAAGTACCATTTCAGTCTTTGCAGATGACACCAAGCTATGCAGTGGAATAATGTCCTTACAGGATGTTTCCAAAGTTGACGCAAGTCCGCCAAAAGTCCGACAAAAGTCCGTCGAAAGTCTGTCGGGCAGGCTGTCGGACTTTTGTAGCAAAAAGTCCAACCATGTGTACGCGGCATTAGAATATGTATGCATCATAGATACTAGGGGGAGCATAGCTGGGAGAATCAGTGGTGGAGAAGGATCTGGGTGTCCTGGTAGATCATTAGCTTAATAATGGTACGCAATGCCAAGCAACAGTTTCCAAAGCTAGCAAAATCATTTCTTGTATTAAAAGAGGTATAGACTCCAGAAACAGAGAGAGACAGTGGCGATGTGTCCATAAGGGTGCATGGGTGCTGCCCCCTCTCTCCAGCCACCCCCTCTATGACAAATGGGTAGATTCATGCATTACATAAATCTATCCATGGCCGCTGCTGCCACCCCCTATTCAGGCGCCCGGCCCCCTTTCGGGCTCCGGGCGCCTGAATTACAGGCGGTGGGAGTTTTTGAAGCACCTGATTAGAGCTATAGGCTCTAATAGGCATCAAAAAAGGTGACCTGCGAGCGCCATGCTTGGCACTCGCAGTTCACCCAGGTGTTAGAACAGCGAATGATTATTCGCTGTCCTAACACTGAACTGCCTCTCCACCAATCAGATGCTCGGGTCTGTTACCCGTCACCTGATTGGCTGAAATGACAAACGCTGTGAATGGAAGTCTGATGGGCAGAGAGGAAGGGAAGAGAGGATGGGAAGAGACATATGAAGACACCGCTCGAAGGACACCGCTCACCGCCGTTACCCGCTGCCCCACTGAGACAGGGTAAGTGCCAGGCAGATGGTGAGCGGGCGGGGCGGTCACAGTGGCGGCATTGGATGGCACAGTGGCAGCATTCGATGGGCAGAGTGGCAGCATTTGATGGCCCAGTGGCGGCATTTGATGGGCACAGTGGCAGAATTTGATGGGCCCAGTGGTGGCAAATAATAGGCACAGTGGCGGCAATTAATGGGCACAGTGGCTGCAATTGTTCGTTTTTTTTGTTCAGTTTGTGTGCGCCCCCCAAAAAATTTTGAGCACCAGCCACCACTAGAGAGAGATATAATTTTGCTCCCGAACAAATTATTAGTAAGACCTCATCTGGAATATGCAGTTCAGTTTTGGGTACCAGTTCACGAAAAGGATATTGGGGGAACTGGAGAAAGTGCAAAGAAGGGCAACCAAACTGATAAGAGGCATGAAGGAGCTCAGCTATGAGGAAAGATTAGAGTAAGAGGAGGTTAAGTGGGATATAATCAACATGTATAAATATGTAAGTGGTTCATACAGTGAACTTGGTGGCAAGTTATTCACTTTAAGGTCAAGGACAGGGGACAAAGGGAGCACTCTTTACATCTGGAGGAAATGAAATTTAATCTCCAAATACGGAAAGGTTTCTTCACAGTAAGGTCTGTGGAAATGTGGAATAGACTCCCTGCAGAGGTGGTTCTGGCCAGCTCAGTAGATTGCTTTAAAAAAGGCCTGGATTCTTTCCTAAATGCACATAATATAAACGTATACTTATATTTATAGGTAAGGTTTATCCAGAAAATATCTGATTGCCTCTCGGGGATCAGGAAGGAATTTTTCCCCTGCTGGAGCAAATTGGATTATGTTTTGCTGGGTTTTTTTTCCTCCTTCACAGCAAAGGTGGTAAGTCCTGAGCTCTTCAGCACTAACTGCTTTTTAAATTTGTTAATTTAATAATACTTTAAGGGTATAAAATATAACAATAAATCAGAGATAATCCAAATATTTTTTTACCTGAAATGATTCTCCCTGCAACACACTACAATGTTAGAAAATCTACAACTTTCCTTTTAAAAAATATATTTTTGATGTTTCAATGATTTTGGAATGGTATTAGACTTTCACATTTCATTCCTAATTATCTTATTATATTCTCAGGACAGTCAGTGCTTTTTAACAAGTCATAGCTGGGTAATCAGGCTCATAACATTGCTGTCTACAGCTAATCTAATTGTCTAAGCCTGTTAGTATAACTGTAGGAGGGCACAGACTCATACTTTGATGTGTTGTCAGAACACAGAGAAAGTTTAAATTTTGTCGTTTTTACTTCACTCTAGCAGTTGGCAATACAGATTTACAAAATGATAAGCTTTTTAGGTTGTCTGGAGCTGTTCTTTTTTTTGGGGGGGATTCTTTTTATTTGAATTTCCATAACAATACAAAGAAAAACACATAATACATTTTAAATCAGCCCAATTTCAGGTGATACATGACACACTTAACATACAACAGTTCAGCACTAGGCCAGTAGTATAGCCCCAAGGCTACTATATATCTATAATAACAGAACATCTACATCACATTTATCCCAAACTCAGATTCATGTAATGTGACTTCAACCAGCTCCCAGATCTAAAAGTATTTGATGGATCCAAAAAATTAAATCAACAGACCCCGAGTTCAGTGCATAAGTAACCAACTTCTTTCTAGGTAATCTCAAAACCAAACCTCACAATTATGCCCTGTACACACGGTCGGACTTTCCAACGGAATATGTGCGATCAGAGCTTGTTGTCGGAAATTCCGACCGTGTGTGGGCTCCATCGGACTTTTTCCATCGGAATTTCTGACACACAAAGTTTGAGAGCAGGCTATAAAATTTTCCCACAACAAAATCTGTTCGCGTAAATTCCAACCGCGTGTGGACAATTCTGTCGCACAAAGTGCTACGCATGCTCAGAATAAATTAAGAGAGGAAAGCTAATGGCTACTGCCCCGTTTATAGTCCCGACGTACGTGTTTTACGTCACCGCGTTCAGAATGATTGGATTTTCCGACAACTTTGTACGACCGTGTGTATGCAAGACAAGTTTGAGCCAACATTCATCGGAAAAAATCCATGGATTTTGTTGTCGGAATGTCCGATCGTGTGTAAAGGGCATAACAGCATCAACTTTACATGTAGATAATATTACTACTCGGAGACATATATCATATTGATTTATTCAGACACTGTAGATACACTGTTCGTCCACCCACCCCACACTTTCTCAAATTTGTTGGGTATTCTCCTACTAGTATATGTGGCTCTGTACAAAGGTAGGGCTTTATTGATATGTCCCTTCTAGGCCTGAGCAACAGGAGATGTAGGTTTTTTCCAAGAGAGAACTTTGGAGCTGTTCTTTAACCTCTTACTACCATCAGTCCATGTAATATTGTTCCATTTCACATTGCCCGTGCTAAAGGAACAATAATCTACCCTTCCATTTTGACAGGTAGCAGCGAACACTGTGCAGGGCTGCTAGATGTCAAACCTAACTATAACTGACAGTGTAGGTCTCCACTAAAGATGGGAAAACAATCAGAGTGGTTGACTATTATAGAAAAATAAGGATCTTCACCAGAACACCTTGGTATAGTGATAATCTTTTCCTTTATTCACATAAAGCAATAGGTATCATAGGATGTCGCTTTGGGACCTTGCAGGATTCCTTTCTGCAGGCAGATCACTCTGCCTTGAGAAAATCCGCCTATGATGTCCAGAATTGTCAGTCTGTCATGCGTGTTTCTTTATGACAGGGATCTCCAAATTATGACCCTGCAGCTGTTGCAGAACTACATTTCTCATGAGGCATTGTAAAACCCTACAATTCACCCCTGCTTTATGCCAATGAAGGACATGACTTTCCCTATACCAAGTTGTAATGGTGAAGATCCTAAAGCCCCATACACACTATCAGATTTTCTGCTGAGTTTTTACTTCAGATTTACCAAAACCCTATAATATGAGGTCAAACCTTAGGCGTTTCAATGTGTATGCAATCAGGCAGACCCTTGCACTACATGGTTTTGGTAAATCTGAAGGAAAAACTCAGCAGAAAATCTGATAGTGTGTATGGGGCTTTATTGTTCTATAATGGTTAATCATTGGTTGGTTCCCCATCGTTAGTGGGGACCTACACTGTCAGTGATAGTCAGGTTTGACATCTAGCGGTCCTGTACAGTGTTTGCTGCTACCCTTTCATAACGGAGGTGTAGATTATTGTTCCTTTAGCATGGGCAATGTGAAAGGGAGGTGTGATATAGTTTTCAAATTATAGGCTGTAGGCTTAATTCACAAAAAGAAAATCCTGTGCCTGCAGACAGAAGATGTCAGTTTGCATGTGTTTAATACTGTAATTATCAGATTCAATTACAGTATTAAAGTTTGGAAAAAAAAAGGAGCAGTCTTTTTTTTTAAAACATTGTGTGAAAATGTAAAAATTATTTAAAGCGGGGGTCCACCTACATCAACCTAAAAAAAAAATAGTAAAAGCCAGCAGCTACAAATACTGCAGCTGCTGACTTTTAATACATGGCCACTTACCTGTCCCAAGGTCCAGCGATGTCGGCAGGCGACGCCGAGAACCCGCTCGGTTCTCGGCAGCTGCCGCCGCCATCCTAGGTGAGGGAATCAGGAAGTAAAGCGTTGCGGCTTCACTTCCCGGTTCCCTACTGCGCATGCGCGTGTCGCGCTGCGCATTGTAACTGGTCCCCGCTATCTCCTGGGAGCTGTGTGTTTCCCAGGAGACAGCGCGGAGGGACAGGAAGAAGCATAGACTCCCATGGGAGTCTATGCCGGAAGTGGGTGCAAATACCTGTCTTAGACAGGTATCTGCACCCCCCTCCCCCCTGAAAGGTGCCAAACGTGACACCGGAGGGGGGAGGGTTCCAAAAAGCGGAAGTTCCATTTTTGTGTGGAACTCTGCTTTAAATATGCAAATTAGTAATAAAGTTATTGTCAAATTAACCACTTGACCTCTGGAAGATTTACCCTGTTAACCACTTCCGAACCGCCACACACCGATATATGTCCTAACTTTGAAGAGGAATATCGTTGCTATGGCAGCAGCTGGCTGCCATAACCCCGATATCTGCTTCTTCGGCTGGCGGTCCGGTTTCCAATAATAGTGGTCTCTGCGGTGGATTCGCCACTCGATCACTTTTATCGGTGGCGGGAGAGGGGCCCCCGTCCCGCCGTGCTCCGGTGCCCTCCGCCGCTTACCGGAGCCGTCAGAAGATGTGGAGGCGATCAGATGCTGTCCCTTGTGTGACATGGAGACGAGTGAGGGGAAGATGGCCCCACCTGTCTCCATATCATTGCAGGGCGGAAGCGACGTCAAAATGTCACTTCCGCCCATAGCTCTTAAAGGAGCATTTTTTTTTTTCATTTTTTTATTGCATTTTAGTGTAAATATGAGATCGGAGGTCTTTTTGACCCCAGATCTCATATTTAAGAGTTCTTGTCATGCTTTTTTTCTATTACAAGATATGTTTACAAAAGTGTAAAAAAAATAAATAAATAAATAAAAGGTAAAATAAATTTAAAAAAAAAACACGTCCCGTCCTGACGAGCTTGGGTGCAGAAGCGAACGCATACGTGAGTAACTCCCGCATATGAAAATGGTGTTCAAACCACACATGTGAGGTATCGCTGCGATCGGTAGAGCGAGAGCAATAATTCTAGCCCTAGACCTCCTCTATAACTCAAAACAACCTGTAGAGTTTTTTTAACGTCGCCTATGGAGATTTTTAAGGGTAAAAGTTTGTCACCATTCCACGAGTGGGCGCAATTTTGAAGCGTGACCTGTTGGGTATTAATTTACTCGGCATAGCATTATCTTTCACAATATAAAAAAAAATTGGGCTACCTTTACTGTTGTCTTATTTTTTAATTCAAAAAAGTGTATTTTTTCCCCAAAAATTGCGCTTGTTAGGCCGATGCGCAAATACAGTGTTACAGAAAATATTGCAACAACCGCCATTTTATTCTCTAGGGTGTTAGAAAAAAAATGTAAAATGTTTGGAGGTTCTAAGTAATTTTATAGCAATAAAACCTGTTTTTAACTTGTAAACAACAAATTTCAAAAAGAGGCTCAATCCTTAAGTGGTTAATGACCAGGCCATTTTTTTTGCGTTACGTCACTGCGTTACTTTAACTGACATTTGGGCAGTCATGCAACACTGTACCAAAAAAAAATTATGTATTTTTTCCCCCACAAACAGAGCTTTCTTTTTTGGCTCCATGGTCCAGTTCTAATGCTCACGTGCCCACTGTAGGTGCTTTTGGCTGTGGACAAGGGTCAGCATGGGTCTAACTATTACAATTTGGCCCTTGTCAAAGTCACTTAAATCCTTATGCTTTCCTGTTTTTTCTACTTTCTACACATCAACTTCAGGGACAACATGTTCAACTACTGCCTAACATATCCCAACTACTATCAGGTGCCATTGTAACGAGATAATCAATATTATTTACTTTACCTGTCAGTGAACCCAATTTTATGGCTGATCGGTGTAATCACTTGTCCAGACCTGTTGTGATCACAGGGTCTGACAAAGGGAAATCTTCCAACACCAGTTTCCTCTGCGGTCCAGAGATCATGTGTGTCTGAAAGCTTAGAGTCGCAAAGAAGCTGATACTAGAAGTTGTGAAAAGGCGTGTACTGTAAAAATAAACCCTGTTGTTATGAAACACACGCTTTTTAGCATTCACATCAATGAGGCACTATGGCACACTTTCTGTCCCTTCAATGAAAGGGCTAGCTACTCACAATTGCCCATCAGGCCTCCCAGTCTTCCCCCACTCATCACAGTAGTAATTAATATATTCCTTATCAGAGGGATCAGTAGGAGGTTTTAATCACAAAGTTGCAAAGATTTCCCTTTTAGCTGCAAAGATTTCCCTTTTTTTTTTTTTTTTTTTTTTTGCTGTACTGTTCTTTTAGCCAACCCACTGTGCTCTGTGAATCTTTTGTCATGTATTGAATTATTATTCTGTTAAAGTGGTATACATTGATATTCATACATGAAGGAAAACACAGTTCCTGATAACCTGATAACATGTAATATATATCTTTGTTTCAAGGTTAATTATACAGTAAATAACTGGGCCTGGATGCTGGTTTTGTATGGTATATGGTTTTCATAATCTTGTTTTAAAAATGTCTGAATAAATATTGTAGGTTTTATGTATGTTGCTATGGTGTATATATAAAGTGAGTGTAAGTTTAGAGAGCTCACAACCGTTTGCAGGGTTACTACAAAAAGGTAATACATTATCAATTGTCGATCCAGTTTAGTTTAGTGATATAATCCCTGCCAGTTTACTCAACAACATTAATGCTGAGAAAAAAACGATACTTTTTGCAAGCATTTGTTTTTCAGGTTTTACAAACATCCTTGTTTAGTCTGTGTTGGTGAGCTGAATTTAAGCTGTGTATAATTATTTTGCTTAAAGAACAGAGACCATGGAGTACAGTTATGGAACACTGAACAGAAAAGCTGCTAGGAAGAGATGTTACCCCGTTTGTGAAGTAAAGTCTATTTTGTATTGATTCCCTGTATCTAGGTAAGCACAATTCAGTAGAATACCTATTAAATAAGACCAATGACCATTCAGCCATACCATTGTACAGAAATTAACATGCAGTGTATTCTTTAAAGAAGCAGTTATGGCATTACAATTTGCCAGATTCATTTTTACCCAAAATAAGTATTATTTTATATTATATAGAGTGATGGAGGATCAAAGTATATTGTGTGTAGTGCCTACTATACTGTTTGTATATCAGGCCAACATCTAGCCTTCTTCCACCTTTACAACCCAGTGGAACTCTTGAAAAAACTTTCAGATATCAGGGAACCCCTGCTAAAAATTACTTTCTCTACAACTCATAATACATTAGTGCGATGGTCAGTTGGAAGAATGCTCCTTACCCTTGTGGTGATTGGGAAGAATTCCCCCTTACAGATAGGTAAAATAGATCAATGGTGTCAATGGGAACCTACCTTAGAGGCAGAATTAGCTCATTGCTCAAGGAACCCCTCACAACTTCTGGAGGAACACTGGTTGAGAAACCCTGATCTAGAACATTATTGTTTATTCCAGATGGTGTCTTCAAATACTAAACATGTTAACAGTTTTTTACTTTTGTAACTGTTACTATTTTTTTCTGACCAAGAGTTCTACTGTACTTTAGTAACCCACACAAACTGCTGCTGAGTTGGTTCTAGTATAGGAATGGAAACTTGTATGACATTAACCATTTGCCAGATGGCAGCTACAGCGCGGATGGCCAGGTCTGGGAGGCCTTCATATGACGTTCTCCCGTGATCACGTCCAGCACGAGGGCACGTGCTCTGTGATCGCAGTGTCCTCTGGACACTGCTGATTACAAATTGAGGTAGAGAGCCAATCAGTGGCTCTTTACCATGTATAAACTGAAGCCGGTTATCGGCACTCCTTTCCGCATGCTGACAGCATGAGGAGAGGAGAAGAGAGCCAATAACCGGCTTGTGTAAAAGGTACATGTACACTGATAATCAGGGCACTAGATATCAGTGTCTTTATTATCAGTGCAGTCCAAACAGTGCCCACCAGTGCTGCCAATCAGGGCCAGCGTAACCATTAGGCGGGTTAGGCAGCCGCCTAGGGCGGCAGGATGGGAGGGGCGGTAAAATCCTTGCTGACAAAGTGACTCTGCACTGCTCCCTGCTTTTACACCCCCTGCCGCATAGAGCAGATTGGCGCTCTATTGCGGTATTCTGGGTGACAAGCCAGAGGATGAGACGGGCGGGGATAAGGATAAACAAGCGCGGGTGGAGCAGGGGGGCGGAGTCTGTGTGGGTAGCTGCGGAACGAGCGTCTTCTCCCCTAGGCACCATAACTTGTAGTGTGGAGATGGAGAGTATACAGTCACAGAAACAGTGAGAGCGGGGAAAGCTTACACAGGAGTTGGGCTGTGTCCTGTCTCCACTGTCCTCCTAACCCCGCCCTCACTCTGCTGCTTCTCCAATCCGATACTCCGCCTCCCATTTTTGCCCGCCCACACTCCTTCCACATGCATGCCATGCACTTGCTCTGTGCTGCGAGAGGAATTTTGTGAACAGCTGAGCGGTGCTTTTCAAACAATATCTGATACAGCCTTGAGAGACACCAGACTGAATGGGGGAGACATACAGTAATTGGTAAGTGTGACTTCCATCTCCAGAACAACCCCTCTCTCTGTTCCCACCACTTTGTGCTCTGCACCTACTTCTCCCCTCCCCTTTTTTTTTCTCTCTCTACCCCCCTCTTTTCTTTACACCTCTCTTCCTCCTCCTCTCCCTCATTCTCTCCCCCACTAGGCTAGGGCCTGGCCTGTCAATATACCACCTTGGCTATATGCCAACCTGTGACCCTGTCTATATACCACCCTGTGACCCTGTCTATATACCATCCTGTGACCATGTCTATATACCACCTTGGCTATATACCACCCTGTGACCCTGTCTATATACCACCCTGTGACCCTGTCTATATACCACCCTGTGACCCTGTCTATATACCACCCTGTGACCCTGTCTATATACCACCATGTGACCATGTCTATATACCACCCTGTGACCATGTCTATATACCACCTTGGCTATATACCACCCTGTGACCCTGTCTATATACCACCCTGTGACCCTGTCTATATACCACCCTGTGACCCTGTCTATATACCACCCTGTGACCCTGTCTATATACCACCATGTGACCATGTCTATATACCACCCTGTGACCATGTCTATATACCGCCTTGGCTATATACCACCCTGTGACCCTGTCTAAATACCACCATGTGATCATGTCTATATACCACCTTGGCTATATACCACCCTGTAACCCTGTCTATATACCACCATGTGACCATATCTATATACCACCCTGTGACCATATCTATATACCACCCTGTGACCATGTCTATATACCACCCTGTGACCCTGTCTATATACCACCATGTGAAAATTACTATATACCACCCTGTGACCATGTCTATATACCACCCTATGACCATGTTTATATACCGCCTTGGCTATACACCACCCTGTGACCCTGTCTATATACCACCCTGTTACCCTGTCTATATACCACCCTGTGACCATGTCTATATACTGCCTTGGCTATACACCACCCTGTGACCCTGTCTATATACCACCCTGTGACCATGTCTATATACCACCCTGTGACCATGTCTATATACCACCCTGTGACCCTGTCTATATACCACCATGTCTATATACCACCCTGTGACCATGTCTATATACCACCCTGTGACCCTGGCTATATACCACCCTGTGACCCTGGTCTGTCCATATACCACCCTGTGACCCTGGCTATATACCACCCTGTGACCCTGGCCTGTCCATATACCACCCTGGTGTGCCCATATACCACCCTGGCTATATACCACCCTGGCCTGTCTATATACCACCCTGTGACCCTGGCTATATACCACTCTGTGACCCTGGCTATATACCACCATGTCACCCTGGCTATATACCACCCTGTGACCCTGTATATATACCATTATATACCATTATATACCACCCTAGCCTGTCTATATACCACCCTATCCTGTCTATATACCACCCTAGCCTGTCCATATACTACCCTGGACTGTCTATACACCTGTGGACCAAGGCTGGTGTGAGGAAGCGAGCTGGTGTCGCCGGTGTTTGTCTTCAGACCGGGTCCAGGGATGCAGGTGCGGGCCTGCGGACCACGGCTAAAGAAATAGTGGCGAGGCGCCGCAAAAATCTTTAAAAATCAGTGCCGCCTATCAGTGTCCATCAGCGCCACCCATCAGTGCTGCCTATCAGTGCAGCCTCATCAGTGGCTCCTCATCAGTGGCTCCTCATCAGTGCCCCCCAGTGCCGCCTCATCAGTGCTGCCTCGTCAGTGCCCATGAGTGCAGCCTAGCAGTGCCCATCAGTGCACATCAGTAAAGGAGAAAAATTACCTGTTTTGCTAATTTTTATAACAAACTATGAAAAAGTTTTTTGTTTTTCTTTTATTTTCGGTCTTTATTTGTTTATTTAGCAAAAAATAAAAAATAAAAGACCCAGTGGTAAAAGACTGCTCTATTTGTGTGAAATAAAATAATAAAAATTCTGTTTGGGTACAGCGTAGCATGACCGCGCAATTGTCAAAGTGTGACAGCTGTGAAATCTGAAAATTGGCCTGGGCAGGAAGGGGGTAAAAGTGTTCAGTATCCAAGTGGTTAAAGAAGTAGCAGAGGCAAAACACAACATTCAGTAATAAATAAGCCATAAGTATAACTGTTTAACTGAGTGTACGCACATTGCTTAGCAGAAGAGCCAACTATCCACATCAGATTTAAGCCTCACCTAACTTCCAAAGCATGCTAGAAACACAAGGATGTTTGTATATGTTCCTGACCATGCTGCAGATATTCCTAAGCACAGAACTGAATAGATGTCTGGTGACATCCACCAGCCCATAGGCCTGTTTGGAGATTCTGATCAGGTCCACCTGAAAAACTGACAGGTGGACCTGAATGGAAAGCCCATTTGAAAGGGACCTTACAGTTAAAGCAGTAGTAAACTCTGAAATTTAAAAAAAAAAAATCCCTGCAAGGAGATGGCCAAATACTAGCACTTACTTTAAAACAAAGCCCTCCAGTCATGTGCTTCACCCTGTCTTTCTTCCGTATTCGTGGGCTCCAGCCCAGTGGCGTCACTAGGGTTGGTGTCACCCAGTGCGAAAAAAATGGTGTCACCCCCCCTCCACCAACTATAGTCCCCCCTCAGTACAGACCCCCCCTCTCAGTATAGACCCCCCACTAAGTATAGATCCCCCTCCCTCAGTACAGACCCCCCTTCTTAAGTATAAACCCCCCACTAGGTACAGACCCCCCACCCTCAGCACAGACCCCCCCTCCATTAGTATAGACCTCCCCCTCAGTACAGACCCCCTCCCTCCCTCAGTATAGACCTCCCTTAGTGCATACCCCCCTCAGTATAGACCCCCCCTTAGTGCATACCCACCTCAGTAAAGATCCCCCTCAGTGCATATCCCCTCAGTATAGACCCCCCTCAGTGCATACCCCCTCAGTATAGACCCCCTTAGTGCATACCCCCTCAGTATAGACCCCCTCTCAGTGCATACCCCCATCAGTTTAGACCCCCCATCAGTATATCCCCCTGCACATGGCGATCTACATACAGTAAATAAGGAAGTGTACAGACCTCAGTCAGAACAGCGCGGATGGATATACACACTCACGGCTATGTGTGTCCCTCGGTCTCCTCCTCCTCCTGTGTGAATGTAAACAGAGAGGAGGGGGAGGCGGGGTTTCAGTCCACTCTGCTGAGAAACCCGGTGTTGTTAGTGGTGTCGCTACTAATGGGTGTCACCCCTCTGGCAGATGTCACCTGGGTGCGGCCCCCCCTTAGCAATGCCACTGCTCCAGCCGTTTGATTGCCCAAACCGCGATGACGTCACCCTTGTGCATGCGCACGGGAGTCATGACCGTGGTGCAGAGCTTTGAAGGAACAGCATGTGTATGCCGTCTACTCGTGGCGCATTCACGCCGGTGACACCACCAGATACAGCAACAGTGAATATCTCATAAACAGTGCATGTTTAGGAGATATTCACTGTCCCTACAAGTAAGCCTTATTATAGGCTTACCTGTAGGTACAACTAAAAATGTGGAGTTTACTACCCCTTTACAGTGGTATTAAACGCAAAAACAAAATAGTAATAGTAATACAGTACAAGGCAGCTTACCAATCCTTAAATGTGGTGGCTGCATTATTTTTCATTCTTTTTCCTTTATTTTCACCTGATCATCAGGTCAGTAGCACACTATGTCTTAAGTGGGGTACACACTATAAGAAAATCGGGCGAACAATCCTCTGATTTTCCTCGTTGTTTCACAGTAAATCAGAACCAATGAACAAAAATTTGTAGGAAAATTCTCGTACGACAAAGGCTTTTTTTGTTGTTGTTTATTGTTTCTGATCATGCGCAGTCTTTCTTTTCTGATTTTTCTTGTACGAAAAAGGTACACATCGAGATTTGTTTGTTCTGTTCCCATACGAGAAAAATGTTGGAGTTTGTCCCTTCGGGAATTTTCTTATGAAAAGTTGTATTCGGCTGTCGAAAGTTTTGTGCACACTATACGAAAATCGTACGAAAGTTCTGTGGACGAAAATTCTTGCTTGGTTTTTTTATAATGTGTACGAGCCTTTAGGATGTCTTCACTCTGCAGCAACAAAGACACTTTTGGACAGTGGCATTGTCAGTCTGGGGGGAGGGTTGTTAGATGCACTAGGAGATTTAGATGGACTTGACAAACACATTAAATCCAAAATCCACCACCTTTGAATAGCAGTATTGTTAATCTGGGGAGAGGGGAGTTTTTATGTAAGAAGAAAAAATAACCGCTTTTGTGGAAAACACAAATATAAGAGCTGCTAGCTTGCTATGAGATATTTATCACCGCCCAAATGTCCTTACATAAAATGTGCTGCAAATATCTTCAAAAACAAATATACCATTAAGTGTTGAAAAAATCTCTTGAGATAAATATGACAGAATTCTTCCAAAATGCTCCACAGTGTTCCACCACCAAGATGAGATTTAAATCTACTTACCAAACCCAAATGACTCGCATATCAACAAGAGTCACACTTGTGCATCATAACTGATGTGCCCATCAGTGCACATAAAGGCTACCCATCAGTGCTGCCTATCAGTGCCCATCAATGCTGCATATCAGTGCCGCCTATCAATGCCCATATCAGTGCTGCATATCCAAATGCAATTTGGATTCGTACGAAATACGAATTTTCGTTAGGTTCGTGTTTGGGGACCCGGGTCCTGCTCCAGGGGACATGTATCAATGAAAAAAAAAGTTTAAAAACTGCAGTTTTTTCAGGAGCAGTGATTTTAATAATGCTTAAAGTGAAACAATAAAAATGAAATATTCCCTTAAATTTCGTACCTGGGGGTGTCTATAGTATGCCTGTAAAGTGGCACTTTTTTCCCGTGTTTAGAACAGTCCCACAGCAAAATGACATTTCTAAAGGAAAAAAAAGCAATTTAAAAGTACTAGCACTAGCGGCTATTAATGAATTGTCGGGTCTCTGCAATACACATAAAAGTCATTGAAAAAAACAGCCTGGGGTTCCCCCACAGTGCATTACCAGGCCCTTTGGGTCTGGTATGGATATTAAGGGGAACCCCGCACCAAATTTTTTTTAAAAATGGCGTGGGGGTCCCCCTCAAAATCCGTACCAGACCCTTCAGATCTGGCATGGATTTTAAGGGGAACCCCCGCGCCAAAATTTTAAAAAAAATGGCGTGGGGTCCCCCCAAAAATCCATACCAGACCCTTATCCGAGAACGCAACCTGGCAGGCCACAGGAAAAGAGGGGGGACGAGAGAGCGCCCCCCCCCTCCTGAACCGTACCAGGCCACATGCCCTCAACATGGGGAGGATGTCCCCATGTTGATGGAGACAAGGGCCTCATCCCCACAACCCTTGCCCGGTGGTTGTGGGGGTATGCGGGTGGGGGCTTATCAGATTCTGGAAGCCCCCTTTAACAAGGGGTCCCCCAGATCTCAGCCCCCCCGTGTGAAATGGTAATGGGGTACAAATGTACCCCTACCATTTCACAAAAAAAGTTTAAAAATGTTAAAAAAGACAAGAGATGGTTTTTGACAATTCCTTTATTAATGTCTTCTTCCATCTTCTTCTGTTCTTCCATCGGTTTTCTTCTTCTTCCTGCATCTTGTTCTTCCCCTGCTTCTTCCTTGATCTTCCTCTGCTTCTTCCTCCGGTCTTCTCATCCGGCATCTTCCTCGGCTTCTTCTTCCCCGTTTCGTCCTCGATCCGCCTCAATGGGAGTCTCCCATTGTGTGACGCTTCTGTTCTTCTGACAGTTCTTATACAACGGAGGCCGGGGCCACCGGTGACCCCGCCCCCTCTGACGCACGGGGAATTCCCTATGGCTTTCCCCAGGGTCAGAGGGGGGCAGGGGTCACCCGTTACGTAACCAGGTGACCCCACCCCCCTCAGACACCACGGGGAAAGCCATAGGTAAGGTCCAGTGCGTCAGAGGGGGCGGGGTCATGGGTGGCCCCGCACTCAGTTATATAAGAACTGTCAGAAGAACAGAAGCATCACACAGTGGGAGACTCCCATTGAGGCGATCAAGGACGAAGTGGGGAAGAAGAAGCTGAGGAAGATGCCGGACGAGAAGACCGGAGGAAGAAGCAGAGGACCGGAGCAAGAAGCAGAGGAAGATTGAGGAAGAAGCGGGGAAGAACAAGATGGAGGAAGAAGAAGAAAACCGAAGGAAAAACAGAAGAAGATGGAAGAAGAATTGGGGAAAGAAGACATTAATAAAGGCGTTGTCAAAAACGGTCTCTTATCTTTTTTAACATTTTTGACGCTTTTTTGTGAAATGGTAGGGGTACCCTATTACCAATTCACACAGAGGGGGCTGGGATCTGGGGGTCCCCTTGTTAAAGGGGGCTTCCAGATTCCGATAAGCCCCCCGCCCGCAGACCCCCACAACCACTGGGCAAGGATTGTGGGGATGAGGCCCTTGCCCCCACCAACATGGGGACATCCTCCCCATGTTGAGGGCATGTGGCCTGGTACGGTTCAGGAGGGAGGGGCGCTATCTCATCACCCCTCTTTTCCTGCAGCCTGCCAGGTTGCATGCTCGGATAAGGGTCTGTTATGGATTTTTGGGGGGACCCCACGCCATTTTTTTTTTAATTTTGGCGCGGGGTTCCCCCTAAAATCCATATCAGACCTGAAGGGTCTGGTATGGATTTTGAGGGGGACCCCCACGCCATTTTTTTTTACATCTTGGCACGGGGTTCCCCTTAATATACATACCAGACCTGAAGGGCCTGGTATGGAATTTGGGGGGACCCCCACGCATTTTTTTTTTAAATTTTGGTTCGAGGTTCCCCTGTGGGGGAATCCCATGCCGTTTTTTATCAATGAACTTTTATCTGTATTGCCGGGACCGACAATACATTACAGCCACGAGTAGTTTTAAATTACTTTTTTCCTTTAGAAATGTCATTTTGCTCTCGGACTGTTGTAAACACTCGAAACATGCGCTACTTTACAGGCATACTGTAGACACCCCCAGGTACAAAATTTAAAGGAATATTTCACTTTTATTGTTTCACTTTAAGCATTATTAAAATCACTGCTCCCGAAAAAACGGCCGTTTTTAAAACTTTTTTTTGCATTGATACATGTCCCCTGGGGCAGGACCCAGGTCCCCAAATACTTTTTATGATAATAACTTGCATATTAACCTTTAAAATTAGCACTGATTTCTCCCATAGACTTTTAAAGAGTGTTCTGTGGGTTTCCGTTGTAATGGAATTTGGATCCGAAATTTGTCAACGAAATTTCGTATAAAATTCTGAAGCATAGCAATTCATTTGCAATTGCTTCCGAATGCACGAATTTTCAGAAATTCGTACGAATTTTCGATTCATACGAGACTAATCGCACATGTCTAGTTTGGGGATGGCCCCTTCCTGTTCCAATATGACTGCGTACCAGTGCACAAAGCAAGGTCCATAAAGACATGGATGAGCAAGTTTGGGATGCAGGACAGGAGTCCTGACCTCAACCTGATGGAACACCTTTGGGATGAATTATAGCAGAGACTACGAGCCAGGCCTTCTCTCCAACATCAGTGCCTGACCTCACAAATGTACTTCTGGAAGAATGGTCCAACATACCCATAGACACACTCCTAAACCTTGTGGACAGCCTTCCCAGAAGAGTTGAAGCTGTTATAGCTACAAAGGGACGGCCAACTCAATACTGAACCCTACAGACTTAGACTGGGATACCATAAAGGCAGGTGTACTTTTGGTAATATAGTGTCGTTTTGGTTCCTTTGTAAAAAGGACAGTTCAGACATATATCGCACATCTCACCCCATCTTATTGGATTGTACTTGAACCAAAAGGTGGTAACACTAGGGATGTTGGACAGTGGCTCAGTATAGCACCTACTAAAAAAACTGGAATTACTGAAGTTCAAAACACAAAGATGCACCAAGAGGATATAATCCATATTATCTACATCTCCTTGCTCTTCTATAACATCAGACTTCCTTTCTAATAAGCAAAACAGGAAGTCATAAAATAGACAACTCCCTCTATGAGATCCTTAGAAAATAAAAAGCGTGAAATATTGGTTTTAGGTGGAATCGCCAAATAGGTTTAGAGTTACCTTTCATTTTTAATGAATGTATAAAAGAATGAACAATATCTTGAGTGAACACCTGTATATGCTTATCGGTAGACATTTCATGCTGCCAGGTTTGGCAATATTATTTATCAAATCCTTTTGTCAGAAGTCCAGACAGCCTTTGGAACTGGAGACAGATGGCTCTTTATTCCATAGTTACCCAGCTTGATGATGTTTATAACCAAATCATATTTTCTACCAGAAATTTCAACAGATATTATGTGCAGAGGCTCTTTTTACATCAGAATAAGAAAGTGAAACACGTACTTTCAACTTATTATAGTTTCTGAAACAATATCATCTAAAACTGCAGTCTATTTGACTCAGTGACTGTTGGTATTACTTTTTTGTTTTACATCCTGACAGGCACAAACTGCACAGTATTTCCGCTTGAGCTCTCTTGCATATTTAAAAAGAGCACCAGAATGCATAATAAAATCAACAGCTCTCTGACATACTGGTCATGAATTTCAAGTGAATTTCAACATACCATCTAACAAGCTTCATGGGTCACATAAAACAAAAGCTTTTTGCTCAGATTTTGCATTGATTAAGTCACAAGTGGGCAACCTTTGGCACTCCAGCTGTTGTGGAGTTACAATTAGGCTTCCCATGATGCTTAGCCAGATGCAATGGGTGATGTAACTAGAATTTAACAAACCAAATAAGAAAAAAAAATTAAAGGCTTGAACCATTTTATATTAAAATATGATACTTTATTGTCCCCACAAACCTAAAGTGTGTGTGTGAACCCTGAACTTAACCACTTAAGGACGGAGCCTCTTTCTGAGATTTGTTGTTTACAAGTTAAAAATAGTTTTTTTTTTGCTAGAAAATTACTTAGAACCCCCAAACTTTATACATTTTTTTTCTAACACCCTAGAGAATAACATGGTGGTCGTTGCAATACTTTCTGTCACACCGTATTTGTACAGCATTCTTACAAGCGCACTTTTTTTTAAAAAATACACTTTTTTAAATCAAAAATTAAGACACCAGTAAAGTTAGCCCATTTTTTTTATTGTGAAAGATAAATGTTATGCTGAGTAAATGGCTACCCAGCATGTCATGCTTAAAAATTGCGCCCGCTCATGGAATGGCGACAAAGTTCTCCCCTTAAAAATCTCCATGGGCGACATTTAAAAAATTCTGCAGGTTGCATGTTTTGCGTTACAGAGGAGTTCTAGGGCTAGAATTATTTCTCTCGCTATACCGATCGCTGCGATATCTCACATGTGTGGTTTGGTTTTCATATGCAGGCGCTACTCACGTATGCGTTTGCTTCTGCACGCGAGCTCGGCGGAACGGGGTGCATGTAAACATGTTTTTATTTTTTTTATCTTATCTTTTATTTTTCATTTTTGCACTGTTCTTTTAAAAAAAAAATCGTGTCACTTTTATTCATATTACAAGGAATGTAAAAATCCTTTGTAATAGAAAAAAAGCACGACAGGACCTTTTAAATATGGGATCTGGGGTCAAAAAGACCTCAGATCTCATATTTACACTAAAATGCAATTTAAAAAAAAGTCCCTTTAAGAGCTATGGGCGGAAGTGACATTTTGACTTTGCTTCTGCCCTGCAATGGTATGGAGATGGGTGGGGGCCATCTTCCCCTCACTCGTCTCCATACCTAGGAAGGACAAGCATCCGATCGCCCCTGCCGCTACCGACGGCTCCGGTAAGCGGCGGTGGGCACCGGAGTGTGGCAGGAGGGCCCCTCTCCCTCCACCGATAAATGTGAGCTTGCGGCGAATCCGCCGCAGAGACCACTATTATTGGAAACCGGACCGCCGGCCAAAGAAGAGGATACTGGGGTTATGGCAGCTGCCATAACAAGGATATCCCTCTTCAAAGTTAGGCCATATATCGGCGTGCAGCAGTCCGGAAGTGGTTAAAAATGTCAAAGGGTAGAACACACCTCCTTGTCTGTTACCAATTATATCAATTTTCATTGGAGAATTATTTTTCTGCTGTTTTGACCTGGTAATGATGTGGCCAGTAGCAGCGTTGCCTGTACCTTCTGTTCCTAGGGTGATCTATGATGGCACATTGTTGTCACCACAGGATGTGTGCCCCCCAGTGTGGTAAAAAGCTGATGTAGCTATGCACATAGTGACGGTACGTTCAACTAGATCGGGGGCCTACACACTACAGCCCATGGGCTACATGCAAGCAGCTCAGCGAAGCTGGACCCCCTACAGTCAGCACAAATAAAAACTCAATTGTGTTTCTTTAGTGCTACGTTTGTGCTGTTTTGTTCCTGTAAAAATGTACATTTGTGCTGCTATTTTTAATATATTAGTAATTGTTTTTTCCAGACTATGACATCACCTGGCCGCCCACCGTACACGCATATGCGGCCTCGGCTTTAAGGGGTTATACCGGGATGATGCCAGCAGCAGTACCGATTTTTAGAGCGTGTGGTCGGCTCTTCAGGGATAACAACCAATGCGGCTAAAAGCCGCTCGGCTGTTATACTGGGGGGTGGGGAGGTCCCCCCCCCCCTCCCACCGCCCTCCGCCGCTCTTCCGGGGCCTCCCGAGAGACGATCTGGCACTTCCGCCGGCTAGAGTAAGACTGGAACGAAGCCGGAAACTGCTTCGTTCCAGTCTTTGTTCTGTGAACACGGAAGCGACGTCACTTCCGGTTTACTCGGCTGCCAATGGTGCTGTTTTAAAAAAAATGACAGTATTCAGAATTGCAGTTTTTGCCGGATCTGAATACTATGAAGTGCAAAGGAGGGATTTGGGGTCTTCTAGACCCTCGATCCCTCCATAAAGAGTACCTGTCATCACCTATTACTGTCACAAGGGATGTTTACATTTTTTTTTTTAAAGTAACAATGTAAAGAGCCTGCGTCCCAGTGAGCTCGCGCAGCAAAGAAAACGCACAATTAAGTCGCGCCCGCATATGTAAACAGTGTTTAAATCACACATGTGAGGTATCGCGGCGATCGTCAAAGCGAGAGCAATAATTCTAGCACTGGACCTCCTCTGTAACTCTAACCTGGTAATTGTTATTTTTTTTACGCGCCGCCTATGGAGATTTTTAGGTACCGTAGTTTGTCGCCATTCCATGAGTAAATATATAAAAAGCCGCGCATTAAAAATAATCAATCAAATATTAAATTGTTAAATAGTCCTTGTGATTAAATGTCCAACACCAAATAGGTGAACAAAAATAAATCTTGAAAAACATAAACTGAAAATGTTGTTTTTAATAATCAATAGCTGATAGTAGAAGTTCAGGTAACCCACTTCCTGTTAGATGAAATGCTTACCAGATAGCAAGCCAAATGAAACTGGTTCGAACCCCCCAGACAACGTCTATGAAGATGAAACGCATCGGGTAGGACCCCACTGTCGCCACTTTTATTACAGCGCTGTTTTTTATGGATCTGCATGTGAGTGTATACCCATTTTAATAAAATTTTCAGTTTTATATGGATTTACACTATTTGGCCCTTCCTTTCTTTTTTCTATTTGTCACTGCCACCATTTGGTTTTCAACACCGCTCTGAGGGACATTACCTACGTGTCGGTTGCTCCTTACCCCCTTGTTCTGGCATCGGTTTGAGGGATACAGCAACGCAAGAGTCACCTCACAACATCGCTCCTCTGGGCCGCCTGCAGCCACTCACCACCTAAGCCTATCTGACCCTTCTCGGCCTGTTGGGTCCATCTAATCCGGTAAGCCTTTTCACTTTTGGTGGTGTTGTTCACGTCTCCATTCCAGATGGTTTATGAATTTGAATGGTCCAGCTCCTGAAGATTTCCATCTCATTCCTCAGGAAGACTCTTCTTTGTTAGCTTTATTTGGAACTGTTAGTTTAATGTCTCCTACATTAGACTTCTTCATACTCTTATAGCGCTACACTTATTTTTGTCTCTTATAACCTTTCCGGATACGTCCTGGACAAATTTTGCTCACAGACCGAATCGGATCCACGAAGGTTGTACCCAAAAAAATTTTAGGATAACATAGCGTAATACTGACACAAATTCGTAGTATTAAAGAAAAAAGTTTTATGTGTAAATACCCTGTTTCCCCGAAAATAAGACCTAGCGTGATTGTCGGTGATGGCTGCAATATAAGCCCTACCCCCAAATAAGCCCTAGTTAAAGTCCTTGTAGGTCTCATTTTCAGGGTAAGGCTTATTTTCGGTGAAACAGAGTAGGCCTTATTTGGGGGGTAGGGCTTATATTGCAGCCATCACTGACAATCACGCTAGGTCTTATTTTCGGGGAAACAGGGTATATATGTGACACTCCACCAGTGATAAATCATATAAATCATACACCTTCCAGTGCCTGTAGGCACAAGCGGAATAGTGAAGTGAGTGACATCAACCATGCAAAACAGTGAAAAATTTCCTATATGGAGAGCTGGTGCAGAAATCCATCCAAAAAAGCCGCTTACCAGAGATAAAACCAAAGAGGCATGTGATTGACCACCAGATGACAGATGGAAAAAAGGAAGGAATCTGAGGCCGCTTACCAGAATAAATATAAAATTGGGCATATAACTGATCAACAGAGGATAAGTGAAAAGGAATACCAAGGTGCAGCAATCCGCATGAAAGTCCTGCTTACCAGACAGCAGGCTCTATAATGAAAGATTCCTTCCTTTTTTCCATCTGTCATCTGGTGGTCAATCACACTGGAAGGTGTATGATTTATATGATTTATCACTGGTGGAGTGTCACATATATATTTACACATAAAACTTTTTTTCTTTAATACTACGTATTTGTGTCAGTATTACGCTATGTTATTCTAAAAAATTTTTGGGTACAACCTTCTTGGATCCGATTCAGTCTGTGAGCGAAATTTGTCCAGGACGTATCCGGAAAGGTTCCCCAAAGGCCCTGGCTGGGTTCATAGCCACCTGTTTCATTTGGCTTGCTATCTGGTAAGCATTTCATCTAACAGGAAGTGTGTTACCTGAACTTCTACTATCAGCTATCGATTATTGAAAACAACATTTTCAGTTTATTTTTTTCACCATTTATTTTTGTTCACCTATTTGGTGTTGGACATTTAATCACAAGGACTATTTAACAATTTAATATTTGATTGATTATTTTTAATGCGTGGATTTTTATATATTTGCTTTATTATTGGTGTAGTTCACTTATAGCTGCTGCTTCACGTTTAGGTTTCTAGCGCAGTTTTCTTCTTTTTTCTTACCATTCCATGAGTGTGCGCAATTTCAAAGCATGACATATTGGGTATCTATTTACTCAGCGTAACATCATCTTTCACATTATACAAAAAAATTGGGCTTACTTTAGTGTTTAGATTTTTTTTTATTCATGAAAGTGTCTTTTTTCCTAAAAAATTGCATTTGAAAGACCGCTGTGCAAATATAGTGTGACATAAAATATTGCAACGATCACCATTTTATTCTCTGCTAAAAATATATATATAATGTTTGGGGGTTCTAGGTAATTTTCTAGCAAAAACAAAATGGATTTTAACTTGCAAGCAACAAATGCCAGAAATAGGCTTGGTCATGAAAGGGTTACATTTCCGTTCTCTCTTTTATCGTTTTTGCCTTTTTAATAATTTATTAAATGTCACCAAAGGTCATTCAGCACCCCTACAACACCCAAAAGACACAAAACTTCTCTACCACTCCTCTCTTGACCAACAGAAGTCTCAAAACTAAGTTTTCTATGACACTGTAACCTACCAGAATCGGGAAAAGCATTCGATAAACTCCTCTTTAAGGTGTCCTCAAGAGATTTTATCTTCTGCACTCTCTGTGGGGACTGGATGAGTTCTGAGACTTTCCCCTTATAACGGTGGTCAAGGAGGTATGCCAACCAATAGTGATCCTCTTCCTTTACGCCACGTATTCTTGGGTCCTTTCGCAGGCTTTGACACATGAGGGAGCCCATGCACCGCAAATTTGCGGAGGCATGAGAAGCAGACTTCTCAGGGTCACTAAGGATTACAATATCTGGAACTGCCTCCTCCCAGCCATGTACTACTCCCAAGGGTTCTGGGGATGGAAAATCATCTCTTACTGTTGGACATTTATCTTCCTCTGCTTTAATGCCTCTGAAACTGCCAGAATCCTCCTCCTCTCTCTTCTCTTGTCTGTTCTGTGGCATAGGAACAATGGTGTCTGCATAAAGTGGGCCTTAAAGCGGAGTTCCAAAAAAAAAAAAATTAAAAGTCAGCATCTTTTAATAAGCAGACAGTTACCTGTCCCAGGGTCCAGCAATGCAGGGGAACCAAGCCGGCATTGTCACTGTGGGCGCCTGGATGTGGCTTCATAGCCGGGCACGCACTGCAGATGCGCGAGGCGCGCTGCACGCTGTGACAGGCTGGGCAATCATCTGGGAACTGTGATATGTCCCAGATGATTGGCGAGAGGCGAACTTACTTCCAGCGCCGCGGTGCCCCGGGAGGAAGTGGGAGCTGAAACCCTCTAAAAAGGAGGGTTTCCGCCCCCCCCCAAAAAATGACAACATGCCAAATGTGGCATGTCAGGGGTCACCTTCCCTTAAAGCGGAAGTTCCATTTTTGGGTGGAACTCCATTTTAAGAGGAAAGGAAGTTCTCCTCTTCATCCCACTGCTCTGCCTCGAGTGCCCTGTCCATAATGCCATGCTGAGTCTGCTCCAGCAGAAACACAGGGATTTTGTCCCTAATGCATGCATTGTCACGGCTCACCATCCTTGTGGCCTCTTCAAATGGTGACAGTACAGTGCATGCATCCTTTATAAGCAGCCATTGGCGTGGGGAAAAAAAAGTTGAGCCGGCCTAAAACGATTGTTGTGCCATACTCACACAGGTACTCTTTGACAGCCCTCTGCTGCATGTGCAGCCGCTGCAGCATAGCTAAAGTCGAGTTCCACCTGGTGGGCATGTCACAAATTAGACGGTTTACAGGCAGGTGGAATTCCCTCTAAATGTCAGCCTACTGAGTACTGGATGTATATGATCGCCTGAAATGGCTACAGACTCTTCTGGCCTGCTTTAGTAGATCTTCCAACCCTGGGTACCTATTTAGGAAATGCTGCACCACCAAATTGAGGACATTGCCAGGCATGGCACATTATCAACTTTTCCTGTCTAAGGGCAGACAGGTGGTTTGTGCCATTATCACACACCACTATTCCTGGCTCCAGCTGAAGTGGTGTGAACCACCTCTGGGCCTGTCCCTGCAGAGCTGCAAGAATCTCTGCTCCGGGGTGGTTCCTGTCCCCTAGACACACCAGCTCAAGCACTGCATGGCCTTTTAGCCTGACTCATTGAATAGCCCTTTGAACGCTTAGGGGATACTTGAGGTTCATAGAACAATTCAGCAGAGGAGGGCATGGAGAAGGAGGAGGAGGGGGGTAGATATCCTGCACTGATGGGCGCTGATAGGTAGCACTGATGGGCATTGAGCACTGATAGGCAGCATTGATGGCCACTGATAGGCTGCACTGATGAGGAGGCACTGGTAGGTGGCATTGATGAGCAATGATAGGCGGCTATGATAGGCAGCACTGATCAGCTGCACTGGTAGGCGGCATTGATGAGCAATGATTGGTGGTGCTGATAGGTGGAACTCATAGGCTGCACTGGTGGGCACTGATAGATGGCACTGATAGGCAGCATTCATGGGCACTGATAGGCTTCACTGAGGCACTAATGGGCACTGATAGGTGGGATTGATGAGCACTGATAGGCACCATTGATGAGCACTGATGGGCTGCACTGATAGGTGGCATTGATTAGCACTGATAGTCAGCACTAATGGGCATTGAGCACTGATAGGCAGCATTGATTAGCACTGATAAGCTGCACTGGTAGGCGGCATTGATGAGCAATGATAGGTGACATTGATAAGCAATGATAGGTGGCACCGATAGGCGGCATTGATGAGCATGTATGTTAGTTCAATAGTGAAAGAACAATTACACTCTTTGAATCTAAGTGGCCACCTGTAACTGCAATGTTCGGCTAACATCTCTCTTTCTAACAAGACCTCCGGAGTGCATTCTATTCTTGAAATAAATATATATATATATATATATATATATATATATATGCGTTTTATAGTTGGCCCCTACTTTTGTCCCTGCCCCCCTGAAACCTGGAGACGCCACTAAATAAGACACCTTAACAAGATTACATGCTTGCATTGGGCTAGCCTCAGAAACACAAATGGATAAATGCAATGGACTGTGAAAGTGGCCATTTCTGGGCTGGCTGTCAAGCTGCAGCTTTCCCGTCACAAGGTTGCTGTACAATTATGCCCCGTACACACGGTCGGACTTTTCATCTACAAAAGTCCGACAGCCTGTCCGACAGACTTCCGGCGGACTTGCGGCGGACTTTCGGCGGACTTTCTAACGAACAGACTTGCCTACACACGACCACACAAAAGTTCGACGGATTCGTACGTGATGACGTACACCGGACTAAAATAAGGAAGTTGATAGCCAGTAGCCAATAGCTGCCCTAGCGTGGGTTTTTGTCCGTCGGACTAGCACACAGACGAGCGGATTTCGGGGTCCGTCGTAGTTACGACGTAAAGATTTGAAGCATGTTTCAAATCTAAAGTCCGTCGGATTTGAGGCTGAAAAAGTCCGCTGAAAGTCCGGGGAAGCCCACACACGATCGGATTACCAGCCAGCTTTAGTCCGTCGGCGTCCGTTGGACTTTTGTAGACGAAAAGTCCGACCGTGTGTACGCCCCATAAGAATCCTCCATTAGGGTGGGTAGCTCGATGACTATCAGGCGTTTTTGTTTGCTTTTTTTGCCATCTGTGTTCCATTGCAAAATTTCCCCTTCCCTTCCTGTCTTGTAGGCACAACAGATAGAGAGGTTATCACTCCAACAAAAAGTAGATGCCTTCTTAGAAAGTTGTCACCAGAGCAAATGTCCTCATTGGAAGATTTCCTGTCTATTTCTGTTCCGTGACAACTCAAAATTAGATTTTTACTTATTATCAATCCCAGTAACAATGTTACTCAGGACAGAGAAAAAAAATGTATCCATCCCATGTTTTAAAAAAAGAATGCAATAAGTAATTCAAATCTTTCAACCCTCCATTCTATCAAAAAATTATTTGTGGGGGTCACAGTTCAAAATCAGAGAGGTCAGCAGTCACCTGTGGTTGTACATGCCTGACCATCAGGTCTTTCAGACACAGCATGATTTTGGCAAGGGACTACTTGCTAATAGTGCATATGCTCCAGATGCAGATGATGGGGTGTATGCAGCAGGAAAGGGGGTTAGGGTTTAGTGATAGGATTACTTTTTTGGAATTTCTAAAAGTGAGCCTGTGCACTGATAATACAAGTATTTACATGTTTGTTGGAATCTCTGAGGTTGAATTACTTCATAGTGCAAACAGCTAGAGAGTTTAAGGAAGGCTTGTTTTAATTTTTTTTACTGCTTGTTAAGAATATGTAATTTTTTCAATAGTCATAGGGGGTTATTTACTAAAGGAAAATCCACTTTGCACTGAAAGTGCACTTGGAAGTAAAGTCACTGTAGATCCGAGGGGGACATGCGAGGAAAATAAAAAACAGCATTTTAGCTTGTACATGATTGGATGATAAAATCAGCAGAGCTTCCCCTCATTTCAGATCTACCCCTTGGATTGAGAGTGACTGCACTTTGAAGTGCAAAGTGGATTTGCCTTTTGTAAATAACCCCCACACTGTGTTATTTCTAGCATACTCCTCTTAATCTATACAATCTTTGTGAAGATCCCCACACATTTACTTTCTTAACCACTTCAGTACCCGCGTATAGTCATATGACGTCCTGGGATGGGACCTCCCATCCTGGGTGGACGTCATATGACGTCCTGGGATTCCCGGCCATCTAGGGGGGGCACGCGCGCGCCCGACGCGTTCCTCAGGGCCCGGTGCGTGTGCCCGGCGGCCGGGATGTCCGCCGGGCACCCGCGATTGCCCGTTAACCGGGCCGGCATGTGGATCTGTGTGTGTAAACACACAGATCCACGTCCTGTCAGCTCTGAGGAGAGCGATCTGTGTTCCCAGAACAGAGGAACACTGATCGGTCTCCTCCCCTAGTGCGTCCCCTCCCCCTTCAGTTAGAATTATTCCCTAGGAAACATACTTAACCCCTCCCCGCCCCCTAGTGGTTAACCCCTTCACTGCCTGTCACATTTACACAGTAATCAATGCAATTTTATAGCATTGATCGCTGTATAAATGTGATTGGTCCCAAAAATGTGTCAAAAGTGTCCGATGTGTCCGCCATAATGTCGCAGTCACCAAAAAAATCGCGATCGCCGCTAAAAAAATAAAAAATTTATTTTTTTTATAAAAATGCCATAAATCTATCCCGTATTTTGTAGACGCTATAACTTTTGCGCAAACCAATCAATATACGCTTATTGCGATTTTTTTTACCAAAAATATGTAGAAAAATACGCATCGGCCAAAACTGAGGAAAAAATGTGTTTTTAAAAAAAAAATTGGGATATTTATTATAGCAAAAAGTAAACAATATTGTGTTTTTTTTCAAAATTGTCACTCTTTTGTTTATAGCACAAAAAATAAAAACCGCAGAGGCGATCAAATACCACCAAAAAAAGCTCTATTTGTGGTGAAAAAAGGACGTCAATTTTTTTTGGGTACAACGTCGCACGACCGCGCAATTGACGTTTAAAGTGCGACAGCGCTGAAAACTAAAAATTGGCCTGGGAAGGAAGGGGGTGAAATTGCCCTGTATTGAACCGGTTAAATTCTGTGATACTTATTCACTATTCACTATACCCTGTGTCACAGAATTAACAGAGCCTGCCTTCTGAACTACAGGGGTGCTGTAAGATAAGCTGCAAAGCATGCATGAAATCCAGGTATAAATGGCCAGCAGACCTCACAACATGAAAGGAGATTTTTCAAGTAAGCTTATATTGGATTGTCGAATATAACTATTGTTTGTATTATCACAATGCTGATAGTATAAAATGACAGTGTATGATGTGAACATAAATCTCCTTAAGTGTTAGGTTTGGGGAGTAGTTAAGTGTTAATGTGTCAGAGGGATAACTCATCCGTTACAAGACAGCTCAGCCCAATGTTTTAAGAGATAAGTTCACCTTTGGGAACATGTTACATGTTCTACCCGTTTTTAAAATGGAACATGTAACATGTTCCCAATGCTGCAGCAGGCAGGTGTGAGTGCATCTGCATGTACAGTGAGGCAAACACTTTTGGAGGATAGCCTGGTGCCAAGAATGGCAGCAAACAAGCCACTTCTCTCCAGGAAAAACATCAGGAACAAAGTGATATTCTGCAAAAGGTACAGAGATTGGACTGCTGAGCACTGGGGTAATGTCATTTTCTCTGATGAATCCCTTTGATTGTTTGGGGCATCCGGAAAAAAACCTTGCCCGGAGACGAAAAGATGAGCTCTACTATCAGTCCTGTGTCATGCCAATATTAAAGCATCCTGAGACCATTCATGTGTGGGGTTGCTTCTTAGCCAAGGGAGTGGGCTCACTCACAATTTTGCCTAAGAACACAGCCATGAATAAAGTATGGTACAAAAACAATGCATTTTCCAGCATGAGCTTTTATTTGTTTTGTTGAACCTGGTGGATATCTTAGTTACCCCTGAAACCTATATTTGGAAATCCGATTAAGGAGTTCCAGAGTCCCATCTCCCTCACACCAGTAACAAGCGTGTTTGACTCCCCAGACTGCCATGCTGAGGGTCCATTTTATCTTGTAAGTGGGGTTAGGAGAGGGGAGAGTGACACACAGCACAGCATGTTTTCATGAAGCACTTCAGCACCTTTCTAATCATTTTGGAGCACCAAACACTTTATAAGAGGCTGTTTTTTACAATTGTTTTTTGTCACAGGAATGATTTTTATAATATCACAAACTGTAAGCGCTGTATTAATATTTTGATTGTCATTTGAGGTGATCTAGCACCTAGTGGGCAGCAGCTGCAGATTATTTCCATTTCACATTTACGTTAATTTGTCATGATTTGTTACTTAGTGCGAGTATTGATTTTTTTCACCTTTGGGAACATGTAACATGTTCCAACCATTTTTAAGATGGAACATGGAACATGTTCCCAATGCTGCAGCAGGCAGGTGTGAGTGCATCTGCGGAGTGCCATCTAGTGCTCGCTTTCTCTTCCACATATTTACTGCTTTTGTATATAGATCACATATCCATATAAAATTCCAAACAGATAAAAAAAACATATATCCCATTAAACAATATCTTTCAACAGTTTGTCTCCTTTTTGTTTGCAAAGTGTTGCTGCAGATCCCAAATGCTTCAATATCCCTATGTAGTAGTCTATATTGTAAGCACATCAGAGATGTATTCAAACAGTAAAAATAAATGTGTGTTCTGAGATGTTAAGGAGGGTACGGCTAACCTTCCAAGTCTTGGAGGATGGCCTGGTGTCAAGAATGGCAGCAAAGAAGCCACTTCCCTCCAGGAAAACCTTCAGGGGCAGACTGATATTCTGCAAAAGGTACAAAGACTGGACTGTTAAGGACTGGGGTAAAGTAATTTTCTCTGATGAATCCCCTTTCTGATTGTTTGGGGCATCTGGAAAAAACCTTGTCCGGAGACGAAAAGGTGAGCGCTACCATCAGTCCTGTGTCATGCCAACAATAAAGCATCCTGAGACCATTCATGTGTGGGGTTGCGAACGCAGCCATGAATAAGGATAACTTCTCCCAACCTCCAACAACAGTTTGGTGATGAACAATGCCTTTTCCAGCATGATGGAGCACCTTGGTAAAAGTGATGACTAAGTGGCTTTGGGGAACAAAACATGGAAATTTTGGGTCCATGGCCAGGAAACTCCCTAGACCCTAATCCCATTGAGAACTTGAGTGGTCAATCTTCAAGAGGCTGGTGAACAAAAAAACCCCCACAAATTCTGACAAACTCCAAGCATTGATTATGAAAGAAAGGGCTGCCATCAGTCAGGATGTGGTCCAGAATTTGATTGAGAGCATGCCAGGGGGAATTTCAGAGGTCTTCAAAAAGAAGCATCAACACTGCAAATATTGACTCTACATAAACTTAAAGTAATTGTCAATAAAAGCTTTTGACACTTATGAAATGCATGTAATTATACTTCAGTATACCAAAGTAACATCTGATTGAAACAGCAGACTTTGTAAAAATGTATATTTGTGCCATTTTCAAAACTTTTGGCCAGGGCTGTAGAATTTAATATAGAATTGTTTAAAATATGCAGATAAACTGTACTTTTAAAGAGCCTTTCTAAAATGATCCTTTATTTCAGTCTTAAAGTGATTGTAAAGTCTTGTTTAAAAAAAATAATAACAATAATATTAAACATGTTATACTTACCTGCTCTGTGCAGTTGGTTTTGCACAGAGCAGCTTTGTTCCTCCTCCTTGCTGCTCCTGGCCCCTCCCTCCTGTAGTGTGCCCCCCCAGCAAGCAGCTTGCTATGGGGTCACCCGTGTCACAGCTCCAACCCAGCCTGCCCCCTCTCTCCTCTGATTGGCTAACTGATTTTGATTGACAGCCACGGGAGCCAATGGCGCCACTGCCGTGTCTGAGCCGATCAGGAGGAGAGTCCCGGACGGCTAAGACACTCGTGGACATCGCTGAAAAGAGATGGGGCTCAGGGATTAGGGGTGGTGGGGGGGCTACTACACACAGAAGGTTCTTTTATCATAATGCATGGAATGCGTTAAGATAAAAAACCTTCTGCCTTTAGAACTCCGTTAATTTTATTGTGTAGCACCCTGCTCTGGTTACCCCAAATTCAGTTTTTGGCTCTGCTGTACTCAGCTAAGGAACCTCTAACCTTACTATGGATATTTAAAAAAATATTGGATCATTTGATATACCAATTAGACTCATTTAGTCCCAATCATCTAAATATGGAGGTTGATGTTTTATTTATAAAACTCTTTATAGAGTATCTGTATGGTTTATGTGTTGGTACAGCATGTGGTTTTAGACTTTTTTTTAATTGAAGAGACATTCATTGCTTCACATGGTTGAAGTTGTGGACATTTATACAAGGATTCTTCTTTATTATAGGACTGTATTGCTATTGCATTTTTATTTTCTAATTGGGTTGCTTTATTATGGGTTAAGTAATGCCTTTATTGTTTCTTATACAGTATATGAATTAGGTAGATGGTAAAAATCCATGTGACTTTTGAACTCTACAGACTTAACTAAATCACTGTGGTGACACAGCCAAAACTCTTCAAGGTCTGGGATCAAGTTTAAGGTCACCTTTTCATAACTGGTGATATGTGAGAAGCGTTCCACAATTCCTCAGTAAAGCTTTGCATGTGAATCCTGGGGGAATTGATGGGTCTCCAGCAGCTGAAATAGAGCTACACCTATGTTAAAATAAAAAAAAGCAAACATAATAGCAACAGCTCACAGACAAAATGTTTCTAATATACCTGACTTGGCTTTATCTTATCTGCTAGTGTTTTTTGATGTAAATAAATGTCCGTTTTTTCTAGGAAGATTGACAGAAGGGACAATAAAAGGACAGTAAGACAGCCAATCAGTAACATGCAATTACATATTCTGTTGCTACGGTGGTTGGCTGCTATTCATAAAGTGAAGATAAATACATAATGGGAGATTTTTTTTTTATTACACAAATCACTAGAAAATCTAAACCACCAGTGGGTACAATGTTATTTTGTGATTTTATACAAATTACAGTATTTTTTTCTCAAATATTTGTGTTAGTTTTTTTTCTTTTTCAGGCAGTACAGAACAAAACTGTTACTGTGTTGTAAAAAACATTAGTGGAGAAAAATAGTTTTGATTGCCTAACGGTAATAGAAAGAAATCTAATGCTGCAGCGCCATCTAGTGCTCGCTTTCTCTTCCACATATTTACTGCTTTTGTATGAAGATCACTTATCCATATAAAATTCCAAACAGATAAGAATACATATATCCCATTAAACAATATCTTTTCATTAATATCTTTCAACAGTTTGTCTCCTTTTGTTCGCAAAGTGTTGCTGCAGATTCCAAATGCTTAGGTAGCCCTATGCAGTAGTCTATATTGTAAGCACATCAGAAATGTATTCAAACAGTAAAAAAAAAAAAAAAAAAAAAGTGTGTTCTGAGATGTTACGGAGGTTATGGCTAACCTTCCGAGTGTGGTTGAAAGAATTTAAATATTTAACTGACTGCAGATGTGGGGCCTATAAACTAAAATATCACTTACCTTTTGACTTACTTTTTTCAATTGTGCTTACAATGCATCTGAGATGTAGTAACAAAAGGAAGATGTAGGGGAGACAAGAGCCACATCACTGGGTGATGTTAAAGGCATATTAAATGCTTATTATTTTTATATTACTACAGATACCATAAAAATAACAAATAGCAGTCTTTGCTGCTCCTCCTTTTAATGCAAGGAAGGGCCGGCCCCCCGATATCCTCCTTTAGGGTATATTCTTTCCCTTGTAGTATTGCTATTCCCATCGCATTTTCCTGGATAAGGCTTTAGGAGTAACAGGTTGCAGCGACGACCAGCTGGAACTGGAAACATCACAGATCAAATCCACATATTCGCCAGCACACAACGCATCGTCAGTTATGTCCGAATCTTCATTGAAGAATGACCACATCACACAAAACATAGTGCAACATTTCTGAGCCACACAGGACCCCTTTGTCAGGCATGTGATAGCCTGACCCCATCACATGCCTGACGAAGGGGTCCTGCGCAGCTCAGAAATGTTGCACTGTTTTCTGTGATGTGATCATTCTTCAATAAAGATTCGGACATCACAGAAAACATAGTGCAACATTTATGAGCCGCGTAGGACCCCTTCGTCAGGCATGTTATGAGGTCAGGCCTTCGCATGCCTGAAGAAGGGGTCTTGTGTGGCTCTGAAACTTTGTTCTTCTGTGATGTGAACATCCTTCCATAAAGATTCAGACGTAATCGATGATCCACTGTGTGCTGGCAAATATGTGCATTTGATCCTTTCCCTTGCAGGGTCCCATAGAGCCACCCGTTCATGCAAGCTCCCAGGACCGGACAACAGGGAGACATATGCACACTGTCTACACAAACACACACAGGCAGCCCAAGAGGAGCAAAAGCACAAAATAACTGAATCTGGCTCCTCTTCCAATGGAAGTGATGGAGAGCAGCTTCTGCAGAAGTGTCCCCAAAACTTTCTCAGAAGGGGCATGCCTGTACATTTGTATTGGCATGTTGGTAAATGTAATCTTGATGCATTTAATACTGTCACGTTAGGTGTGCACTCTCCATCACGCAGTTTATGTACACAGCACATGGAAGCCGGAGGATGCAGGGGGCAATAATAAACTTGTAAGTAGATTTATGTTTGGTAATAATTCACTTTAATAGAATAAGTGAATGATCAATGAAGAGTTGTTGTAAGAAAATATTACCTTTAATACTATGTTAAAGAGGAGGTTCAGTCTGTATAATTGAAACAAAAAAGTCAGCAACTACAAATACTATAGCTGCTGACTTTTAATAAATGGACACTTGCCTGTCCAAGGAGCCAGCGCTGTCCTCATCAGGGATAGTTCTTCAATAGCTTCCGGGTTACTGGCACTGGCATCCTAACTATGGCCAGCTAGCTGTGCGGCTTTCAGCTTCATAGCTAGCTACCCACTGTGCATGTGTGAGCCATGCTACACTTTGGGAATGGTCTTGCGGTCTTCTGGGACCTGTGATGTAGCCCAGAAGACCGCAAATTGTAAAAGGTAAATTGTGCTTGGTTTGCCTAGGCGATCTGAGCATGAGTGGGTACCTGTCAAAACTAGGTACCCGCTCCCCCCCAAAAAAAAAAAATATTACATGCCAGGTTAGGCATAGGAGGGGGGGGATGTCTTGAAGCAGAACTTCCCCTTTTGGGTGGAGCTCCGCTATAAGCTCTTCCCCCTTCACACACACTGCTGCAAGCTGCATGTAGATTGTAGGAAAGAAACGTGTACAGCACTGAACCTTTGTCAAGAGGCTGCAGTCCCGTCAGATTCAATATAAAAGCCTACCATTGCTAACATCCTGGAATTGTTGTCTGCCTGTCTTTGACATCAAGACTTTCCACATACAGCAAAGGAAGTCAGAACTCCTCATTGCTGACCTTCTTTTACAAATGTTTGTTGCCTGGCTGTCTCTGACTTTAAAACTTTGAGTCACTGTCCTAGAATAAATCTGAAGCCAGTAAAGTCATAACATCTGAACAGCATACATGTCCCACCAGGTCAGTTGTACAGAAAATACAGAAGTCAGAAGGACAACCAGGCAAGTAGCATTTATAGAACTTAGCATTGCCACCTCTGCATTTCTCTCATGACAGGTTTCCTTCCAGACATTGCAGACACTGACTTTGGGATACTGGCAAATGTTTCACTGAAATATTTTGCCAATTGCCTGGAGTTTTTCTTTAAAGAATGAAAGTTTAGGTATGTAGTGTTCTTTGACGTGCCTTGTAAATGGTTGGCTCTATACAAATCACACACACGTTGAGCTGTGCTTTGACATTGCTAATGACTAATATCCTGGTGAATATTTGACTGCGTTTCATAGGCATTTTACACACAATGACATTTCAGTTAATTTAACATTTATTGAACATATGCTATGCACTTAGCCATTTAATCATTCCATTTAATGGTTCTGACACATTTATAATTGGAATGTTATTAGACGGAATACAATGACAGAATGCAATTTCACTTTGTGGTTACCCTAGTGGCATTTTAAATTTCTAGTTACAACAGCTGCAGGTAGCAACCATCTATTTTTTAACTTTAGTAAATTGCTGCATTGTTAGATGTTGCCAGATGAAGCATCAAGCAATTACTGAATTAAAGGGAACACCATTCAGATTTAAAAACTATAGTTTAGAGGAACAAGTCCAAATAAAACCCAACACAGAGGTTATTTGAAGTATATCTAAACCTAAGAACAAAAATATTATATATTGTAGCTTATGTGTAATTAGATGTGGTGGCTGAATTAGTTTTTTCTTTCTTTCTTTAAGGTCAAGTACATTTTACGCATATACAGAAAAATTCCCGTTGATCCAGATAGAAATCCAGAGTCCTTATAACTTTCCTGTACACTGAATAGAAAACTCAAACAAAGTTATCAGCTTTCCCAGCTATCTTCTATGAACAAGAAATTCCCAGCCATGTAGTGAAATGAGGGGAGGGGGAGATATTTGTAGAGCAAATCAGGAGAGAAGTGGAGGGTGGCAATGTTGCTCCTACATAGATGCAGTATGGTGACTGAGTATTGTCATCCAAAATATAAAATGTTAGGTTTTTGGTTTGGGTATACGATCATTTACATTTCCTAAGCATCATCTAATGTAACACGGTGACTAGAATCCCTTTTCTTGTTGAGATAACACTCCTCTGGGTCCCATCACTTTCACTGGTCTCTGGAGACCACACCTCAATTGGCAGCATAAGTCAGGCCGCTTAGTACGGTATTATAAGTCGAGGACTTTTCAGAATAAGTCTGCAGTGTTGTGCCTTGTATTTCCTTTACAAACAATAAAAAAAAATGTTTAATCAGGAGCTATATTGCTTTCGGAGAAGTGATTATCTTCATGATTTACTTAAAAATAAAGGTTCTCATTTTATCTGAATAAATCCAGGGAGACCAGTAGAAAATACACCACTATGGACAACTCTGCAATTAATTTAAAAGCAGAACTGAAGACAAAACCTTTTTTTCTTCATTTTGAAAAGAGTAAGCGACAGTTTCAAAACGTTTTAGTTTTGTTTTTTTTTGCCTTCTGTGCTCCACTGGGAAGATTTCCCTTCGCTTCCTATAGCCATAATGGTACATGAGAGGAAATCCATCCAAAATTAGGGAAATCCCTGACAATTACTAGAACTAGAGACGGGTCCTCTTACATTGGAGATCAAGGAGAAGGATCCCTTAGATTGATGTTCAGTGTGAGAGGTGACCCCTTACATTGGTGGTTAGAGGGAGAAGTGCACTCTTAATTGGTGGTCAGTCAGAAAAGCTCTCCTTAACATCAGTAGTAAGTTAGAAAGACTCCTCCATACACCCATGGTCTTTGGACAGAATGCTTTGCTACATTGGTGGTCACTGAGGTACCCTCTTGAATTGGTGGTCATTGGTCCCATAAGGATGGCTCAGGGACATAGGTGCTGCCACTATGCAGGCACTGTCTGGTGGTATCTATGGGCACCTTATAATATCTGTTTATAATATATGTTTGGAAATGATTTGTTACAAGTGCTTTTGCAATCCCATGTGGCACAAGTTTAGCCCGGGTTCACACATGTGCGGTGCGAATTAAAGCTCAGGTTTCACTGCAAAGATAAAAATCAGTTGTCCAGAGGTTCCTCTGCATTTTAGCTGCAGATCAGTGAGCAGGGAGGGGGGCGAGGGGGGAGGTGTAGTGAGGAGAAAGGAGAGAATTCATGTTCAGAACGGAATACATCTGCGAATCAGATGCGTTCCCATAGAAGATAATGGCTTGTAATTCGCACCGCAATGCTCAGAAATCACACACTTTTTTGTGCAATGCGCAGTGCAAATCCAACGCACATATGTGAACCAGATACATTCAAATAAATGTATTTTAAAATGTCCTGCGAATTGGATGCGCTGTAAGACGCATCTAATTTGCATAGGTGTGAACGGGGGCTTAGCACATCAGGAGCGTTCCCTGCTTGTATCCAATACAGTATATGGAAAATTTATTTTATTGCACCCTTTTTGAATACCAGAGCGTGGAATAACTGTTATGCCCTGTACACGGATATTCCGACGGAAAATGTGTGATAGGACCTTGTTGTTGGAAATTCCTACCGTGTGTGGGCTCCATCACACATTTTCCATCGGAATTTCCGACACACAAAGTTTGAGAGCTTGCTATAAAATTTTCCGACAACAAAATCTGTTGTCGGAAATTCTGATCGTGTGTACACAAATCCGACACACAAAGTGCCACGCATGCTCAAAATAAATGAAAAGACGAAAGCTATTGGCTACTGCCCCGTTTATAGTCCCGACGTACGTGTTTTACGTCACCTCGTTCAGAACGATCGGATTTTCCGTCAACTTTGACCGTGTGTATGCAAGAAAAGTTTGAGCCAACATCCGTCGGAAAAAATCCTAGGATTTTGTTGTCGGAATGTTCAATCAATGTCCGACCATGTGTACGGGGCATAAGAGTAATATCCAGATAATAATTTCACATAAATTTACCAATTTTTAAAAGACAAATTATACTTTATATTTTTTCTTTGATTCTGGCAAAAAAGACCTGCCATTTCAAACTTAAACTTCAATTTTCTTGCACTTAAACCACATGACACACAAACTTCAGTATGAAAAAATATAACTGGTTATTGTAGCTATGAACCGAATATAAAAAATACACATTTTTCATGTATAAAACGAACTACATAGGTTATAACAAGAAAATAAGACTATGAAATGATACCAATGGTTAAACCAAAAACTAGTGAAAAGTCTGTGCCAAAACACATTGTTGAAACTTTTTTTTTTTTTTTTTAACAACTGACTTCATTACCAGCAGCATATGGCACAACTCAACAAATTGCTTGAGCATGATGGCCACCTTACATAAACAATTATATCTTATGCCTAACTTTCTGAGGCCGATAGGTAGGGACATCCATATTGTTCAAGAATAAGAAAATTGTCGTCTTCAGTTACTTCAGTTGTAGGACAACCTGAGAAGAAGAAAAATTGTTAATATTCACACAGGACTGACCAAGCCAAAAACACATACCTATAACAGCACAGACAAAAACAAATTAATCACTTGCTTACAGGGCACTTAAACCCCCCTCCTATCCAGACCAATTTTCAGCTTTCAGCGCTGACGCACTTTGAATGACAATTGCGCGGTCATACAACACTGTACCCAAATGAAATTTTTTATCATTTTTTCACCAAAAATAGAGCTTTCTTTTGGTGGTATTTGATCACCTCTGCGGTTTTTACTTTTTATTAAAAAAAATGTAAAAACTTAATTTTTAAAAAAAAAAAAAGTTTATTTTTTTATATTTTGTTATAAAAAAATTTTAAACAGGTAATTTTTCTCCTTCATTGATGTACGCTGATGAGGCGGCAGTGATGGGCACTGATAGGCGGCAGTGATGGGTGGCAGTGATGGGCACTGATGGGTGGCAGTGATGGGCAGCACTGGCAGGTGGCACTGATTGGCACTACAGGTGGGCATTGATAGGTAGCACTTGTGGGCACTGTCAGGTGGCACCGTGGGCACTATTAGGTGGCACTGTGGGCACTGATGAGGCAGATGTGCCTCTTCCACTTGGGGACCGATGTCCCTCACATCCGATCCGGCTTTTTTTTCTACTCGCGCTGTCAGCATGAGTAAAAAAAAAAACGATTACCGATCTTTGTTTACATCATGTGATCAGCTGGCATTGGCTGACAGTTGATCACATGGTAAGGGGCCGGGACCGGCCCCTTACACAGATCGGTGATCAGCCGAGTCTCAGTGACTCGGTGATCACAACGCGCAGGGCGCGCACAGGGAGCGTGCACAGGGGAGGCCGTCATATGACGGCCTCCCGGGAATGTAGGTCCGCGATGTGGCCGTCATTGGGCCATAGCGCGGATGTCTAGAGGTTAAAGGGAAAGTATATTGATGTTAATATTACAACATACAAAGATGTTTTAGACAATTGTGCTCTTCCAACCTTGTTGCAACACCTTGGAGAATGCCCCTTTTCTATTACATGCCCATATAAACATGGTTTGTTGCATTTTATGTGGAGGAACTCAGGTGGCCTACAGCAGCCCTGATCTCTGCACTATTGAACATCTTGGGATGAATCAGAACACAGGTTGCAAGGCAAGTCATCTCATCCAGCTTCATATAAAATGACCATGGTTTTGAAATAGGATTTCCAACAAGATCATATGGGTGCAATGGTCAGATGTCCACACATTTTGGCCATATAATATAGGGTGCATCCATGACATTTAGCCTGGGTTCACACTAGCGCGATCTTAGTGATCACATATGATGTGCATATTAGCACATCAACTTCTAGGTTAAAATCGTCAAAGCTTAATTGAACAAGCTGAAGTTAGAAGCCGATAGGTTACTATGCACAGATGCACCAGATTCTGGGTGTTCCAGTTTCAGTAAATCCCCCTTAACCACTTGCCGACCGGCTCACGCCGATATACGCCGGCAGAAGGGCACGTACAGGCAGATTAACTTACCTGTACGTTGCCCTTTAAGAAGCGGTTTGCGGGCTCGCGCAGTGGGGTGCACCAGTCCGCGGGGATACCCGCGATCGTCTCACGGAGAGGAAGAACGGGGAAATGCTTGTGTAAACAAGCATTTCCCCGTTCTGCCTAGTGACAGGACACTGATCATTGCTCCCTGTAATCAGGAGCGGTGATCAGTGTCGTGTCACACATAGCTACAGCCCCCCCCCCCCCCGAGTTAGAATCACTCCCTAGGACACACTTAACGCCTTCACTGCCAGTCACATTTAAACAGTAATCAATGCATTTTTAATTGCACTGATCGCTGTATAAATGTGAATGGTCCCAAAATCGCGCCAAAAGTGTCCGATGTGTCCTACATAATGTCGTAGTCACGAAAAAAAAATTAAAAAAAAAAAAAAAATCGCTTATTGCCGTCATTACTAGTAAAAAAAATTATTAATAAAATTGCCAAAAAACTATCCCCTATTTTGTAGACGCTATAACTTTTGCGCAAACCAATCAATAAACGCTTATTGCGTTTTTTTTTGCCAAAAATATGTAGAAGAATACGTATCGGCCTAAACTGAGGAAAAAAAATGTTTTTTTATACATTTTTTGGGGATATTTATTATAGCAAAAAGCTAAAAATAATGCTTTTTTCAAAATTGTCGCTATTTTTTTGTTTATAGCGCAAAAAATAAAAACTGCAGAGGTGATCAAATACCACCAAAAGAAAGCTCTATTTGTGGGGAAAAAAGGACGTCAATTTTGTTTGGGAGCCATGTCGCTCGCCCGCGCAATTGTCAGTTAAAGCGACGCAGTGCCGAATCACAAAAAGTGCTCTGGCCTTTGGCCAGCCAAATGGTCCGGAACTTAAGTGGTTAAACTGCAACGTAAGCCTCGCTTTTCATAAAGTCCAGCAGTGCCAGCATACTTACTGCCAATGTACATCAGACTATGCCAAATGCCCAGTTTCTTTTTTCAGGATAGAGGGCAGAGGTGTATCCCACCTCAAAAACTTTCTACAGTCAGTCTGAACAGATCTCGTCTAACCCTTTGGTTTACAGCATGGCTGTTAATTAACCCGAAATAAAATCTGTTGATCTTGGCTGCAGCCACACTCTTGCTGACTGCAGAAAATTACCATAAAATAATAATATTGGCCAACATTACAATTTTTATCATGCATTTGGTCCCGTCTTTGTTGTTGACATTTTGGGGTTGATTTACTAAAACTGGAGTGCGCACAATCTGGTGCAGCTCTGCATAGAAACCAATCAGTCTCCATGTTTTAGGCTGGGTTCACACTGCTATGACATGACTGTTGTACGACTGACATCCTAGTTTGCCCTGCGACATCGGTCCTACTTCCATCCGACTTGAATGAACAAGATAAGATTTTGCTCCGACTTTGATATACTACGACTTGTCCTTTGACCAATCAAAACAATCCCAGTGTGACATAAATTCCTTTTACTGCTGCTGTAATCACCATGTCGGATGTCACAAGTCGAATGGTTAGGACAAGGATCTGACTTTAAAGATATTCAATGGGCTGAAGTAGGACCAAAGTCGTGCAGGAACCTTTTTCAAAGCCGGACCGACTTGTGTCAGAACAGTTAAGACGGCTCTCATAGGGAACCATTGATATGTACATGTCATACGACATGTGCTCCCATAGTCGGGTCGTATGACGTACCAGTGTGAACCCAGCCCGAGACTGGGTTCACACTGGTACGATACGACAGTGGTACAACTGTGGATCCAACTTTGCCCTGTGACTTGAATTCCGACATCAATGAATGGAGATCCGACTTTGATTCCGACAATACAGGCACTTTGTGTCTGGTATGAATCTTTAGGGGGAACTCCACGCCACATAAAAAAAAACAAAAAAATAAAACCCAGCATAGGTTCCCCCTGAAAGACCATCCCTGGCCCTTCAGTTTGGCATAGATTTTAAGGGGAACCCCACACGCCGAAAAAAAGGCATGGGGTCCCCCCAAAATCCATACCAAAACCCCTATCCGAGCACACAGTCCGGCAGGTCAGAAAAGAAGGTGGGAACGAGCGAGCGCCCCCCCCCCCCCCTGAACTGTACTAGGCCACATTCCCTCAACACGGAGGGGGGGGGTGCTTTGGGGCCACTCCAAAAGCACCTTGTCCCCATGTTGATGAGGACAAGGGACTCTTCCCGACAAGCCTGGGCGTTGGTTTTTAGGGTCTGCGGGCAGGGGGCTTATCGGAATCTGGAAGGGGGGACCCCAGATCCCGCCCCCCCACCCTATGTTAATGAGTACGGGGTACCCCTACCCATTCACCTAATAAAAAAAAAAAAAGTGTCAAAAATAAAAAGCAGTACACAGGTTTTTAAAGTAATTTATAAAGGCAGCTCTGGCGTTGATTCCAATTTCTTCTCCCCTCTCTGGGTCTTCTCCGCTCTCAGCTACTGTCTTCTAGTCCTCTCCAGTTCTTCTCCCTCTGTCTGCCGTCTTCTGCGTGTCTTCTCCACTATCTTATCCTGTTCTTCTTCTGATGTTGACTCGATGCGCTCTCCCACTCTAATTTTGGGTGAGCGGTGTGCCACTACTTATATTGGCATTGGGCGGGGTCACCTGCTGACGTCATCAGAGGCCCCACTCACTTATGACGTCACCACCCGGGGCATGATGGGTGGTGACGTCATAAGGGGTGGGGCCTCCGGATGACGTCCGCATGTTACCTTGCCCAATGCCAATATAAGTAGTGGCACACCGTGCACCCAGAATTAGAGTGGGAGAGAGCGTCGAGTCAACATTGGAAGAAGAACAGAGGGAGAAGACAGCGGAGAAGACCCGGCAAAAGAATGAGAAGACTGCAGAGAAGACCAGGCAAAAGAGCGAGAAGACGCAGCGTGCCGTCACTCATGGCCGTAAACGGAGGACCAGGTGAGTGAAATAACTCCTCCCAGCTAGCAGAGCGGTTGCCACAACCTGTTTGAGGCGCTGCCTCCTTCTTCAGGAGGTCGCGCCTCCGAAACATGTTGTCGTGGCAACCGCTCTGCTAGCTGGGAGGAGTTACTTCACTCACCTGGTCCTCCGTTTACGCTCACGAGTGACGGCATGCTGCGCGTGTCATACAGCAAACACAGAATGATACAATGAGAAAGCGGAGTTTGCTCTAACATCCCCCATCCATATCAGTCATTTCTGGGAGCCAACCTATCCATTCAGGCCAGGAGAGGAAACATCCACTTTGCTGTACATGCAACCCTCTGATCCATGTTTGTAAGTGAGTGTTTGTGAGTGTGACCCCTTTTTAACTTGAATCTGCATTTTTGGCATTAAACAATATTACACTAGGGTAGCCTTGCGCTCTCTTCTCTTTGTACATTTCAGATCAAGTCCACCACCCTGTGGATTCTTGAGAGAGCTGCAGCACCTAGAGCTAAGAGAACTTTCTTCTTTTCTTTTTTTATACAGACTGTTATATTACATGTGTTGCTTATAGGGACAGCGCTGATCTAGTGTGTTTTTTTTGGTGTGTTTTGGTTCATGCTGGAAAACCAGCAGTCGATCGGCTCCCGATCTGCACTCTCAGCCAATGACTTAAAGCGCTGACCGGAGTGTTCTGGTGGGGGGGTGTCCCCTGTCAGAACACAATAGCTCAGAAGGGGAGATCGATGTACTAACATCGGATTGTTAGTACAGCAGCTCCGACCTGAGCAGTCAGCTTTTTTTGATCAACCCGTTGTTCAACCCTCCAAAAAACTGACAGTGTGTACTAGGCTTTAGATGCATATGGTGGCCAAGTGATGGACAGGCTGTAAAGCTGTCTTTCTGCCTTGGGCCTGTGTTCTACTGGGGATGGTACACATGCCTTCCACGCGCCCCCGCTACAAAAGAATGTAATGCAGTGCAATCTGCACTGCATTACATTCAGAGGAGCACAGAGGAGACATGCACATATACGCACGCGTTTGGGCGCCTACGCATAAAAAAAAAAAATTGTCGACTGCGATACACGTTACATATCGCCGTGCACAAACTAGCTCCTAGATTCAAAACAAATTTTCAAGCCCTGCACTAGACAGATAGGGAACATGTCCGTTGACACCTGCCGCTCCATAGAGGGTAACGGATGGTTCGATGTGAAGGAAATCTCCCCAAGAAGGACACAGAAGGAAAAAAACATGCATAGAGGCTCTAACCCTCACCACTCTATCCTAAAAGTAAAAAAAAAGATTCAGTCAAAGCTAAAAATAAAAAAATAAAAAGTTAAATTAGGCATAAGGGGTTGGATGAAGACATTAGTGAGTACTCGTGTACAACTCGTAGCCTGACAGTGTAGGTAAAATCTGAGACCAGAGCTGTAAGGAATCTTGTATAAGATGGGAATTTCCATCTTTCCATAGAAATCCCAATGGAGAGGCCATGCCACCTAAACAGAAGGGACAGTACAGCGATGTTTACTTAGCAAAGAACTGGTTTTTATGACATCTGTTCAGGATATGTAGTACAAAGTGCATACTGCAAACATACTCTTTAAAAATGTGGGATCCATTGTCACCTTCACATTGAAAAAGCAACCCAAAATAGCACCAAAAGACAGAAAAGAAAAGTTATAAAAAAGGAATACAATACCTTATTAGCCGCCTCTAAAGAATTGATAAGATTCTGCAGCTCCTCTTTATTCAGCTCAATGGAAATCGGTGTCATTGTTCTATTTTTGACAATATCCAGATCCAGGTTCACAAGTGGCATTTGCAATGTGGATAGCTTATCACTTGACATGACAAGCTACATATAGGAAAGAGGAGTAATGTTGCAAATTACTTTAAAAGTTTATTTACAGCAATTCCAGCCACATACAGGTTAGTCATATGAAAGCAAGAAAACTGCCTAGATTTTATATAAAAAAAAAAACATTGTATAAGCTTCCCCCCCCCACCCCCACCCCCCAAAAAAAAACACTAAATTACTTCCCCCACAATTTACTAAACAGTCATAATTCTGAGCACATAATTCTGCATCCTTAAGCCTTGTACACACAGTGAGAATACCGCACAAATGAGCGTCTGGTTTTGTTTTTGTTTTGTTTTTTGCAAGCTAGTCGAATAACGAAAAGGTTACTAAAGTTCCGAAAATTCTCAAAACACAAAATACAACTTCAGAAGTGATGTAATGTATAGCAATGTATTCTTTCGTTTCCTGAGCATGTCTGTGCTTGGTCACATGATTTTTTTGTACAAATACTCTATTAATTACAACAAAATTGTTAGTTCTGTTATGTTAAAAGAAAAATTTTCATGCTTGTCGTCATCGGCTCTCAATAGCTGTGTACTAACAAATAGATTATCGAACAATCGCTTCGAATGCATTTTTTTCTGTCCGATATTCTCATCACGTGTACTTAGCATTAGGAGCAAACAAAATGGCAGGTGTTCCTAAGGAGAACTTTTTTTATTTATTTTTTATAAGTTACTGCCTCTTAGTTATTAACAGGATCATCAACTATAGGAAACAAATAAGCATTTCTCGTGTACTAAACCAAGTCTTTTTAATCTTTCCTTAAAGTGGAGCTCCACCAAAAAGGGGAAGTTCCGCTTTAAGGACTCGTCCCCCCCCTCCTCTTGAACAATTGGAATATTTGAGGAGCGGGGCGGGGGAGGGCAGATACCCGCTTCCCATTTCCGTTCTGAAGTTCTCCTCCCTACCTCCTGCAGTCTTCTGGGACACTAACAGGTCCCAGAAGACTGCATTCACCACTCACAATTCACAGCTTGACTCACTCATGCGCAGTGGGCACCTGGCTGTAAAGCCGCAAGCAGTCACAGTGGGTGCCCATAGTAAAGATGTTGGCGCTGGGGACCAAAGACAGCAGGTGAGACCGACTGGGTTGAGCACAATGCTGGATCGTGGAACAGGTGAGTGGATGTTTTTTAAAAGTCAGCAGCTACAGTTTTTGTAGTTGCTGACTTTTTATTTTTCACAGGTGGCTTTAAATCCTTAAATACAGTAGATGCAAAGCTATTTATCTTCAAATTGTGGGTGCTTTCATTGCAACATCTTTCCATCTGTTATTCAAAATCTGCAAATATGCACCATGGATTATAAAAAAAAAAAATTATAATAATAATTTTGGATTGCACAATATGTAGCGTCAAGTTTTCACCTTTTGGGAGAATAAAGTGAAAATCAAGACTTATTGTAGTAGAAAGTGTAAAAACTATTGTAAAATTTTACCAATGTTTGTATGCACTTTGTAGATATTTACTCCTACTGTCCTTGAAACAAAAATGAGGGGAAGGCTACATTTTTATCCATTGGGAAATCACCCAATAGACACACCTGTTCCAGTGACAACTCTCAAAAGGGAAGTGAGGGAAAATCATCTCTGGGACACAGACAGCAGGACTCCGATCTACTTTTTATTATAGTGATGGATCTGAAGGAGCACAATAAAAGAAGAAAAAAAAAAAAACTTTATTAGCTGCTTGAAGGTAAAAGTATGTAATAAAGCCTTAGCAGCTAGGATATGTTTAAGTGCTGGGTCTTGGCACCAACTGGAACACTCCTACAGGCAGCTTTGTACATAGAAGTCCCATTTTGTTAGAGGTATATTTCATTGCTAGACATCTGATTGTAATTGCCATTTATGTATATGTATTGCCTGTATTACTCTCGTTTATTTGTATTACTTACATTGAAAAGCATCACTGGAGATGATGGTGCCATATAAATCTTTAATAATGAGAACAACTAACACTGTAAAGATACAGTACTGCACAGAAACCAAGAAAACGGGAACTCCTTGCCTCAATTTTACACCTGACAGAACATTTTCAGTCTGATAAGCAGAGGAAATCCCTGTAGATTTTTTTTTAACCTTATGATTATATAGACTGCATACTAAACAAAAAGCAGAGGCATTCAGCCAATATGTAGAATATTAGATTACACAAGAAGCAACTAGGTTATCCCTAACGAATTTAGACAACCGCTGAAAAAGTGCCGTTTTGTATTCTTTCAATAGAAAATGATAAATATGAACGTTAACACTTAAATACAAGCCTATACCCAATTTTTTTTCTGTTCAGTCATGATTTTCCTATTGAAATTTACCAAGTATTCATAATTCAGAAGAAGAAGAAAAAAATGAATAAAAATAAATATAAAAAAAACAAAACCCATTTCCCTTATGGTGGTGATGGACTTTCAGTTTCACCAAGTTGTCCAATATTTTTCCTGGATAAGCATCAGAATGTATTTACTGAAATTCATTGTGCCACTACCCTAAAATAAAATGCTACCCAACCGTATGTCTTGGCCCAGAAAACAGTGTCACACCAGTGATGGTCCTGGTACTTGGAGGAGATCCAGCAATGGACTGTTGGTCTTCCAAGTTAAAGCGTCATTCCTCAAAGTACAGACTCCTTATTTTCCTCACTCCCTCAAATCAAATTTCATAAAAAAAAGTAGTACAAGTACAGGTATAATTCAAGCATTGCAACAAAGTTTCTTAGAATGCATCCAACTTACAAACTAAAATCTAGGAAGGAGAAACATCTGTATGCTACATCAAAGGTCTGTTGGCATGTAATAAAAATTAATAAAAATTGTTCCACTTCAATTTTTTAAGCCTATCCTCTAGCTGACAACAAGATACCAAAATCAATGGAAAGCTATTGTGCACTACAGTGAGCCCCACCTTACAAATCATTATTGTAATGTTTACCTAAAAGTATTTGTCATGCAAATTTTACAGTTTGTATGTTTGCCAAAACATATTCCCATTATTGTATTATAGACTGTATTTGTACATTTTCCCTTACGTGGCAATTTGTATTTAAAGTGTTACTAAACCCAGCAGCCTGCATTCACTATATCTGGTCTCCCACAGTACACAAAACATGGAAATGCAATAATTTTAGTAAATAAACTGCTAAATACCTTTTCTTATTAGCAGTATTTAGCAGTCTTGTGACTAGCAGTGTCTTGGTGAGCACTGGTTAAAGTTTTCATTCTCCTCTGACTGTCCTATGAGGCTGCATGACTCCTGATCCTCTGTTTGGACAGTGCCGATTGGCCCTGTGCTAATGACATGCACACTCCCCAAAAAAAAAAAAAAACTCTCTAGCAATACACACCAAACTGAGCATTTGCGGAGTGCTCCCAGGGATCCAGGCTATTAGGATATAGATTGGGGACTGTGAAAGGAGGGGGGAAAGGGAGGATCGGAGAAGACAGGATCAAGCAGCATTTTTACACAATGTGCAGGATTAACCCCTTAGGTTCCACAGTGAGTATAACAAGCATGATTTACTGCATATACAGACTGACTTTACTGTTGTGGGTTTAGTAACACTAACTGCAATCACTCAGCCTTCCTGATCAACAGCAAAATTCTGAAGAAAAATACAGGGGCTATCATTTCAGACTTTTAAGATTATTAGTTACCCAGTTGTTTCTGGCTTTATGGCTTCTTTATGACCAGTGGCAATGCTTACTGCCATATGAAAAATCATTCCATGGATCGAATTTAGAGGACAATGTAGCAGTGGTTGGCAGGTGTTCAAACTCCACAGTCCAAGTTAAAAATGCAGCGGAAATGTTACAACCCAATCAGGCTGTAGCATTTGGGTGGGCAACCAAGTAGTTGTAAAATTCAGCCACCCGTTTTTACCACATCCCCAGCCGCCTGTGTAAAAGAGCCCCAATATGTTCTGAGCTACGGACACGATACAAATAAAACGTTTGAACATCAAGAATGCTATTCAGCTGCAAGCACACTTGTATGCGTTTGTGATCTCTCTCTCTCTCTCTCTCTCTCAGTTGTGCTCATAAGTTTACATACCCTGGCAGAATTTATGATTTCTTGGCCATTTTTCAGAGAATATGAATGATAACACAAAAACATTTCTTTTACTCATGGTTAGTGTTTGGCTGAAGCCATTTATTGTCAATCAACTATGTTTACTCTTTAAAATCATAATGACAACAGAAACTACCCAAATGACCCCGTTTAAAAGTTTACATACCCCAGTTCTTAATACCGTGTATTGCCCCCTTTAACATCAATGACAGCTTGAAATCTTTTGTGGTATTTGTGGATGAGGCTCTTTATCTTCTCAGATGGTAAAGGTGCCCATTCCTCTTGGCAAAAAGCCTCCCGTTCCTGTAAATTGGGCTGTCTTGCATGAACTGCACATCTGAGATCTCCCCAGAGTGGCTTAATGAAATTGAGGTCAGGAGACTGAGATGGCAACTCCAGAACCTTCACTCTATTCTGCTGTAGCCAATGACAGGTCTACTTGGCCTTGTGTTTTGGATAATTGTCATGTTGGAATGTCCAAATACGTCCCATGCGCAGCTTCCTGGCTGATGAATGTAAATGTTCCTCCAGTATCTTTTGATACCATACTGCATTCATCTTGCCATCAATTTTGACCAAATTTCCTGTGCCTTTGTAGCTCCCACATCCCCAAAACATCAGCGATCCACCTCCGTGTTTCATAGTAGGAATGGGGTGTAACTTTCATCATAGGCCTTGTTGACTCCTCTCCAAATGTAGTGTTTATGGTTGTGGCCAAAAAGCTCAATGTTGGTCTCATCACTCCAAATGACTTTGTGCCAGAAGGTTTGAGGCTTGTCTTTGTGCTGTTTGGTGTATTGTAAGCGGGATGCTTTGTGGCATTTGCGTAGTAATGGCTTTCTTCTGGCAACTCGACCATGCAGCCCATCTTTCTTCAAGTGCCTCCTTATTGTGCATCTTGAAAAAGCAACACTACGTTTTCAGAGAGTCCTGTATTTCACCTGAAGTTATTTGTGGGTTTTAATTTGCATCCCAAACAATTTTCCTGGCAGTTGTAGCTGAAATTTTAGTTGGTCTACCTGACAGTGGTTTGGTTTCAACAGAACCCCTCATTTTCCACTTCTTGATTCTTTGAACACTGCTGATTGGCATTCTTAATTCCTTGGATATCTTTTTATATCTCTTTCCTGTTTATACAGTTATACAGTTCAACTACCTTTTCCCGCAGATTCTTTGACAATTCTTTTGCTTTCCCCACGACTCAGAATCCAGAAACATCAGTGCAGCACTGGATGAAAGATGCAAGGGTCTATCAGGAGTCCAGAAACTCACTGACCTTTTATACACACACACTAATTACAAGCAAACAGATCACAGGTGAGGATGGTTACCTTTAATAGCCATTCAAACCCCTTTGTGTCAACTTGTGTGCTTGTTATCAGGCCAAACTCACCAGGGTATGTAAACTTTTGATCAGGGTCATTTGGGTAGTTTCTGTTGCCATTATGATTTAAAAAGAGTAAACAAAGTTGATTGATAATAAATGGCTTCAGCAAAACGCTACCCATGAGTGAAATAAAAGTTTTTGTCATTCATTTTCTCTGGAAAACGGCCAAGAAATCATAAATTCTGCCAGGTTATGTAAACTTATGAGCACAATTGTGTGTGTGTATACATAAATAGTGTTGCAATATGGAAAATAATATGTGAATTAATTATGTATTACAATAAAAAAAAAAAAAAAAAAGTGTCAAATTTTATGTTTGACCATAGAATCCAATAAAGTGCAAAATACTCCATGCCATCCAAAAGTACAGGTAGTGTGAAAAAACGGTGCAATCAATTTGTAAAAAGTGTAATCGGTAAAAATAAAAAACACAATGTATGAAAGTGCAAATTATATATACAGAACCAATCAAAGACGGGAAAAAAAAAAAAAAATCAACAAATCAACTTCATATAAGTCCTTGTTCACTCATTACCCATAAAAATCCACCAAAAGGTGTATAGTCACCTTAGGAGTAGGCCTTTATTACGTGGGCCAAATGAGGCCTCAAAATAATCTAAGATCCAAGATGGCTGCTGCAGCTGTGCAACACTCAGAATCAAACCAAAGCCCAGATTTGTATGTCTGTCTCAGAAATTGGTGGCAGCAATCTGCACGTGTCAGTGTTCAGATCACATATTGGCAGACTATCAGTAGAGAAGATCTAGATTGGTACAGATTGCACTCTATTAGAGTCTATTTATGGTGGTACAAGAAATTTGACACATTTGCATCTTTAATTAATTGTGATACATCATTTATTCACACAATGGTGAATTTCCATACACACTTCCATGCTGCAGCACTTTTTATATACATAATTTACTGAGCTGAAATAAGTAGAGAGAACTGTTTGTAAGCAAATCTTTCTTCCAGTATACAGATGAGTTTTCAGGCTACCTGGTCTGCCTGGGGCAAGTGCAGTATGTACATCTGTAAAGCTGGGTATGCAGTTAGTAGAGGTGTAGGCAGAACAGAAAGCGGAAGATAAGGGCAAATTCTATGTCTGGCTTAATTTTCACTACAAGCAAGCCTCAAAGAGTCCAACACAGATTCTTCACTGTGAGCACAGCTACTGACTGCAAGATGGTCATACACCATTCCATTCGCTCTTGTTCAGCCTATGAGAGAAATTAAATCAGTTCCTCCATCTAGTCCAACAGTGTGGATGGAGGAATCTCTACTGCTGGCCATTGTACTCAGGCAGTTGCCTCACCTGTGGCTGCCTGAATACAGAGCTTGCTGGGCTGTGGCTGCATCTGACAGGACGCAGTCTCTGTTCAGCCAGAAATTTATCACTCAGCTCAGACTTTCAAATTAACTTTTGTCAAGCTAGGTGACACTTTCAGGGTTACCCACATCTCGAATTTTGGCCAATTCAGTTGGAATCAACCAAAAGTCGAGCCATCTATAGGGACCTTTAGAGCTGGAGCGGTAAACAGAATGCTTACCTTGGATAGACCAGTCAGTTAAAAAAGGCAAGGATATCCTGCACATAGTTCTGGGTGACACCATCTTGAATGGTGATGTCAGTAGCCCTAGCACACTCAAGTAATATTCTATATTATTTCCCTATGTTCCTATTTAGGCAGCTACATAAAAAGTTTTTTGAAGCTGGCCATATACTGTGTGACTTTCAGCCAGTCACTGAACTGAACTGGCCGAAATTTGCTTTGTAGATGGCCCAGGTGGCCGCCTCCTTCCAGACATTTTTTGACTGATTTTTTTTTTTTTTTTTCAAAGGAGCCAGGCAGAAAATTGCCAGCCGAACAGTAGCTGCATCTAATCAGATGCAGCCGCTGTATGGATGTTCTGACAGTGTGTGGACAGTCTTAGACAAGGCACCCTGGAGTCACTAGATGATAAAGGATTCTCTGGGATGCACTGAAGTCATTAGATGACCCTGGGGTGCAGGGGAGATCACTTGCAGTCACTAGATGACCCTGGGGTGCAGGGGAGATCACTTGCAGTCACTAGATGACCCTGGGGTGCACAGGGGGTCACTTGCAGTCACTAGATGACCCCAGGGTGCACAGGGGGTCACTTGCAGTCACTAGATGGCCCCGGGGTGCACAGGGGGTCACTTGCAGTCACTAGATGGCCCCGGGGTGCACAGGAGGTCACTTGCAGTCACTAGATGGCCCCGGGGTGCACAGGGGGTCACTTGCAGTCACTAGATGACCCCAGGGTGCACAGGGGGTCACTTGCAGTCACTAGATGGCCCCGGGGTGCACAGGAGGTCACTTGCAGTCACTAGATGACCCCAGGGTGCACAGGGGGTCACTTGCAGTCACTAGATGACCCCAGGGTGCACAGGGGGTCACTTGCAGTCACTAGATGACCCCAGGGTGCACAGGGGGTCACTTGCAGTCACTAGATGACCCCAGGGTGCACAGGGGGTCACTTGCAGTCACTAGATGGCCCCGGGGTGCACAGGAGGTCACTTGCAGTCACTAGATGGCCCTGGGGTGCACAGGGGGTCACTTGCAGTCACTAGATGACCCTGGGGTGCACGGGGGGGGTCACTTGCAGTCACTAGATGACCCTGGGGTGCACGGGAGGTCACTTGCAGTCACTAGATGACCCTGGGGGGCACAGGAGGTCACTTGCAGTCACTAGATGACCCTGGGGGGCACAGGAGGTCACTTGCAGTCACTAGATGACCCTGGGGGGCATAGGAGGTCACTTGCAGTCACTAGATGACCCTGGGGGGCATAGGAGGTCACTTGCAGTCACTAGATGACCCTGGGGGGCACAGTGGGTCACTTGCAGTCACTAGATGACCCTGGGGGGCACAGGAGGTCACTTGCAGTCACTAGATGACACTGGAGCTCACTCTGAGTCACAGGGGCAGGTAAGTAGCCAAACTGGGCATAGAATAAGAACAGCAACGCATTGCTTGGATGCCAAACCATGTGTTGCTTCACAATTTGAAGCTGTGCCAGTCAGGAGAGCTATCCTCCAACTGGTTCTGGCATTTTTCTCCTGACTGCCCGAAGTGTCAGTGCTCCAGGTAGAAAGCTCCATATAGAGGAGACCCAGAACGGAATCCAAAAGGGGTGAGTGTGACAACAGGGCCTGTAGCTGTTCCCGATTCTATCTAAAAACAAGAAAATATTTTGGTCTTTCATATACTTTTGAATATAATGTGCATTTCTACATAAATATATGTTGAGATTTTAAAATGTTCCCTTTCACCTTCAGCGCTACAGTAAAATCCTTTTAATTATCTCAAAACTATGAGCCAAGACTCTTCCATTCAGTCCTTAGCAGCAGCATTGCACTGACACATCAATGAATAAATGTATGAAATCAGCAAGACTCTTAAACATAGCTGCCTAATGAAGGGAATGTCCTTAGTTTCTCTCATTCTCAGTTTCACATTCTGACCAGCGCTACAATTCAATCAAGGAGATAAATCAATATCAGGCGGTGGATGGGCTCAGCCTTACATGATGTTTTTCTGTTATTTCTGTGTGAGCTATTTCAGGTCAGATATTCACTTAAAATTCAGTATTTTGTACTGCTCCATTTGTTCAAAACCATTTTTTAGAGAAAAAAACAAAAAAAAACACAGGAATAAAAGAACCTCTACTTATCCAAGGGTGAAAAAATGCACACGGTTGAAGTCTAAGCTTAGCACTGTCAACTAAATTACATTTGCAATTCAATTTCAGAACTGAGCAAAAAAAATAAAAAATAAAAAGACTTCAGCTGGGACCCACCGCCTCATTACCAGGTGACCAAAGTGCAGCGGTGCCAACAAGGGAAATCCAGGTATAGTAGAGAGAGTATGTGCAGATCAAAGCACATTACACACCCAATTTATAGTAATTCTTTAGTACTATTCACTGACATTCTGATTTTAGCTCTGAAAGCTGAACTCCAGATATTATTAAATGTCCAATAACAGGAAGGAAATCTCTAGTATAAATAAATATGATAGATACTGACAAGTATGTTGGAAATATTCAGTTCACATGGGTCAGAAAGGTAAAATTTTTCTAACTAACCAAATTTCTCTTTTTGTATCTTTCGATTCTGGTCACAGGTGATGAGAAAGCAGCAATTAAAATTGTAAGGTAGGTCACAATTTGTTAAAGGGGAGTGCCACTTTTCTACTTCTGATCTATACATTAACCCCTTAGCTTAGACCCCCTCCATGTAACAAATGGGAGGGGGGTACAATTTTACCAAAAATGTATTTGGTTTGTAGTATCAGCACTTTTGATGTCAGATTTCACAAAACTGAGATTAAGTGATCAAGTACCGTATATACTCGAGTATAAGTCGTTCCGAGTATAAGTCGAGGCCCTAATTTACTACAAAAAAAAAATGGGAAAAACTTATTGACCCGAGTATAAGACGAGGGTGAGAAATGCACAGCTACTGTAAGTGGAAAAGAGGGTCAACAATGCCCATTTGCAGCATCACTGTGCCCATTTGCAGCCATAGGTCCCCTGAACTTCAAACTCGGTAGTTAAGGGTCCCTAGATGCCCCCTAGCTGCAGCCAAAATTTGGGGTCTCTGAACCCAAAGGGTCCTGAAATGACATTGCTGCAGATGGACACAGTTGACCGAATTTGGGGCCCCGTATCTCGGGGCCACTTAGTGCTAGGAACCCCAAATTTGGTGTGCAAACCCAGTGGAACTAGCACCATAAAATTTCCAAAGCTGGGGTTTCTAGCACCAAGTGGCCCCGAGATACAGGGCCCCAAAAATCATTTCAGAAAATGTCAAGCACTTTTCTGCAGCAGAGAATGACATTTTCCGAACCGGTTTTGGGGCCCCGTATCTCAGGGCCACTTGGTGCTAGGAACCCCAGCTTTGGATATGTTATGGTACCAGTTCCACTGGGTTTGCACACCAAATTAGGGGTTCCTAGCACCAAGTGGCCCTGAGATATGGGGCCCCAAAGTCGGTTCAGAAAATGTCAAGCACTTTTCTGCAGCAGAAAATGACATTTTCCAAACCGATTTTGGGGCCCCGTATCTCGGGGCCACTTAGTGCTAGGAACTTCATCTTTGGATATGTTATGGAACCAGTTCCACTGGGTTTGCACATGAGATACGGGGCCCCAAATTCGGTTCGGAAAATGAAATTTTTTGCTGCAGAAAAGTGCTTGACTCAAGTATAAGTCGAGGGGGGCACTTTCAGCACAAAAAAATGTGCTGAAAAATTCGACTTATACTCGAGTATATACGGTAGATGAACAAAACCCAATGACTTAGCGAGAATGCCAGCTTATGCGTAACATCTTCAGAAGAAAAGTATCCTCCAATCAGAATCTAACTGGTGGCCAGCAGGATAAACTTCACTGTAATTTCTAATTTTTATAGAGACTCTTTAATGACTAGGATAGTACCACTGGATTGGCGGAAGGTCAATGTGGTGCCTACATTTAAAAAAGGGATCAAAGTCTTTACCATGTAACTATAGACCTGGTAGTTTAACTTCTATAGTTGGGAAGATACTGGACAGTTTAATAAAGGACCACATAGAACAGTTTTTGCTTGATTCACTGAAAATTGGTCTAAAGTTGTCTAACAAATCTAATTTTTTTTTTTTTTTATGAGGAGATAAGCACAAAATTAGACAAAGGAGTGGCTGTGGATATAGTATACTTGGATTTTGCCAAAGCGTTTGACACAGTTCACCATACGCGGCTAATGTGTCAATTAAGAGGCTACAGGCTTGGAAAATTCAGTTAGTAAATGGATAGAAAACTTAACATAACTAAAAGGCAATTTTTTTTTAGTTTTGGACAGAGTGGAGATGGATTAGAACACCTATTAAGTTTTTATTGCTGTCTGTGTCCCCATTAGAGAGATTTACCCTCTCTATTTGTCCTGTTGACCATTATTCATAAAAGGTAAAAGAAAATTTCAACTTTTGAGTTGTTCCCAGAAAAATAATAGAGGGTACAATTTCTATGGGAGACACCATTTCTGGTGACCTGGGGGACCGGAATGGACTCCCTTAATTTGCAGAGATTTCCCCTCATATCCTGTTTTGGCTAGGATGTGAAAGTAAATCTTCCAATTGTGACACAGATGGCAATAAAAATAGGCAGAGGATATAACCCTCCCTTCAATTTGTAAAAAGTGTAAACGGTAAAAATAAAAAACACAATGTATGAAAGTGCAAATTATATATACAGAACCAACCAAAGACGAAAAAAAAAAAAAAAAAAATAATAATCAACTTCATACAAGTCCTTGTTCACTCATTACCCATAAAAATCCACCAAAAGGTGTATAGTCACCTTAGGAGTAGGCCTTTATCACGAGGGCCAAATAAGGCCTTAAGACAATCTAAGATCCAAGATGGCTGCTGCAGCTGTGAGATATATATATATATATATAGATATATATATATATATATATATATATATATATATATATATATATATATATATATATATATATATATATATATATATATATATATATATATATATATATATATATATATATAATAACTCAGCAGGAGAAAGAACACTGAGAATCAAACCAAAGCCCAGATTTGGATGTCTGTCTCAGAAATCGGTGGCAGCAATCTGCACGTGTCAGTGTTCAGATCACATACTGGCAGACCATCAGTAGAGAAGATCTAGATTGGTACAGATTGCACTCTATTAGAGTCTATTTATGGTGGTACAAGAAATTTGACACATTTGCATCATTAATTAATTGTGATACATCATTTATTCACACAATGGTGAATTTCCATATACACTTCCATGCTGCAGCACTTTTTGTATGCATAATTTACTGAGCTGAAATAAGTAGAGAGAACTTCTACCTGTTTGTAGACAAATTTTTCTTCCAGTATACAGATGAGATCTCAGGCTACCTGGTCTGCCTGGGGCAAGTGCAGTATGTACATCTGTAAAGCTGGGTATGCAGTTAGTAGAGGTGTAGGCAGAACTCCAAGCGGAAGATAAGAGCAAATTCTATGTCTGGCTTAATTTTCACTACAAGCAAGCCTCAAAGAGTCCAACACAGATTCCTCACTGCGAGCACAGCTACTGACTGCAAGATGGTCATACACCATTCCATTCGCTCTTGTTCAGCCTATGAGAGAAATTAAATCAGTTCCTCCATCTAGTCCAACAGTGTGGATGGAGGAATCTCTACTGCTGGCCATTGTACTAAGTCAGGCACATTAATCCATATATCACGATAGGTATATAAGAAATCATGATTGTTACACAACATCATACAATAAAATAAAAATAATGAAATGATCCCATATAGTGTACATTATGAAAGCATCAGGATGGCTCGACGCGTTTCCTGATGCTGGTAATGTCTGTAATTAGTAAGGTTCAACTATTGGTAAGGGGTCTCGAATAACAAGAGAGCGGGGGAGAAATAGAGAGAAAGAAAGGTACAAAACACATATGGGGCAAAAAAACATCCCCCGAAACTTACAGAACACCTGTGGGTCTGGCTGAGAGCGGTGGGGTCGGCACACCAGCCAGGCAAGTCATCAGTCCCGGGAGCTGAGGCGGCATATCCCAAGAAAGGGTGCTTAAATAAACCCTCAGGAAACAAAATGTCCTTGGGAGTAGGGTGTCCCATGCAGGGTCAAATGGAGGTGGGTGGCGTGAACGTGAGTCATCTGAAATAGGTGTAACATAGAATGTATTAATAGGTATAATAGGTGTAAAGTGCTAATGTAGAAAGAAAAAGGAATAACCTGAGATGACCCCAAAGGATGGGTGGGAAAGGGGAAGTGATGGGATAGGAATATCCATTAACAAAGTAAGGCGTGAAGGTAGTATCCCAATCATATGGATTAAAGTGGAGTTCCACCCACTTTTACAACTCTTCAGCATCCCTCAGTAAACTGTGCACTGTAAACGAATCGGATATTTTTTTATTTTTTTTCTCAGCACCTACTGTATATCTGCTGTATTCATTTTTCACTTCCTCCTCCCTGGTCGTGGCCCATCGCATCATTTCCTGTTTGCAATACCTTCTGGGAAGGGGCGGCAACTTCCTCTGACACTGCCGTTGCTATGGAAACCTGACCTGAAACCTATTACACTGCTTGTGCTGCACTGAGCATGTGCGAGATCTGCAAGGATGAGATCCAGGAAGAAATACAGTCTGGCTTCCGATGCCCACACTTAAGATGGCCATGGCCTGCTGTAAGTTTATAAAATAACAAACTACTGCTATAAACTAACAAAACAGACCTTAGTTTACAGACTAACTTTACTAGAATACATTAAGCTTGTGTATTATAGGGGTATTTTTATTTAAAAAGTATAATTGCGGCTGGAACACCACTTTAATGAATAAAAGTGAGGGCAAAGATCTAAAAAATTAAGGCAAATGTGAAAATGGTGAAAAACTGTAACATGCGCTACCTTGTGCTTCTGAGCCAACCCCTGTAATCTAAGATGGTACCACAGGTCCACGGGAGCCAACAGCCACAAGGTGCACATGTCAAACTAGGGGGAGTATAAATACTCAAATGTGATCTAGGGTGACCGCCAACGTCACGCTGACAGAACGGTGGAGGGCAGGCGCCATCACCTGAGCAGAGTTTCCGCTTAGTAATTGGCGCCAAGTTCCCCACACACAGAGATGCCGTTGTTACCACACAGCTCCTGCGCAAAAACACCAAAGTACTGGTGTGTTGCGTATGGCACTGGAAGCGTGTGTCGATGGCAGCGCGACGTACGCCCAATCCCCCAGTGCATCCGAAGGTGCAGAGGTAAGGGGAGACATCTGGTGGGCATCGCAACTCCCGGAACTAAAAAAGCCAGCGGTCACAAGCAGCCCAAATCTCCCACAAACAGAACACCAAGGGATCTAGCCCATAAAGGTGTTCAAAGGTGTATTGGTAATAGGTAATATTCATTCTCCTAAATCTTTCCAGAATGGAGGCCCAAAGTAGAAACAAACAATTGGATCGAGTTAGTATCATGCTGTATAAAGTGTGTAACGACATGAGGACAGTAAACTGTCCAAGCTGCATGCTTCCATCCCTGAATACTTTGAAATAAAAGGGAGGGAAGAAATAGGTAGTTTGGGATTTTACATGAGGCATAGGAAAGTAGGTCCAATGCCTCCATCCCTGGTTGTCAATATGACTATTTCTCCCCTCCCTTTTATTTCAAAGCATGTCATGTCAACATCGGAAGAAGAGAAGAGGGAAGAAGACGGTGGAGAAAACCGAGCCACCGCTAGCAAAAGAGCAGAAGATAGCGGAGGAGCCCGGCAGAAGATACCGGAGAGCGGGAGAAGAACCGGAGAGCGCAGAGAAGAGGCCGGAAAGCACGGAGAAGAGGGAAGAGACCCCCGAAGTCGGAAGAAGACCCCTGGAGCTGCCTAATAAATTACTTTAAAGACCTGTCTAGTGTGTTTTTTTATTGACACTTTTTTTCCTAGGTGAATGGGTAGGGGTACGATGTACCCCATACTCATTCACATAGGGTGGGGGGCCGGGATCTGAGGGCCCTGTTTTTAAAGGGGGCTCCTGGATTCCGATAAGCCCCCCCGCCCACAGACCCCGACAACCAGCGGCCAGGGTTTTCGGGAAGAGGCCCTTGTCCTCATTAACATGGAGGTGCTTTGGGGTGGGGGGGCCGCAGGTGGGGGGGGACAGGCCGGACTGCGTGCTCGGATAAGGGTCTGGTATGGATTTGGGGGGGGGGACCCCCATGCCGTTTTTTTCGGCGTAGGGGGTTCCCTTTACAATCCATACCAGACCCAAGGGCCTGGTATGCTCTTGGAGGGGGAAACCATGCCGGTTTATTTAAAATTTGGCGCGGAGTTCCTCCTCAAGATCATCTAAGCACAAGTCGCATTCCAAAGTCGGATCATGCAAGATGGCGATCCGACTTTGATCAAACTTCAATGATAGTCAATGGGCTGAAGTAGGATCAAAGTCGGACCAAAGCAGTACAGGGAGCATTTTCAAAGTCGGACCGACTTGTGTCGGACCAATTAGGACGGCTCCCATAGAGAAACATTGATTTTCACACGTCATGCGACATGAGGTCCCAATGTCGGAGCGTTTGTCGCACTAGTGTGAACCCGGCCTTAAACCCAACCTATGGCTATGAAGTAGCAACTGATATTTTACTCCTGTCTGCTTCTGTAGATTTCAACACAGCATTAGTTTTTATAGGACCTAAAACGTAGTGTGGCATTTTAAAGAGACCCTGTCACAATTTTTAACCTCTCTATTTTATTACTGCTAAGGAAAAGACAAACAGCAAACTCATCATTAGTTCCTTTTCAGTGAAAAAAAAAACATTTGTCTTACAGAAAGGACAGATACTCTTTTAAAAACATTGCAAAATACACCTTCATGCTTGACAAACATGCATCTATTCCCATTATGTCACCTTTCTTTTCTGAATTTTGTTTGCTACTAAATTAAAGTGCAGTTTATGCAGCTGGTCATTGAATTGACAGCTCACATAACAGATGTAGTAATAAGTCTCCGACCCAGACCTCATTAGTATTTCAGGTCCAGCTAGAAACAATGTTTGAGAAGCATCACATTAAAGGAACAGACTGTCAGCTAGCCACTGAGGACCATTAAGAAACATTTTATGCTGATAATAGATCTCTGTTCAAGACATTTATTTTCAACTAGTATAGTGAAGATCATCACTGTATGTTTCAGTGCTCTGTGCATGCTGTTTTCAATTTAACTTAATGAGTATCCTCTTTGTAGGAACACATTTGTTGTAATTGCATTTCACAGGTGTGAAGGCCTCTAAGAATACGGATGACCCTCACCATCTGTGTAATTACTAGAGGCTATTACGGAGTCAGAGGAGGCTGGAAGCCAAGCAAAAAGTACCTACGTCAGCAAAATCTACTCAGACTATAGACAGCTTTCCCAGGTCCAGGAAAAAAATTCAGCTCATGGCGGGGACATTAAAAAAAGAGTGATGCAGGTATAAAGCCTGCACCACTCTTCTAAACTGAGAAAAAAGGGGCAGACCCTGCTCAACTTGAGAAAGGGAGTGCAAGCTTCTTTGCTAATGGAGACTGATCCACTCTGTTCTCTTCTCTGTCTGTGATAGACAAGGCATAGAGAGCAGGATCCATGTGCTCCAGCTCCCTCTTACCCACACCTAAATTACCAAAGGGATCACTGCAGTTTTCAATATTAGAAAACTTTGCCAGACTGGAGCTGACATACAAGATGTGACTTGTCTGTCAGCTTCTTTCCATTTGTGCAGTGAACACATTACATTGTTAGCATTGAAAACTGCTTTACCTGCCTATATACACCATCATTAACCCAGGCAACTGCAGTGTGTGGTGGACAGGTAAGGCTGGCCATACTTTATACAGTTTTCCTTTAGATTTACCAAAACCATATAATATGAGGTCAAACAAACACTTTCAATTTGTATGCAACCAGGCAGGCCCTTGCATGACAGAGTTGAAGGTAAATCTAAAAAGGAACTTGAATAAGAAGATTATATAATATATGGCCAGCTTAACAGGGAGAGCTGGAGCAAGTGGCACCTACACTCTATGCCATGTCTGGCACAAACACAGAGAAGAAAAAACAAAGCAGATCTTGGCTTTAAAGGGGATGTAAACCCTCAAGGTTTTTTACCTTAATGCATTAAGGTAAAAAATCTTCTGTAGTGCTGCAGCCCCCCAGACCCCCTTTTTTCTTACCTGAACCCGATCTTTCCAGCAATGAGAATGAGCTCGAACGAGTGTCACCATGGAATGCGGGTCTCTGAGGGGGCACTCAATGCAGGGAGGAGCCAGGAGCACCATTGGGAGACCCCAGAAGAGGGGGATCAGGGCCACTCTGTGTAAAACCTTTGCACCAAGGAGGTAAGACTACCATGGGTTTTTTTTAAACACACCCTTTACAGTATTCAACCGTTCTATACCTCTCTCAGTTTCAATATCAGCTTCCTATTCCCTCTTTGGGGATCTGATCAATCACCATGAATCCGAGTTGAAAATAAATAAAAATAATATGGAATGAGCAATTCTACAAAATACCATTCGAATGACTTCTGTGTCAGCCTTCACCTTCGGAGTTTTTTAACCTATATAACAAAGACCACATGGGCATTTTAATAAATAGACCACATAATTTGTCTAACAAGTATAATTCACCCACATTTTTATTTTTTCTCCTGAATGTGGATGATAGAAAAAAACAAAAAAAACAAAACAAACACAAACCTTTTATTATATGGGAATGTATACAAACTCGGTGGAGCTGGTATTGCATTTCCCAAAAAATGTTCCAAACTTCCTAAAAATTGGTTTTAGATCTGATAGCACCACATAATTAGAAATTGTGTTCCCTCTTCTATAAGAGGGAACAGGTGGATATATAAAATGTTTCTTAAAAATGGCATAAATATTTCTGGAAAAAAGGATGAAAATGTGAAACCAGTCAAATCTTTCTTCCTACTATTTTTCTCAAGACTGAAACTACGATCTGGAAAATCCTATCCTGTGCATGAAGCTTTGTTAATACACCTCCCACTGTTTATTAAAACACTGTGTTGTATTTTTGCTAATATACTTGCAAAAAAAGATATTTCTTTTCATATTAACAGATGGCCCAACTCATCTGAAAGCCTCACTTACTATCCCCTTGTTAGAACACTTTCTCTCTTTCTCTCGTCAGTTTACCAAATGCAATGTGAGCGAACAAAAGAAAAACCAAAATCAATATCTGGTTTGACCATTCTTTGGCTTCAAACCAGCATCAATTCTTACACTTGCACAAAGTAAGGGATTTTATAGCAAGTGTATAATTTTGCACAAAGTAAGGGAATTTTTAGCAGGTGTATAATTTTGCACAAATTAAGGGTTTTTTTAGCAGGTGTATGTATAATTAACCAATTATACTAAGCAGGTGCTAATGATCATTAATTTCATTTGTAGGTTGAAACAGTCATTAACTGAAACAGCTGTGTAGGAGGCTTAAACCTAGGTGAGGAACAGCCAAACTCTGCTACTAAAGGTGAGGTTGTGGAGGACAGTTTTAAGCACAGAAACAAGGCAATTATACTGCATCAGCAAGATCTCTCCCAGGAAAAGACTTTAAAGAAGACTAGGGTTTCAAGATGTGCTGTTCAAGCTCTTTTGAAGAAGCAAAGAAATTGGCAATGTTGAGTACCATAGACACAGTGGTTGGCCAAGGAAACTTAATGAAGCAGATGAAAGACACGTCATGCTTACTTCCCTTCAACATCAGAATATTTTTTAGCAGTGCCATCAGCACAGAACTGGTGGAGACCAGGTACACCCATCTACTGTCCAGAGATGTCTGGCCAGAAGAGGTCTTCATGGAAGAATGGCAGCAAAAAACAGCATACCTTCAACATGGAAACAAAGCTAAGCGACTCAACTATGCATGAAAACACAGAAACTGGGGTTCAGAAAAATGGCATCGGGGTTCTGGACTGATTAATCAAAATTTTAAATAATTGGCTGTAGCAAGAGGCAGTTTGTTTCCCAAAGGGCTGGAGAATGGTATAATGAGTGTCTGCAGGCAACAGTGAAGCATGGTGGAGGTTCCTTGCAAGTTTGGGGCTGCATTTCTGTAAATGGAGATTTGGTCAGGATCAATGGTGTCCTCAGTGCTGAGAAATACAGGCAGACACTCCTCCATCATGCCATACTATCAGGGAGGGGTGTGATTGGCCCTTAATGTATTCTGCAGCAGGACAACCATGCCAAACATACAGCCAATGTAATTAAGAACTATCTTCAGCATTAAGAAGAACAAGGAGTCCTGGAAAAGATGGTTTGGCCCCCATAGAACCCTGAATGCACCATCATTAAGTCTGTCTGGGATTACATGAAGAGTCAGAAGGATTTGAGGCAGCCTACAGACTCAGAAGATCTAAGGTTAGTTCTCCGAGTTGTTTGGAACAACCTACCTACCGAGTTCTTTCAAAAACTGTGTGCAAGTATACCTAGAAGAATTCATGATTGATGCTGTTTTGAAGACAAAAGGGTGGTCACACCAAATATTGATTTACTTTCCATTTTGTTAATTGATAAAAATAAAACTATTAACACTTCTATTTCTGAAAGCATTCTTAAATTGACAGCATTTTATATACACATACACACACACACACTGATCAGTAGACCATACCATTATGATGACCCACATAATATTGAGTATGTCATCCTTTTGCCACCAAAAAGAAAACCCGATTCATCAGACCAGGCCACCATCTTCCATTGTTCTGTGGTCCAGCTCTGATGCTGACATGTAGGAACTTTTGACTGAGGACATAGGTCAGCATGGACACCCCGACTGGTTTGCAGCTATGCAGCCTCATACACAACAAACTATGAGCCCCATTATTTCTGCTTTCAACAAATTAACTTCATGAACATGTTTACTTGCTATCCAATATATTCCACCAACTTTCAGGATTCCATTGTAAGAATATATTCACTGCTATTCACTTAACCTGTCAGTGATCATAAACTTATGGCTGATATATGATATGGTGTATAATGCATTAAAAGTTTGTGTAAATTGAACACGTTTTTCTGAATATATACTTTTTTTTTCTGGTGGGATGACTGTAGATTTTAAAGATTTCTTCACCGCCATATGATCCAACCCAGGATTTGGGGATTTGTATTGCAAAAATAAATAAAATGTTTTGAATTGTAAAGTTATTTGCTCAGGTTTACAGAGTTGAGTTACATAAAGTTAACTGATGTGTGTGTTACTTATCATATGACAATGCAAGATTTAGGCCTCTTGCACACTGGCAACCAGGGACAGTAAAAACTGGTTGGTTGATTTGCACGTAGGAGCCAAAGTGATCTGTGCACAGGTTACAGCTGCAATGCTTTGCTTCATGGCCACGGCAAATTTAACTCAGATTGCCTAGTTAGAATGGTGGCACGGCCTGTCAAACTTGCCTATTGTAGTTCATGGGACTGCATTGCAAATGGAGCCAAATGCTTGTCTTGCAGTTTCAGTGTGGTATTGCAATGCAAATCTACCTATTTTTTTTTTTTTTTAAATAATACATTTAGGACACAAAAGGATAGCTTTCAGAACACCTGGAAGCTGCTGCCATACCTCCCTCTGAGAAGCGATAAAAATCAGGTACCTGAAAAAAGCATCTCATTTGCATGTGCTGTGGCATACATCTAACACACAATGCTCTCCAAGTTGTAAAACATACATATAAAATCCCTGAGGCACCATCTCCCTACTCTCTTGGATATTAAAATCTTCCCCCCAATTAAATATCTGCAGTCATGTTACAGAAAGCAGAGTGCTCAGCGCTGAAACTACAACTGAATGTGAGTTGTTCAATTGAGTCCAGACATAGATGGTTAATCCTTAACCCTGACTATAGGGCAGCCCTTATCTGCCGGTCTCACTATGACATCTGTCCTCGCTCCTGCAGTGCTGATAATGAGGGTGATCTGCAAACACAGAGAATGCCCCGAACAGTAGTGGCCGCAATGCAACTGCCCTTTCATATGCACCACAGATAATACAGGAAGTAGCAGAAAACGAGGATTGGAATCAATCACAGCATTGGGAATCTTTTTCAGAAAGAAAGTTTATTATAAAAACAACAAAGTATTTTTCTATTAACTATTGTGCCGATTTAAAAACTGCAAGCTGGAGCATTTGACTATAAATCTCCCTTAAAGTGATTGTAAACATTCACCTTGTAAAACAACCCATTTAGTTTAAAATAGAAATGAAAGGCAAAACATTAGTGTAGAGATATAAAAAAAAAAACACACATTATAGATCCCTTTTTTCCCCCTTTTTTATAAATGATCACCTTCTCTCTGATCTCAGCTGCATAAGAGCTTGGGGGAGGAGGAGAAGCAGCAGCACACTGAGCTTCCCAGTGAATGGCTGTGCAGCGGGGGCATGTCAGGACAAATCTGATCATTTGAGAGCACACTGAGTTTCTAACACAGCTAGAGAATTGACCATGGTGTGCTCTCCTGCTTAGTGTGGTCAGTTTTTAATAGGAAAGCACAGAGACACCAGGGATTTCACACAAAGAAAGCAATACAAAGAACAGGTTACTTTTTCATATAAGTACATGGTACAGCAGGCACATATCAGGAATAAGACATGTTGGGGTAACACGCTTTAAAGTGGATGTAAACCCTCACATATACCCAGTGAAGTGAACAGCCTCAGATGATACACAGAGAGGAAACAAATCTCCCTACATAAGTTTTACATGTATATCTGCTGTCTTCAGCTTTATATATTGTTTAGAAACTTCAGATTGTGTTAGGAGATTTTCTCTTCCTGATTCGCACTGCAGTGAAGCCTGGGAATACAGCCAAGACAGCTAATCGGAGGAAAGGCACACAACCCCTCTCCTCATAGGTAGAGGCTTTCAGATCTGTTCGTTGAATAGTTCAGCACTCTGCTAATCTATTTATAGCATCCTCCCCAACACAAAACTCAGGCTACTTTTATCTCCTGTGTTGGAGAGCTTGTCAAGAGCTATCAAGCTGATAACATAAGAACGGAGCAGGAGAAAGCCACGGGAGTTTGTGCTTTGAAGAAAGATAAGAAAACACTGCAGACATATGTGCCCAGCTCAAATTTCATAAATTGTGTTTATATCCTCTTCAGGGCTACTTTCACACTGGGGCGGGGGTGCGTTGGAGGTAAAGCGCTGCTAGTTTTAGTGGCGCTTTACCATCGTTTTGGCTGAGCTTTTCAGCTGCTGGCCGGACGTTTTTAACCCCCGCTAGCGGCTGAAAAAAAAAGAGTTAAAAGCACCCGTGTTGCAGTGCTTCGGCAGTGCTGCCCATTCATTTAAATGGGCAGGGCGTTTTGGGAGCGGTGTATACACCACTCCCAAACCACCCCAAAGATGCTGTTTGCAGGACTTTTTCCCATCCCGCAAGCGTACTGCCCCTGTATGAAAGCACTCGGGCTTTCACACTGGGGAGGCATGAGAGGTGCGTTTCAGGCACTATCTTTAGCGCTAAAACGCCTGAAAAGCACCTCAGTGTGAAAGGGGTCTAAGTAATGACAAATGTAATCTTCAAAAAAAACAAACCCATAGGGGAAATGGAAAAAGCACTCTGGTCCGTAAGGGTGTAAAGGTACGAGACCTGAAATGGTTAAAGTGACCGCACAACTCTATACCTACCGTAATTCATCAGTCCACAGTTCATTGTTCCAGAAGGTCTGGCCTTTGTCTATGTTTCCATAGCAAACCGTAACCCTGCTCTAATCTGCCTTTTTTGGACAGTAAGGGCCAGTTCACACCACAAAAACAAGTCCAGATGTGTCTAGAATGCATTCCTATATGTGCGTTTACATACCGTTTTAAAAACGAAGTTCCACACAAAAATGGAACTCACACTATAAGGGAGGTGACCTCCTGACATGCCACATTTAGCATGTAATTATTTTTTTTTGGGGGGGGGGGGCCTTCTTTTTAGAGGGTCCTAGCTCCCATTTCCTCCTGACGCACCGCGGCACCGGAAGAGAGATCACCTCTCTCCTCTCAGCAATCATCTGGGACACGTGACAGGTCCCAGGTGATTGCCTGGCCACTCGCGGCACACCTCGCGCATGCGCAGTGGGTGCCCGGCTGTGGCTTCAGACAGTTACAATGCCGGCGTCTTTGATGGATAAGTGTTTTAACCCTCTCCTCCCTGGTCATCCTTGCTTCCTAAAACTCTCCTCCCAGGCACATTCTATTCACAACTGAGTGTAGCAGAAATGCACATTCCCACTTACTTTTTTTGCGCGTTTTCATGCATAAACGGGCATCGCACATAGGGCAGCCTATTACCTTGCCTGACTTTACTAAATTGAAATTTGATTTGGTAGCTTTGGTTAGTGACCTTTTGGTGGCAGGCTGTTTACATGAGATTCCATTATTCCTCAAATTGAAGAAACAATCAGGGGTATACATGTATATTCAGTTAATATAAAAATATGGCTGGGGAGATGAGTGGAGGAGGATGGGTGGGTATGTCTGCAATTAAACCAAAATACAATGTTCTTAATGGTAAAGTGTTTAACAAAAAAAAGTGGACATGTCAAATTAATCATAAATACAGACAGACACATCTCTAAAAATGATATACTTTATAGTAGTTAAAGTGGTTGTAATCCCTTACATATACCCAGTGAAGCGACTGGCCTCGGGTAATACACAGAGATGAAACTAATCATCCGACATAAGTTGTACCTGTTTATCTGTAGACTTCTTTTCCCTACAGTCATTCAAAGTCACAAATTTATAAGCTTGTCTGAACTGTCAGAGAAAAAAAAAAAAAAAAAAGAAGAGAGAGAAGAGGGAGGGAAAGCTGTAATTACACTCTGCAGCGCTCAGTGAGGAGAGCTGTGAGAGCTGATTGGAAGGACACACCCCTTCACACAGCACACAGGAACAGAGCTGAGGCTGTCAATCAGCTGGAGATCCCACCCCTGTCACCATTTTTTCCTTGGTGTCAGGAAAACTTGTCAGAAGTGATTCATGCTCATAGCAGAAGAATGAAGCAGCAGACAGAAATGCCACTTAGTGCTCTTGATAGAGACAAGTGCACACTATTGAGGGATCTGCTTTGTTCATATTTCATGTCTGAGGTTTACAACCTCTTCAATGATGTAAGCACTCTTCTAAGCTTAAAATAAATAAATAAATAAATAATAAAAAAATGGAGCAGAGGCTGCTCCTAATAAAAGGGGCACAAGCCCCTTTTTTAGTTAGGAGCATAGTCCCCTGTTCTACCGTGCCTGACAGATACAACACAGAGTACATGAGAGCTGGAGCTGTGTGCTCTAATCTCTCTGCCGTCTCATCCCCCACTTGGTTCAGAGTGGATGAGGGATGAGGAATGTTACCACTTTTCAGTCTCTGCTTGTGTAGGGTAATCACAGGAAGAGAGAGGGAACTGAACTGTCTGCCGATGGTGACAGTTCACATCCCGTACAACAAGGTCACACCTGGCGGGAATCTGGGATAGTTTTCTATATCAAAAACTGCCATATGCACTAGTTTCTATTTCACTCTGAAATAGAAACTGACACAGGTGGCACAGATAGACTTGTTTCAGGTCTATCTGCCTAGTTAATGTGGTGCCAGCCACTCCAGACAATTTCCTGCATCTTTATAGTAGAACAAGTTAATTCCCCTGTAGGTGTGTGTGTGAAAATATTGCCGTTATTTCAAAAAATTGTGTTGAATGGAAGAGCTTAAGTTTGTACCTTGAGCTGCCAATCAAAGTCTTGTAGGTATGCTGAGGACATGCCACACACTTTCTGCAGGAGTGCATCTCTTATTTCAGGTTTTCTGCCTTTTATACAGGTTATTATTACCCCTTGATGCTCTGCAGTTAATCCATTTAGATGATTATCCAGCTGGGAAGAAAAAAAAAAAAAAAAAAATCAAACAACTCTCGTTTTATGCTTCAGCTTCATTATACAATTCATACACAAACCATTTTTACATGGCCTGTTTTGTGTGTGGGGGGGGGGGGGGGTTGTAGCAACATATGAAAAAAAAAAAAAAAAACCTTTTTGGAAGAAAATACCACCAAACAAAAAAAAAAAAAAAAAATCTCTATCTCCACAACCAAAAAAATATATTATCACAGCAGTATCATAAGTAACAACAACAGAGCTATGAAGGAAATGTAAAAATTGCTCTGAATTGTAAGAGATTAGAGTGGTAGGGACTGACCAGTGCATACACAAACTGGGGAACTAACTAACTTTTATAATTAGATTGGCACAGGAAAGTGGCGTGTGCTACAAATTATTAGAGCAGATAGACCTGTTTCAGGTCTATCTGTGTCACCTGAGGCAGTCACAACTTCAGAGTGAAATACAAACTAAAGCAGGTCTGCTCTACCTGTTTAAAAGCGGGAATGTGCCAGTTTTCTGCCAGGTGTGACCTTGTCGAATGAAACATGAGCTGTCAGCAGACCTCTTACATCCCCCTCTCTGCCCACGCAATGATCTCACTGCACAGGGTAACAACCTCCTCCTCCACTCTGAGTAGGAGGATGGGCAAAAAGATGAAAGCATGCAGCTCCAGCTTTCTCTATTCTCTGCATTGTCCCTGTCACAGCCACAGGGAGTATGATCTGCACCATAGTCTAAGTTTAGAAGAGATGTGCAAGTATTGTGCTAGCACAACTCTTTGTTAATCTACTTCTACACCTGGGGGTGGAGGTGGGTGGGGGGTGAATTAAGCTAAAATGTCATTTTTTCCCCTTATATAAGGTCTAAGTTACCCACAAACTAAACAACTGAGTATGTCAGCATTTCTGTCTAGAGGATTTTGCACAGGCACCAATGATTAAAAAAATAAAATAAACAGTTTTCATTTACCTTTTCTTGAGGTTCATCTTTACCAACAACGTCTTTAATAAATGCTTTTGTATCTTCTAAAACTTGCAGCCATTCTCTCAGGTTCCAGACGTTGCCATAATCCTGAAATCGAGGATATGACCGGCCACAAATTCCATCAACAACTTTGTGAAGGAACTGAAAAGGTCAAAAAAGAAAAATAAATGAATTTATATCATAATTCTATTGCAGCCGTTTTGTCCAGAAGACCAACAAAAAAAGTTTAAAAAGTTGAACTCCGGGGAGAGTAAAATTCCTCCCTTGTAGTGGGGCTGCCCCTGCACTGCAGAGGTTAAATGCTTCTTTACATCTAGGGGACTGGGAAAAGCAGGATTACTTATCTGATCCTCTGCGAGACTGGTACCCACAGCCTCCTCTCCCCTATGCTCTGGTGGCCAGATGTCCTCTGACATCATTAAGGCCAATGCAGGGCCCATAAACCTGAATGGGTGTGAGGAGAACAAGACACTGCCACAGCATACTGAAGAAGAGAAAAGCACTACCTGCCGATGACGGATCAGCCAGAACACAGGGTGGAGCAATACCTTATTACAATGCATTGGACGGTTTACTACTTTTTTTTCACTCAACTCCATGCTCTGCAGTGTGATGTGATGAGTTGTGGTGCAGTGACATGCCATGTGATGTGTATAAGTGCAGCACCTCCGCATTTATATACAACCCACCTGAATGCAGCTTGTGTCCATACAGATCAATGCCACTCAGCGGACATGGTGTGAATGAGCCCTAAGGCTGGGAGGAAAAGGGCTAGACCACATATGTCAAACACAAGGCCTGCGGGCCAAATCCAGCTCACCAGGCCTTGTCATCATGTAGCCCCTGCACCCAGTTTTTCAGCCGGAACGTACTGGAACTACGTATCGCCACCTCTGGCTCTCACCCTCCACTCCCCGTTTCACTTGTAAACCCAGAAACCTTCTATGTTTATAAGGGACAGCATTGCCCTCAGTGATTCCTGGATGTAACAGATTTCTGCACACCCTCACAGTGGGGACAGATCTCCGGAGAGGGAGAGAGAACAATCTCCCTGCAAGACAAGGCAACCTCAGCCCTGGACTCTGCACGCAGCGCACCCCTGGACTCTGCACGCAGTGCACCCCTGAGCCCTGGACTCAACGCACCCCTGGACTCTGCACACAGTGCACCCCTGAGCCCTGGACTCAACGCACCCCTGGACTCTGCACACAGTGCACCCCTGAGCCCTGGACTCAACGCACCCCTGGACTCTGCACACAGTGCACCCCTGAGCCCTGGACTCAACGCACCCCTGGACTCTGCACACAGTGCACCCCTGAGCCCTGGACTCAACGCACCCCTGGACTCTGCACGCAGTGCACCCCTGAGCCCTGGACTCAACGCACCCCTGGACTCTGCACGCAGCGCACCCCTGAGCCCTGGACTCTGCACGCAGCGCACCCCTGGACTCTGCACGCAGCGCACCCCTGGACTCTGCACGCAGCGCACCCCTGGACTCTGCACGCAGCGCACCCCTGGACTCTGCACGCAGCGCACCCCTGGACTCTGCACGCAGCGCACCCCTGGACTCTGCACGCAGCGCACCCCTGGACTCTGCACGCAGCGCACCCCTGGACTCTGCACGCAGCGCACCCCTGGACTCTGCACGCAGCGCACCCCTGGACTCTGCACGCAGCGCACCCCTGGACTCTGCACGCAGCGCACCCCTGGACTCTGCACGCAGCGCACCCCTGGACTCTGCACGCAGCGCACCCCTGGACTCTGCACGCAGCGCACCCCTGAGCCCTGGACTCAACGCACCCCTGAGCCCTGGACTCAACGCACCCCTGGACTCTGCACGCAGCGCACCCCTGAGCCCTGGACTCAATGCACCCCTGGACTCTGCACGCAGCGCACCCCTGAGCCCTGGACTCAACGCACCCCTGGACTCTGCACGCAGCGCACCCCTGGACTCTGCACGCAGCGCACCCCTGGACTCTGCACGCAGCGCACCCCTGGACTCTGCACGCAGCGCACCCCTGGACTCTGCACGCAGCGCACCCCTGAGCCCTGGACTCAATGCACCCCTGGACTCTGCACGCAGCACACCCCTGAGCCCTGGACTCAACGCACCCCTGGACTCTTGCACGCAGCGCACCCCTGAGCCCTGGACTCAACGCACCCCTGGACTCTTGCACGCAGCGCACCCCTGGACTCTTGCACGCAGCGCACCCCTGATACAAACAGCCCTTTGAGGGTAACCATACTGTTGATGCTGCCTGCAACGAAATGGAGTTTGACACCCCTGGGCTGGACAATGCAGGACATCCTCCATCCTAAGGCAGTCTCTGACTTGCTGCATCTTCTAATGCACATAGTTGTCCAATGCAGACTACGAGTGGTTGTGACAACATAAGGCAGACATGGTCCCCTGTGGTCACCATCAGGAAAGCTGAACTGAGAAATACCACTCAGCTCTCTGCAGTATTCAGGAGGACAGGAAGTAGTATGAGATCAGATACAACAAAGGCTGTGAGAAGGAGAAAAGAAGTGCTTTCTACCCCAATGTCACTGAGTCAAGAACCCTGTTTCCCAGGCTCCCCTGTACAGACTAGTGACACCACCCCGAGCCTGTGACTAGAAGAGAAGCCCCCACCAATCACACACACAGGCGGCACCGCGCTCACCCACCTCCGGACATTCCTCTATAGGCAGCCTAGACAGGAGTCCCAGACCCTCCATCCTCCACACTGCTCCTCACATCACATGACCGTAGCCATCACTTCCTGGCAGAGCGGCCAATCAGCGGCCAGACCCGGGGGTGTGGTCAGGTGATCTTGCAGCCGACGAGGAGATCGCGGGGATGGGCGTGGTGATGGGCGGATCCGGGGTGACAGCTGGGCGGATCTCTGAGTTCTGCAGGTTATCATTCAGTACAGTGCCAAGAGAACAGGGGAGGGGAGAGATATACATAGTGAGGGGACTTCTCTCTCTATCACTGATCGTTTACATGTATTTTGGCATTTTTTTGTTTTCAATAAAGCTGGATGATTTTTTGGAAGTGCAGCTGCCTGGATCCCTTTCATCGTCTACTGTGTACAGCTGGAGGAGCTGCCAGTCACCCGATGATATGAGAAGTATAGACGATTGTCCCACCTGGAACAGCTGTGCATGGGAACCAATCAACTTCTATCTTTCATTGTCAGTTTAAATCACCTTTCACACTGAAGCGCTAGTCATTTTTGCGGTGCTTTAGCAGCGTCTTAGCGGATTTTTTTGCGATATGGCACTGCGTCACTTTAACTGACAATTGCGAAGTCGTGTGATGTTGCACCCAAACAAAATTGTCGTCCTTTTTTTCCCCACAAATAGAGCTTTCTATTGGTGGTATCTGATCACCTCTGCAGTTTTTATTTTTTGAACTATAAACCAAAAAATAGCGACAATTTTGAAAAAAAAAATGTTTTACTTTTTGCTATAATAAATATCAAAAATTTTTAAACAAAAAACACATTTCTTCATCGGTTTAGGCCAATATGTATTCTTCTATATATTTTTGGTAAAAAAAATCGCAATAAGCGTATATTGATTGGTTTGTGCAAAAGTTATAGCGTCTACAAAATAGGGGATAGATTCATGGCATGTTTATTATTTATTTCTTTTTTACCAGTAATGGCGGCGATCTGCGATTTTTAGCAGGACTGCAACATTGCAGCGGACAGATCAGACACTGATACTTTTTTGGGACAATTGACATTTATACAGCGATCGGTGCTATAAAAATGCACTGATTACTGTATAAGGCCGCATGCACACTGGACGTTAAAATAACTTTATAAAAACACCAGTAGCTTTGCAGTGAGTTTTTCAACTTTTTTCCAAAAGCATTTTCTCTAGCGTTTTTCCGCGTTAGCGTTCTTTAGCGTTTTTTTTTCTTCTTTTTTTCCTAATGGATCAAAAATGTCAAAAAACACTGGTGAGCTGCGTTTTTGAGCATTTATCGGCGTTCATCAGAGTTTTTTTGGTTGTTAGAGCATTTTTACAGCTGAAAACAGCTGAAAAACTCCTCTCAGAACCCACTAGTTTTGGGGTTTTTTTAAAGCCAAAAAATGCCCCAAGCCAAAAACTGCTGATAACAGCCTATGTGTACATGGACACATAGGATAACATGATGGGGAGTTTATTGACTGTAGAAAAAAATGTCTGAAGCCAAAAACAGCTGCTGTAAAAACGTCCAAAAACGTCTAGTGTGCAAGAAGCCTAAATGTCACTGGCAGGGAAGGGGTTAACACTAGGGTGCAATTGAGGTGATAAATGTGTTCCCTGTGGGGGGGATGGGACTGACTGGAGGAGGAGACATATCGCTGTTCCTAATTACTAGGAACAGCAGACCTGTCTCTCCTCTCCTGTCAGAATGGGGATTTGTGTGTTTACATACACAGATCCCCGTTCTGGCTCTCGTGCCCACGATCACGGGTGGCCAGCGGACATTGCGGCCGCCAGCCATGCGCATTGGGTTCCCCGGCATGCAGTGGGTGCACGTCTGTTGTGGCTCTTAAAGGAGCCGCAATACAGGTATGGCAATTAGCGGGAACGACCTGACCTGCCTCCGTATAATGACGGCAACTGGTCGGCAAGCGTTTAAAAAAAAAGACCCAATTGCTTTTAAGGCACTTTGGAAGCGCTGCCCATTCATTTCATTCATTTTAAATTGGCAGGGGCGTTTTTGGAGCACTTTTTTTAGCGCTTTAAACACGCCCCAAAGATGCTGCTTTCAGGACTTTTTTTTTACTGTCCCGCCAGCGTGCTGCCCCATTGTGAAAGCACACATTGAAGTGAATGAGAGGCAGTTATTTCTAGCGCTAAAACACCTGAAAACTGCTTCAGTGTGAAAGGGGTATTAAGGATAAGTTCACTTTTTCGAAAGAAAATAAAATAAATGCACTTTTTTTGCAGGTAAAAATAATGTGCATTTATTTATTTATATTTTACTGCACCCCCCCAGGGAGCCGCAGGTAAAATGACATTCTCCCAGAGTCAGAAAACAGTCCAGCACTTTGGTTTTGTATTTTATTGAGGGGATAAAACTTGGATGGGGAGTAGGGGTATTATGGGATGCCCACTTGACTTCAGGGACAACTTTCCTATATACAGTCTATATACACTCGTCTCCTTCCTCCAGCACACTTGCTTGTAGAACTCCACTGGCACACTGATGAAAATAATTCTGACACAGCACTCACTCAGATCTTTGAGCAACAGCCTGTTATAGGCAGGAACCCGAGGTCACCCCACCCCCCACCCCCCCCCCCCCCCCAGACTTGGGGCACCCTCAAGGGCCACCGACAGCCTCCTCAGCACTCCTTTTCCATCTTGCAAAAAAACGGGTGGAACCTGTAACCTGTTCCCAAAGGTGAACTTATCCTTTAAAGCAAAACTTCACCCTAAAGGAGAAGTTCCACTTTAACACCTCCTATCCCCCTCCCACTTTTGGAAGTTTTTATTTTGTGGAGCAGATACTCAGTTTTAGCAGGTACCCGCTCCCACTTCCACTGCGACCACCTAGGCAATAGGAGCGGAAGTTCTCCCCCTCCTCTCCATTCCTGCAACCTTCTTGGACAGATCACAGGTGCCAGAAGGCTGCAGGACCATGCACAAAGCTCAGCGCTGCTGACGCATGCACAGTGGAAAGCTGACTGTGAAACCCCAAGGAGTCACAGCAGGCTTCCCTTAATAAACATGGCAGTGCCAGGGACACGAAGATCGCCTAGGATGAGATTGGCGCTAGATCCTCAGATAGGTTCGTTTCCATTTATTAAAAGTCAGCTGCTACAGTTTTTGTAGCTGTTGACTTTTAATTAATGTATTTTTTTAACTGAAGAACCACTTTAAAGCAGTATTAAACCCAAAAGCAAACATTTATTATATTACAGCTTACCAACTCAGTGTGGTGGTTGTATTCGTTTTTTTTTTTTGTTTGTTTTTTGGGGTTTTTTTTAGTTTTCTTTCCTTTTATTTTGACTTGGTGATCCAGCCAGTAAGTCTATTATTTTTTCAAAAGAACAAACTCTCCTGCAGATTTATAAGTTACAGAGATGAAACAAACCATTTAACGCTGGGTCAGGGATGTTTACAATGATCTGCTTTTATTTATTTATGTAAAACCTTAATCCCAAAAGGAAAATAAAGGTTTGTAGTAACTGATTATATAGTATTAGCCGGAGTTTTGGCTTAATTTTGTCAGTGTATCTGCTCGTACATTTAACACTCCCCTCACCCCAGACTGACAATGCTGCTGTCCAAAGGTGCCCCCTGTGCTCCTTCATCCAGGGTGGGGGCACTCTATTACAGGAGGTGTGTTACTGGCCAGATCACCTGGTGAAAACAGAGGGGAAAACATCTGAAAAAAAAAACAAATGCAGCCACAATATCTTATGATTGGTAAGCTGCAATATATTACATTTTTGGTTTGCAGTTTAATACCGGTGTAAAAACCCAGGCAGCAATGGCAGATTTACTTTGCAGATGCTTTTTCCCTGCCCTCACCTGTACCTGCTATTTTTAACATGCATGCTCTCATCCGTCCACTAGGTGGCAACAAAATATATGCAAAAGTCATATTTCACCATGAATTGTGAAATGTTATCCGGAAAATCTTTATAATCAATGCCATTGTGCAAAGAGTTATTAAAGATGACCTCTAGGCACAAAACATTTAATTTAAATATATTTGTCAATAGCCATTAAGGACATAAATCCACTGTGTGTGCACCAAATTTGTGTGCCTTTACAAACACAGAAATAGAAGCGGTATTAAACCCAAAACCAAAAATGTATTAATTTGCATCTCTTTAAATCTAATGATCCAGCCAGTAAAGCAGCCCATGGATGACTCGATTTTTTTCCTTCCCTTCCACCATGGGATGCGCACCCCTAACCCAGAAGAGGTAGAATAACGTACATGTATGTGATCCTGCCTGCCCGTGCTGCCCTGCCGCAGTAAAGGTACTGTGTCTAGGGTTGCCATCTGTCCAGGATTCAGTTCGGGTTTTAAATCATGTGTCCGGGTTTCAGACCACCTGAAACCTGGACACATTATTCAGACCAGACTCTGGCTTCCCAGCAGGGTTGCTGTCTTTAGTTAACTAAGCCAAGAATGTGTTCTCAGTGTTCCCCCTTAAATCAGGGTTCCCAGAGCATCCCTTAGGTCAGAGTCCCCAGAGTTCTTCCTTACATCAGTCTGCAGAGTCCCCCTTAAGGTGTAAGGAAACTCTGCAAGTTCAGATGTAAAAGGGGAACTCTGCAGATTCAGGTTTAAAAGAGGAACTCTGTGGACTCTGATGTAAGAGGGGACTCTTGTGATTAACTTTATATGATTATAAATGTTATTTATTCACAAAATATATGTACTGTATAGTATATGCTGTAAAAAAAAATTGCTGTGCGCCGCTAAAGTGTTCTGGTTTGACTTGAAGAAAAGGTGGCAATCCTAACTGTGTCTGGGTGGCAAGTCGTTAAACAGGGGGAGCTGCAATCTTCCACCAGTGTAATCTGTAGGACTGAGCTGTCAGCTTGAGAGGTCAGTTCTACGCGGTGCAGGAGAGAGTCAAGCGATGGAGAGGGAGGAAAGGCTCCTGCCCACTACAGCACAAAACCCAAGACGGGTGACTCTTCTGCCTCAGCCCATCCCAGCCCTTGTTCCAAGCCAGCACTCAGTGGTAGTGTGTTTTTTATTTGTGTGTGACATCTTGGGAAAGGTAGATGCAGACTTTGGATGATGCCTGAACAAAGATGGTGCTGAACCTATGAACATCAAGACAGATAAAGGCATAGTCAAGGGGAGTGCTGTGATCTCTGGGAGAAGTAATACATTCCTGTAAGAGCTGCACCTACGCATTAATTAGTATGCATTCACTTAACCCTTTCACTGTTTTTTGCACACATGCTTAAAAAAAATTGGCCCTGAAGATTACATAAAACCTTCAAAACATTATATATTTTCTGAAAGCAGACACCCTAGAAAAGTAGTTCCAATATCTTATGTGGCATGATATTATCGGTTTAGTAAATGCAAAATTTCACTAAAAAATACACTAAAGTTAATTTTAGGGCACACAAACCCAATCAATTACAATTTCTTTTAGTAAAATATAAAAGGTGAGGTTACGTCAAGTAAATAGATTCTCAACATGTCAAGCCTTAAAATTGCATGCATCTGTGAATTGGCAACAAAGCTCAGTACACTATATTTTACATAGGCGATGCTTTATAAGCCCTTACAGAACATCAGTTTAGAGTCAACTGTGAGTAATAGGCCTAGAATTATAGATCTCACTCTGGTGTGCGTGGTGATATTTAACATGTGTAGCATATTTAATTCTTTTGTGTGTAGACTCCCCCTGACATGTGCATTTACATTCGGAGGGTGGGGGGTTTAAATGTTTTTTTGAGGGTGGGGGGGGATTTGGATGATTGGGTGTAACTTTCTTTTTTTTTTTCTTTTTTTACCTGTCCTCCAGTGAATCTAATGGAGAGCAGATCACATTCTATTAGACTCTTCCTATACTGGCTGGGGACAGTGACACCATGTCGTTTCTGGGTCATTACCAGTAAGGGGAATGGGGGCAATGCGCAGGGAAATAGCAGTAATGGGGGTGTGTGGAAGTGATCTGGCAGCTGGCAGTGGGGTAGGTGGTTAAATCGCACTTGGTCCTATTCAAATCTGTGCAGTGATTCTGAAATTAAACCACATTTCTCTTGTTAGTGCTGTATACCTCCCAACTTTTTGAGATGGGAATGAGGGATACCTCTCAGCAAAAGTATGCAGGCATGGGACACACCACGCCCCCTTAACAGAGAATTGTACAAAAAAAAAAGATTGGTTGACCCCACAAGTGCTTTTTTTACCACTATTATTCCTTTATATTGGCTTTTGGAATTTACAAATGCAGCAATTTAGAAATCAGATGAAAGGTTTAGCCTGGAAAACACTTTTTGATAGATAAAAAGTGCATTTTATATACATCTATATAGATCAGACCAAAATGAGGGACAAATGATTAGGAATAAGGGACAGAGGGACATTGCTTCAAATCAGGGACAGTCCCTCGAAATCAGGGACAGTTGGGAATTGTGGTGCTGTGCTATAGATCAAACCCAGGCTGAAGCCCAGTTTATGGGTGTTCCTGTAAGGGTGCTGCAGTCAGCAATGAAGTAACCTTCCCCTTCATTCTGCACCCTTCCATGTAATATTGCAGTCCTGTGCCTCCTCTGCTAACTACTGAAAAGATTTAATTGACACAGATAGAGAAGACTAAGCCCAGACGCAATGTCAGGGAGCTATTTAGAACAAACGTGAGCATATGATGAGAAGACAACCAATAATGTGCCTATGCCAAAGATCTGGCATAGTTGCCAATACTATACATGATGGCCGTGCTTCTTTGCACAGAAATGCGTGCATGAGCAAGAATGTGCACACTGCACACCTTCTGCCAGAACTGGTGCCTCACGCCCTACAGGGACATGCAGTCAGGGAAGGCAGAGCCTCATCTGCCATTAACATTAAATAAAGAAAAAAAAATCGAGCTTTGAGGGTCGTAGCTCGACGACCTGAGGTCACAGAGACCCCAAATTTGGGGGGTATTTAACCTAAGTCATACCCCACTACTGGTAAAATTTGGGGCTCCTACGACCTATGGTTCCAGAGATATGGGGGTCCTTGCACAGCCTGTCAGAAGCTAAATACAAAGCAGCCAGTTTAAATAAAAGTTGTCACACTCTTTTTGCAGCAGGCTGAGAGGATGAGCTCACGGTGCCTCTCCTCACTTCTTGTCAGAGGCACTGAGCTCAATGAACAGCTTGGACCAATGGTAAAGTATCATTAGCCCCAGCTGTCCAATAAAAATGCTGCAGTGCAGACATGCCTCTCACTGCAGTGTCATAGAAGGGGCGTGTGTCTAAAAGACAAATTCTCCCTTCCAGCCCAGCCCTCTTTTCTGCCAGTAAATACCTTATACAGCCCACTTCCTGTTTCTTGTCTGGAAAAAAGCCTAGGCTTATGACATCATGCACAGCTCTCTCTCTAACTCTCATGAGAGTTTGCCAGGAAGGGAGGGGGGATGAGTCATAAGAGGGCCAAAGAGAGCTGCAGAGCTGGAGGTGTGCTTCTATGTAAATCCAGAAAGTGAACAGGCAGCAGCTTCAGCTGCCCACAGTTAAAATGATTGCAGCCAGACTCAGTGGAGGGAGATTTCTACAGCATATTTGGCAAGTACAGCACAGTATATATAATATAATATGCAAAGTGGTTGGAGGGAAGATTCAAAATGGCAAAGATGTTTGTATTACAAATTATGTGAGCAGACTGCAGTTCCTCCTTAACTAGAAGAAAAAAATGGGTTTATGTGTATAAGATTTACCCACAATCCCATGTTTTCCTCACACAGAAAAGAGGGAGAATGAGAATCTGCTGCTTTTGAAAAGGTACTGTTATATTCAAGCTAAATCATATACAGTATTATTATGCTGTATGTTATAAGATAATAATTTATTATTTCTCTATTTACTGTGAAATTACTGGTTTGAAGTTATAACTTTAAACTTCAGTAATTTGTCCATTAAGCCACCTGCTTGAGTACGGTTTTTGAAAAAATAGTAAATTACCTTAAAGTGGATGTAAACCCGAATTTAATTTTTTATTATGTCATACTGTAGAGTATTATATTTCCTATCATATGAGCCCAGTCTTGCCACACAGAGTTAATCCATCTCTGAGCAATCCTCTTTTATTGTTCAGTGAGAAAATTCTTGACAAAATGAGGAAAACTTTGTCAAATCCTCCTCCTTGCTGTGAGTGACAGGTGATTTACATCTCATGCACTAGCCTAAGACACAGGCAGTATTTTATAATTCCCTCCCCCACTCCTTTCTTCTGCTGCTCTGCCAGGATTGGCTGTTTCACATAATCTCATCCCTGGCTGCAGACATTCCACTGGTCTGATTGGGGGGTTGCTGCCGGACACAGCTATATTACATATATACTGTATAAAGCTGTGTCCAGCAGCAACCCCCCCCCCCATAAATGACATTTCCGTCCTTTCCTCCGCTCTCCATGCTGACAGAGCCCGCTGGAATAGAGGGGAGTTGGCTGCGGGTGATGAGGGGGGTGGAGGAGGAAGACACAGCGGGTGAATAAGGACAGGAGGGGGGCCAGAGAAGAAGGGGAGGTGGTGGAGAGAACACATCAGACGCTGGAGGAGGAGGACACAAGGGACAGTCGGGGGTGATCAGTGCAGCGGAGGGACAGCCGTGAGCACCGATCTCCCTGCATGGCGTTTGATCAGCTGCTTCTCCTTCTCTGCCTCCTCAGGGGGATCCGTGCTCACAGCTGTCCCCGCCGCACCGATCATCCCCGACTGTCACTGGACAGTGACAGGAGCCATGAACGCGCTCCTCTTCCCCTGTGCGCGCACTTTTCACTCCGGCGGGGAGTCTGGTGATGTCATGACTCCGCCCACTGAGCGCCTTACAACAGACCCGCCCACTGAATCTGACGTTTTTGGGGGCTGCAAACAGACAGAGGGGAGACATTTGAAAGGTAAGGATACATGCAGGAGGCATGTATATCCTTATAGATAACCCCTATGGCAGTACTTAAAAAAAGATGGGAGTGGGTTTACATCCACTTTAAAAACAATATATAATAATTATTTGTATATTACATATGGTAATTAACCCCTTGCTACCCAGGCCAATTCTGACACTTCTCTCCTACATGTAATGATCAACATTTTTTTGCTAGAAAATTACTCAGAACCCCGAAACATTATAAATATTGTTTTAGCAGACACCTTAGGGAATAAAATGGTGGTTGTTGCAACTTTTATGTTACATGGTATTAGACCAGTTAGCCTAACATCAACAGTGTGTTAACTCTTGGAGGCGGGGGTAAGGGACTATATAAAATATTTTAGTAATAAGAACGGTATCATTAGCAGTAATCAGCATGGGTTCATGAATAATCGTTCTTGCCAAACCAATCTACTAACCTTCTATGAGGAGGTGAGTTGCCATCTAGATAAAGGAAGGCCCGTAGACGTGGTGTATCTGGATTTTGCAAAAGCATTTGACACAGTTCCCCATAAAGGGTTACTGTACAAAATAAGGTCCGTTGGCATGGACCATAGGGTGAGTACATGGATTGAAAACTGGCTACAAGGGCGAGCTCAGAGGGTGGTGATAAATTAGGAGTACTCCGAATGGTCAGAGGTGGGTAGTGGGGTCCCCCAGGGTTCTGTGCTGGGACCAATCCTATTTAATTTGATCATAAACGACCTGGAGGATGGGGTAAACAGTTCAATCTCTGTATTTGCGGATGATACTAAGCTAAGCAGGGCAATAACTTCTCCGCAGGATGTGGAAACCTTACAAAAAGATCTGAACAAATTAATGGGGTGGGTGACTACATGGCAAATGAGGTTCAATGTAGAAAAATGTAAAATAATGCATTTGGGTGGCAAAAATATGAATGCAATCTATACACTGGGAGGAGAACCTCTGGGGGAATCTAGGATGGAAAAGGATCTGGGGGTCCTAGTAGATGATAGGCTCAGCAATGGCATGCAATGCCAAGCTGCTACTAACAAAACAAACAGAATATATGCCTGCATTAAAAAGGGGATTAATTCCAGAGATAAAACGATAATTCTCCCGCTCTACAAGACTCTGGTCCGGCTGCACCTAGAGTATGCTGTCCAGTTCTGGGCACCAGTCCTCAGGAAGGATGTACTGGAAATGGAGTGAGTACAAAGAAGGGCAACAAAGCTAATAAAGGGTCTGGAGGATATTAGTTATGAAGAAAGGTTGTAAGCACTGAACTTATTCTCTATGGAGAAGAGACACTTGAGAGGGGATATGATTTCAATATACAAATACCGTACTGGTGACCCCACAATAGGGATAAAACTTTTTCGCTGAAGTTTTATCCCTAGTTTAAAAAGACTTGTGGCCACTCATTAAAATTAGAAGAAAAGAGGTTTAACCTTAAACTACGTAGAGGGTTCTTTACTGTAAGAGCGGCAAGGATGTGCAATTCCCTTCCACAGGCGGTGGTCGCAGCGGGGGGGCATCGCTAGATTCAAGAAACTATTAGATAAGCACCTGAACAACCGCAACATACAGGGATATACAATGTAATACTGACATATAATCACACACATAGGTTGGACTTGGTGGACTTGCGTCTTTTTTCAACTTCTCCTACTATGTAACTATATGAATATAAAAAAAAACACACTAAAGATAACCCAATTTTTTTGTATAATGTAAAAGATGATGTTACACCAAGTAAATAGATACCTAACATGTGAGGCTTTAAAATTGCGCACACTCGTGGAATGGCGCCAAACTTCAGTACTTAAAAATCTCTATAGGTGACGCTTTACATTTTTTTACAGATTACATGTTTAGAGTTACAGAGGAGGTCTAGTGCTAGAATTATTGTTCTCGCTCTAACGTTCGCGGCGTATGTACCCTGTGTGTATCTGGCTCTGATACTAGCCAGTGCCTCACCAGCCACTGACCTCACCGCACGCCCCTGATGCTCTATACCAGTGATGGCAAACCTTGGCACCCCAGATGTTTTGGAATCACATTTCCCATGATGCTCAACAACACTGCAGAGTGCATGAGCATCATGGGAAATGTAGTTCCAAAATATCTGGGGTGCCAAGGTTCACCATCACTGCCCTATACAGTATAGGACAGTGGCTGCTGTTTGTTGGAGGATCTTCAGCTACCAGTAGTCCTTGCTCCTGTGTATCCTGTATTCCTTGGACCTCATGTTACTCATGTTACTAGGACTCCTGGTTTTGACCCCGGCATGCTCTAAAAGCCTCTTCCTCTCCTGCCTTACCATGTATGACTCTGACCTGTTACCTTCTGCTGGCTCCACCTGATTCCCATGTATGATCTTGGCTACCGTGACAGCCCTCTCTCTGGCTTGCCTCTCCATCTATGACCTCAGCTTCTATCCTGACTACTCCTCATCAGCCCATCTCTGCCAGTCTGACCACGCTTCTACCTTAGGTGCCCCTTGTTTGTGTCCACTGCCTTGGTCCTGCTACATCTCCAAGGGCAACAGATGTCCTGCCATCAGTCCTGACAGACCAGCTGACAGCTATCTGGTGGACTCCGCTGCAAGCAACCTCAAGCAGAGCTACCTAAAAGGCACCTGTTCTATTTTGAACCTTGCACTCCCTGTTCTCACCTCCAGGGGTGCTCGGAGTTCAAGGGAAGCCCTCTCGTCAAGTCAGCCTTAGACCAGGTAAATGCACACAGTCACCAGCTTTTCAGAGGGGAGAGACTGCTGTCAAAGCTGGTGGCTTGTGTTGTTGTCAATGACGGCACACTGGAGAAGAGTGCTATCATTTACAAAAACACAAGCTTACAACAACACAAGCCAGTTACTACAGCTGTCTGTGAATGAGTAGTGTATTAGCTGTCATCTGTTGTTGTGGGCTTATCATTTTTTGAACGGTGGTGCTTGTCTCCGGCAGCTGTTTTTTACAAGAAAACAAGCCTACACCCATCTACCAGTGCCAGGACAAGGTCATTTAGAACCCAGGGCGCACATGCCGAACTGCGCCCCCCCCCCCCCCCAAGATGTACGAGCATTAAGTGTCAGCAAAAATCCCCCCACAAAAACACTGAGCACCAATATGTATGCTTACCCCCTCCTCCCAGTACAAATTCGACCCCCTGCTGAAAAAATCTCCCCTCAGCACAAATGTTTGCCCCCCATCACCCAAAACCCCCCAACTCAAAGCCCCCCACCCCCCCAAAAAAATAACCCTAGCACAAATCCTCTACCACTAAAATTTCTCCTTCCATTACACATCTTCTCTCCCCCCTAAAATGTCCCCGTCCCAACACAAACCCCCCTAAACTGCCCCTAAAATTCCCCCTTCCAACACAAATCCCCTCCCACCAATCTCCTTTTGGTGCCCCCCCACACCTCACATGTTACCACAGTGCCCAGGGCAGCGGCCCCTCCTGCCCACCCCTTGTCCCGGCCCTGCCTGCTACTCCACTCTGTCTACTCTGAAACAGCAGGCAGCTGCTGAGAAAGCGAGTCTGGTCTCTTTCTTTTTACTGCAAATAAGCCAGAAGAGGAGAAGAGGGGCCTTTTTGGCCCCTCCCACTTCTCATAAGCCCCACCCCTTATATAATCCATCCACTCCGTTCCCTGTATTCCACCCATAGTGTCAGGAGTATACAGCCCAGCATCACAGGACAGGCTATAAAGCCCAGCATCACAGATAGGGTATACAGCTCAGCATTACAGCTAGGATATACACACGCGGCTGGAGGAGCAGAGAGCCTGAGAGAGATAGTATGATGATGATACTTCCTCCTGTCCTGTAGTCAAACTGTACTGCTATATACACCCACATCTTGCTTCCTGACTGTATATGGAGACCTTCCTCCATCATCACCACAGAAGTGCAGATATACATCATCTGTCCTGTTACTATGTATATTGCTGTATACAGCACAGATGGTGTATATCTACAGTCAGTAATGATGGAGGAAGGTCTCCATATACGGGAAGGAAGCTGGTGGGTATACAGTATCTCACAAAAGTGAGTACACCCCTCACATTTTTGTAAATATTTTATTATATCTTTTCATGTGACAACGCTGAAGAAATGACACTTTGCTACAGTGTAAAGTAGTGAGTGTAAAGCTTGCAAATCAGTGTAAATTTGCTGTCACTTCCAAATAACTCAACACACAGCCATTAATTTCTAAACAGCTGGCAACAAAAGTGAGTACACCCCTAAGTGAAAATGTCCAGATTGGGCCCAATTAGACATCCCCCCCCCCCCGGTGTCAAGGGACTTGTTAGTGTTACAAGGTCTAAGGTGTGAATGGGGAGCAGGTGTGTTAAATTTGGTGTTATCGCTCTCACTCTTTTATACTGGTCACTGGAGGTTCAACATGGCACCTCATTGCAAAGAACTCTCTGAGGATCTGAAAAAAAGAATTGTTGCTCTATATAAAGATGGCCTAGGCTATAAGAAAATTGCCAAGACCCTGAAACTGAGCTGCAGGACGGTGGCCAAGACCATACAGCAGTTTAACAGGACAGGTTCCACTCAGAACAGGCCTCACCATGGTCGACGAAAGAAGTTGAGTGCACGTGCTCAGCGTCATATCCAGAGGTTGTGTTTGGGAAATAGATATGAGTGCTGCCAGCATTGCTGCAGAGGTTGAAGGGGTGGGGGGTCAGCCTGTCAGTGCTCAGACGATACGCCGCACACTGCATCTAATCGGTCTGCATGGCTGTCGTCCCAGAAGGAAGCCTCTTCTCAAGATGATGTACAAGAAAACCCGCAAACAGTTTGCTGAAGACAAGCAGACTAAGGACATGGATTACTGGAACCATGTCCTGTGGTATGATGAGACCAAGAAAAAGTTATTTAAATCAGATGGTGTCAAGCGTGTGTGGCGGCAACCAGCTGAGGAGTACAAAGACAAGTGTGTCTTGCCTACAGTCAGCATGGTAGTGGGAGTGTCATGGTCTGGGTCTGCATGAGTGCTGCCGGCACTGGGGAGCTACAGTTCATTGAGGGAACCATGAATGCCAACATGTATTGTGACATACTGAAGCAGAGCATGATCCCCTCCCTTCAGAGACTGGGCCGCAGGGCAGTATTCCAACAAGATAATGATCCCAAACACACCCCAAAGACGACCACTGCCTTGCTAAAGAAGCTAAGGGTAAAGGTGATTGACTGGGGCAAGCAAGTCTCCAGACCTAAACCCTAATGAGCATCTGTGGAGGAAGGTGGAGGAGCGCAAGGTCTCTTACATCTACCAGCTCCGTGATGTCGTCATAGAGGAGTGGAAGAGGACTCCAGTGGCAACCTGTGAAGCTCTGGTGAACTCCATGTCCAAGGGGGTTAAGGCAGTGCTGAAAAATAATGGTGGCCACCATAGATTTAGCGGCGCTTTACCGTCGTTTTAGAGGCGCTTTTCGGCCGCTAGTGGGGTGCTTTTAACCCCCGCTAGCAGCCGAATGAAGGGTTAAAGGAACCTGCAAAGCACCGCTGCCGCGGTGCTGCCCATTGGTTTCAATGGGCAGGGGCACTTTAGGAGCGGTGTATACACTGCTCCTAAAGCGCCCCGAAGATGGACTTTTTTTAACGTCCTGCAAGTGCACCGCTCCAGTGTGAAAGCCCTCGGGCTCTCACACTGGAGTGACAGGAGAGGCGCTTTGCGTGAGAGTAGCCTCAGCGTGAGAGTAGCCTAAGGGCTTTGGGGGCTTTGGGGGAGCAGCGCCCGAGCGCCCCCTATTGACAGGCCACCACTGGTTGTATTCCTTTCCTTGTGAGCAGTGTGGTTGGAAAGCGGTGGGGGAGACAAGCACTCTGACTATGCTGCTTAGCAACCACTACTCAGATTTGAACGGGACCAAATACACTGGGTACCATTTGGGAATTAATAAGCATTTCAGATTTCTAGTGATACTTCTTCTATAAAGCAGAACTGAACATAAAAGTAAAAAAAGGTGCCAGTAAGTAGAGCTTTTGGGTAGAAGAGACTTTGTATGTCTCTTGTGCCAAAAACAATCTTTTATCCGTATACTAGGAATTTGTCTTACTTTGTCTTACTTAGATGCTATACAGCTAATCCAGTGCTAGGATAATGCCATTCTTGTGCTAACATATGGGATTTACATCATCCATGATTGCCCAGTGGCCAAAAAAGTGGAACCCGAGCTGTACAGACAGCAGCAACAGAAATTAAGCAGCATCAAGAAGCACAGATCTATATTTGTTGGACAAATTAAAAGTATGTTTTCTATAATTTGTAAGTATGCTGCACATTTTGCAGACATTATGGCAAATGCCCCCTAGGCTGCCAGGCAGCTCGGTTCCTCATTAACATGAAAAAAATACACTGAGACATCATGCTGCCCCAGGCACACTTCAATGATGATGCCTTTTTCTACAAGCTTTGCCGATTGTTTATTGTGATTCATTTAGTATACAACTAATGGCAGAATGTGCTGTTGGAGGAAGCATGCAGTTTGCCTTATATGTATGTATGAATAGTCAGTTACAACCTATAAAAAAACATTCCTTTACAGTGCCTAACACATGATTGTTGTCCTAAAAGAGTTAAAGGGTTGAATTGTTTCATACGTACAACTGGATGCATTACATGTATATCTGAGCATTGTGTTATTATGATCATTTTAAATTTAAGCCATGTGCCAAGAGGTTAAACAAAAATGTCTATGGCTACACCAATTTTTTAAATTCCCTAAGCTTCAGCTTGCATTGCCTGCCACCGGTCCAGGTCTGCCCAGCGATTCCACCAGGCCTTTGGCTAACCGCACACTATACATGGGATTGTACACCTCAATAATACTCATCATACCATCCATGACAATATATTTAAAGTGGAACTAAACCCATTAATTTTTACAGTTTCCAAAAACAGTTATATTCCCGGCATGCCAGGAATCCTAACTGTCACATTTGCTTGTGCACTCAACCAAACTGTCAAACCATCAAATGTCTGGTGCAGTAGTGGCTGATGGGATCTTCTTTTGGGGGGCAGCAAACAAACAACCCCCCCCCCAGCGGCACTGAAACAGAACACCCCCCCCCCAGGTGGTCCAGCACTTACCCGCTCGTGCGGGGCTGTGGTATCCTCTCCTGGAGTGCGGGCAGCGGCCACAGCGGCTCTGGTGTACACTCCTCCAGCTTCCTCCACCGGCCAATCAGGAAACAGGTCTGTCTCACAGACGTGCCTCCTGATTGGCTGGGAGGAACTTTAGTGTGATAATAGCGATAATTAATTCACTTATCACCACAAAACTGGATGGGCTCGGAGCGCAATGCTCTGCGCTCCAAGCCAACCCTTTTTTGAAGCCTATTAGAGCCTCTAATCAGGTGCTTGAAAAAACCACCCCACCGCATTGGAATCCATGGTCCATGGACTGATATGTAGATTAGGGGGCATGGATAGGGGAGGTGGCGCCCGTGCGCCCTCTATGGATGGGCCACCACTTGTTTGGTGTCGTAACTGATGTGCAGCACCATGGCAGTTACAGATCAACCAGAGGCAAAGATGGGAGCTTCCTTGGCTGAAAAGAAGAGGAGGGTTTAGTTCCGCTTTGAATATTAAGGTTAACACACAGCATGGATGGTGGGAAATTTTAGGCTGTGGCCCCTTTATTTGGTTTAAATCAGTTTTAATTATGAAATACATTTTAACTAGGGATTAGCCGAACACCCCCCGGTTCCGTTTGCGGCAGAACATGCGAACAGACCAAAAATTTGTGCGAACACGCGAACCCCGTTAAAGTCTATGGGACTCGAACGTGAAAAATCAAAAGTGCTAATTTTAAAGGCTAATATGCAAGTTGTTGTCATAAAAAGTGTTTGGGGACCCGGGTCCTGGCCCAGGGGACATGTATCAATGCAAAAAAAGTTTTAAAAACAGACGTTTTTTCAGGAGAAGTGATTTTAATAATGCTTAAAGTGAAACAATAAAAGTGTAATATTCCTTTTAAATATTGTGCCTGGGGGGTGTCTATAGTATGCCTGTTAAGTGGCGCATTTTTCCTGTGTTTAGAACAGTCCCTGCACAAAATGACATTTCTAAAGGAAAAAAGTCATCTAAAACTGCTTGCGGCTGTAATGTAATGTTGCCCCCCCCCCGCCGGCCCAATACCAGGCCCTTTGGGTCTGGTATGAATATTAAGGTGAACCCCGCACCCAAACTTAAAAAAAAAAAAGGGGTGGGGCACCCAGGCCCTATATACTCTGAACAGCAGCAGTATACAGGCGGTCCCCGGGTTACAAACAAGACAGGGACTGTAGATTTGTTCTCAAGTTTAATCTGTTTGTAATTTGGAACAGGTACATTTTATAAGTGTAGCTCCAGCCAAAAAATCTATTTTTAAGCTTTTTGGATAACATAGGGAAGGGTTATCATCACCCCTGTAACAGTTGTTTTGCTGTCTGTGCCCCTGTTCAGAAGATTTCACCTCACTTTCTGTCCCAATGACAATTGGATTTTGAAAATTTTGGGTTATTAGGGAAACAAGGATTGGTGATAAAGCATCAGTGATGACACCTTTTCCCATATTAAATCTTACAGGAGAAAATTTCCCTTCCTAGGGGTATATTTCCTCTCACTTCCTGTTTCCCTCCGTTTGTAAGTAGGAGTCATTTGTAAGTCGGATGTTTGAAAATAGGGGACCGCCTGTATATAATATACGGCCTGCCCTATACACTTTATGGAAAATTGGACCTTAGGTGTTGGTGGTACCAGAACACTGTAAGCCCTAACAGTTACTCTAGGTGGGCACTGGAACGGGCCCTGCTGTGAGATATTATATCAAGAATTTTAATTACATGCCTCGGTTAAACAGGGGCAAAAAAATTGGGCCTTGGGCGGTGGTGGTGGTGGTGGCACAACACTGTAAAGCCTCACAGATACTTTTGTTGAGCGCAGGAACAGGCCCTGCTGTGAAATATTAAAACACAAAAATGGTGGATCCAGAGCTCATCTTAAAAAAAGTCCTATTTGAAAGAGGTCTCAGGGAAGTAGACAATTGCCTACATCACCGAACAATAAACCTATAAGGTAGTTACTTAAAAACCATTCCCTATTTGTGGAACTACAGCCACCGGGTAGCGATCCTCTGAATACAAAGGCATAAATATTCAAAAAAGCAGGGGGAGAAGTCCCCAAAGGTATTCTTCAGAAAGGATACAAAAGTATAAAGGACTAATAATCTTTATTGATAATCCATCTTAACCAAGACAAAATTTAAAAGCGGCCGGGGAAGGGGATTGGTTTTGGTCTGATAAATGCACGCATCCCAGGGGGTCAGCGCTGCTGTGAAATATTAGATCAAAAATTGTAATTACGCACCCCTGTTAAACGGGGGCAGAAAAATTGGGCCTTAGGTGGTGGTGGTGGTGGCACAACACTGTAAAGCCTTACAGATACTTTGGTTGAGCGCAGGAACAGGCCCTGCTGTGAAATATTAGATCAAAAATTGTAATTACGTGCCCCTGTTAAACGGGGCAGGAAAATTGGGCCTTAGGCAGTGGTGGTGGTGGTGGCACAACACTGAAAACCCTCACAGATACTCTTGTTGAGCGCAGGAACGAGCGCTGCTGTTAAATATTTGATCAAAAATTGTAATTACACGCCCCTGTTAAACAGGGGCAGAAAAATTGGGCCTTAGGCAGTGGTGGTGGTGCCACAACACTGCAACCCCTCACAGATACTCTTGTTGAATGCAGGAACGAGCCCTGCTGTTAAATATTTGATCAAAAATTGTAATTACACGCCCCTGTTAAACAGAGGCAGAAAAATTGAGCCTTAGGCAGTGGTGGTGGTGCCACTACACTGAAACCCCTCACAGATACTCTTGTTGAGCGCAGGAACAAGCCCTGCTGTTAAATATTTGATCAAAAATTACGTGCCCCTGTGAAACAGGGGCAGAAAATTGGGCCTTAAGTAGTGGTGGTGGTGCCCTGAACCGAAAATATTCTTAGAAGCTATCATCATGAAAATTGAGGAGGAATAGGATAGTGACTCAGCATAATAGGATAGTCACTCAGCATATGCAGTCTTCAAGGGATCCCACATCCATAGAAAAATCATTTGGTTACATCAGCATCAGGTGCTTGGTAGCTGGTGATCCAAGACTGATTCATTTTTATGAATGTGAGCCGATCAACAGAGTCTGTGGACAGGCGCACTCTGCGATCGGTTACAAAGCCTCCAGCAGCACTAAATGTACGTTTAGAAAGAACGCTGGATGCAGGACAGGCCAGTTGCTCAATTCCATATTGAGCAAGCTCTGGCCAGTGGTCCATCCTCAAGACCCAGTAACCCAGTGGATGTTCTGCTGGAAAGGTCTCCAAGTCTGATCTTGCCCCTAGATATTCCTGCACCATGTAATTCAGACGCTGCCGATGGTTGCTGGAACTGATCAGACCTGGGCGCTGAGGACTTAAGAATTGCCTGAAGGCATCGGTCAGCCGGGCACCTTCTCCACCGCTCTTTCTGTGACTGAACGAAGCCTCGGCAATACGTTGTCCAGCACCAGGAAATTGTAACCTCCCAGGCTCTGGAAACGCATTGCACCATCCTTTCTGCAAGGCCTCACGAAGATGTTTCATCCTCTGCTCCCTCTGCGAAGGCTGGATAAGTTCTGCAACCTTACCCTTGTACCGTGGATCAAGAAGGGTTGCCAGCCAGTAATGATCCCTCTCCTTGATACCATGAATCCTAGGGTCCTTTCGCAGGCTTTGCAAGATCAGGGAGGCCATGCAGCAGAGGCATTCGATCCTGAGTCCTCTGGGTCACTAACGATCACATGATCTTCAACCACCTCCTCCCAGCCACGTACAACTGGGGGTTTCTGGGGACTGCAAATGATCCCTTAAAGACTGCTGCTGATGTTGAGTGTTATCCTCCACCTCCATGCTGACACAATCCTCCTCCTCTTCTTCCTGTGTGATCGGCGGGCCTGCAAGAATACTAGTATCTGGATAAAGGGGGACTTGAGAGGTAAAGAAGTCCTCCTTTTCCTCCCGCTGTTCTGCCTCAAGTGCCCTGTCCATTATTCCATGAAGCGCGTGCTCCAACAGGAAGACAAGAGGGACAGTATCACTGATACATGCACTGTCACTGCTCACCATCCTCGTGGCCTCCTCAAATGGTGACAGGACAGTGCATGCATCCTTGATCAGTAGCCAATGGCGTGGCGAAAAAAAGCCAAGCTCTCCTGACCCTGTCCTGGTGCCATACTCATACAGGTACTCATTGATGGCCCTCTGCTGCGTGTGCAGCCACTGCAGCATTGCCAACGTTGAGTTCCACCTGGTGGACATGTCACAAATGAGACAGTTCTTGGGCAGGTTGCATTCTCTTTGAATGTCAGTCAGCCGAGCACTGGCATTATATGACCAGTGGAAATTACCAGACTTTCCTAGCCTGCCTCAGGAGATCCTGTAAGTCCGGGTACCTGCTCAAGAACTGCTGCACCACCAAATTCAGGATGTGAGCCAAACAGGGGACAAGGGTCAAGTGTCCCTGTCGAAGGGCGGAGAGGAGGTTGGTGCCATTGTCGCATACAACCATTCCTGGCTGAAGCTGGCATCGGGTCAACCACCTCTGAGGCCTGCCCCTGCAGAGCTGACAGAATCTCTGCCCCAGTGTGGCTCCTGTCCCCTAAGCAGACCAACTCAAGCACCGCATGGCATCTTTTTGCCTGAGTGCTTGCTTAGCCCCTTGAACGCCTACGGAGCACCGCTGGTTCAGAGGAGAAATCTGCAGAGGAAGAGGCCATAGAGGAAAAAGATAAGGCGGAGGTGGAGGAGAGAGCTGGGGCAGAATCACCACTAGCATTTTGGAGGCGTGGTGGTGGAACAAGCTCCAACAATACCGAACCCTGTCCTGCATCCTTCCCAGCTGCCAGCAAAGTTACCCAGTGCGCCGTGAAAGAAAGGTAACGTCCCTGTCCATGCCTGCTGGACCATGAGTCAACAGTAATATGCACCTTACTGCTGACCGCCCTGTCCAATGAGGCCAAGACATTGCCTTCCACATGCTGGTAGGGAGCCGGAATGGCCTTCCGTGAAAGAAATGGCGTTTGGGTACTTGCCACTGAGGTACTGCACATTCCACAAATTCACGAAAGGGGGCAGAGTCTACCAGCTGAAAAGGCAGCAGTTGCAGTGCTAGCAGTTTGGCCAAGCTAGCATTCAGACGCTGAGCATGTGGATGGCTGGGACCGAATTTCTTTTGACGGTTTAGCAACTGGGGTAGGGAAATTTGCCTGCTAAAATCCGATGTTGGTTTACCGCTAGCAGAATGGCTGCAAGTACTTGGGACACCTATTTCTATACCTTCATTCCTCTCAGTGCAGGTTTCTGAGAGGACTGGAGGTATAATGGGGTTGGAGATCCCAGCTGATGAGGAGCAAGGAGAGGTCCACCTTGTTCTCTGATGTGAGTCTTTTAAGTGCTATTGCCAACGGACTGCATGGGAGGTCAGACATATGTTGCAAACAGCAATGGTGCGATCTGCTGCACATGTGTCAAAAAAGGCCCACACCAAAGAACCTTTCAAAATATGCAGGGAGTCGCACCTGCTTAGCTCTGCGGTGTGACGCAATAGGGTGGCTGCCCTTAAGCTGCCCCCTGGAGGGCATCCGACCTCTTTGGAGATGTGCCTCCTCCTCCTCTCTTCTATCAGGCACCCAAGTTGAGTCAGTGACCTCATCATCCCCTCCCTCCTCGTCACTGGATACTTGGCAGTATGCTGCAGCTGGGGGAACATGACTGCCAGTTTCTTGACCTTCTTGGGCACCCCCTCTCTCTAGGCTGACGTTACTCCCTTCCTGGGTACCATCATCGGAGCTTTCAAATCACTGCGCATCCTCCTGCAGCATGTACCCGACACTGTGGTCAAATAGTTTTGGGGACTCCTCCGTGCATGATGGTGGGGCTAGGGAAGGAGTGACTGTTGACATGGAGTTGAAGGAATAGGCCGCTTTGGCAGCTGCATTGGCAAGAAAACTACTCTGAGCCTGGGTGACAGAGGATAAGGAGGATGAGGACAGCTTTGTTATCCATTCCACCAACTCTTCTGCATGTTGTGGCTCAATAACACGGCCAGCTGCAGGAAAAAAGGACAAGCGTGCCCCACGGCCTTGTGCTGAGGATGCACCATGTCCACGACCAGCACTGTCGTCTGTAGACACAGAGCCTGCTTGTCCTCTTTTAGTGGCCCGTGAGCATCTGCTTCTCCTTGGTGGCCTTCCGGACATGCTGTAAATTTTGTTTAGCAAAAAAAGTCTACACTGTATTGTGTACTGTGTACACCACCAGGAAAGTAATAGCAACTGCACTAGGGGTGCACGGTACTGTGTACACCAACAGAAGTTTAATAACAACTATGGGTGCACTGTATGTATTGTGTACACCACCAGGAAAGTAGTAGCAACTGCACTAGGGGTGCACGGTACTGTCAAGTCTCTCACTTACCAGACCGGAGAGTCCACTTGGGCAGAGGGTAGGCTCCCTTACGTATCCGACTCGTGGCCCCTGGTAGAGCAGACAGGAGGCCCACGAGTGCGGAGTGGTATGAGAGCCTGTGCAGGAGTCCGTGTTCGGAGGTTAGCAGTCTTCAAACAGCAGATGATAGTCAGCGGCACAGACAACAGATGCTGAGCAGGAGCTGGAGACAGGTTAGTGCACAAGCGGGGTTTGGCAACAGGCGGGCAGCAGAGGTACAGAAGGAGCAGGCAGAAGCGAAGTCAAAACAGGCCGGGGTCAAATGCAGGCGGAGGTCAGGAGAGTCCAAAAGGCAAGCCGGGTCGTCAACAGATCAGGAACACAGGAATCACAGGAACTAGGAACAGGAAACAGGAAACAGGAACTAGGCACGGAGCTGTTGATCAGGCAGCACTGATCAGAGGGAGAAGCAAGCCTATATAGGCTGATTGGCGCCAAACGCCGCGTTCATGCATGCACCGTTACACACAGGCGCCCGCGCACCTGCACGCGCCCGAGCGCGCCCCTGGACAGCGGCATGCACACCCATAGCTCCCAACTGTCCCTGATTTCGAGGGACTGTCCCTGATTTGGAGCAATGTCTCTCTGTCCCTCATTCCACCTCATTTGTCCCTCATTTTGGTCTGATTTATATAGTTGTATATAAAAATGCACTTTTTATCTTTCAAAAAATGTTTCCCAGTGCTAAACCTTTCATCCAATTTCTAAATTGCTGCATTTGTACATTTTAAAAGCCAATATAATGGAATAGTAGTGGTAAAAAAAAAGTCCTTGTAGATTTAATTAACCTTTTTTTGGGCTAATTCTCCTTTAAGGGTGTGTGGCAGGGGGCGTGTCCTATGCCTTCATACGTTTGTTAGTAGGTGTCCCTCATTCCCATCTCAAAATGTTGGGAGGTATGCACACCAGCGCCACCAGGCGAACGCATAGCAGCGCCCATAGGCATACGCGCCCGTGCACCACCGCGTCCACCACGGCCAGCCGGCATGCCAACACCAGTGTCCATAGAAGCAGGTGCCCGAGCACCCGCAGGAAAGCGTGCACCAACGCGCCCCGCCCCTGACAGGTACTGTGTACACCAACAGAAGTTTAATAACAACTATGGGTGTGCTGTATTGACAACCAGAAAAGTATGAGCAACTGCACTATGGGTGCACAGCCCTGTATACTGTGTACACTGCCTGAAGTATATTAGAAACAGTACACCAGGAACGGCCTGCAGTCAGATATAGCTAAACTGGATACAGTGGATATATATATACGAGAGTTGTATATATATATATATATATTAAATACACTGCAGCTAACTGAATCACCTGCCTGCCAGAAGTATATTAGAAACAGTACACCAGGAACGGACTGCAGTGAGATATAGCTAAACTGTATGCAGTGGATATATATATATATATATATATATATATATATATATATATATATGAGACTGACTGTATATATATATTAAATACACTGCAGCTAACTGATTCACCTGCCTGCCTGAAGTATATTAGAAACAGTACACCAGGAACGGACTGCAGTCAGATCTAGCTAAACTGGATACAGTGGATATATATATGCGAGAGTTGTGTATATATATATGTTATATATATATATATATATATATATATATATATATATATATATATATATATATATATATATATATATATATTCAGGGCTTTTTTTCTCCGAGAATAAGTGCAGGAACTCCCCCTTTCTGAGTCACCCCTTTTCTCCACCTCTACCCACCTCCAAGCACCCTCTACCTACCTCCCATTACTGCCCATTTAGAGAGTGCAGAACTAAGTATCATTTTGTGGTGATAAGTAATTTGTATGGAATGTGTTATTGATAACAAGAAAAGCAGTAAATTAGATCAACCCTGTAGCCAGTAACAATAAAGCCCCCCTCTAGCAACAATAGATCCCAACATTAACAATGGGCCACCCAAAAACAAAATCCCTTGGCAGCAACAACAGAGCTTCTTGCAGCCAACATCAACAGACTCTCCAGCAGCCAGCAACAATAGTCCCCTCCCTCAACAGTAGATCCCAGTAAAAAACTGACCCCTCAGCGATATAAGACCCACCCCCAGCAACAATAGGTCCCCCACCAGTAAGAATAGACCCCCCTGCAAAAATAGATCCCCTCCAGTTAGAATAGATCCCTCAGCAGCCAGAATCAATAGACCCTGCAGCACACCCCAGCACCCCTTACCTTTACATACAGCCAGTGCTGGAGGTGCCGGAACTGCGTTCCCCCGTGTTCCCGCTGAAAAAATACCCTGTATATATTAATCGGTTCAATACAGGGCATTTTCACCCCCTTCCTTCCCAGAGGAATTTTTAGTTTTCAGCGCTGTCGCACTTTAAATGACAATTGCGCGGTCGTGCGACGTTGTACCCAAACAATATTGACGTCCTTTTTTCCCCACAAATAGAGTTTTCTTTTGGTGATATTTGATCACCTCTGTGGTTTTTATTTTTTGCGCTATAAACAAAAGAAGAGCGACAATTTTGAACAAAAACACAATATTTTTTACTTTTTGCTATAATAATTATCCCAATTTTTTTTTTTAAAAACTCATTTTTTCCTCAGTTTAGGCCGATACGTATTCTTCTACATATACATACAATAAGCGTATATTGATTAGTTTGCGCAAAAGTTATAGCGTCTACAAAATACGGGATAGATTTATGGCATTTTTAAAAAAATTGTATTTATTTATTTTTTTCACCCCTAAGTGAAAATGTCCAGATGGGGCCCAATTAGCCCCCCCCCCCCTCCCGGTGTCATGAGACTTGTTAGTGTTACAAGGTCTAAGGTGTGCATGGGGAGCAGGTGTGTTAAATTTTGTGTTATCGCTCTCACTCTTTCATACTGGTCACTGGAAGTTCAACATGGCACCTCATGGAAAAGAACTCTCTAAGGATCTCAAAAAAAGAATAGTTGCTCTATATAAAGATGGCCTTGGATATAAAAAGATTGCCAAGACCCTGAAACTGAGCTGCAGGACGGTGGCCAAGACCATACAGCAGTTTAACAGGACAGGTTCCGCTCAGAACAGGCCTCGCCATGGTCGACCAAAGAAGTTGAGTGCACATACTCAGCGTCATATCCAGAGGTTGTGTTTGGGAAATAGACATATGAGTGCTGCCAGCATTGCTGCAGAGGTTGAAGGGGCAGGGGGTCAGCCTGTTAGTGCTCAGACCATACGCCACACACTGCATCAAATCAGTCTGCATGGCTGTTGTCCAAGAAGGAAGCCTCTTCTAAAGATGATGTACAAGAAAGCCCGCAAACAGTTTGCTGAAGACAAGCAGACTAAGGACATGGATTACTGGAACCATGTCCTGTGGTATGATGAGACCAAGATAAAGTTATTTGATTCAGATGGTGTCAAGCGTGTGTGGCGGCAACCGCATGAGGAGTACAAAGACATATGTGTCTTGCCTACAGTCAAGCATGGTGGTGGGAGAGTCATGGTCTGGGGCTGCGTGAGTGCCGCCGGCACTGGGGAGCTACAGTTCATTGAGGGAACCATGAATGCCAACATATACTGTGACACACTGAAGCAGAGCATGATCCCCTCCCTTCAGAGACTGGGCCGCAGGGCAGTATTTCAACATGATAATGACCCCAAACACACCTCCAAGACGACCACTGCCTTGCTAAAGAAGCTGGGGGTAAAGGTGATGGACTGGCCAAGCAAGTCTCCAGACCTAAACCCTATTGAGCATCTGTGGGACATCCTCAAACGGAAGGTGGAGGAGCGCAAGGTCTCTTACATCCACCAGCTCCTTGATGTCGTCATGGAGGAGTGGAAGAGGACTCCAGTGGCAACCTGTGAAGCTCTGGTGAACTCCATGTCCAAGGGGGTAAAGGCAGTGCTGGAAAATAATGGTGGCCACACAAAATATTCACACTTTGGGCCCAATTTGGACATTTTCACCTAAGGGTGTACTCACTTTTGTTGCCAGCTGTTTAGACATTAATGGCTGTGTGTTGAGTTATTTTGAGGGGACAGCAAATTTACATTTATTTTAAGCATACAGGTCATGGTGCATGCTCTGGCCAATCATCATACAGCAATGCACTGCGCTCACGCAGTGCATTATGGGCCGTTACGCGCCGCTCGAATTTGGAGCGAATGGCCCATAATGTTCGGTTTTCGGCGAACGGGCGAACAGCCAATGTTTGAGTTGAACTCATGTTCGCCCCGAACAGAAAGCTCATCCCTAATTTTAACCCTTAGGGTCCATTCACACTACAAGGAGCAGTTCAATACATTTTTATAGTGTATTAATGCATTTTTATGCATGTTTTTCTGCACAGTTCTGTTTTTATAAAGGCATGACTCTTCGGAACTATTGCTGTGGGTGAGAGGTGTGTTGTGGTGCAGTGCATTTGTTTGCGTTTACACACATTTCTATGCGAACCACTGGTAACCATTAACATGCTTAGTCACCAAGACTCAAGCAGCAATATCCTCTTAAGCCTTGCGGCTTCACAGCTGGATTTCTTATTGCGCATGCGCAAATCACGCTGCGCTTTGTGAATGGCCAGCTGCGGGGGAAGAAGGAAGGGGGCCGAACTTCAGGTCGTGGCGAAGTGAGCCAGAAGTGGGTGCGGGTACCTGTCAAAACCAGGTGCCCCCCCCAAAAGTTGCCAAATGTGCCATCAGAGGGGGGAGGAGGCAGAAAGACAAAGGGAGCTTCCCCTTTTGAGTCGAGCTTCGATTTAACATTGATTTTGGAATGAATGGACTTTATCAAACTAAAACAACATACAATGTTAGAAATTTGTTTGTTCGAGAAAAATGTTTAATTTTGCTATGCCGAAATGACTTACCTCCCACGCGTGCATGGGAGTGACTTCATCTTGGACTGGCCAATGGAAACGGCTGGGGATAAATACCAAGAAGCTGCCAAGCTTAAGATGTCATCAGCTGGTGGAGAGTTCTGAGGGATCACAACGCCGGAGAACAGGTGAGTGTATCTTCACTTCAATAGTCACCATAGTCCTTTATTAGGAATATAACAAATTTAAAAAACAAATGGGTGACAATCCCATGGGTTAACTTTTCTATTTTTTTCTTTCTTGGTCCTAAGACCTCACCCTCACGGGGCAATTACATGTGTGCCTCGTGCAGGGGCGTGTTTTGCCAATACAAGGATGCACTGGCGTTGCGCAGCTCGTCCCTGCCCCCCACTCCCTCCTCACTGACTTGACAGCAGCGGGATCCACGACTGCCACTGTTGTATCTGAGCCAATGAGGAGGGAGAGACCCAGGTGAGCCACTGCTTTCCTGCAGACCTACTGAATTGAGATTAGGCTTAGGTAGCTATAAGGGGAGGGCTGTATGCAGAAGGTTTTTCACCTTAATGCAGAGAATGCATTAAGGTAAAAAAAACTTCTGCCTTTACAACCACTTTAATTATGGTTTTATTTTAATATATTTAAATAACCCTAGAAAGGTTGCTGCACTCCAAAGTCATTACAATCTTATCAAATCTTTATTTTCCATACAAACCACTACAGTCTTGAGCATCTTCACTCTTTGTTAGGGGCTGAACAATTAAAGCGGAGTTGCACCCAGAAATTGAACTTCTGCTGATCCGGTCCCCCTCCCCCCCCCCCGGTGTCACATTTTGCACCTTTTACAGGGGAAAGGGGTCTTCGCTCCTCCCAAGACCTCCTGCTCTCAAACTCCCTTGTCACCTCATCCCATGCTCGCCTTCAGGACTTCTCCAGAGCCTCTCCCATCCTCTGGAATGCTGTACTCCAATATGTTTGATTTTCTCCTACTTTATCCACTTTCAGACGATCCCTGAAAACTCATCTCTTCAGAGAAGCCTATCTAGTGTTTTCTGTCTTGGGGTGTCTGAGAAGTGAATGCCGGGTTGGGCATGGTGACAGGTGGGCCACAACACTCAGCAGCCCCTACGGGGGTAGCGCTACATGTACAAAACTATATAAAAAGGTCAGCCAGTCATTATCAAAGGAAAAAAAATGCCGTTGTGTGGGTGTCCTGATATGGGTGACACAGCTGTCACTCAGGCAGCTGCACAACGGAATGCCACCTTATAAAAACATTGGGAGAATTTTTACGTTGTGTGCATTTGTTTAGTGCAGCGGCATCCCGACCTCCAAAAGCCTAATGGTGACCTCTAAAGTCAGGGAAAGCTGACACCCTTCCTTGCAGTGTGGGTTATTAGGCAAGGTGGGTGTATTGCAAGTTGGAAACATGGCTGCCAGTCACTTTTTGGAATGCAAGAAAAAAGATTTATTGTCTCTTAAACAGAACTGGGGAAGAGAGGGTTAGGGCCAGGACACCCTTAGGCAGATGCAATAGTAATTGTCAGACTCCAAGATAAAATAATAGGCATACAGCTATACAGGTAGAGGGCCTTTAGGCTGGATGTAGCAACTGTATTTGTAGAACTGCTGTCTCCTATGGCAATTGAACTTTTAACAGTCAATAGAGATCCATGCACATAACTCACAGTAACCCGTTATAGATATTTTCTCACATCTCACAGTATCCTTCTGTAGATTTTCACTCACTAAGCTCCTGGTCTCTCTTTAGACTTCAAGATCCTAGACATCACGGGATCCCCTGAGCTCTTCCACAGCTAACCCGTTGTAAACTCCTCAAGCTTCACCCATGCTAACCCGCTGGGTCCCTGGCTTGGCACTCTGCTGAAGCTTTCCCATTTCTTCACTGTCCCTGGCTGGTGAAAAGGCTGCTCTGGTACTCCTTCAGACTTCCATACACAGAAATGTTTGTCCCTTGCTGGCGATTATTCCTCCCTTTACCTCTGGCTTTGATCATCACTTGCCCCCTGGTGACAGGAGTGATCGTCCCTTGTGACAACTGCTTCTCCGTCACTGCTGGCAATGAACCAGTTGCCCCGTCTGGCGGAACCTCTGAAACTTGGTTGGGCTTCCAGCCTGAAGCCCCAACCCCGGGCTAGGCCAGAAACCTGGATATGTCTCAGACAGCCTAGCAGCCAAGTGTTTCCGAGATAGGCCTCAGGCTTCTCGCCTAGCAGCCCGGAGCTTTGTGACACACATCCACCCAGACAGCCGTCCAGGTGGCACAGAACCCTGATCACCTGACTCTTCCTGAATAAATAGGCACTCCCAGCAGGCCAAGAGACCAAAGAGACCCCTGCCAATTGGCTGAGTCAACCTATTCACTCCTAGTCTGGATTCCCTAATCATTATACTGCCACAGGCAACAATGCCACCTAGTGACAGAAGAGAGAGGTGCATCAAATCCAGAGTTAGGAAAAAAGCCAGTGAATCCCCTATCAATCAGCCAGGCTAGTTACCACCTAGCAAGCTAAATTTGTTAGCAACCCTGCCTACTATCAGGTTGCTACACACAGTACCTTCTCTCTCACATATACCGTTTATCTTATATTGTTATATTAAAAAGCAATAAAAAAAAAGCTATTGAAACAGAAATATGTGTGGCAAAAATGTTGTGTAATGCTTGGTACACACAGGCAATTTTTTTTACGCTCAACCCAGCGGGCTCATCTCCCCGCTAAGTTACTGTGTTCTGACAGGGGGACTGCCCCTCCCACCAGAACACACCAGTCAGCGCTGGCAGCCATTGGATGCCGACCAGCTGCTGGTTTTCCAGCATGTCCATTCTAAATCCGGCTTCTTTCGAACAGGTTGCTCTACACAAGGGCCGAATGTCGGCCGGTTTCTGTTAAACTGGCCTAGGGGCGTATCTAACATGAGGCAAACAAGGCATTTGCCTGGGGTGGCAGTTTTCATTGCCCCCCATCCCCTCGCCATCCCTGCATTCCTAACATTGTTAGCCCTGACCTCACATGCCAGACCTGACAGCAGCAAGCTGTGACCCTGCGTTCCTTCCCCACACTGTCCCTGCCTCACACTGGGATTGGGCACGGCTGCGGTTCCTCCAACCCCCCTCTTCCACAGCCGCATCCTACTTCCTAAACTGTGGCTGCTGCTGTAAGGAGGGATGAGGAGGAAGCAGGAGGAGAGACTTGATCGCAAGGGGCTTCACAATCCATCCCCGGAAAGGGAGTGCAGGAGAGCCAGGGTGGGTGGAACATAGCCCGGACACCGGGCACCCCTTAGCTGTCATCAGGATCAGCCCCAGACCCCCACTGCAGAGATGATGCTGGGTGATGCTGGGTGATGCTGGGGTGATCTGCTGTCCTCTGGAGACATGTGAGTGTGGGTACTGGGGTTGTATGAGGTGACTGTGGGCACTGGGGGTGAGTGTGGGGGGCTGGAGTGTGAGGTGAGTGTGGACACTGAGGGTGTCTCTCCCACCCCCCTCTCTCATTCTCCCCCCCCCCCCCACCTCTCTCCCCTTCTTCTAATTCTCTCCTTTTCTGTGTCCCCTATCGCTCTCTCTCCTTCCTATCCCTATCTCTTCTCCTAGCAGGGGAGCACTGTGGCAGGCTTGTGGGGGGTGGGGGATTCAGGGGGCACTGTAGCAGACTAGCAGGGGGGTTACTACCCCACAGTCACCAGAGACCCTGCACATCCACCAGAGACCCCGCACAACCACCAGAGACCCCGCACAACCACCAGAGACCCCGCATAGCCACCAGAGACCCCGCACAACCACCAGAGACCCCGCACAACCACCAGAGACCCTGCACAGCCACCAGAGACTCCAGAGACCCCGCACAGCCACCAGAGACCCTGCGCAGCCACCATAGCCACTAGAGACCCCGAACATCCACCAGAGATGCCGCACAGCCACCAGAGACCCTGCACAGCCACCAGAGACTCCAGACACCCACCAGAGACCCCGCACAGCCACCAGAGACCCCGCGCAGCCACCATAGCCACTAAAGACCCTGCACATCCACCAGAGACCCCGCACAGCCACCAGAGATCCCGCGCAGCCACCAGAGACCCTGCTCAGCCACCAGAGACCCTGCACATCCACCAGAGACCCTACACAACCACCAGAGACCCCGCACATCCACCATAGACCCTGCACAGCCACCAGAGACTCCAGACACCCACCAAAGACCCCGCACAGCCACCAGAGACCCCGCGCAGCCACCATAGCCACTAGAGACCCCGCACATCCTTCAGAGACCCCGCACAGCCACCAGAGATCCCGGGCAGCCACCAGAGACCCTGCTCAGCCACCAGAGACCCTGCACATCCACCAGAGACCCCGCACAGCCACCAGAGACCCTGCGCAGCCACCACAGCCACCAGAGACCCCACACATCCACCAGAGAGCCCACACAGCCACCAGAGACCCCGCACAGCCACCAGAGAGCCCTCACAGCCACCAGAGACTCCAGATACCCACCAGAGACCCCGCACAGCCATCAGAGACCCCACGCAGCCACAATAGCCACTAGAGACCCTGCACATCCACCAGAGATCCTGCGCAGCCACCAGAGACCCTGTACAGCCACCAGAGACTCCACACACACACCAGAGACCCCGCACAACCACCAGAGACCCCGCACAACCACCAGAGACCCCGCATAGCCACCAGAGACCCTGCACATCCACCAGAGACCCCGCACAACCACCAGAGACCCCGCACAACCACCAGAGACCCTGCACAGCCACCAGAGACTCCAGAGACCCCGCACCGCCACCAGAGACCCCGCGCAGCCACCATAGCCACTAGAGACCCCGCACAGCCACCAGAGACCCCGCACAGCCACCAGAGATCCTGCACAGCCACCAGAGACTCCACACACACACCAAAGACCCCGCACAACCACCAGAGACCCCGCACAACCACCAGAGACCCAGCATAGCCACCAGAGACTCTGCACATCCACCAGAGACCGCGCACAACCACCAGAGACCCCGCACAGCCACCAGAGATCCCGGGCAGCCACCAGAGACCCTGCTCAGCCACCAGAGACCCTGCACATCCACCAGAGACCCCGCACAGCCACCAGAGACCCTGCGCAGCCACCACAGCCACCAGAGACTCCAGATACCCACCAGAGACCCCGCACAGCCATCAGAGACCCCGCGCAGCCACAATAGCCACTAGAGACCCCGCACATCCACCAGAGACCCCGCACAGCCACCAGAGATCCTGCGCAGCCACCAGAGACCCTGTACAGCCACCAGAGACTCCACACACACACCAGAGACCCCGCACAACCACCAGAGACCCTGCTCCGCCACCAGAGACCCTGCACATCCACCAGAGACCCCGCACAACCACCAGAGACCCTGCACAGCCACCAGAGACTCCAGACACCAACCAGAGACCCTGCACAGCCACCAGAGACCCTGCACAGCCACCAGAGACCCCGCGCAGCCACCATAGCCACTAGAGACCCCGCACATCCACCAGAGACCCCGCACAGCCACCAGAGATCCCGCGCAGCCACCAGAGACCCTGCACATCCACCAGAGACCCCGCACGTCCACCAGAGACCCCGCACAACCACCAGAGACCCCGCACAACCACCAGAGACCCCGCACAGCCACCAGAGACCCTGCACAGCCACCAGAGACCCTGCGCAGCCACCACAGCCACCAGGGACCCCACACATCCACCAGAGAGCCCACACAGCCACCAGAGACCCTGCACAGCCACCAGAGAGCCCTCATAGCCACCAGAGACTCCAGATACCCACCAGAGACCCCGCACAGCCATCAGAGACCCCATGCAGCCACAATAGCCATTAGAGACCCCGCACATCCACCAGAGACCCCGCACAGCCACCAGAGATCCCACGCAGCCACCAGAGACCCTGTACAGCCACCAGAGACTCCACACACACCAGAGACCCCGCACAGCCACCAGAGACCCTGCGCAGCCAACACAGCCACCAGAGACCCCGCACAGCCACCAGAGACTCCGCACATCCACCAGAGACCCCACACAGCCACCAGAGACCCCGCACAGCCACCAGAGACTCCGCACATCCACCAGAGACCCCACACATCCATCAGAAACGCCGCACAGCCACCAGAGACCCCGCACAGCCATCAGAGACTCCAAATAGCCACTATAGCCACCCCAACTAGGATGTGGTGGGACTAATTTAGATGGGGGGGTGCCCAATATTAGCTTTGCCCAGGGTAGAACAAAACCAAAATACACCACTGACCTGGTTGATACCAGCCAATATTTGGTCAGTGTGTACCAACTTTAATAGTTCGTTCACCTATGTTTTTCCACACTGGATAAATAAAGGTCACTAATAGGACATATAGAAACCAACTGTTTACTATGTGCCCCCTTCACAGCACAGTGCTGGCGTGATGTGCGGTGCGATAAGCTGTGCAAACATGCAGTATGGCTGCATTTTTCTACAGTGCCCTGGGTGTCACAGCACAGTAGCACAACTCACTAAACAGCTGCATAGTAACAGGAATAAAGTATCATGATGTAACATTTCAAATAAAGTGAAAAAAAAAAGAAAGTTTTACCATGCAGGCTAGTGAGAACATAGCCTAAGGCTTTCTTTAGCCGGGCAATGGCTGCATTAACACCTGAGCAGAGGAGAAAAAAAATCAATGATTCTCTATGGAGATGGTTTACATCTCCACCCCATGTCGCCTGAAGCTCAAACAAGTTCTGGAGCTTTTTTGTTGTTTAAATCTGGCAGATTTGGGCGTTTTTGGCTCGTTTCTATTCCCATAGAAACGATTGGAAAAGCGCCATTCGCGCATTTTTGTGCGTAACCATGCATTTTGTCGCTCGTTTTTGCATGATTTTCTGCCCAAATGAAACATTTTAAAAATAAAATGGTAATAATATATGAATAAATACATGTAAAATAAATAACTAAAAATCATCATAAATAGGTAAAATAAATAATAATATGTAATAATACATTAATAAATAATAATTCAACTCTTACCTTAAAAAATATTAAATTTATCATTATTATTATGAATAATAATAGTAAAATAACAATAAACACCCGAACTTGAACAAAAAAAATAAAAATAATATTAATAATAATAATAATGTATTTTGTGTTAGGGTTAGGGTGTTTAGTTATTTATTATTATTTAATTTTTTTAAGGGGCAAGGGTTAAAGTTAAGGGTTAATTATTTATTTATTGTTACTTAGTATTCATTTATTGAATGTATTTATTTTTTATTTATGATTTTTATTTGTGTATTTATTTTACATTTATGTATTCATTTATTATTATTAATATAATATAAAATAAAATAAAAATAATAATAAATAACCCTAACCCCAACTCCTAATCCTAACCCTAACCTAAACTGAACTCGAACCCCTTACACTAACGAAAAAAAACATTATAATAAATTAATAATAATAATAAAAGAAGAAATAAAAGCTAATGGAAAAGCTAAAAAAGCTGTAATATCGAACAACAAATGACGCAACAGATAATCACGAAATAATGCACAGCGCTCAAATATACAGTCACTAATAATAAAAAACTGTGTGACCAGATATAGATGGCATAAAGATATACATGTTAAAAGTAAAAAATAAAAATATAATTATCACTTATAGAAAAACAAATGTAATGAAATAATTTCCAATAATGTGAAAAGGAAAAAAAGGTAAATGAATACAAATCTTGTGAAAAAAGGAGGGTTAAGTCCATATAAGAATCTTGATATTTATATGCAAAGTCAGCTGATTGGCATCACTGAAACATCAATGGGAACGTGGTAGGGAGAGGATAACTGCAGAGATAACCACCATGGTCTAAGTGATGGCTTAACGGAATAAGTAGACTTAAAGGGGCATATACCTCTTAAGTCATGTAGGCTTATGGTGATATTCACTGTTTAGGCGAGGATGCGACATCTACGATCGCTATCCCGGGTCAGGACGATACACTTTTCATCAGCAAGTTCCCAATGTAACGTTCAGATGGATTTCTCATAGAGGGAAAAAAGGACTGGAGCATATCCCCATATTTACACAATGCGACCAAAAAATGAAGAACGGTTCCACATAAGGTGATATCGTTGATAAAAGGTTTATTTAAAAAATGAGTAAAATCAAGAAAACTCACATTTCAAATGGAGATATGTACACTTGCAAGGACATCGTAGAATAGCGCAATGATGCTGGCAGGGCTCGATGCGGCGCGTTTCGTCTACACAGACGTCATCTGCAAGAGATAATAGTTTTCTTTATTGGCTAATAAAAAAACCAGCAAAGCCCAAAAACGCTGCATACAAACACGTAAGTCGCGCAAAAACGGGTGACAAAACACATGAAAAATGCCAGAAAAGCGCTCAAAGACGCTACGCTCAGGTGTGAATGTAGCCTAACACCTATCCTGGGTGTAGGCTCCCTTTGTTTATGTGCCCACATCTGCCAGCAGCCTATAGAGGTGAATGTAAATGCAGCATCTGCACAGACACAGTTGCATATCAAAATTTGACACGCAGGCAGGCGTGGGTGCACAGATCTGAGCGCATATTGACTGATTTCGGATCAGTGCATCCCCTCCTGCTTGCGTGTTAAATTTTGACTCGTGGTTGTGTTCATACAGGCACTGTGTCTGAATTCACATATATAGGCTGCCTGCACGCAGCACAGGGCGGATGCAGGCGCAATAACAAAGGGAGGCTGACAGGATGGTTGTCAGCGCCCTTATGTGCCAAGCCTAATCTTGAATGACTTTGATAAATAAAATGTTTTTTTTGTTTACAAGCGTAAGTAAAACCAGCAAATCTTTTATTCTATAAAGCTCTGTTCACATCAGTGCTACCCATGTTCTGTGCGTAGGGCAGCCCTTTAATTTCATGGTCTGCCCCACCAGTAGAAACGTGGGTAAAGAAGCTCTGGAAACTTTTATAAAACTGTGCATGGTGTTGCGTTTTTGTGCGCACTAAAACGTTGGTAGTTTGCGGATGTGTGGGACATGCCATTTAGAATTAAAGTGGTTCTAAAATTAACATTTTTTTTTTTTTACTGCATTACCTGCATTAAGGTAATAAAAAACATGCGCTTCCTACCCTACATACCCCCACCCCTAACCACTTACCTGACTGAGCACTGCTCTCCTTTCTCTTCCTGATCTCACAGGAGACACTGAGGGCAGCGGGAGCCATAGACTCCTGCTGCTGTCAGTCAAACCCCTGTGAGGAGGGAGCAAGCGTTTGGCTTTCAGGCACTGTGTGTTTCTATGGATGCACACAGCCGAGCTTGAGAGTGCATCTGCATAGGTGCCCCCTTAGCATTCAACTTGCTTAGGGGCACACACAGGAAGGAGAAGAGGATAGCTCTGGCATGGAACTAAAAAAAGGGGTAAGAGACCGTTCTTTGCAATACCATTGCACAGAGCATGTAGGTTTTTAAGAAAAAATTGTTATATTTTAAAAAAAAATTATAAGTGTATTTTCTATGAGAGACGTATTTTCTTTCTTAGAAATTCATCTACGTGGTTTGATTCAATTTGGTCACCATGTTTAGTCCATATGAGTCCGGTATTGAGTTTTGTCACTCGCCTCTCTAGTCATAACTGCATTGCCTAGGTTATTAAAGTAGGCTCCATTTGCACCGTTTGATACTTATTGAACGCTATGAGAGTTTTCTTTGTTTTTCTTTTTGTTTTGTTTTGTTTTTCTATATACACATTTATTACTTTGATTATATATTGGGCATGTTTTTTTTTCTTCTTCTCTTCTTTTTTCAGTGTTTTGTGGTTGTTTTTGGTTTGTTGTGCTTTTTTGGCATATATTTGTTCTATCCTTTTTTGTATGTGTTTATAATAGGAAAAATGTAAATAAAATTGAAATGATTGAATAAAAAAAAAAAATTAGACCCCTTTCACACTGGGACCGTGGCCGCTTTAGCGCTCAAGTGCCGCTCGTTTTAGCAGAGCTTTAGTGCTGTTTAAGCGACGCTTTTCAGCTGCTGGAGGGCTGCTTGCAGGACTTTTCCTAACGTCGTGCAAGTGCACCGCCCCAGTGTGAAAAGTCACACTGAAATAGTGGCGGTGCTTCCATAAGGGTGTACGGGCGCCGCCCCCTGTCTCCTGCCACCCCCCTCTAGCACCAATAGAAAGATTCATGCATTGCATGAATCTATCTATGGCCGCTGCTGTCGTCCCCTATTCAGGCGCCCGGCCCCTTTTCGGGCGCAGGGCACCTGAATTACAGCGGCGGGGGGTGTTTTTGAAGCACCTGATTAGAGCCATAGGCTCTAATAGGCATCAAAAAAGGTGACACTCGCAGGTTACTCAGCTGTGTTAGAAAAGCGAATGAAAATTCGCTTTCAAAACACTAAAACGACTCTCCGCCAATCAGTTGCTCGGATCTGTTACCCGTCACCTGATTAGCTGAAACGACAGGTGCTGTGGCAATTGCTGGGCACAGTGGGAGCAATTGATGGGCACAGTGGCAGCAATTGATGGGCACAGTGGCTGCGTTTGATGGCACAGTGGCAGCACTTGATGGGCACAGTGGCTGCATTTTATGGGGCACGGTGGCTGCATTTTATGGGGAACAGTGACTGCATTTGATGGCACAGTGGCTGCGTTTGATGGCACAGTGGCTGCGGTTGATGGGCGCAGTGGCGGCAATTGATGGGCACAGTGGCTGCATTTCATGGGGCACAGTGGCTGCATTTGATGGCACAGTGGCTGCGTTTGATGGCACAGTGGCGGCAATTGATGGGCATAGTGGCAGCAATTGATGGGCACAGTGGCTGCGTTTGATGGCACAGTGGCTGCATTTGATGGGCACAGTGGCGGCAATTAATGGGCACAGTGTTTGCGTTTGATGGCACAGTAGCTGCATTTGATGGGCACAGTGGTGGCAATTGATGGGCACAGTGGATGTGTTTGATGACACAGAGGCTGCGTTTGATGGCACAGTGGCGGAAATTGATGGGCACAGTGGCTGCATTTTATGAGGCACCGTGGCTGCATTTGATAGGCACAGTGGCGGCAATTGATGGGCACAGTGGCTGCATTTTATGGGGCACAGTGGCTGCATTTGATTGCACAGTGGCTGCGTTTGATGGCACAGTGGCGACAATTGATGAGCACAGTGGAAGCAATTGATGGGCACAGTGGCAGCAATTAATGGGCACAGTGGCTGCGTTTGATGGGCACAGTGGCGGCAATTAATGGGCACAGTGTTTGCGTTTGATGGCACAGTGGCAGCAATTGATGGGTACAGTGGCTGCGTTTGATGGCACAGTGGCTGCCTTTGATAGGCAGAGTGGCGACAATTGTTGGGCACAGTGGCAGCAATTGATGGGCACAGTTGCAGCAATTGATGGGCACAGTGGCTGCGTTTGATGGGCACAGTGGCGGCAATTAATGGGCACAGTGTTTGCATTTGATGGCACAGTAGCTGCGTTTGATGGGCACAGTGGCGGCAATTGATGGGCACAGTGGCTGTGTTTGATGGTACAGAGGCTGCGTTTGATGGCACAGTGGCGGCGATTGATGGGCACAGTGGCTGCATTTTATGGGGCACAGTGGCTGCATTTGATGGCACAGTGGCTGCATTTGATGGCGCAGTGGTAGCAATTGATGGGTACAGTGGCTGCGTTTGATGGCACAGTGGCTGAGTTTGATGGCACAGTGGTGACAATTGATGGGCACAGTGGCGGCAATTGATGGGCACAGTGGCTGCATTTGATGGCACAGTGGCTGCGTTTGATGGGCACAGTGGCGACAATTGATGGGCACAGTGTCTGCATTTGATGCCACAGTTGCTGCGTTTGATGGGCACAGTGGCGGCAATTGACGGGCACGGTGGCTGCGTTTGATGGCAGAGTGGCGGGAATTAATGGGCACAGTGGCTGCATTTGATGGCACAGTGGCTGCGTTTGATGGGCACAGTGGCGGCAATTGATGGGCACAGTGGCGGCAATTGATGGGCACAGTGGCTGCGTTTGATGGCACAGTGGCTGCATTTGATGGGCACAGTGGCGGCAATTGATGGGCACAGTGGCTGCATTTGATGCCACAGTTGCTGCGTTTGATGGGCACATTGGCGGCAATTGACGGGCACAGTGGCTGCGTTTGATGGCACAGTGGCTGCGTTTGATGGGCACAGTGGCTGTATTTGATGGCACAGTGGCTGCGTTTGATGGGCACAGTGGCGGCAATTGATGGTTCAGTGAGGCTGCAATTGATGGGTTTTTTTGCAGAATTTTTCAGTTTGTTTGCGCCCCCCCCCAAAAAAAAAAGTTTGAGCACCGGCCGCCACGGCACTGAAATGAAGGGGTGGTGGGTTTCAGGTTCCTTACAGGCACTATTTCTAACCCTACAATGCCTGAAAAGCGCCCCAGTGTGAAAGCTGTCTTAAACGTTACAATCACTTTAATGTCACCCCTACGTATTTGCTAAAGATCAGGGCTTTTGCCTGCGGGTGGGGAATGTATGCAATGTATGTGAACCTTGCCTAAGATCTGAAATGTTTATACAACATGTATAAACAATGTATCAACTGAAAACCATTCTGTTGTGTAAAGCATTACTTAAAGGGGATGCCCAGCTCATTATTATATAAATACACTTTATTTTATAAGTATCCAAATCTAGTAATAGTTATAAAGTAAATATTTAAAATAAAAAAAAGCTTTTCCATTGGTGACAAATTCTTCCCCATCTAGGTGTGTGTCTGACCCCCTGGGGGCAGAGAATGCTGCTCTGCATTGCCTGGAAGGGGAGGAGACTCGAAAATAGTTCATCACTGAGAGGCCGGCGGTGATTGGCTGAGACGCGCCTCCCTGAACCCGAGCCTTTGGCACACACAGAGCGGCTCAGTGATAGAGAGTCGGACCGGGAGACTTGTATCTGTACCGGGGGGGAGAGCGGACGATGGACCGGACAGGCCGCTGATGTGGAGGAGTCCCGGGCATGGTGAGAGCCGTGTACAGACCACTGAGATCATCCGGATCACACTCCATTGTGTGTATAGAGGAGGGGGCGGGGGGATTAGGAAATGGAAAGCACCAGCAATGATCTGTGTACAGCTGGCAGCATCTCAGACAGTCCTCATCAGGGCTGGCTGGGACTTGTAGTTCTTTCACTGATTGTGTACCCTCCCCCATACTGAACTGATTCATCCTTAGTTTTCAGAAGTTGTACTTTGCATGTTATTGATGGCATCATTATAATAGTAACTTGATTGTAAAATAATAATTGTTTATGAGCTTTGTTTTGTTTTTGTTTTGTTTTTTTATTTATTTTTGTTGGCACGTTATCCAATCATCACATACAATCCTTGGTTCATTGGGGTATGAAGTACTACTCAGATTTGGGAGAAAAAAATAAAAGTTTTATCTCAGGGTCACAGAGATCAAATCTGGAATAACTGGGGTAAGCTGGTAATCAGGAGATAAAGATTGGGAAGAGATCTGCAGCAGAATCCTGTTCAGATAAAGCAGGCTGATTATGGCTGCTGTGGACATGGAGGTCAGTTGTCAGATCCGGGCTTTTGGGGGTGCATTGAGCAATGATCAGGTGTCTGTGGGGCCCCCCATCCACTGTTAGCTGAAAGTCAGATGTCTTGGGGGGGATCTAGCAAATGTTGTCAAAACATCATATGTCTATCGGGGGGCCAAACCACTGTTGGCGGAAAATCAGATGTCTATGGGGGGGGGGGGGAACCAGGCACTGTTGGTGGAAAATCAGATGTCTATCGGGGGGCCAAACCACTGTTGGCGGAAAATCAGATGTCTATGGGGGGGGGGGGCACCAGACACTGTTGGTGGAAAATCAGATATCTATGGGGGGGCCCCAGCCACTGTTGGTGGAAAATCAGATGTCTATGGGGGGGGGAACCAGGCACTGTTGGTGGAAAATCAGATATCTATGGGGGGCCCCAGCCACTGTTGGCAGAAAATCAGTTGAAGTTTTATGGAGCACCCAGGCACTTTAAGCTAAAAATCATATGTCTATTGGGCCCTCAGCCGTTGATAGCTGAAAGTCCTGTGTCTATTGGGGGGGGGAGCTGCAAATCTGATCAGTGTTGTTATCCTGGGAGCAGCACTGGCCTCTTGTCCCCGGCTCTGCCCTTTTACTTGCCGATTGACCATCATTATGCGATCTGTCTGTAGCTCGCCTTGAGGCCGGTCAGATTGTACACAGACTGGCTTTGCAAGTCTTGTCAGCTTTTAACTGGCCATCCATAGCATGAGATTTGCACATGGAACAGCCATTGGAGAGTGCATAGGTTACCTTTCGCAGGACTGAAGTCGATGTAATAATCTTTAATTGAATACAATTTCATATGTTAAAGCTTAATGTGTCACAGACAAATGCCATGTATTTATTTATTTTTTTAAATGTGTTTTTACCTTTTTTTTTTTTTTCTTTTTTTTTTTTTTGTCCATTCCTGGTTGCACCTCAATGCTGCTGATTTCCTGCAGCTTCTTTGCAGCTACTTCCGGTCTACACGCATGCACTCCGGAGATGGCTGTATGGCATTTCTCAGAACAGTTCCCTGAATCCAGATACCATTAGTGGGCCATGTCTGTCTAATGTGTGTTGAAACATCCTCTTATCAGAAGCCCATGTGACAGGGAGACCACACAGGACAAGAAAAGAGCATTGTCACCCTATAAGAGGAAGTGCCTGAACAAGAACCATCATATTATCCCATACTCTCAATCCCAGCAGTGGAAATCGATAGATTGATGCAGCTGGGAACTACAGCGTAGCAAAAGGCCCACGTAAACGCACACATTTGCGTGCATTCTAACGTTCAATGTGCATTTTGTACATGCCTTGACACCATTTTTTGATGTGTTTTTCATGGTTTTTTTTATTTATTTTTTTTTAATGTTGGCCAATAAAAAAACTGAGCCTTTTTTTTTTTGGGGACACATGCATTTTAATGGTTTCCATTGTGAATACGTAATACACATGTTAAAGGTTTTTTAGTGTAATTTTTTTTTTTTTTTTTTTTTTTTTTAGTGAATGGGTTAACTTGTGCGTGAATGGTGACCATACAAAAAAAAAAAAGGTGACCATACACTATACAATTTCCTTTAGCGCTACCATTACTATGTAGTACAAAAGCCTGCCTGAATGGATACAAATTGAAAGCATTGTTTAGGTTTGTTTTATATAGTTTTGGTAAATCTTAAAGGGTATAACCTCTGTAAGATTTGTTGTTTTTTTTTTTTTTTTTCATCCTTGTCCCATTGGGGAGATTTCCCTTCTCTTCCTGTCCCATAAACAGGAAGTGAGAAGAAATCCCTGCAAATTAGGAGAATCTCCTTGGGGACCCCCAGGTCACCAGAACTAGTGTCCCCATTGGATGATTTTTCCTTTGTTACTTTTCTGGGGACAACCCAAAATTTGGGTTTTTCTTTTACTTTCACTTTCGATAATGGACAAAATGAGAGTGTGAATCTCCCTAACTGGGACACAGACGGCAATAAAAACTGACGGGTGTTCTAATCCCTCTCCACTCCATCCAAAACTAAAAAAAATTTAGTTTTTAGTTCTACTTTTAGGGTACGTTTACACTGAACGCAGGTTTGAAATTGTGCCAGTTCAGCTGATTTCAAACCTGCATTTCAGTGCGAGTTCGGTAGCGATTTGAAAGACATCTGCGCGGGTTCATGCAAAGATGTCTATTGAAATCACCCCTAAGGCTACTTTCACACTGGGGCGGTGAGAGCGTCGGCGGTAAAGCGCCGCTAGTTTTGGTGGCGTTTTAGCAGCGGTTTTTGGCTGCTGGTGGGGGCGCTTTTAACCCCCACTAGCGGCCGAAGAAAGGGTTACTACCGCCCGTGTAGTGCCACTGCCGAAGCACTTTTCAGGCGCTTCGGCAGCGCTGCCCATTCATTTCAATGGGGATGGCGGTTTAGGAGCGGTGTATACAGCACTCCTACACCGCTCCAAAGATGCTGCTTGCAGGACTTTTTCTAGGGTCCTGCCAGCGCACCGCTCCAGTGTGAAAGCACACGGGCGACAGGAGGGGCACTTTACAGGCAATATGCAGGTGCTATTTTTAGCGCTAAAGCACCTGTAAAGCGTCTCAAAGTGAAAGTGGCCTAAAGTCACCAGGAGTAGTGCAGGAACTACTTTTGGAAATCAGTGTGGCACCGCACCATTTGGGACAGTGCCGTTGCCCGGAATAGGCTGTGATTTGACATGTCGCGCCGATGTGAACGGGGGCTAAAAGTGGAACTTTACCCATAACAACTTGACAAAAATAAATAATGTTTTTTTTTTTAGCAAGAAACATACATTTCACAATAATGATTATACTACCAAAATTAACGTGTGCTGTAAATTGCCTTCAGCATTGCTCCTGTTTCTTCTTGCTGGAGGCTGCCATGTTGCTGAAGCCCCAGAGCCCCTGATTAGCAGCAAATCTTTAGGCTGTGAGCAGATTGGCCTCTACAAATTGGACACAGAGCTAAAAAATAGAGAACAATTGAGCCTGTGCAGAGCAGGATTTTACACATTATAGGCGCTTATTCTTACTGTTTTACATAGCTATACCTGCAAAAGGGGCCAGCCTTGGTTGCGCCTGAGAGATCTGCCTGTCTATGGGCAGCCTTCTGAAATCAATACACAATACAACCCCCATATTTCTGGAATCCCCCATGGAGTTTACAGTGTTTTCTTTTCGCTCCTGAATGGCCCCGGTGTTCCCAGTCACACAGGCAGGCTTTGTGTCCTTCACACAGTGTCACGTTCTCCACCTGTGATTAACTCATAACCAGTTCTTCTCAATCATTTGCCAACCCGTGTACATAAATAAATAAAAATACCTCCAATTTTATTTAATTACACCGCCTACAGCTCCTGCACTGATTTATTTATATTACATAGTAGGTGAGGTTGAAAATAGAAAAAGTCCATCAAGTCCAACCTATGTGTGTGATTATATGTCAGCATTACATTATATATCCCTGTATGTTGTGGTAGTTCAGGTGCTTATCTAATAGTTTTTTTTAAACTATCGAAGTCCCCCGATGAGACCACCGCCTGTGGAAGGGAATTCCACATCTTTGCCGCTCTTACAGTAAAGAACACTTTACGTAGTTTAAGGTTAAACCTCTGTCCTTCTAATTTTAATGAGTGGCCACAAGTTTTATTAAACTCCCTTCCACGGAAATGTTTTATCCCTTTTATGGGGTCACCAGTACGGTATTTATAAATTTAAATCATATCCCCTCTCAAGCGTCTCTTCTCCAGAGAGAATAAGTTCAGTGTTCACAACCTTTCCTCATAATTAATATCCTCCAGACCATTTAATAGCTTAGTTGCCCTTCTTTGTACTCGCTCCATTTCCAGTACATCCATCCTGAGGACTGGTGCCCAGAACTGAACAGCATACTCTAGGTGCAGCTGGACCAGAGTCTTGTAGAGCTGGAGAACTATTGTTTTATCTCTGGAGTTAATCCCCTTTTTAATGCATGCCAATATTCTGTTTGCTTTGTTAGCAGCAGCTTGGCATTGCATGCCATTGCTGAGCCTCATCTCATCTACTAGGACCCCCAGGTCCTTTTCCATCCTAGATTCCCCCAGAGGTTCTCCCCCCAGTGTATAGATTGCATTCATATTTTTGCCACCCAAATGCATTCTTTTATAATGTTTTACATATTAAACCTCATTTGCTATGTAGTTGCCCACCCCATTAATTTGTTCAGATCTTTTTGCAAGGTTTCTACATCCTGCGGAAAAGTTATTGCCCTGCTTAGCTTAGTATCATCTGCAAATACAGAGATTGAACTGTTTATCCCATCCTCCAGGTCGTTTATGATCAAACTAAACAGGATTGGTCCCAGTACAGAACCCTGGGGGACCCCACTACCCACCCCTGACCATTCCGAGTACTCCCCATTTATCACCACCCTCTGAACTTGCCCTTGTAGCCAGTTTTCAATCCATGTACTCACCCTATGGTCCATGCCAACGGACCTTATTTTGTACAGTAAACGTTTATGGGGAACTGTGTCAAATGCTTTTGCAAAATCAAGATACACCACGTCTATGGGCCTTCCTTTATCTAGATGGCAACTCACCTCCTCATAGAAGGTTAATAGATTGGTTTAGCAAGAATGATTCTTCATGAATCCACGCTGATTACTGCTAATGATACCGTTCTTGTTACTAAAATCTTGTATATAGTCCCTTATCCCCCCCTCCAAGAGCTTGCATACTATTGATGTTAGGCTAACTGGTCTGTAATATAGGGATATATTTTGGGCCCTTTTTAAATATTGGTGCTACATTGGAGAAAAGCCAATCCGCTGGTACCATTCCAGTCAGTAGACTGTCAGTAAAAGTATTGTATCACGATTCCAGGCGTGGACGATTGTCACTCCTCACACATTAAACTTCTTCAGCTGGAGGTATTGGGCTTAGGCAGCCCATACATTATAGATACTAAACACATGCAGCGCTAAATGGATGATAGGAATGTACGTTTACTTCCTATATATGCATCACATCATATATCATGAAATAAATAACAAAATAATGTGTTCATATCCTATATAAGGTACCAGTATACGTGGTATTTTAGTGGAATGAGCTACAATCAGTGAACATTCACAAATAACCAAAAATCAAAAAGAAAAAAAAGTCCATTCACATGTGATAGAAAATAAAAAAGTCCACAGGAATTGAAGGTTCATGGGCATGTAAAGTGCCGCATTTAAAATAAGGCAGAGGCTGGAGCCGAATATAGATAAAGATTTCAGTTCACACACATATCTTCTTATATTCAAACTCAAAGATGTAAATGGCAGAAATGAAAATCCTTACCAGAGGAGATGGACACAATCACCGTAAGGTGGAGTGTCATGCGAGCTAGAGGGGTCAAATGATCCCAGGGGTGTCGGACTGGAAAATCCTGGTGGTGGGTTCCATCCGGGGCAACCGTAGTTGTCAGAAGATGTGTGGATCCACAGCAGAAAGAGATGTCACTCTCAGAGGGAATGAGTTGTTTAAGGAAAGCGACTTATAACTCATGGGTGTCCCATTCATTGGGCCCTCCTGAATTCTGTTCGGGCTTCAACTTTCTCTCCGCGGCCTCCTGGCTGTGCTTGAACACAGCAGTCCATCACATCCGTGGCTCTCTGGCTTCCAGGCACCGCAGGCTGTCCCTGGACCTAGTCCTCCTCTTTTTCCTCTGGTGGCACTGCAAAATTCCTGGCAGATTCGTCATCGTGGCTAAACAGAGCCTGAAGCAAAAAGAGCAACAGCAGCTTCCGCCACCTCTCCTAGACATGATTGGTTGATGTATATGTCTGGGCTTGACCTTTATTTTCATATCTTTTGTAGCGTACACACGGTCGGACTTTTTGACTGGACTTGTCTGATGGACGCCGACGGACCAAATCCGGCGAACAATCCGATCTTGTGTGGGCTTCACCGGACCTTTAGCGGACTTTTCAGGTCGAAATCTGACGGACTTTAGATTTGGAACATGCTTCAAATCTTTACGTCGTAACTCCGCCTGACCCAGAAATCCGCTCGTCTGTATGTTACTCCGACAGACAAAAACCGACGCTAGGGCAGCTATTGGCTACTGGCTATCAACTTCCTTATTTTAGTCCGGTGTACGTCATCACGTACGAATCCATCGGACTTTGGTGTGATCGTGTGTAGGCAAGTCCGGTCGTTAGAAAGTCCGTTCAAAGTCCGTCGAAAGTCTGTCGGACGGGCTGTCGGACTTTTGTAGCTGAAAAGTCCGACCATGTGTACACGGCATTAGAAGTAGGCATGCTCAGTCTCGCATACTAAAATAAAAATGAATCTTACCTGTGATTATGTATATTCCAGGAAACTGAAATTTCTTCATTTCTTTGTAAAAACGAAACGCCTGTGATTTATATGCATTTCGAGAAATCAAAACTTCTCTGTGGCTTTCATAGAACAACCCAACTTTCAAGCAGTCTTTTACAAAGAGACATACATTTTTATAAAACATGCATATCTAATTTCTCTAACAAAAGGCCATCTGGGGACACATGCTGCTGCCACAATTCAAAAAACGATCCCCACTGTCACACTTTGTGGCAGTACTGCTTGCCAAACATGACCCACTCAAGGTGAATGGGACTGAGCTACTACCTCTTGCAATGCACATGGTGCAGTGTGGTGGTGCAGGCTTTAAGGGGTTAAAACAAGTGGGGAGGAGGTGACTTAAGGCAGCTATACATCGAAATTTGGCCGCTTCAGCAGGGACTGCCATCATTTCAATCCATGTATGGGTAGACTGGTTGTACAGAAGTTGATCTATTAGTCAACTTCTGAACAACCAGCCTGTCCGTTTTTTCTTTCTTCCCCCTACTTTATCAGCATTGCAGGCTATAGCCGTCAGTGCTGATCAGTGTTTCAAGTGTGAAAGTCTCCCCGGTGTCAGAATACTCGCTCAGTGGGTAGTAGGGTTGCACCGATACTAAGCTCTTGTACTCGTGCAAATACTCTGATACCTAAAACCGATACCTTTTGCAGTGCGATTTGATTCCTGTCTGAATCACATGTGGCTCCCCACAATGCAAGAGATGAGAGGGAGACAGAGGCTCCAAGCCGCCAATAGTGTAGCAATTTTTGTACAATAAAATGGTTAAAATGAAACCATATTACACTCAGACATCGCTGGTAACAGGCATAAAACAGGCTCAGTGTGGAGCCCCCAGTCCAAAGTTCAGTCCCCACTAGAACCACTGGAAAAAGTGCAGTGAAGTCGAAGCCGGAATTCAGGCAAGTCGTAGAACAAAGCTGCGGGAGACTCTGTCAAAGGAACTGTCCTATGTCCAGGATGATGTGGCCAATCAGAATGCGCTTCGAAACCCAAACCACACCTCCTTCATCAGCCTTCTGATTGGCCACAGCATCCTGGACATTGCAAACAGCAATCGTCCTACACATGTGAGGTATTCACATTCTAGCACCAAACCTCTTGTGTTAAGCTAAAGTGGTAACCTGTGATTTTGCTGTGCATTTTTTGGGTTGCCTGCAGCTGTGAAAAATGGACATGTCACTCAAAAACACAAAATTGCAGTGCTTTTTTACTGTGATTTTGCTATTTTCTATTTATTGTATTAGGAAGCTGCGTTTTTGGATGCAGCATGTAGAACTTTTCGAAACGCACTGTACGTGTAACGCAGTGGTGTAAAACGTCCAATAGGATTTACAGGGAAACGTTTTTCTTGCCAGGAAGAAACACTGGAAAAACGTATCACTGTGTAAGGGTCTTAGTGCACTAGTGTGCAGACATACATAGAATTTAAAGGGATGCATTTTTCTTGAGCTAAAGGTGCCAATAATGGCCGACAATAAATTCCTATTCATTAAAAAGTCAAATATAATAAAATTTATAAATATAAATTTATTTTTTTTTAAAAACTGTCATTTTTCGTTTTCAGTTTTTGGCCAAGTGCATCCTGCATTTCGGTGTCGGCACCAAAATTTCCATTGCTTTTGAAAAGCTGTTGTGCAAATACCTTATGACATAAAAAATTGCAACACCCACCAATTTATTCTCCAGAGCCTCTGCTTTAAAAAAAATAACTTTAACGTTTGGGTTCTAAAATCTTCTAGTTAATACTGATTGTTACATGTAAACAAAAAGTGGCAGAAAAAGTGGATATTGTATGCTTGTGCTTTATGTACATCACCACGTTTCTTTGATACCCTCTAGTTAGCGAGTCACAGACCGTGATTTATGTTATCAAGATTGAGTTGGGAGCCTCAAAGTGGTTCTAAATATTTTTTTACCTTTAACCACTTCAGCCCCAGAGAATTTTACCCCCTTCCTGACCAGAGCACTTTTTTGCGATTTGGCACTGCGTCGTTTTAACTGACAATTGCGTGGTCGTGCGACGTTGTATCCCAACAAAATTGACATCCTTTTTTTCCCACAAATAGAGCTTTCTTTTGGTGGTATTTGATCGCCTCTGCGGTTTTTATTTTTTGCGCTATAAACAAAAAAAAGAGCGACAATTAAAAAAAAAAAAAAAAAAATTTTTACTTTTTGCTATAATAAATATCCCCCAAAAATATATAAAAAAACTTTTTTTTCCTGAGTTTAGGCCAATATGTATTCTTCTACATATTTTTGGTAAAAAAATTGATATAAGCATATATTGGTGTGCGCAAAATTTATAACTAAAATAGGGGATAGTTTTATGGCATTATTATTTTTTTATTAGTAATGGCGGCAATCTGCAATTATATATATTTTTTTATTTATCAGGACTGCAACAGTATGGCGGACACATCGGACATTTTTTACACTATTTTGGGACCATTGTCATTTATACAGCGATCAGTGCTATAAAAATGCATTGATTACTGTGTAAATGACACTGGCAGGGAAGGGGTTAACCACTAGGGGGCAGTGAAGGGGTTAAGTGTGTCCTAGGGAGTGATTCTAACTTTTAGGGGGCTGGGCTTTAACACACAGGACAGTGATCACTGCTCTCAATGACAGGGAGCTGTGATCTCTGGCCTGTCACTAGGCAGAACGAGGAAATGCTTTGTTTACAAAAGCACCTCCCCGTTCTTCCTCTCCGTGACACGATTGCGGGCACCCGGTGGACATCAAGTCCGCGGGACCCACGGTACGGAGACCGTGGCAGGCGTGCACCCGCGACACCGCTTCTTAAAGGGGATGTACCTGTACGCCCTTTGCCTACCAGCGCCATTCTGCCGACGTACATCAGCATGCGCTGGTCAGCAAACGGTTCATGCATGTTTTCGGTAGTAGTATCCCCCCTCATCCCCTAGTACTCACCTGTGCTCTCATTTGACCCAGCATTGTGCTTGTCTGCAGCTCTTCTCTCCCCTCACTTGCTGGTCTCACTGGCTTTGCTGGCAGGCATGGCTGAGTCTCGCTGTCTGCGTCAATAGACTCAGACAGCGAGCCTCAGGAGTAAGCATGCTCAATTGCCCCCAAAGGAATCGGCTTGCTATGGGGGCATTCACTGGAGGGGAGGAGCCAGAAGCATCAGCAAAGGACCCAAGACGACAAGGTTCGGGCCACGCTGTGTAATTCCATTGCACAGCTCAGGTAAGTATAAACCAAAAACAAAATCAAACCAAAGACAACCACTTTGAAGCAGTATTACACCCAAAAGCAAACATTTTATTTTATTGCAGCTTGCCAATTCTTAGATGTGATGGCTGCATTCGTTTTTTTTTCCTTTTTCACCTGGTGGTCATGTCAATAGATCTGTTTTTTTTTTTTTTTCAATGTAGCAGTTAGAGTGTTGAGACAAACCAATTACTACTGACATCTGTGTAAAACCTTTTTTTCTAAAAGCAACACAGTTACTGTAACTGCTTTATAAAGTGTTAGCTGGAGTTTGGCTTCAATGTGTTACTGTATCTAAAATCTGCTAGTTTATCCAACTCTCCAGACTGACAATACTGCTGACAAAGGTGTCTCTATTTCTCCTTCATCCACAGTGGGGGCACTCTAATACAGGAAGTGAGTTACTAAGAAACTAAAAGAAAACAAATGCAGCTCCCACATCTAAAGGGAGTACACACACATCATAATTTGGCCAGTTCAGCGGGGGGTGTAGATAAGGGGGGATAGGGGGCTATCAGCCCAGCTTTAATGATTGGTAAGCTGCATTTTAAATCGCTAGTAAAAAGGCTTGAATTTAAATCAACTTAATTTACATCATAATTTTTAAAGAGCAACTGTCATCTCTGTCCTGCAGTGGCTCCTCCTCCTCCTCTGACCCACTATTGACTCACCGACCGTCCCATTCACTTTAATGGATGGCTGGTGATGCGGCAGTGACACAACAAGGTGAGGGACGTGGCGGCAGCAGGTGAGTGGATGCCCGCTAACAGGCGCTGCCATGATGGATCGAAAATGATAGGTGCTCCTTGAATGTAAGGACTTATTCTTGCTGGTAGTTATAATCTTTAATATTTGCAAACAAAATGAAAGTTTCCTATTTAGAATAAGCTGTCAGGTTAGTAAAACAGCGATATCAGAACCGATTCAATCATACAGTTTGTAGTGTACATAGATTTGCAAAACAATAGGATAAAGGAATATTCCTGAACTTTGTTTTATCTCATGGTTACTGTGAAATTGTGTGAATGCATCAATGCAGTGCATGTTATCTCAGCTTGCAGAACTTTGATTCATTGAATGAGTTTACCAAACATGTAAATATTGCAGAATATACAGCCTCATGCTACATAACTAAGCTCCATTTCATGCTGAATAAACTAAATTATTAATGTATCTTAAATAGAAAACTATCTTTAGATAGATTTTTGCTCCAAAAGCAATTCATTAAATTTAATTTGATAAAAATAAAAATAAAAAATCCAATTTAAATAAAAAAAATCCTTTTTTTTTTTCCCATCAAAGATTTTTATCTACCCTGCTGTCCCTGCTGATCATTTGATCGGCTTCTTTTGAAGGTGAATCATTGGAACATTTTTGTCGAAGGATATCGGGCACGAGGTTCCAACATGGCCACCCACTTTAAAAGAAGGGGGGTTGTTTGGGACCTTGAATGAGGCATATGGTCAACCAGAATATACACCTCCATCCCTATTGAAGTATTAAAGAAAAAGGAGGGTCGGGACTTGGAATGAAATGTGATACACAAATAATGAATGCAGAATAATACATAGGTTTATTCATAAAAGTACACCTAATAAGACATACATTGCAAATGTGAAGAGCTGATATACATATAATTGACAACAATAGAAGAAATTCATTATTGCACATGGTACATAAAATTCATATCTAGGATTTAGATGTAAATGCATGATTGAATGACGGACTGCATTTAAAAGCTTGACGCGTTTCGTGGATAAGGTTCCACTTCTTCAGAAGCAAGCGCAGAATGCGTATCTACAATTTTTTTTTCTTTTTTCAAACAAGTTTAATAGAAAAAAAGGGGGAAAGCGAAAACCAGACACCCCAAGATTACTTGCATATCAGCCCCAATATTGGTCATAGGATGCTGAAAACAGAAGGTTGAGGCAGGCTGGGAAAATGTCCCACTGGGAGCTGTAAAGGACGTGGACCTGTGGGGAAAACGCACTACACTCGAAGGGGGAGAGAGAGAACTTTGGTATCCATAATGGGATGCATGATGGTGCCTGGGAGCAACTCCAAAATGATCTATATAAAAAATGTAAGAATTCCATGTGGTCAATGGGAGGTGCAACATATTGCTTGCAAGTGGCATACAGCCGCCCTCTAATTGAATTTCAACTGAATAAAGAACCAGTGTTTTTTTTGACATGGTTGAAGTTGCAAAGGAATGTCTTGACAGTATGGACAGGTTGTATCAAGTTTTGTATGAGAGTAAAACCCAAAACCCAACTGCGTGATTATATCAAACTGAGGGGCCTATAGGGGGGAAATCTACAAGGCCCATTGAAGAATTTAAGTGCAGCTGCTGTTTTACAAGCTCGTTTGAGCGAGTTGTCATGTGAATTTGGACACTAAAGTCGCATCCCATGTTTTTCAGTCACAATCGTTCAAATATGTGCGACTTAAAATAGGTTCCTGCACTACTTTGGTGCAACTTGAGTGCCATAGGCTGCAATGTAACCCTTCAACCTTGCATGAAAGTTGCACCTGAATGTTATACATGTGACAGTTTTGCAACAATTGTTCATTATCATTAGTCTTTGGATGGGTGTGACTTGGATGCAACTTTGACAAAGTAAAGTTGCGTCAAAGTTGCACCCCAAAGTTGCACAAGTGTGAATGGAGCCTTATGCTAGCCATACACCAGTCGAAAAAAATCATTCGAACTTGTTTTCGGAAAACACATGGTCGAGAGAGCAAACGAGTTTGCCATCATGTAATGGCTAAATTTTGAACGGTAAATTGTTCTATGGACATAAATTGGTTTCTCATTTTTGTTTTTCTGCTTCTGGGTCACATACAAATGTGCTCATAAGTTTACACACCCTGGCAGAATTTATGATTTCTTGGCCATTTTTTAGAGAATATGAATGATAACAAAAACTTTTCTTTCACTAAGGCTTGGTTCACACTACAGTGACTTGGGATCCGACTTGTCAGACCTCAAGTCGCTGGACATTAGAAATTACATTATAGTTAATAAGAGCCGTCTGAAGTCGGAGCGACTTCAGAAAAGGTTCCTGTACTACTTCAAGGCAACTTGTACCTATAGATTTCAATGGAAGTTGCCTCCAAGTCAGATCTCCATCTATATTGAAGCGACTTTACAGGAAAAAGAAAATAACTCCCACAGAGCTGATTATTCTGTGATTGGCTACAGCCAAAGTCGCCGGTCCTGGAGGCAACTTTTAAGTCACGTTGTAAGTTGCGCTTAAGTCTCCTCCAAATCGACTTACAAAGTCGCACTGTAAGTCGGGTTGCCCCTGTGTGAACCTGCACTCATCGTTAGTGTTTGGCTGAAGCCATTTATTATCAATCAACTGTGTTTAATCTTTTTAAATCATGATGGCAACAGAAACTACCCAAATGACCCTGATCAAAAGTTTAAATACCGCAGTTCCTAATACCGTGTATTGCCCCCTTTAACATCAATAACAGCTTGAAGTCTTTTGTGGTATTTGTTAATGAGGCTCTTTATCTTCTCAGAGGGTAAAGCTGCCAATTCCTCTGTAAATTCTTGGTCTGTCTTGCATGAACTGCACGTTGAGATCTCCCCAGAGCGGCTCAATGATATTGTGGTCAGGAGACTGAGATGACCACTCCAGAACCTTTACTTTATTCTGCTGTAGCCAATGACAGGTCAAATTGGTCTTGTGTTTTGGATCATTGTCATGTTGGAATGTCCAAGTACGTCTCATGCGCAGCTTCCTAGCTGATGAATGCAAATGTCCCTTCAGTATTTTTTGATAACATACTGCATTCATCTTGCCATCAATTTTGACCAAATTTCCTGTGCCTTTTTGTAGCTCATACATCCCCAAAACATCAGCGATCCACCTCTGTGTTTCACAGTAGGAATGGTGTACCTTTTCATCATAGGCCTTGTTGTCTCCAAATATAGCGTTTATGGTTGTAGCCAAAAAGCTCAATTTTGGTCTCATCACTCCAAATGACTTTGTGCCAGAAGGTTTGAGGCTTGTCTCTGTGCTGTTTGGCGTATTGTAAGTGGGATACTTTGTGGCATTTGAGTAGTAATGGCTTTCTTCTGGCCACTCGACCATGCAGCCCATCTTTCTTCAAGTGCCTCCTTATTGTGCATCTTGAAACAGCCACACCACATGTTTTCAGAGAGTCCTGTATTTCACCTGAAGTTATTTGTGGATTTTTCTTTGCATCCCGAACAATTTCCCTGGCAGTTCTGTGGCTGAAATTGTATTTGGTCTACTGTGGTTTGGTTTCAACAGAACCCCTCATTTTCCACTTCTTGATTAGAATTTGAACACTGCTGATTGGCATTCTCAATTCCTTGGATATCTTTTTTATATCCCTTTCCTGTTTTATACAGTTCAACTACCTTTTCCTGCAGATCCTTTGACAATACTTTTGCTTTCCCCATGACTCAGAATCCAGAAACGTCAGTGCAGCACTGGATGAAAGATGTAAGGGTCTATCAGGAGTCCAGAAACACACACACTACAAGCAAACTGATCACAGGTGAGGATGGTTACTTTTAATAGCCATTCAAACCCGTTTGTGTCAACTTGTGTGCATGTTATCAGGCCAGAATCACCAGGGTATGTAAACTTTTGATCAGGGTCATTTGGGTAGTTTTCTGTTGTCCATTATGATTTAAAAAGAGTAAACACAGTTGATTAACAATAAATGGCTTCAGCCAAATACTAACCATGAGTGAGAAAAGTTTTTGTTATCATTCATATTCTCTGAAAAATGGCTAAGAAATCCTAAATTTTGCCAGGGTATGTAAACTTATGAGCACAACTGTATGCACAGTACCAAAAGTTCAACTCCTAATGGGCGAGAAACACGTTAACCTTTCAATTTCAATCTACCGTCCACTTGGCAGAAGTTTTTCACATTTTTCGTTATTTATTTTGTCTCAAAGGTCACAACCAATTTTCGATTTGTGCCCATTAACTTGGCGAAAAACAAACAAACTGACCAAATGACAGATTTTCCAACAATTTTTCATCTAGTATATGGGCACCAATAGTGCTGGTCATAGACGGCTAAAATTCTGTTGGCTGAACAAGAGAATTAGTCACTTCCCCCATCCGCGATAATGGCAGATGGAGGAATCTTCCGTGTCGGCTATTGTACTCAGGTGGTCACTGCACCCACAGATGTCTGAATACATGTCACTGCATCTGAAAAGATGATGTTGCTGCTCAGCCAGTAATTTTCCACCCGGCTTCCATCCAATTTTTAATTGAGTTTTTGTTGAGTGGAGTGGTGCTTGCACGGCCACCTACAGCTCAAATTTTGGCCAGTTTAGCAGGAATGGTCAGCTTAACCCATTCAAAGTGATGGGAAATACAGACTGAGTTGTATGTAGAGCAGGAGGTGAAGGTGATCCCTCTAGCAAGATAACTATACAACTCTGTGGTGTAGATAAGGGAGGGGATAGGGGGCTCCAAACACCCCCACCACAGAGCATCCATCAGCAGAAATGGCAGCTAAAAGCCCATCTGGCAGATCGGCTTTCTCAATCGGACACATTTCCTAGGCTTAGCATGTTCTTTCTGCCCCACTTCTATGTGTTTTCATGTCTTGTGTTGAACTGCATTAGGTTATCAGTTTTCTGTAGTATGTTGACATCTAGTAGTGGTGTTAGGCCATGATAACTTGTTTACTAATTCGATTTTGGTATCTTCCTCTGTCCCCTTCTGTTTAGTGCATGTTCCCTGTGTCACTGTCCATTATTCACAGACAGGGTTTAGGAAAGTCATGTTCTTCTTACACTTCAAAATACTGGAGAAATTTCCTCTGTGCTGCCCTTAGTCCGGCCATAGTTGGAGAAAATGTATTTCCTGCAAACGGGTTGACAGGGGAATCCTCCCATGGAGCCAATGTGTTCTACCAGAAGATGGGTTGGGGGAAACAGTCTCCGCCCGGAGAACACAGTGATTATTGCTAGCAGCTATAACAGCTGGTTTCAATAATTGCATGTAAAATCCAGCAGGCTGGTTGTACCCAAGTTGATTGATCAATCAACTTGGGTACATTCAGCCTGCCCATACATGGTTCCAATCTCGACTGATTCCTGTTAAACTGGTCGAGATTTAGTCAGACTGGGACAGACTGGGTCTAAGGAGGTATAGCCCTGCATAAAGTGGCATTTAAAACAGGACAATGTTCATTATGAACAGGACAAGCCTCAGATAAGTACTTAATTGGATTGGACTAGTTCATATGTCTGGGAGACGTTCTTAATAGAGCTCAGTGCTCTGTAGTGTGCAGCTAGTCAGACAGGGTTAGAGGGACCTCCATAGATGACAGTGGCCCTCTAGATTGGAAGGGACAACACTGCAGAATGATGGAAGCAGGCACTGTAACCTTAGAAGCCTGCGTGGTCTCTTCACTGGCTCCTGTGCTTGTGTTTTGCTGTTGGTGACATTACAGCTTGTATTAGTTTTGATCATGAAAGGGGGGGGAGGGGGGGATTTTCTTGAGGTCAAGTGGTTAATGAAGTTCTTCCTGAAGGTGGGCTGTGTGCAGAAAAGGTTAGTTTACACTTGCTGTTAGGGCATGGTAAAAACAGGCAGTTGACCAGCATTTTATCCTGCCCACCATAAGCTGCAAAGGAAGCCACACAGGGGTTTACACATGTTATGACTGCAGTGCTTTGCATTGCAGTATGGCAAAAATGATGTCCCCTGTCATGTTCAGTGGGCAGTACCACTCACCGAGCTCGACCCGTTCTAGTGAATGGGGCCGTATAGCAACCACCCCAGAACCACATGCAGTATACAGGTTTGTGGTGTGATCTTTTAGGGCTAGTTCACACTATAAAAACACAATCTAGATGCGTTCTGGATGCTTTTTTGCATGTTCGTTTTTTTGTTCTGGTGTGTTTTTCGATTAGTTCTAGTGCATTTCCCCCCAAATAAAATCATTAAAGTCAATTAAATAAAGAACACACATTGGGTATTTATCACCTGTCAGTGGGCAGTCGGTATTTTAGCAAAGTACAAAATAACAGTGGGGGAAACTGTGCACTGTACTATAGTAACATTGTACAATGTATCAGTGTAGAAATGTTCTGCCCTGAGCTCAGGTATGAAAATACATTGTAACATTTCACCAGAGGGAGATTGTTTAGCATTTTTGTGTGCAATTTCTTCCTCTGGTGCAGTGTTAGTGATGGTTCACACAAGGGTGACTTCAAAGTCGACTCTAAAGCTGCCCCGTACAGCACGACTCTGTATAGAAGTCAATGCAAGCTGCCCCCAAAGTCCAAAAGTATGTAGAAGAATATATATCGGCCTAAACTGATGAAGAAATTTCTTTTTAATTTTTTTTTTTTTTTTTTTTGGGGGGGGGATAATTTTTATAGCAAAAAGTAAAAGAAATAGTGGTTTATTTTTTTTTTTTCAAAATTTTCGCCTTTTTTTTTGTTTTATAGCGCAAAAAATAAATGGTAGAGGTGATCAAATACCACCAAAAGAGAGCTCTATTTGTGGGGAAAAAAAGGACGTCAATTTTGTTTGGGTACAGCGTCGCACGACTGCGCAATTGTCAGTTAAATTGACGCAGTTCCGTATCACAAAATATGGCCTGGTCATTAAGGGGAAAAATCTTCTGGTCTGTAGGTGGTTAACCCCTTCCCAGCCATTGTCAATTAGTACAGTGACGGGGCATATTTTTATCACTGTATTGATGTCGCTGGTTCCCACAAAGTGTCAAATGTGTCAGACTGTCCGCTGCAATTTCAGTCCCGCTATAAGTCGCTGATCGCTGCCATTACTAGTATAAAATAAATTCCAGTATGTATACCATAGTTTGTAGATGCTATAACATTTGTGCAAACCAATGAATATGCGCTTATTGATTTTTTTTTTTTTTTTTCTTCACCAAAAAACATGTAGCGGAATACATATTGGCCTAAACTTTATATTTTTTTTTTTTGTTGTTCATAGCACAAAAAATAAAATAAAAAGCAGCGTTTATCAAATGCCACCAAAAGAAAGCTCTATTTGTGGGGGAAAAAATACATACATACATTTAATTTGGGTACAGCGTTGCATGACCCCGCAATTAGTTAAATAATGCAGTGTCCTATTGCAAAAAATGGCCTGGTCATAAAAGGGGGGGGTAAATATTCCAGAGGTCAAGTGGGTATTTGGCAATGATTCCCCCTTCTCTGTCCCCTTTTTAAGGCCTCATTTACATTGGACTTAAATAAGTTGTAAAGTCAGAAGGTTTCTTGTCTTAATGCATTCTATGCATTAAGATAAAGAGCCTTCTGTGTGCAGCAGCTGCCCTCCGACGTCCCCTAATACTTACCTGAGCCCCATCTCTGTCCAGTGATGGCCACGAGTGTCTCGGCCGTCCGAGACTCTCCCTCCTAATTGGCTGGGACGCAGCAGTGGCGCCATTGGCTCCTGCTGCTGTCAGTCAGCCAATCAGGGGAGAGAGAGGGCAGGGCCGGGGGCAGCTCTGTGTCTGAATGGACACAGGGAGCTGTGACTCGGCTCGGATTCCCCCATAGCAAGCGGTTTGCTGTGGAGCCACTTGACGGGAGGGAGGGGCCAGGAGCGCCGAAGAGACACCCGAAAAGAGGAGGATTCTGGCTGCTCTGTGCAAATACACTGCACAGAGCAGGTAAGTATATGACATGTTTGTATTTATGGTGGTGGTGTGTGTGTGTGTGTGTGTGTGTTTTTTTTTTTTTTTTTTTTTTTTTTTTTTTTTTTTTTTTCTTTTCTCCTGCCTGTTCTGACATTCAGTAGAGAACACTAAAACCAAACCAAGCAATGTGACCACGCATGCATGGATGCAGCCAGTGATGGATGCAGCCAGTGATGTCACGATGCATACTAGCACATAATGCTATTATTTTGCTGGGGAAAGGGGAAAGTTTTTTTTATTTATTTTTTTCTTTCTTATTCTGGTGGCAGTTTACCATCGCTTTAAGCACATCACTGGATCGAGATCAGGTTCAGGTAAGTATTTAGAGGGGGCGGAGGGGAGATCTACATACTGACATTTTTTGTTCCTTAAAGGGGTTGTAAAGGTGTTTGGTTTTGTTATTTAAAAAAATAAAACATGTTATACTTGCCTCCTTTTGTGCAAGGATTTTGCACAGAGCAGCCTGATCCTCCTCTTCTGGGGTCCCCCACCGACGCTCCTCCTCTTCTCGAATGCCCCCACGGAGAGCCGCATTCCAAGGGGACACCTGATTGGGCGTGCTCCCGAGTCCTACTGTTGTGTCCATTGACACAGACAGCAGGACCCTGCCCTGCCCCCCGGCTCCCGTGTCACTGGACTTCATTGTCAGCAGTGGGAGCCAATGGCTGCGCTGCTAGTAATCTATCCAATGAGGATAGGTTAGAGACAAAGCCTGGAGCTGTTGTGCTCGCCCCCATCGGTAAGTAAGAAAGTAAAAGGGGGCTCTGGGGGGCTGCTGCACTACAGAAGGTTTTTCACCTTGATGCATAGAATGCATTAGGGTGAAAACCACGAGGGTTTACAACCTCTTTAATGCATTGTATGCGTTGGGGTAAAAAAAAAAAAAAACTTCTACCTTTACAACCACTTTAAAAAAAACTGAAGTTGATTAAAGCATACCTTTCACATTGTTTGCAGTAGATGTGACTGGGAGCCGTGTATTTCACTGTGGTCATGTCAAGGGCACTGTATTGTGCTCTCACATTGTGCAGACGGCTGTAAATGTTACAATAATTAGGTTGATCATTGATTAGCAGCGATCTCCTAAAGAACAACAGGCAGAAATAATCTAATAACAATGTGTTAGAGCCCATTCCACCTTGTGCATGCGTCCTTCTGTACTCGTGTTGTATGTGTTTTTTTTTTTTTGCACTTTCCTCCTGGTTTTTAGTGTAAGAATGAGCCGCATTATGGTTATTTTTCCAGCACACCACAAGGCAATGCTGTTCTTTGTTGCATGTGCTGAGTGGTGGCTGCATTTGTTTTGGCCAGGTATGTGACTCGGGAGACTAATAAATTGGTGACATTGCACCACACTTTCTTGTAGCACATTAAAGTAGATGTTATCCCAATCTATTTAAAACTATAGAAGTTTTATAATGTTAATGTATTTTTTTATTTAAATCTGCAGTTTTCATTAAAACAATACCTGGGGGTCCTCCCATGTCCCTGACAGTGCGTTTGCCCGCACCAGATCGCATGGTACAAATGTACCATGTGATCCGGTTGCAGTGCATTTCCAAAAGTAGGGTATGCACTATACATTATATTTAATATAATATATAATTATATTAATATAATATAATTGGTGCAGTGCGATTTCAGCCCATTCGAAATGAATGGGCTGAAATCACACTCCACAAAACTACATGTAAATCGCACAGGAACGCACAACACATTCCTGTGCGATTCCTAGTGCATATTTTTCTGTGTGTGTTTATAAATACGCAGGTGCTTTTACTTTTTTTTTTTTAAATATTTTCTGTGTAAAATGTATACATTTTTTCCAGTTTTCATCCTGTATGTTTCATGTCGCCAGCTCATGGTAGCTTTCAGAACTGCGCTAGTTGTGCAGGGCCCTTGTGCCCACGTTTGTCTGTTCTGATGTCATAGTACTGATCATAGCGGTGTTCTAGTCATTGGACAAGCCATGACACCAATTTTTGGTGTCTTGCTGCAAGCAAAAAACAAATCCAGGATTCCCCAATGAATGAAATGTTGAAGTAGCCAGCCCCCTGGTGCCCAACCTGCGGCCCTTGGACCTCTGCAGTTTGTAGTGAGAACACTGATTAGGGTAATATCACTGATCTCTATTAGCCTCATGTAACACATTCCTAGTTTTGTATTGTCTTCTGCTTCATTTCCCCATAGGGTTGCCACCTGTCCGGAATTCACCTGCACAGTCCGGGTTTTAAATCTTGTGTCCAGCGTTTCAGTCCGCCTGAAACCTGGACACATTATTCAGATAGGAATGTGGCTCAGAACTGGACCTGATTGGGTAACTGGCTAACTCCCAATCCCTATGCATGCTGCATTTCTATTCTCCTTGGAGTGCCCAAAAGTGTCCCAGATCTGTTACAATCCTATCGTGTATACTAAAAAAATAAATAAATGCTGTGCGCCTCTAAAGTGTTCGGGTTTGACGTGAAGAAAAAGTGTCAACTTTACATGCGGCCCTGGTGGGAGTGACATGAGGCACTGGTTTGCATTTATATCGCTGTAACCTATCATATCGTGTGTTATATATGGCTTGCTGGCTGCAGAATGAGGGGTGTGATGTTGAAGTGGGTGAGTTTACATGTACAAGCCTAGTGTACCTCCCACATTCACTCCCATCCCAAGGATTCATGGGAAATGTAGTCTTATTACACTTAGAGAGAGAAGAGGATATGATGCAATCACTCTTCTAATACCTCCTACTTGCCAGAATACAGGCTACGTTTTTTGAATCAGAAAACGGACTTCCTGAAGGGAGGTGTACTAATGGGGGATTTTTTTGAAAATCCTGGAGTTCTGCTTTAAGGCTTTGAGGTGGGTTTTTGGGGAAGTAGTTTTAAAGGTAACTTATTCTTTAGGAAAGAACTGTAATAAAGAGTTGAAGTGGAACTTCACTCTTCCAATCATAACTGATTTATTTTTAATCCTCATGCTTCTTGCATTAGTAAATCGATAGGAAAGTATACCATATTTACTTTGTGTTACATTTTATTTATTTTACATATCTTCAGTTACTGCCTGGTTTCTTGTCTAGGCAAATGATGTCATACATCCCAGGAATCTTCAGGGGGGGAGGGGTTTTCTCAGCTAAAAGTGCCCTCCTGCCTGCATGCTTCAGCTAAGGGCAAATGGATTCCAGGAAGTAAATGCTGCATGAATCATTTGCCCTTACTCAAGATGGCTAGAAATACTAGAGGGTGTTTTTCAAAGTGATTTTTGAACAAAATAAAGCATGGAGACATGGATGGTGGAGTTTGAGTATTAAAAATCAATTAAATAGTTTTTGGTTTGTGGTGTTCAGATGCAGTGAAGATCTTCTTTAAAATATGTGCTTACTCAAAATGCACGATACTTTCCCCTGAACATTGTCTGTTATTCTTTAAACGTATATACAGTATCTCTCACAAGTGAGTACACCCCTCACATTTTTGTAAATATTTTATTATATCTTTTCATGTGACAACACTGAAGAAATGACACTTTGCTACAATGTAAAGTAGTGAGTGTACAGCTTGTATAACAGTGTAAATTTGCTGTCCTCTCAAAATAACTCAACACACAGACATTAATGTCTAAACTGCTGGCAACTAAAGTGAGTACACCCCTAGGTGAAAATGTCCAAATTGGGCCAAATTAGCCATTTTTCCTCCCTGGTGTCATGTGACTCATTAGTGTTACAAGGTCTCGGGTGTGAATGGGGAGCAGGTGTGTTAAATTTGGTGTAATCGCTCTCACTCTCTCATACTGGTCACTGGAAGTTCAACATGGCACCTCATGGCAAAGAACTCTCTGAGGATCTGAAAATAAGAATTGTTGCTCTACATAAAAATGGCCTAGGCTATAAGAAGATTGCCAAGACCCTGAAACTGAGCTGCAGCGCGGTGGCCAAGACCATACAGCAGTTTAACAGGACAGGTTCCACTCAGAACAGGCCTCGCCATGGTTGACCAAAGAAGTCGAGTGCACGTACTCGGTGTCGTATCCAGAGGTTGTCTTTGGGAAATAGACGTATGAGTGCTGCCACCATTGCTGTAGAGGTTGAAGGGGTGGGGGTCTGCCTGTTGGTGCTCAGACCATACGCCGCACACTGCATCAAATTGGTCTGCATGGATGTCGTCCCAGAAGAAAGCCTCTTCTAAAGATGATGCACCAGAAAGCCCGCAAGCAGTTTGCTGAAGACAAGCAGACTAAGGACATGGATTACTGGAACCATGTCCTGTGGCCTGATGAGACCTAGGATAAACGTATTTAGTTCAGATGGTGTCAAGCGTATATGGTGGCAACCAGGTGAGGAGTACAAAGACAAGTGTGTCTTGCCTACAGTCAAGCATGGTGGTGGGGGGGTCATGGTCTGGGCCTGCATGAGTGCTGCTGGCACTGGGGAGCTACAGTTCATTGAGGGAACCATGAATGCCAACATGTACTGTGACATACTGAAGCAGAGCATGATCCCCCTCCCTTCAGAAACTAGGCCGCAGGACAGTATTCCAACATAACAACCCCAAACACACCTCCAAGATGACCACTGCCTTGATAAAGAAGCTGAGGGTAAAGGTGATGGACTGGTCAAGCATGTCTCCAGACCTAAACCCTATTGAGCATCTGTGGGGCATCCTCAAACAGAAGGTGGAGGAGCGCAAGGTTTCCAACATCCACTAGTTCCATGATATCGTCATGGAGGAGTGGAAGAGGACTCCATTGGCAACCTGTGAAGCTATGGTGAACTCCATGCCCAAGAGGGTTAAGGCAGTGCTGGAAAATAATGGTGGCCACACAAAATATTCACACTTTGGGCCCAATTTGGACATTTTCACTTAGGGATGTACTCCTTGTTGCCAGCTGTTTACACATTAATGGCTGTGTGTTGAGTTATTTTGAGGGGACAGCAAATTTACACTGTTATACAAGCTGTACACTCACTAATTTACATTGTAGCAAAGTGTCATTTCTTCAGTGTTGTCACATGAAAAGATACAAAACATTTACAAAAATGTGAGGGGTGTACTCACTTTTGTGAAATACTGTATTACTTTTTAATTGTGATCCCCAACTGACAACCACCAGTTAGGTACGTATCGACCGTACTACCTTATTATGTAGACCAGCATGGTTTGAGTCAACTCATTATACTGTTATTGAGGGAAAAAAATAAGCAGTAAAAAAACTTTGACCAATAATTCCTTGTAAACTTATTTCGTGCAGCAGGTAAACATGGTTGGCACTATTAGTGTTTAGTTCATTGTTCTAAAGCATTTGTCTGAAAGGTAGACTTATGCCCCATACACACGGTCAGACATTGATCGGACATTCCGACAACAAATTCCTAGGATTTTTTCCCGACGGATGTTGGCTCAAACTTGTCTTGCATACACACGGTCACACAAAGTTGTCAGAAAATCCGATCATTTTGAACACGGTGACGTACAACACGTACGTCGGGACTATAAACGGGGCAGTAGCCAATAGCTTTCATCTCTTTATTTATTCTGAGCATGCGTGGCACTTTGTGCGTCGGCTTTGTGTACACACGATCGGAATTTCTGACAACGGATTTTGTTGTCAGAAAATTTTATAGCCTGCTCTCAAACTTTGTGTGTCAGAAAATCCGATGGAAAATGTGTGATGGAGCCTACACACGGTCGGAATTTCCGACAACAAGGTCCTATCACACATTTTCCGTTGGAAAATCCGACCGTGTGTACGGGGCATTATGCTTTGCAAGGAATTCCCATCTCAGGCTCCTTGCACATAGAGTTGTCTAGGAGCAGTGGGTCCCTCCTGATTTTATTGTGCCCGGGACGGATAGGTGGGGTGCTCTTCCAAAGTCTTGGCAGGCTGTGGCTAGGCTGGGCTGAGCACTGTATAGAGCAGTGTTGCTCAGCCCTTTTTTCAGTCAAGGCACCCTATTCTAAAATATAATAAACAAAACTAATAGTTTTACATAACAAGTACAAGTAGGACACCCAACATTAGAGGTGATTTTATTCTTCCAAAGCAAACACACCTTTGCACACTGGTTTCTCTTCTCTGTCATTTTAACTCCCTCACTCAGCTAATGTAACCCCATTGCAAATGGAGAGGGGCAGGGGAGAAGCAAACAAGGATGCTGTGCAGACGATGACATTTACCGATGACATCATTGGTTGCTAGGATGCCAGCGGCTAGAAGGTTGTAATGGTGCACAATAAAAAATAGTTTTTTTGTGTAACTAAAAGGCAAGTTTGGTCCTCAATTTTGAGGCATTTTGCCAAGGCACCCATGAAGAAACCTGAAGGCACCTCGGGGTGTCTGGACACCCTGGTTGATAAAGCTGGTATAGAGTGTTATAGGTGTATATGGCCCTATGCGTTCAGGGACAAAGTCCTGGAACACAGAGGAACTGTGTCTCTAAATGCACAGGATCCTAAACACCAGTACCACTTGGCAAAGCATTCAGACCTGTTCACAAGCAGCCTGCCATAGACTTTGACAGGCCACCTGCAGTCCACCCCACCTATTCCTCCCTAGGATCACTCCTACAGAGTTCAGTGTGTGAGGAGCCATAAAGTGAAGCTTTTACTGTTGGGGTGACCATTGGTTCTTGGCTCACTCACTTGCTTCTGATTTTTCTTGGAAAGTTATATGGTGGAACTTTCTCATGGTAGTTTTTCTGTCCCTCATACAAACCTACAAGGCTGTGATGGATTCACCGTTTTTATTTGGGCTCCCTAGTTGCTTATTATGGGATGATATCACTTAGCTTAGTAATAGCTATGTCATTTAGAACTGTGAAATCGAATCAGTGTGTAATTAAACTATCATTCCTGCAAATCTGAAATATACATTACAGGTAGTTGGCCTTTGTTTGACCTAGAGTTCACATTTGGCTTAAAGTGGTTGTAAACGGTCATTTTTTTTTTTTTTTTGTAATAAAAATGACAAACATGCCTACACTTACCTGCTCTGTGCAATGGTTTTGCACAAAGAAGCCTCGATCCTCTTCCTATGGGGTTCCCCACTGGCGTGCCAGGCCCCTCCTCTTCATCGGGTGCCCCCATGGAAAGCCGTTTTTCCTGGGTCACATGTGCACGCACGCTCCTAAGTCCCACTGCTGTGTCCTTTGACATAGACAGCGGGACTCGGCACTACCCCCCGCTCCCGTGTTACTGGATTTGATTGACAGCAGTGGGAGCCAATCTATCTGTTCAATGAGGAGAGAGACCGCGATGGGAACCACTGCACTCCTGCACATCGCTGGATTGGATCAGGCTCAGGTAAGGAAAAATGGGGGTCTAGGGGGGCAGCTGCAGCATGGAAGATTTTTCACCTTTAATATAAGGCATTACGGTGAAAAACCTTAAGGCTTTAGAACCCCTTTAATGCAGTAACACATCGAGGAGAGTGTGTATGTGTGTGTGTGAATGTGTATGTGTGTATAGTTCAGTAACCGGACTGCATTTTAAAGTGTTGTTGTCACTGTAACAGGAAGTAGGGGTGATCTCTAATACCTTGTGCACACAGATGGTTTAAGGTTTAACATATTTTCTAATGTAAAATCATGGCATTTTTTCCCCACCTATGTGCCGTTTTTGGCATGTACAGCCCAGCCATGTTGATACTTTTATGCAAACGTGAAAGTTCTGTGTCATGCATGCGTGTATTTATTTATATCAGTGCATAAAAGCATAGGTGTTTACCAATGGCTGACTATACATACCATTTATGGCTCTCCGGGGCAAGGAAGCAATGCTGGGAGCATTTACACCAGAACATTTGTTTAAGCCTCAAGCCATCTGCGTGCATTAGGCCTAAGGCTACATTCAGACAAGCGGGCAGGGGCAGCCGCTTTCGAGAATAGGTGGGCGACATTACGCACATTAAGGTGGACCGCGACAAGGGGAAAAAAAGGGGAGGGAGTGTGGGAGAGCAGGTCAAAAGATCCAGAAGGAAAGCTGAGGAGAATCCAGAGGTGAGTCCAGCTGACAGACCTGAGATAAATGTCCCCCCTGTCAGAAGACAATGGCACAGCAGGGGAGTTCGCTGTACTAACATCCCATAATTTTTTTATTGTTTTGGAGCCCCCCTGTGTTGAACGAAAAAAAAAAAAGACTAGTGTGTACTAGGCTGTAGTTGTAGTATTCCTTCTCTGTTAACAGTTCCAATTCTTTCTGTAAGATGAAACAAACATTGTTAAAGTCTGTGAGTTTGGTTCTCCTTTGTAGCAGAGAAGATGCGAAAACAGGAATTGCTCATGACTGATGACTTCTGTGAAATTGGGGAACTGCTGTGTATAGGCAGTATGGTGTAACGCAGATAATAAACAGAACTGATTTGCCCCTTCTGGTGTCCTCCCATAGATTTGGATTGCTAATTGGTGCCTTCATTTTGGAAAATTGTACACTTGTGAGTTTTCTTAGGGCCCATTCCACAGCCATCTAGTGTTATGTGAGGAAGGAACCCCTACATGTTTTTGTATTGGGGTCTTAAAAACCTTTTGGGGTTACAGCAAGGGTGATCTTCACTTCTCCCACTATCAAATGTCACCCTGATGAAGACAAATCGTCCCTGAAATTCTCTTCATAAACCAGTGATTCTCAACTCCTGTCCTCAGGACCCACTAACAGGCCAGATATTAAGTATTACCTTGGGGAGATGCAGACTAGAATACTGCAATCACTGAGCAGCAAATCATATCACCTGTGATGTATTTCAGTTATCTTGCAGACCTGGCCTGTTAGTGGGTCCTGAGGACAGGAGTTGAGAACCCCTGTCATAAACGAACCCTTTCAGAAATGTCAGTCTTCTGGTCCCACACTCTGGTTCCTCTCCCCAACCCCCACATCAATACTAGGTGCATTCAGGGCTGTGCACTCGGACAGAAGTCACAGTAGGAGCAGCCATTTTGTCTATGAAACCCAGTTGACAGCAATGCAGACATCTCAAGTCTCCCGCGACTTGCGGGATACTCCCGCATTTGACGGTGGGCTCACGGACACCCGCGAGTGTGGCACGATCTCCCGGCTGAGCCTGCACTGCCACTCAGCCTGGAGCAGGGCTGGCACCACCGGATATGGACTATATCAGCTGCCTATCATCATACAAGGCTTTGCACCATGTCACAGCTCAGCAGGAAAACAAATATTGACTCAAACAAGCTTCCATCCGCCAATGACACATATTTGTGTCATTGCAGCACTTTCTATCTTTCCATGCCATATACATCCACTCATCAGTTTGGAATGAAATGAGGAGTGTTGAAATGTCATGAGGACCTTTGGGCGGTTCTGGAGACCCTGTATCACCCCTAATACATCGAGGATAGTTGGTGCAGCGCAAAAAAGCTCTGGAGGGCTTATTACATACAGGCTTCCCTTGATCCTCTGTAACGGGGGATCGCAGGCTTCTGGTAAGCAGTGACCCCTTACATTTTGGTGGTGGATTTCAGCACTAGTCCTTCATTCAACTGTGAAGAATACACTTCTTATGGATGGACACTAATCATTGTTCTACTTCACGGGTGTTATTATTGTGTGGGCCTTTGGATATCAATTCACCTGGCCCATTCACTTTGTTATATATGGACATTTTTTATATTTTTTTTATATTTCATTACACTAATGCCCCGTATACACTGTCAGATTTTCCGGAGGAAAATGTGTGATAGGACCTTGTTGTCGGAAATTCCGACCGTGTGTAGGCTCCATCGCACATTTTCCATCGGATTTTCCGACACACAAAGTTTGAGAGCAGGCTATAAAATTTTCCGACAACAAAAATTGTCGGAATTTCCGATCGTGTGTATACAAATCCGACGCACAAAGTGTCACGCATGCTCAGAATAAATAAAGAGATGAAAGCTATTGGCTACTGCCCCGTTTATAGTCTCTATGTACGTGTTTTACGGCACCGCGTTCAGAATGGTCGGATTTCCGACAACTTTGTGTGACCGTGTGTATGCAAGACAAGTTTGAGCCAACATCCGTCGGAATAAATCCTAGGATTTTGTTGTCGGAATGTCCGATCAATGTCCGACCGTGTGTATGGGGCATTACTGTTCAGGTGTTTTGCAATTTATGATTTTCATATTTCTTTTGTTTAACATAGGGTCTTACAATATCAGTTGTATGACCTGCCTTTGTCATCTAATTGGTGCACGAGAGCACTTTTATATTTCACATGCTTAGCGCGATTTATGTTTTTCCAATTTGATTACTGTTATTATGTTGTGCAGGAGAATTGCTGCTTTGCATATTTGTCATTTCACTTAAACCATGGGTTTTGGCACATAATTTTTGCAATTTTTGACCTTAGCACAGTTTGTTTTCTTTTTTTCGTGATTTCCATCCGCCAGAAACCTCCTAGCGACAGTAACCAAGCAGTAGAAAGCGCCGCATTGGTCCAAAGTCAGACCGGAGGGGCCGCCTAAATGCTGATTGGAGGGCAGGTGAGCAGGAGGCATTGGCTTTGCCCCTGTACCCGGAAATCGCTGTCAGTCGCTGAGCCGCTCAGGTTGTTTGTGTGAAGGACAAAGGTACAGGGGGCGGGACATGTGATATCATGTATTTATACTTATGGCTCGTGGTGCTTTGACGTGCGCCGGTCGGGAACTGGTTAATGGACACTGACAAGGCTGCAGATGGGCGCAGTGTGACACAACATTTATCTTTTAAAGTATTATTTTATTATGGCATTATATTATCTTTAAAGTATTATTTTATTATAGTATCTTTCTATGAACGGGGGGAGTGATCTCGGCACGGAGTGTGACCTCCCTGAAATGAGTTTTGGCAGGTTGGGATGTCTGGCAATGGCACTGCCTGCAATGGGGATGTATGGAACACCTGTGCATTCTGGTGCAAGTAAACATGGCCCTCATATGGATTCATACATCCCATGTAAACAAGGCCTAAAGGATGATCATAGAGTGGGACAGAACCTACAACTTCCATTAGGTTTTATTTGTCTGTTTCTCAGTTTTGAAATGTAACCCTCTTATTTCCTCTTCCAGTCTCCATTATCTGCTGGACAGGCGATGATACAAACCTTTTTCAAAGGTGATGTACATGGCAATATGAAAACAAGTTTTTATAATCCTTCTCCAAGGGCCTAAAATGAACGTGGATTTGATGACTGTTTGTATTTCTGTAAAGAGGAAGTGGTGAGAGTTGAAGACACTGAATCAGGAACTGAAATAGTGCAGTTATTAGTATTGTGGTGTTGGGGGTGAATATACTGGGGTGGTAGGTGCTTTTCCAAGCATGCGGTTGTGCCAACTCGTGGATTTGCCAGTCCAAACTGTATTTTTTATGTCATGGCAGCCAATTTTTATTAAATAAAATGGAAAGCTCACATAGACATCAGTTGCCCACGCCCGACTTTTGACACATGTGTATGAGAACTGGTCCGACAGAAGCCGGCCCTTTGATCGATTTCTAACAAAGGGTCATGACTGAAAACACTCTGCCGAGTGCCGACCGTCTCTCGATCAGTGCTGTCTGCCAGTGGCTGAGAGCGCTGACCAGAGTGTCCTGGTGGGGGGCCGCCCCCCTGTCAGGACACAATAGCTCAGCAGGGGAGATCACTTGGATTGTTAGTACAGCAGCTCCGACCTGAGCTGTCAGTTTGTGCTGGGCTTTACTTTGGAGAGTTTTACACTCTCTCCTTGTGACAATACAAGCGGGTATGTATTTGAATATAATGAATAGTGTGTGTGTGTGTGTGTGTGTGTGTGTGTGTGTGTGTGTGTGTGTGTGTGTGCTCCTGTGAACAAAACATTCTGTTTTGTGCTTTTCAAAATATAGGGGCTAGGAGAAATTTAACAGCAAATGGAAAGGATCCCGCATCATAAATAAAGGACTAAATAATACCTATAGGCATTCTTTCATATTCACCTAACACAAAATATATTGTTTTAAAGCGAGAACGGCTGGTTCCAGCACTCTGAGGGGCTGAGCAAACTGATGGCCAGGCATCTGGGTGGATGCTGACATTATTGCCGGGATCCTTTCAGAGCCTGGGGCAGCTCTGTAGGGTCAGCTGATAGCAGATCTTAGCCTGTTTATGGCTGATTATGGGTCACAGGAGAGCACAAGTACATTCATTCCTGTGACCCACATGAGAATTCTGACCAAACAAACTTTAACCATACTTCTCTTTTAAACTACCCACAGACCTTAAACTGGTTGGCAATGCATCTGGATGCCAAATAAGCATTTTTGGACATGATCATAGGTGTGTGCCCGGGCACATACTGACACCGTCCATTGCCCTACTGACACCCATCTCTGCTCTAATGACACCGTCAGTATATTTACACATGCGCACACACACATATGTGTTTAAGCTTTGGGGTGCACATCCTAATGCAATAGGCTGCGCACACCTATGGACATGATCATTATACAAACATGCACGCTTGTGTTGAGCAACTTTGCTAATTTGTATCTATGTTAAGGGGCGGCATGCAGTTGTGTCAGGAAAACCATAGTGATCAGTCTGGAAAATCCAGAATTTCCTTGGTGATCAACGAAGCAAACCCCCCTCTAGGTGATTGACAAATCAAACCCCCCCGCCCCTTACACTTTTTTTGCAGTCTTGACCAAGGAACATCAGTCAAGGTATTGAAAGTGCCAAGAAACAAACAAATGTTCCCTGACCTGACTGTAAACAACCTGATCAGGTGAACACTTAAAGTGTATCTATACCCACAACCAAATCACACGCAACTGTATTAATGTAGGGAGCCATGGTTGTCACCCTAAGAGCCCTTTCACACTGTGCTGCCTAGGGTGTCAGCGGTAAAGCGGCGCTAATTTTAGCGGCGCTATTTGGCTGCTAGCGGGGGGGGCGGTTTTAACCCCCCCTCTAGCAGCCGAAAAGGGGTTAAATCCACCCACAAAACGCTGCCACAGCGGCATTTTGCCAGCGGTATAGCAGTGCTGCCCCATTGATTTCAATGGGGAGGAGCGGTGAGTTCACCACTCCAAAGAAGCTGCTGGCAGGACTTTTTCCGACGCCCTGCCAGCGCACCACCTGGAGTCAATGGAGCGGCTGTTTTAGGGCGGTTTGCAGGTGCTATTTTTAACGCTATAGCGCCTGCAAAACGCCCTTAGTGTGAAAGGGGTCATAGCTGCTCTCTTCATTTGGACTACAAACATGTCTTTATCTCCATCTCCATTACATGGGGAGCAGGGCAATTGGTAGTTTACAGAAAATGTATAGGAAGAAAGATATTCTTCAGTGCAGCTCACAGGAAGTGACAAGGATGCTGCATTTCTGGAAGGATCAAGAGTCATTTGCTAAAAATCTTCTTCGCTTATAAAAAAAAAAAAAAGTACATTAAGGCGGCCACTACATTGAAGGACTGTAAGCTGCTAAATATTGCATGTTTGTTCTTGGGTTTAGTTATCCTTTAATATCGGCAATAATTGGTGTGATTGTTCCAATTGTTTTCAATGGGAGAATGCTATTTATCACATGTGGCTGTGGGGCAGGGAAGGTCTCCAGCCGCCCATGATTGGCTGTCAGCTTTGACTGCTTCCTGGTGGGATAGGCTAGCTCAGTGGGTTCAGAAATAGTTTGCATTGGCCAGATTGTTTCATGTTTGATCCACTGATTGCAATCCTTTGCAGGCTCCTGTGGAAGAAAATAATAAATGCACATATTAGTATATATTTTTTTTTATATATATTTATCAGTATGGGTGCATTAATTTTTGTTTTTCTTTGCAAAAGGTGGACTATGGCAGTGAAACTTTATCAAGGTACTGAAACATTAAAGCACAGCACTCGTCCTGGGGGGGCTAAACCTGTTGGGATTATGTACCATGATGTTTCCATCTATGTGAATACATGAGTGATTATGTAACGTTTGTATAGACTTTTAACTTGAGTGATTTTTTTTCTTTCTAATTTTGTATCAATTAATAATGACGTTTTATACCCATGAATGGTTTATCTATAATTCCTATCCCATTAAATGTTCCTTCTCCTCCTTTTGAGTACTATTCCAGGGATATGGTGCCTCATAGAGCTGTGTTACCTAACCACATTATAAATAAGGAACAGAAAGATAACAATAACTGCATTATAAGCCATTCTGTATTTCCTACAGCAGGAAAAAGGATGTATGTTACATGACCTTTTTCTGAAATCACTGTTTTGTGAAAAAATTGTTTGTCATTTCTTGACAGACGTGTGTAATTTCTTATACATTAAGTCATATAAGCTTGTGTTTTAAAACGGAGTTCCACACATAAATGGAACTTCCACGTTTGGCACCTTTCAGGGGGGGGGTGGGGGGTGGGGGAGAGCAGATACCTGTCGAATCCAGGTATCTGCTCGCGCCTCCGGCGCTGTGATTTGCCAGAGCCACGATGACGTCACTCCCGCGCAGGAGCCGCCGGTAACGGCACACGAACATGCCATTGCTTCAGTGTGTATGTGCCGATGATGTCGGCACATGCTGATACAGGGGATATCTCCTAAACTGTGTAGGTTTCGGAGATTTCCTGGGCAGCTACAGGTAAGCCTTATTATAGGCTTACCTGTAGTGAAAAGTGGATTGTAAGGGTTTACAACCACTTTAAATTGTCACCTGTGTGCACCCAGCTTAAATATGCTTTTGTATACCATACAGTGCCTTGAAAAAGTATTCACACCCCTTGACATTTTCCACATTTTGTCATGTTGCAACCAAAAACAAAGTGGCACATAATTGTGAAGTTGAAGGAAAATGATTTGTATTCGGCCCCCCTGAGTCAATACTTTGTAGAACCACCTTTTTCTGCAATTACAGCTGCAAGTCTTTTTGGGGATGTCTCTACCAGCTTTGCACATCTAGAGAGTGACATTTTTTCCCAGATTTTCAATTGGCTTTAGGTCTGGACTTTGGCTGGGCCATTCTAACACATGCATATGCTTTGATTCTATTGTAGCTCTGGCTGTATGTTTAGGGTCTTTGTCCTGCTGGAAGGTGAACCTCCGCCCCAGTCTCAAGTCTTTTTGCAGACTCTAACAGGTTTTCTTCTAAGATTTCCCTGTATTTGGCTCCATCCATCTTCCCATCAACTCAGACCAGCTTCCCTGTCCCTGCTGAAGAAAAGCATCCCACAACATGATGCCACCACCATGTTTCACGTGGGGGTGGTGTGGTCAGGGTGATGTGCAGTGTTCGTTTTTCTCCACACATAGCATTTTGCTTTTAGGCCAAAAAGTTCAATTTTTGGTCTCATCTGACCAGAGCACCTTCTTCCACATGTTTGCTGTGTCCTCCACATGGCTTCTCACAAACTACAAATGGGACTTCTTATTGCTTTCTTTCAACAGTGACTTTCTTCTTGCCAATCTTCCATAAAGGCCAGATTTGTGGAGTGCACAACTAATAGTTGTCCTGTGGACAAATTCTCCCACCTGAGTTGTGGATCTCAGCAGCTCCTCCAGAGTTACCATGGACCTCTTGGCTGCTTCTCTGATTCTTAGGACTTCCTTGCCAATCGGGTCTCAGAACACATTTCCTGTTCAGCCGGGAGGAGAAGCAAAGACCCCGGCTCTTCCTTCTCCCTCCGCCTCCTAAGGTAAGGTCCATCTCTCTTCCGCTGTACTTGCACTTGACGCCTTCCCATCCGTCTCCCCCTGTAGGGAGGGGTCTCGTCAGTTTGACGTCCCCCCCCCCCCCCAAAAAAAAAAATATTTAGCACCAGCCGCCACTGCTTCCAGAGTGCAGAGCAGTTCTCTGACATCAGCTGACTGCGAGGCTAAAGCTTTGGCCGTATTTCTATTTTAAGGCTGCATTCACACTTTAACACATTGAAATTGTGGACAGAGTTGCTGGTTTGTGCCCACAATTCCAGAATTGCAGCAAAACGTGCAACATGCTTGTGGTACCATTTATTTTTCTAATGGCACACCAAACACGGTGCAATTTTGCCACGATTGTTGCAGCAAAAAAAGTAGTGCTAAACACGCCTGGCACAGTACCAAATTTTGGTATATGAGCTTCTTTGGTGGAGGGAGGCATATTGAAAATGACTGACTGGTTCTGCTCCAAAAACACTCTGCAAAAACGCACAGAAAAACGCAATGTGTGTGAACCTAAAGGCCTAAAGGTGAACAAAGCCTACGGACTCCTAAATTCAGTTTACAATCCTCCCCTCCCTTCCTTTCTAGGTTATCTGTGGCTTTGACAGCTTCCTGTTTTGTGTTCTACAGCTGAAAAACATTCAAGTTGTTTCTTATAAATGTTTAGACATTTGAAGTAACTAGAAACTCTGTGTACTTGCAGTAGATATATTGTATACAAGATCTTGATATTGCGACAACATCTTGCACATGGTGCGGGCCTGGCAGCAGTCCTGTTTGTTTGATCTGTAAGCGTTTCCCCAGACATCGATCTCTGAGCGGAGTAATTAACACCCCAGCCGTGTAGAACAAACAATGGCTTTAATTAGACACATAGAGGTTTACACCGCTCCGGGAGGGAATAGCGTCAGGTGGGAAAATCGAAAATATGGCTGAATTCCTACAGTCCTATTGAGAATGTACAGGGTATGTTTTTTTTTTTTACAGAATTGTTAAATGCGTACTTTTCACATTTTTTCGCATTTAACAGCCATACTATAGTAATCAATGGGGCCATACACACAGCTGCATCTACAAAAATGTGCTCAGCATTTCGCATAGCAAAAAAAAAAATTAGTTCAGTAGTAAGGCATCTAAAATTATGTAAAATGCACCGCACAAATGTGAACTGATCCCCAGGTATTGTTTCGTTGCTGCTAAGTGACAATCTAGCATTTCTATCTGTGGGGGCGTGATGCTGTGGAAGCCACTCGGTAAACGAAAATGATAAATGGTTTTCGTTTTTTTTTTTTTTTTTTTTATGCAAATATGTGAATAGTGTGGGGTGCATTTTGTATTCAGTCCCCCTGAGTCAATACTTTGTATTGGGGATGTCTCTACCAGCTTTGCACATCTAGAGTGAAATTTTTGCCCATTCTTCTTTGCAAAATAGCTCAAGCTCTGTCAGATTGGATGGAGAGCATCTGTGAACAGCAATTTTCAAGTCTTGCCACAGATTCTCAATTGGTTTTAGGTCTGAACTTTGACTGGGCCATTCTAACACATGAATATGCTTTGATCTAAACCATTCCATTGTATCTGTTTAGGGTCGTTGTCCTGCTGGAAGGTGAACCTCCACCCCATCTCAAGTCTTTTGCAGACTCTTAACAGGTTTACTTCTAAGATTGCCCTGTATTTGGCTCCATTCATTTTCCCATCAACTCTGACCAGCTTCCCGGCCCTGCTGAAGAAAAGCATCTCCACAACATGATGCCGTCACCACTATGTTTCATGTTGGGTATGGTGTGTTCAGAGTGATGTGCAGTGTTCGTTTTCCGCCACACATAGCATTTTGCTTTTAGGCCAAAAAGTTCAATTTTGGTCTCATCTGACCAGAGCACCTCCTTCTATATGTTTGCGGTGTCCCCCGCATGGCTTCTTGCAAACAGGACTTATGTCTTTCTTTTTGCCACTCTTCCATAAAAAAACAGATTTGTGGAGTGCACGGATAATAGTTGTCTTCTGGACAGATTCTCCCACCTGAGGTGTGGATCTCTACAGCTCCAGAGTTACCATGGGTCTCTTGGCTGCTTCTCTGATTTAATGCTCTCCTTTCCCGGCCTGTCAGTTTAGGTGGACGTCCATGTCATGATAGGTTTGCAGTTATGTCATAATCTTTCCATTTTCTGATGATGTATTGAAGAGTGCTCCGTGAGATGTTCAAAGCTTGGGATATTGTTTTATAACCTAACCCTGCTTTAAACTTCTTCACAACTTTATCCCTGACCTGTCCGGGGTGTTCCTTGGCCTTCATGATGCTGTGTTCACTATGTTTCTCTAACAAACCTCTGAGTGAGGGCTTCGCAGAACAGCTGGGTGTATGTATGTATGTATGTATGTATGTATGTATGTATGTATGTGTAATATATATATATGTATGTGTATGTGTATGTGTATGTGTATGTGTATGTGTATGTGTATGTGTGTGTGTATATATATATATATATATATATATATATATATATATATATATACTGAGACTAAATTACACACGGGTGGACTCTATTTACTAATTAGGTGAATTCTGAAGGCAATTGGTTCCACTAGATTATAGTTAGGGGTATCAGAGTAAAGGGGGCTGAATACAAATGGAAAACTATTTATCATTTTTCTTCCACGTCACAATTATGTGCCACTTTGTTGGTCTATCACTTAAAATTCCAATAAAATATATGTTTATGTTCTTGGTTGTAATATGACAAAATGTGGAACATTTCAAGGGGTATGGATACTTTTTCAAGGCACTGTGCAATATCCTTTAGGTCTTCCATCGACTTCCATTTAGTGCAATGGCCTTCCTGATTTGGTTCTGTTTTAATATATTGTTTAGTTTTGTCCTCGTATTGTAGTGTAGTCTAAAAAAAAAAAAAAAAAAAAAAAAAATTTTCTACAATCCGATTGAATAGCGCATAGCCAGCTTTAGGTCAGAGTTGAAGGGCAAGGACAATCTATAGTATCATGTTTCTATAGATGTTTCTATAGATGATACTATACATCATTATCATATCATTCTATAGATGATACTATTATACTATAGTGTTTTCCTTTTTCCTGACAAAAAGGAAAACACTCAGCAAAACTGAGCTCTATAATGCACCTAAAAAGAAGTGTAAATGGTTGAGAAACCGAAAGTGACAATTGCAGGCCGTAATGACAGCTGCATTGTGTGCACAGTTGTCTGGAATCTTGGCAGTAGATGAGAGAGGTCAAAGCCTAGTACACACAATGAGATTATCAGATGAATGATCGTCCGTTTTTTTTGTTTTTTTTTCTGTTTTTGCATGCTAGTCTCCATATCGAAAACAAATAGGTTACTAAAGTACGAAAATTCTCATACGATAGAATAAAATTTTGGGAAAGCGATGTATTTGTATTGTATTATCATACGAGAAACTTTTTCCTGATTGTCCCTTTTTGGCCGAAAGCTGTGTGCTAACGATCAGATTATCATACAATCGCTTCAAAAGTGGTATTTTTTTTTTTTTGTATGATATTCTGATTGTGTGTATGGGGCTTTAGGCTAGAGGACAGTGAAGGGAAATCTCCCCAATGGCACACAGATAGTGGAAAAAAATCTGTCAGAGGCTGTAACCCTTCCTTGCTCTATCAAATATGAAAAAAATAAGTTTTGAATATAGTTCTACTTTAACTCCTAATCGTGATCTAATAGGAGGAGAAAAAAGTAAGAGAACCTTGGCATCAACCCACAGCAAAGATTTGCAGGAAATTCCTAGATGTAATGGAAAGCCAGGAGTGGAGCTTCAAACCATTAACTTCCTATGTTCTCCCTTTTGGTCTCTTAGGCTAAATAGGTGATTTAGGTTGGTGCGAATTGTAGGGTCAGCAATCTTAGATTTCTGCCGCGGCCAGGTGCGGTCGCCTACCCTCTTCACTTTGTGTACGTCCAGCAGCCATCATCGCAAATCATTCTGCAAATGTTCAAAAAAAAAATCTATACCTTGGTCCAGCAGGGCCCAGCTCTGTTCTCTTCTGCCCAAAGTTCCAGGGTGTGTGCAGTCCATTGGCATCAGGGCTGTTAACCCTGCATTGTATGTGAGAAGGCAAGCTTATGAGCGTTGGCCATACATGGAACTAAATTTGGTCGGTTCAGCAGAGATTGGTCCAATTTTGATCCATGTATGTGCACTGTGGTTGTACGGAAGTCAATCTACCAATTAACTTCTGTACAACCGCCCTATTGGATTTTCCCCACTTGGATCACCTTTGTCGGTGTTCTGCCGAGATAAGGACCCCCCTCTACTGCGCAGGAGCTGTGCCTGCGCAGTAGGAGCCGGCGGAAATAGCCGAAGCGGAATAGTTGGAAATCGGCTGTACACGGCGCCTGTAAGAGGGCCCCTCGCCACACTTCGGGCACGGCCTCGCTTCGCTCGGCACTTGTTTTATTCTCCCTCTAGGTCCACTTGGATGGTGGGGCTTGAACCTGGACCCAGGGTGCAGGCGCCGTGTACAGCTGATTGAAGACTTTCAGGTTCGGCTATCTTCAGCGGCTCCTAGTAGTTTGTACTGCGCAAGCACTGCTTGCACAGTACAGGGGGGGGGGGGGGTCCTTATCCGCCGGGGGAACTTTCTCGGTAAGACAACGGCTAGAGCTGGCAATGCTGATAGGTGTATTCGGTGGGGTTGATGGGGCGCTCGAATCAGTGCATTTTTTTTTTGTTTTTTGTTCAGCGTGCTGGTTGAACGAATAAAATGTATGGGCTGCCATGATGCAGAAAAAATGCACTGGACTGCATGTGGTGTGAACTGGCCCTTAGAGAGGAAAGTGGGTTTGACTGAACACATGGGTAGAGGAAGCTTTCCGGAGCCGGAAATTGGGTATTACATCTAACCCCTGCATCTCTAGACTAAAAAAGCATTTAACCCCTGCAGTCACACCCCCACACATACATATACTGTGGCAGGGCGGCCCTTTTCGCAGGAAATCATGTACCTGTACGTGATTTTTCTTTTCTTCTGGGTCTGGGGCGCGCACATGTGCTGCCCGCGACACGCTTCAGCTGTGATTGGACACAGCAGGAGCCAATCTCCGGGTCCGGCAGGCCCGATGTCTGCCGGGACCCGCTGATCATTCCCGAGGCAGACAGAACGGTGGGCTGCCTATATAAACAAGGCAGATCGCCTTTCTGACAGGAGACGACAGATCTCTCTTCTTACAGTGCAAGCACCCCCTAGGGACACATCTAACCCTTCGATTGCCCCTGATGTTATCCCCTTCCCTGCCAGTGTCATTTGTACAGTGACAGTGCATAATGTTAGCACTGGTCACCAAAAAAGTGTCGCTTAGTGTCTGATTTGTCCGCCGCAATGTCGCAGTCCCGCTACAAGTCGCTAATCGACTACTAGTAAACAAAATAAATTAAAAATTCCAAAAAATATCCCATATTTGTAGATGCAGATGTTTGTAGATGCTATAACTTTTGTGCAAACCAATCAATATACGCTTATTGGGATTTTTTTTACCAAAAATATATGCAGCAGAATACATATTGGCCTAAATTGATGAAAACATTTGTTTTTGTTTTTTTAAATTTTTTATTGGGTGTGTTTTATAGCAGAAAATAAATATTGTTTTTTTTTTATTCATAATTGTCTTTCTTTTTTTGTTCATAGTGCAAAAAATAAAAACCGCAGGAGTGATCAAATACCTCCAAAATAAAAACATCAATTTTATTTGGGTACAGCGTTGCACGACGGCGCAATTGTCAGCTAAAGTAACGCAGTGGCGTATCACAAAAAATGGCCTGGTCATTCAGGGGGTAAACCTTTCGGGGCTGAAGTGGTTAAAGCAAAAGCAAGCTTGTTGATGTTTTCCTTATAAAATGTGCAAGTATGGCCAGCATACTTCTGTAATGTAAAGCATGTGATAAGATGGTTTCCTGTTTTTCATGGGATCTTTAGTATAATTACTGCCAATAAGCTATGGGAATGGTCATGTTTGTTTCATTGGTTTATCCTAATCACTGTATCATTGGATGAATGCGTGGGATAATAAAGGGTGTCATGATTTCAGATATTTCCTCCACCAGTTGTCTGAAAAACTTGCATATAACTGGAACTTACTCCGCAGTGCAACATTCCTTATAGAGCAGAGAATTCTGAAATTACAATGCCAGCTCTGTGCTTTTTTTAAGGCACTCTTTAGCGTGTGTGTGTTTTTGCACACAAATGAAGAGCATAAAAAGATATGTAACACACTCTTGGAATTCAAAAAGCCTTCACACTTTTCTGGCGGTATGGCCTTTTAAAATGGCCTGCGCCAGATTCCAAAATCCTTGCCACCCATTTTGGTAGGTTTACCAATGTGTGCAGCTGATTTAGGTAATTTTTACTAGTGCCACTTTTACTGCACCAGATTCAAAAATAAATATTTCTAGTTCATAGCCAAACTGGAGGTAACGAGGACCAACTCTAAGTTTGTGTACAGAGACAGGCAGAGTGCCTGTCTCTGTACACTGTGTAGCAAGTGGCATGTTAGCCACCTCTGCCCCCCTCCCCACCAGTCACTGGTTGTAAGGGCTAGTTCACACCATATGTGTTGGGGCATATGCTCATTTCCCATACTACTGTGGGAACATGCTGCCCTTGTTGGACATGCGTAGGTGCCATTAATTGTTAATGGCACCCCAAATGCATCTATCAAACGCACACATTTGCAGCCAAAAAACGCATTGTACAGCAGTACCATGCAGTTTGGTGCAGGCTTGATTTTAAAAGTCATGTCTGCCATACTTTTAGCATTTGCGGCATCTTAATTAAATTAATGGGTTGTCAAAAATGGAACACGCAAAAGCATGTACGTTCCAGTGTGAATTGGCCATAAAGGACACGGGGACACGCCGCTTCACAGCTGACCACCTCCTAACAACAAGTAACGTTGACGGTGGATGGAGCCTGATGGGGAAGCTGAAACACTAGTTCCCCAACAGGCCCACTCCCTCCTTGTAATTGGCATTGGGCAGATTCTATAGAAGGCTCTCCATTGGCTATGACTCTGCCTACTGTCTACTTACCTAATGGAGGACTAGTTTTAGGCTCCGCCTCCCAACTTGGCTGCCCATATGATCGGAGTGCCCCTTCACACAGTGTGCGCCCCAGATTCATGTACCTGTTTACAACCGACACTCATTCCATGGGTGGAGGCATGTTAGGATTTCAATGTGTGTCTTAGACATACAGATAATTTAGCGATGTTTTTTGATGAATGGTATTCACAGAGCAGGAATGTGTCTCCTATAAATAAATTACAGATTAAAGAGAGGAACTTTAATAAAGCATTTGATGTACTGGCAGTGTGGCCCCTTTAAAAAGACCTGCACCCATTCAAGAAAAGCATTGCTTCAGTTTTAGGATTTCTGATTCGTGAGTTGGATTTGGGTAGTTTTTGTTTGAACCACTTTTAAAATATATTACTATTTTTTTTTAATTTTTTTTTTTTTTTTGTGCTAAAAGCTTCCTTGCTAACATGGGGTTCTTGGTGCCAGAAAGCTAATTTACCTCCTAGTTCTCTTCCCTGCTTCTCTAATTGATGTAACTGGGTGTGGCATAAGTGGTTAATTGATGGGTTCCAAGTAAGGATGAGCTCCGGCGTGTTCGCACAGCCCACGTGCAGAGCCCGCCAGGAATTCGGAACGGCACTGCGCTAATCACAGGCAGTGAGACATTGTCCCGATGCGCAGCTGCAGAGATCGTGAAATGTCTCACTACCTGTGATCAGCGCAGTTCCGACTTCCTGGCGGGCTCTGCACGTGGGGTGTGCGAACACGCCGGAGCTCATCCTTAGTTCCAAGGTAGTGTAGCGGAACTAAACCCTCCTCTCCTTAACAGCCAAGGGAGCTGCCATCTTAGCCTCTGTTTTGATCCGTAGTTATCAAGGTGCTGCACATGTGATCAGTTATGACACCAGTCATTTGATGTCTTCACCGTTCAGTTGATAACACAAGCAACTGTGACAGTTATGATTCACAGCGTGCCTTAAATGTAACTGTTTTGGGAAGCCATTATATCGATGAGTTTAGTTCCGCTTTAGGCCTGGTTCACATTATTGCGGATGCTGGAATCGCACCTGTTCCTGCACTCGCAATCGCCCACAAGCAAAACGTGCTGCTCTTTAAAAACATGCTGGACTGCCATTCATTCTTAATAAACGCATCCCAAAACGAAGTGCGTTTGTGGGAACCTCTGACATCTCATCGTGCAAAAGCAACATGCAATTTCCTGGCCGCTGTGTTTCCAAATGGTTCAGAAACCATTTCCAGCATGCATAGCAGCCCATTCAAGTAAATGGGCTGCATTTTTATTTTTTTTTGTTGAACTTGATGGACTTTTTTCGACCCGACTAACTATGTAACTATGTGCCCACACAAACGTGGCCTGTGGCCTTAAAGTGGAACTTCACTCTCCAAATAAACATTGATTATTTTTAATCCTCGTGCTGCTAACATGAGTAAATAGGAAAGTATATCATATTTACTTGTGTTTTTTGAACTTCTTTTTTTTTTTTTAAACATTTCTTCAGTTACTTAGTGGTTTCTTGTCTAGTCAAATGATGACATACATCCCAGGAGTCTTCAGGAGGGTAGATGAGGAGGAGGGGTTTTCTCAGCTAAGCAAACTCTCCTGCATGCATGACTCAGCTAAGGGCAGATGGATTCCAGATAGTAAATGCTGCATGAATCATTTGCCCTTACTCAAGATGGCCACTGCCAGAAATGCTAGGGGGTGTTTTTCAAAGTGATTTCTCAACAAAATAAAGCATAGATAAAGCAAATATACATGCATGCATGGGGGAGTTTGTTTTTTAATATTAAAAAGAGATTAAATAGTGTTTTTGGTTTGTGGTGCTCAGAAGCAGTGAAGATCCTCTTTAAGTGCACAGGGTGGTCTTCCCTCTCAGCCCTTCCAGGCCAATGCTCCAGTGTACACAATGTTATGTAACTATCATACACCATATACAGCCTTTGCAAACAATCTTTTGACTTTTTTCTCCTGCTAGACTAAAGAATACTTCAGCCACAAGTTGGATCGATATGGCCAGACCCCTCCAGTGGGCCCGTCACAGATGGCAGCAAGTGGCACAGACGGAGAGCAGCAGCATCGAAACCCAGAGGAGTGCCTCAGCACCACGATCGTACCTGAAATTCTGCAGAACTACCGACACGGGGAGCGGAACTCCTAAACATAGGGTTGTTGTCCCATACTTGGATCAGTTCAAGGAGGAGTATGACAGGCTAACTAAAGGCTACAAGAACAACAAGATACGGACCACTAATTACACTCTACTGAACTTCATCCCACGGAATTTATTCGAACAATTTCACAGGTAGGTTCCTGCACAGCCTGTGTGTTCAGCCGTCACTGCGGGTGAAGTTCCTGTGTATCCCTGTATATTTTTTATAGCAGGTCAGTGATTGTCGCATCTGCACTTATATTTCATGTAGACTTGAAATCCGACTCTTTATATATGGAAAGCATTATACTACTTTGTATAGAACTTCGTGCCTGCACCTTTCTAATGTCATTGTCTGTTGACTGAGCCTCGTTATACAATCCATTTTGGAAATACAAACCGAGTGTTTGGAAGGAAGCCAGCATTCTAGTTAACATACTTGTTAAGCTGCGGGATTTGCAATGCCAGAGCTCTGTAAGCGTTGCCAGATAGAATGACAAATCTGGATCCCTCGAATAACAAATATAGACACCTCAAATATATTTAAAGCATCTTTTCGCTTTAGAGGCATCTCTATTAGTCAAGAGAATTAAAGTGATTCCAAAGGCAAAGGTTTAATTAAAAAAAAAAAAATCACAAATATGTTGTATTTACCTGCTCTGTGCAATGGTTTTGTATCTTTATCGTACATCACGGGACACAGAGCCATAGTAGTAACTACTGTATATGGTTATATAGGCACCTTCAGGTGATTGACACTGGTATACCCAATACAGGAAGTTTACACCCTATACAACCCCTCCTCCTATCAGGAGAACTTCAGTTTTTTTTGCCAGTGTCTAAGGTGTTGGTCACACGTGAAGATGTGCTCTGAAGAGCTCCTCTGGAGGGATCCTAGCCTTCACAGACCAGATCCATCCAAAGTGCCACTGAGGCCAAGGTGGATGGTACCCGGGCCTCGTATACGAAGAACAAGGTTTTGCCTGTAACGCCTCTCCTTGCAGGGCTGGACCCTGGGACCCAGGGCTTTTGGCCATGCTTCTATTACCTAAAGTTTTTTTCCTGGCGGGGTGATAATACAGGTCCAAGGGAGTAGAATACCGATAAAAAAGGGACCCGGTCCTTGAAGGTTTTCTAACACAGCCCGCCGTGATGGTTGAAGTTTGGATCTGCCTGTCTTCAGCAGTATCCTGCGGCGAGGATAAGGTAAAGGGAAGAAGCTCAGGAACTGTAAAAAGTCCACCTATGGTTTTTTTTTCTTCCATGAGTAAAATGTTGTCATGCCTTAAAGTCACCACTAGAGGGAGTAAATGCACATACCTGGTACATTGCTTCTCAGCTAGCTCTGTGTCCCAGCTAACAGTGTGTGTGTGGTCTCGGCCAGCCAGGGGGGATTCCTCATCTAGAACATGTTCTTTTCCCCCCCTTGGGGGAGCTATGGGGCTGAGAGGTACAACAGTAGTTTGTACTCCACCAAGCGGTGGCTTCTCTATGTTGATATTGATATGTCCCCACAGAAACCCATAAACGTCAAGTTTAAATTCCCCGCCTCCCCAGCCTTCCCTTTCCCTCCCCTCTCGCTGGCTCTGCAGTGGCAGACCCAAATGCCGTCCGCGCGGACTATTGGTAGATAAACAAGAGGGGGTGCTTTAATGAGCGGAGGGGGAGTGGCTTAGGTGCGGCGCCGTGTGCGGGACGTAGCGTCCATGAGGAGCATACAGCACAGGTGCTGGGGGTGCCGAGCAGAGAGAAAACAGATGCTTCTCAGCTGGATCTGCAGAACATGAATGTCTGACACACAGGACATGAGCGCTGGGTGCATGTAAGGCAATGCATACAGGCATTTCCAGTACAGGAAATACATTTTTACTTCGCACCAAGCTGAACTTTATTAGCGGCATTGTATGCTAGACTATTGCTCAGCAAGTAGTGCATTTACTTAGTGCCTCTGCTTTTGTGCTTAGCACTATGGCTCCCAAAAAAAGACACCACAAAAACCTCAAAATAGGTACCAAAGATTTAACCCCCAGGTGCTGGGAACTCCAGTCGTGCCTCCACACTGTCATCCTCTCCTGAAATACCAGATGTGGCAAGCCAGGGTGAGTTTTATTGGAATCATTTGGTGGTACAGCTGCTTCTCACATCTCAGCCCCTGTATACGTGACTAAAGATGACTTTTCCTCCGCCCTGCTGGGCCTAGAGGGAAGATTAGTGGCTTTAATCGCATCCTCTATCCAAAAGGATAGGAAGCGTGTTAGATCCTCCTCCCCCACCTTAGACCCTTTACTAAGGGAACAGTGGGTAGAGGATGAGGGGTTACCCTCTGGCGATCAGGAAGAAAGACCAAGTTAAGGGCAGAACAGTCTTGGCGTACCTAGACGATCTATTGCTAATAGACCAGTGGGTGGCTCGTTTGGAGCAAGGCGTGCGCATTACAACCAGTTACCTGGTAACTCTAGGTTAGATTCTCAACCTAGAGAAGTCTTCCTTAAAACTGCTAAAAAGGCTGGAGTACTTGGATCTGATCATAGACACAGCTCAGAAAAAGGTGTTCTTGCCTCAGGCAAAGATCAACCCCATAAGAGAGCTGGTGCAGATGGTCAGGTCAAAAGGAGATCCCTCCATTCGCCTTTGTATGAGGTTGTGAGGAAAGATGGTGGCTTCATTTGAAGCGGTTCCCTATGCCCATTTCCATTCGAGACTGTTGCAAAACAGTATCCTGTTTGCTTGGAACAAAACGATTAAAGCTTTAGTCTTGCCAATGCGTCTGTCCCCAAGGGAGTCCCAAAGACTCAGTTGGTTGCTAACCCAGAATCTGCTGAAAGCAAAATCCTTCAGACCAGTTATCTGGAAGGTGGTAATGACAGATGCCAGCCTTTCAGGCTGGGGAGCAGTGCTAGAAAAGACAACTGTCCAGGGACAGTGGTCAAGAACCGAAAGGACCTTGCCCATCAACATCCTAGACATCTGGGCAGAGGGTCTGGCTCTAAAGGCCTAGACATTCAGGTTACAGGGTTGTCCTGTCAGGATCCAATCCGACAATGCCACAGCTGTGGCTTACATCAATCACCAAGGGGGCACCAGGAGTCTTGTAGCACAGAGGGAGGTGAACCATATCCTAACTTAGGCATGGAACATTCCTTTCTGCCCATCAGCAGTTTTCATTCCGGGAGTAGAAAATTGGCAGGCAGACTTCTTGAGCCGCCAGTAGTTGCTCTCGGGGGAATGGTCTCTTCATCCCGACAATTTTCGGGCTGTTTGCCAGAGATGGGGGACTGCGGACGTAGATCTTCTGGCGCCCAGATTCAACATGAAGTTGGTCAACTTTGTGTCCAGGACAAGGGATCCACTCGCATGCGGAACAGATGCGTTGTTGACCCCGTGGGATCAGTTCTCGCTGATTTATGCATTCCCCCCCTATTCAGATGCTGCCACGACTTCTTTGCAGGATCAAGCTGGAAAGAAAACCAGTAATTCTGGTAGCCCAAGCATGGCCCAGAAGGTCCTGGTATGCATAAATTGTAAAGATGGCAGTGGAGGATCCATGGTCCCTTCCACTACGGCCAGACCTACTCTCAAAGGGGCCGATATTCCATCCTACCTTACGAACTCTAAATTTAACGGCTTGGCTATTGAAACCCACATTCTGAAGAAACGTGGGCTTTCCGGGTCAGTTATCTCTACCTTGATTAATGCAAGGAGGGCTTATGTTTCCTAGTGTGAGTCAAAGGGTTGGCACCCTCAGAAGTACAACAGAATTCTTGCCTTTCTACAAATAGGGGTAGAGATGAAGCTGGCCTTGAGTACTATTAAGGGCCAAGTCTCAGCTTTATCGGTCTTATTTCAAAGACTGCTTGCTTCACATTCTTTGCTCCGGGTTTTTATGCAAGGGGTGAAGCGGCTTAATCTGCCAGTTAGATCACCTTTGAACCCTTGGGACTTACAAAAACAGCCATTTGAACCGATAAAGCATACTCCCTTAGTCCTTCTGACAAGGAAGTTAGTGTTCTTGGTTGCTATATCCTCAACAAGGAGGGTTTCGGAATTGGCTGCTCTTTCTTGTAAAGAGCCATACATACCAAGATATTGTCATGCCATAGTTTTTTCCAAAACCATGTTCCAGGGAAGAGAAGCCACTACATTGTCTTGATGTGGTGAGAGCGGTCAAGGTCTTTTTAAAGACGACTGCTCAGATCCGGAAGACTGATGTCTTGTTTATGTTGCCAGAAGGTCCTAGGAAAGGACAGGCAGCGTCGAAATCCATTGTCGCTAAGTGGATTCGGCAAGTTATAATTCAGGCTTATGATTTAAGGGAAATATAGGTTTCTTGCGAGCCACAAATGGACTAATGCCTCCAAGGAGTAAACTAATTAAGCTGCAAGCACTAAACCACGTTTCATTGCGTGTAATTTGATGCGTAAATAATAATTGTGCCCGCGCTAATATAATGTCACATATAAAAAAAAAAATATCACATATAAAAAAGGGATGCCGTGTGAAAATATTTAAATATAATAAATATGTATGAAACCGTACATGTAAAATAAAGTGCAAATATTTATATATAATAATAAATCACCAAGTGCATATAAAAAAGTGCAATCGTGGTAATAATTATGGAAAGTGCAACGTGCTAAAATATAAATGCCAAACACTTTCCTGTGACATTTAAGTGTTCAACCTAATCAGCAAATACAAATCACAGAAAACAAACGTGAATAAATAGTGTCCATAAAATAAGTATTCATCATGCTTCTTCTGATGGGTGTCTGAATCACAACAAGCAAGATGTGCACTCCCGTGACACCCCACATGTGCTTGCGCTCACCTTTAATCGTATGACACAGTAATTAAACAGTGTCAAAATACGCATTGGGGCCACTCCTGGGCTCACTCAGGATACAATGATGCAAAACACTCCTCACAGGTAAAGCCAAGATCCACATTCATAGAAGAAACAAAGAGAAGGACTCAATAGTGTAATATAGCAAGGACATTTATTGGATGAAAAAAGTCCTCCAGGAGGGTACTCACATTAAATGGGTGCTACAGTGCACCAAACTGTACAGGTAAAAAACTAAAGCAGCTATTCGTATGGCGTGCGGTGTGGCATGTAAAATCCTCCTCCACTGCTGACAGCTCCGTCCTACCCCTCCCCGACGCGTATTCGGCACAGGGATCACGTGCCTTCCTCTGGGGGATACAGGGATCACGTGCCTTCCTCTGGGGGTGATGGCTTGCTTCACTGATAGTGACAGCTCTTTGGATCTCATATTGAGAGTTGACGGCAACAGATTCCAAATGCAAATAGTACACTTGAAATGAACTCTGGACCTTTTATCTGCTCCTTGTAAATGGGATAATGAAGGAATAACACACACCTGGCCATGGAACAGCTGAGAAGCCAATTGTCCCATTACTTTTGGTCCCTTAAAAAGTGGGAGGCACATATACAAACTGTTGTAATTCCTACAGAGTTCACCTGATTTGGATGTAAATACCTTCAAATTAAAGCTGAAAGTCTGCAGTTAAAGCACATCTTGTTCGTTTCATTTCAAATCCATTGTGGTGGTGTATAGAGCCAAAAAGATTAGAATTGTGTTGATGTCCCAATATTTATGGACCTGACGTGTGTGTGTGTGTATATGTATGTATGTATGTATATGTGTGTATATATATATATATATGTGTGTATATATATATATATATATATATATATATATATATATATATATATATATATGTGTATATATATATATATATATATATATATGTGTGTATATATATATATATATATATATATATATATATATATATATATATATATATATATATATATATATATATATACTTTTCTGGTGGTGTACACAGTATCTAATACAGTGTGTACAGTTTCTAATACATTGCAGGCGGTGTACACAGTATATAATACAGTGTGGTGTTGCAAAACAAAAAATACATCATGTCCGGAAAGCCACCAAGGAGAGTCTGACGCTCACAGGCCACTAAAAGGGGGCAAGCAGCCTCTGTGTCTACAGTCAAAAGTGGTGGTCGTGGACATGGTGCATCCTCTGCAGGTGGCCGTGGGGCATGCTTGTCCTTTTTTTCTGCTGCTGGCCATGTTATTGAGCCACAACATGCAGAAGAGTTGGTGGTGTGGATAACCAAGCTGTCCTCATCCTCTGTCACCCTGGCTGAGAGTAGTTTGCCTTCCAACACAGCTGCCAAAGCAGCCTATTTCACCGGCTCCTTGTCCACAGTCACTCCTTCCGTAGCCCCACCATCATGCACGGATGAGTCCCTAGAATTGGTGTCGGGTACATGCTGCTGGAGGATGGGCAGCGATTTAAAGGCTCCATTGTTGGTTCCCAGGTTGAGGAAGGGAGTAACGTGAGCCTAGAGAGAGGGGTGCCACAGAAGGACAATAAGCTGGCAGTCATGTTCCCCCAGCTGTAGCATACTGCAAAGTTTGCTCCAGTGACGAGGAGAGAGGGGATGATGAGGTCACTGACTGTACTTGGGTGCCTGAGAGAAGAGAGGGAGGAAAGTGAGGAGGAAGAGGCACAACTCCAACGAGGCAGGGTATCCTCTACAGGGCAGCTTAAGGGCAGCCACCCTATTGCATCACACCACAGAACTCTACCCCAGTTGCCGTAAAAAGAAATTCAGTCCCAGCCATCCACATGCTCAGCGTCTAAATGCTAGCTTGGCCAAATTTCTAGCACTGAAACTGCTGCCTTTTCAGCTGGTAGACTCTGCCCCCTTTCGTGAATTTGTGGAATGTGCTGTACCTCAGTGGCAGGTTCCAAAACTCCATTTATTTTCATGGAAGCCCATTCCGGCTCTCTACCGGCATGTGGAAGACAATGTTTTGGCCTCTTTGGACAGGGTGGTCAACAGTGAGGTTCATATTACTGCTGACTCATGGTCCAGCAGGCATGGGCAGGGACATTACCTTTCCTTCACGGCACACTGGGTAACTCTGCTGGCAGCTGGGAAGGATGCAGGACAGGGTTCAGTGTTGTTGGAGCTTGTTCCGCCACCATGCCTCCAAAATGCTAGTGGTAAATCTGCCACAGCTCTCTCCTCCACCCCCTCCTCTTCTTTTTCCTCTATGGCCTCTGCATATTTGTCCTCTGAATCAGTGGTGCTCCATAAGCGTTTACAGGGCTACGCAAGAAGTCAGGTTAAAAAGATGCCATGCAGTGCTTGAGTTGGTCTGCCTAGGGGACAGGAACCACACTGGGGCAGAGATTCTGTCACCTGTTTAGGGGCAGGCTCAGAAGTGGTTGATGCCAGGAATGGTTGTATGCGACAATGGCACCAACCTTCTCTCCACCCTCTGACAGGGACACTTGACCCATGTTCCATGTTTGGCACACGTTCTGAATTTGGTGGTGTAGCAGTTCTTGAGCAGGTACAGAGCATGATCTCCTGAGGCAGGCCAAGAAAAGTCTGTGGTCATTTACGCCGGTCCTGCAATACCAGTGCTCGGCTGGCTGGCATTCAAAGGGAATGCAACCTGCCCACCAACCGCCCCATTTGTGATATGCCCAACAGGTGGAACTCAATGCTGGCAATGCTGCAGCGGCTGCACATGCAGCAGAGGGCCATGATTTAGTACCTGTGCGGGTATGGTACCAGGACAGGGTCAGGGGAGCTTGGCTTCTTTTCGCCATGCCAGTGGCTACTGATCAAGGATGCATGCACTGTCCTGTCACCGTTTGAGGAGGCCACAAGGATGGTGAGCAGCGACAATGCATGCATCAGTGACACTGTCCCTCTAGTCTTCCTGCTGGAGCACATGCTTTGTGCAATCATGGACAGGTCACTTGAGGCAGAACAGCGGTGGGAAGAGGGGGACTTTTTTTCCTCTCAAGGCCCCCTTTATACAGATAGCATTCCTGCGGGCCCGCCAAACACATAGGAATAAGAGGAGGAGTAGGAGGATTATTGTATCAGCATGGATGTAGAGGATAACACACTCAGCAGCAGTCTTCAAGGGATGGTTTTCAGTCCCCAGAAAACCAAGCAGTTGTACGTGGCTGGGAGGAGGTAGTTACGGATAATGTCATCCTTCGTGACCCAGAGGACTCAGAATCTGCAAACTTACGCTGCATGGCCTCCCTGATTCTGCAAAGTCTGCGAAAGGCCCCTAGGATTCGTGGTATCAAGGAGAGGGATGACTGGCTGGCAACCCTTATTGATCCACATTACAAGGATTAAGTTGCAGAACTCATCATCCTGCCTTCGCAGAGGGAGCAGAGGATGAAACATCTTCAGAAGGCCTTGAAGAGAAAGGTTTGTGTAACTAATTTCCAGGCCCTGGGAGGTTACCATTTCCTGGTGCTGGACAACATGTTGCTGAGGCTTCGTTCAGTCAAAGGAGGAGCAGTGGAGAAGGTGGCCGGCTGACCGATGCCTTTAAACTGTGTCTGTGTGTGTGGGGGGGGGTGTTCGGCTCATCCCTAGACAGAGCCATAAGAGGCATAAGAGGGGGCTGGCCAGTCTTTGCAACTGCTGGTAGTGTGAGGCTTTGCAGGTTAGACTTTTTTTTTTCTTTTTTGCTTTTGTTGTGCAACAAGGCTCCTGCTGACTTGGAAATGTGAATGTAAGCACCAGTAGGTTGCTACATTTATATCAAAAACTTGGTTTACAGTTTGATTTTTCACAATTTTCAGTATTTTAGCAAACCTGTGTGAAAATAGAATGTTTATTATTATTATTATTATTATTATTATTTTTATTTTTTTAGAGCAGCCAACTTGTACTTCCTCTTTCTGGCCTTTTTGAACTGGGTCCCGCTGGTGGAAGCGTTCCAGAAGGAGATCACTATGCTCCCCCTGCTGGCCGTTCTCACCATCATTGCTTTCAAAGATGGACTGGAAGACTACAGAAAATATAAGCTGGACAAGGTCATCAACCATTTGTTGACTCAGGTGTACTGTAGGTATGTTTATTGCAGTTACTGCATTGTTTTGCACCGGATTATGGAATGTTTCCCATCAAATAACAATGCCCCTTTCACACATGTGATCTAATTCATATCCGCTTGCTAGTGTTTCAGGCGGACCTGATCAGAAGGTCCATGCATTCCAATGGACAGGCTGGTGTAAACAGATTTGTGTCTATCCACACCCACTTGCCGATTGGGTCTGTTAAAAAAAAAAAAAAAAAAAACAGATCCATTCTCTTCTATTTGGGTGGATTGGATTGGAGGTGGTCAAGTGTAAACGGACAGCAGAGTCTGTTTACTCCCAGCCCTTCATAGAGCAGATCGGGCTCTTTCTGTGATGTGTCAACCGCCGCTCTGCTCGATCAGCAGGGAAATCTGTGAGCTTATCCCCGGCTGATGAGAACAGAATCTGCCCTGTGTGAAAGGGGCCTAACTGTTGTCAAAGCTTCACAGTTGTCCAAAGAAAGTATAAATCAACTCCCCCAAAAAAGTTCATGACGATGGGCTTCTTTACACAATATAAAAAAATTGCGATGTTTATAAAGCTGGCCGCACGCTGATAAATGTTCATGTGAGCATTCACACAAATATTATTCTTCGGAGCATTTGATAAAACCATCATATACACAATGACTATGACTGTACAATATTTGTATAAAAGTCCTGAAAAAATTCCTTTGATTGCATTGACAATGTTGCGAATTTTAACATTTGATTTCAAGATGGATGGAAGTGAATGCGATTCAGAATTTTGTTTGATCAGATAAAAAACAAGAAAAAATGTCCATCCTCTGTTTTTATATACCGTATTTATCGGCGTATAACATGCACCGGCGTATAACACGCACCCCAATTTAGGAGGGAATTTTAAGGCAAAAAAAACTTTTAGGAGGGAAGTTGAAGGGAAAAAAACTTACATTTAAATGCCCATCATTGCAGCCTTGTCAGTGCAGCCTTGTCAGTGCAGCCTTGTCAGTGCAGCCTTGTCAGTGCAGCCTTCCCCAGTGCAGCCTTCCCCAGTGCAGCCTTCGATCCTCCTATCCCTGCCATCCTGGGCTTCAAAATCGCCGACCGCGATTTTGAAAATGGCGGCTCTTGTTCACTTTCAGCTCCACTCGTAGTCCCGAGCGGAGCTATCCAAACCTAGCCAAGCAGGTTCGGATAGCTCCGCTCGGGACTACGAGTGGAGCCGAAAGTGAACGAGACCTGCCGAGAAGAGCCGAGGACCGGCTCTGTGTATTTCGGCGCCGGCGGCGCCATTTTCAAATCGCGGTCGGCGATTTTGAAGATTTGACAGCTCGGGATCGCAGGGGATCGGCGTATAACACGCACCTGCGATTTTTCCCCTGATTTTAAGGGGGAAAAAAAGTGCGTGTTATACGCTAATAAATACGGTATATATATATATATATATATATAAAATGTGTATGTATATATGTATATGTATGTATGTATGTATGTGTATATATATATATAATTTTCTCACAAACGTGAGTACACCCCTCACATTTTTGTAAATATTTTCTAATATCTTTTCATGTGACAAAACTAAAGACCCACAGATGCTCAATAGGGTTCAAGTCTGGAGACCTTTACCCTCTTTAGCAAAGCAGTGGTCATCTTGGAGGTGTGTTTGGGGTCTTTATCATGTTGGAATACTGCCCTGCGGCCCAGTCTCTGAAGAGAGGGGATCATGCTCTGCTTCTGTATGTCACAGTACATGTTGGCATTCATGGTTCCCTCAATGAACTGTAGCTCCCCAGTGTCGGCAGCACTAATCCAGCTCCAGACCATGCTTGACTGTAGGCAAGACACACTTGTCTTTGTACTCCTCACCTGGTTGCCGCCACACACGCTTGACACCATCTAAACCAAATAAGTTTATGTTGGTCTCATCAGACCACAGGACATGGTTCCAGTAATCCATGCTCTTCGTCTGCTTGTCTTTAGCAAATTGTTTGTGGGCTTTCTTATGCATCATCTTTAGAAGAGGCTTCCTTCTGGGATGACAGCCATGCAGACCAATTTGATACAGTGTGCGGCGTATGGTCTGAGCACTGACAGGCTGACCCCCCCCCCCCCCCAACCCCTTCAACTTCTGCGGCAATGCTGGCAGCACTCATACGTCTATTTTCCAAAGACAACCTCTGGATATGACGCTGAGCACGTGCACTCAACTTCTTTGGTCGACCATGGCGAGGTCTGTTCTGAGTGGAACCTGTCCTGTTAAACCACTGTATGGTCTTGGCCACCGTGCTGCAGCTCAGTTTTAGGGTCTTGGCAATCTTCTTATAGCCTATGCCATCTTTATGTAGAGCAACAAGTCTTTTTTTCAGATCCTCAGAGAGTTCTTTGCCATGAGGTGCCATGTTGAACCGCCAGTGACCAGTATGAGAGAGAGAGCAATAACACAAATTTAACACACCTGCTCCCCATTCACATCTGAGACCTTGTAACACTAACGAGTCACATGACACCGGAGAGGAAAAATTGCTTATTGGGCCCAATTTGGACATCTTCACTTAGGGGTGTACTCACTTTTGTTTCCAGCGGTTTAGACATTAATGGCTGTGTGGTGAGTTATTTTGAGGGGACAGCAAATTTACACTGTTATACAAGCTGTACACTCACTACTTTACATTGTAGCAAAGTGTCATTTCTTCAGTGCTGTCACATGAAAAGATATAATAAAATATTTACAAAAATGTGAGGGGTGTACTTACTTTTGTGAGATGCTGTGTGTGTGTATTATTGTTATTAATATTATAGAACCTTTACAACCACTTACATACATGGTGGAATATATATATATATATATATATATATATATATATATATAATTTTTTTTTTTTTTAAGTGTTTCTTCTCTTGTTTGAATAGAATTCTGAAAGCTTTGTCCAAGGTGCATTGGCTGTTATTCTTGTGGGGGATTCAGGTTATCCTGCAAAGGCAGAATAGTCACTCTTGCTGGCTCTTTCAGATGCTGATGTGAACAGTTTGCTCAGAGTATCTGCTGAGGCATTTCTTATTCCGCTGATCTGTTTAAGTAATTTGCATAGAAGTGGTACATAAGCAGAGTCAACGGCCCATAAACCCCTCCCTGGGTAGGAGCTCACCTCTGTATGACGTGAGAAACAAGATGATATAGTTGGCTTTTTTTTTTTTTTTTCCTAAGACCCTTTTCCAGTAGCCGAATGAAATTTTTCATGTTCTAAGCCCCTTTCATGCCAAAGGGAACTGTAGTATACCTATTGTGAGTGGCTAAATCCTTGTTCAGCCTTGCAGCTGAACTCCAGCATTATCTTCAGAATTGCCCGGTTGCACAGACTCCTCTCCTGTACTGATATTGCTTACTGTGATTTCACTGCACACTGTGAGCTTCTCACAGTTTTCATTAGAATCTGCAGCAAGTTAGAGCCCATCTCATTTTATAGCTGGCTCATCTAGCCCTTTCCTCCCAGCCTGACTGTCCAAGGCTCACCCTTTCTTTTATTGGATTTCAGTTCTTTTATTTAGACGGTTCAGCATCACATATGAGCGCTTCATAGAGCGGTCTGCATGCAAATACAGCAACTTTAAGCGGGAGTCCCGCGAAAATTTTTTTTTTAGATTTCAGCATCTGCAAATACTGCAGCTGTTGACTTTTAAAATAAGGACACTTACCTGTCCCGGGGTCCAGCGATGTCGGCACCCGAGACCGAACCGTCCCTCGATCCTCGGGTGCTGCCGCCGCCATTCTCAGTGAGGGAATCAGGAAGTGAAGCGTTGCGGCTTCACTTCCTGATTCCCTACTGCGCATGCGAAAGTCGCGCTGCGCTTTTTCAATGGTCTCCGCTATCTCCTGGGACCTGTGTCTTTCCCAGGAGACAGCGGGGGAGTGTGGGAGGGGGCGTGACTCCCATGGGAGTCTATTCCCGGAAGTCTAAGACAGGTATCTGCACCCCCCTCCCCCCTGAAAGGTGCCAACTGTGACACCGGAGGGGGGGAGGAATCCGATGAGCGGATGTTCCACTTTTGGGTGGAACTCCGCTTTAAGGTGTTCACCTATTAAAAATGAATATATGCACATATTTAGGCTGGAAAAATAATGTAAGTATGTCAGTGCTTGCTTTCAAATTTCAGGATGCTTTAGTTGTCATGCTGTAGGGTAGTTCTGGTACCACGTGGTGCTCATAGTCCAGAGTTAAATCTCATATACGTTTTTAAAGTGTAATTTAATTTCAGAAATAATTTTGTATTTTTAAATCGGTAGCATCACAAATACAAGGTGATCCTGCCTTGAGGGTCCTAGTTCAGGCACTTCCTGTTTAGGGTACAAATGATCCGTCCTTCCCAGTTGTGCTTCTGTTTTGTCACCTTCTCGCGTGCGTGGAGGTTTGTTTTTTTGTTTTTTGTGATTTAGAAAACTAAATGCCATTCTGTTTGGGTTTAAATGTATTTTACTTTGTTCCCTCAGGCCTAAAATTTCATTTAATTTGTGGATTTTTCTTTCTCCCAGGAAGGAGAAGAAATATGTAGAGTTCTACTGGAAAGATGTTAAGGTGGGGAATTTTGTCAAGCTCCATTGTGACGAGGTTATCCCTGCTGACATGGTGCTGCTACACTCCTCAGATCCCGATGGGATTTGTCATATAGAGACATCAAGCCTTGACGGAGAAACAAACTTGAAACAGAGACAGGTGGTGAAAGGATGTGTCACGGTAATTTCTACACATTGTTTTGTCTATCTCATTCATTTGTTAGATTTTTATGATGATGATCGTTTTACCTTACTAAGCTCTGCATATCTGGTCCAGCATTTTTCAGATATTCAGAGGTGCTTATTGTTAGGTAAATACTTTATATAGCCAATGACCGTAATTTAAAGAGGAATTCCAGGTATAGCTATATTAATCATTGTTACATTGAGCTGGCTTGGACCAGTGTAACTGTGTATATCTCATACCTGACTGATGCCGCTGGAAATCATTGAAGCAAACACGGCTAATTTCATAATCTCTACTTGCTTCTGGGTCGCATGCTGAGCGGCCGGCCTGATGCATTCTGAACACAGCAGGTTGGCCGCTCAGCGTGGGAACCATTTAGAGAATGGCTTGCATGTTCTGAATTAATGCTAAGCATTCTCTGATTGGATGAGGTGGAGTGAGTGATGTCACCACCGTGCTTCTCAGCCTCGTCCAGTCAGAGAACATGTTGCATTTATTCATAAAATGCACGGCATTCACTGAATGCAGTCTTTGCCGAACGGCTGACAACCAGTGTTCAGAATATTTCAGGCCAGCCGCTTGGTGCGCGATGTGAAGCAAGTAAAGATCACTCAAGTAATGTTGTCTATTTAAGGCCCCTTTCACATGGGTTCCTCCATGCAGCGGATTTCGATTGGAAAAGCAAGGGATCAATCCGCTAATACCTGCTGAGCAGGCGGATGACAGGTCCTGTCCGCTCCGACGAGCAGAGCAGACACGACACAGTCCTACTCTCCACTATGGGGAAATCGAATGGAAACAGGCCGCCTATCCGTCTCCATGGAATTCACCAGACGGATGGAAAATAGAACCACCATCCGTCTTGTTTTGACAGACCGGAATGGATAGCGGCAGGTGTCAGTGGACATGTGTGTGCTGACATCCGCCGCTCGAGAGGAGACTGCAAGGTCCGATCAGGTCCACCAGAAAAAGTTGCATTTAGGAATCATTCACATGGGTGTTTGAAGCTGTTTGCTGGCAGCCTGTGTTAGTCAATGGAGACTCACCTGCACATCCGAGTCTGACATGCATGCAGGACATGTGCCTCGCCCCAAACTAACAATGAGGGATATTTAACAAAACTGGAGCAGACAGAATTTGGAGTAGTTATGCATGAACAAGTGATTATCTTTCATTTTCAAAACGTAAAGTGTTTGTTACCCCAACACTTCATATTCCTGATATGTGCATGCTGTACTATATGCTTGTATGAGAAAGTCCCATGTTCTCTTTGTATTGCTTCATTTGTGTGAAATCATTGGTGTTCCTGCTAGTCCATCTGCTTTCCTAATAAAAACTAACCACACTAAGCAGGAGAACACATCGTGGTCATTTCTCTAGCTATGCTGGGAACTCTGTATACCCTTCTCCAATGATCAGACTTGTCCTGACACGCCCCTACTGCACAACCATTCACTGGGAAGCTTAGTGTGCTACTGCTGCTTCTCCTCCCCAGCTCTTATGCAGCTGAGAACAGAGGGAATGTGATCACTTTGTGTTTTTACAAGGTGATCGTTTACAATCACTTTAAGCCCTCAATCACACTGAGGGCAGGTTTGAAATCATGCGATTGCAGGAACTACTTTTGGGAATCGGTGCAGAAAAGTCGGCGTCGCACCAATTTGGATGATGCTGTTGGCGGCAATAGGCTCTGATTTGGCATGCGATTTGACATGTCAAATCAGCCTGATGTGAACAGGGGCTAAATGGACAAGCTGAAGATAGGTGATTTGTTACCATGCACAGCTGCTCCAATTTTAATAAACATCCTGGATGGTCTGCATTTTGGTGCCGTGCTCTCGTCCATGCAGGCCTGTCAAGCAGGTTGCCTGCTTCGCTCTGTGAAAAAGTTGTTTGGGCCTCCGCATCAGTGTGAATGTCATCTTGAATGCTGTTTTTCTTGTACTCCATTCTCATTTTGTATTCATTAGGACTTGCACTCTAAGTGATGTTTTGAAGTGGGCGGTGTCCAAGCGGTATCACCGCAGCTGACCCATTACGGATTATTGTTGGTACACACTCAATCGCAACTATTTAACTGTCCAACAGTGATAACAAATGTAAAAAGTAGAGTGGGCTCTGTTTCAATGGTTTTTATTGAGAATTTTCAAGACAAACAATTGAATTCTAACAGTGTTCTATATATTTGTATAATTGTACTGTGAGCAGTACAGGAAGAGTAGTTTAACATCTTCTGGCCTGCACATCTGTTACAGCTTATTACTCCGAATCAGAAAGAATATTAAAATAAAAAGGGAAAAAGAACAAATGCACAACAAAATAACATTCCTGTAACCGAGAGGAATAACGATTAAGTTCCTATGGTTTCCCCATCACTCCACCCCAAGCTGCTTGGTGGGGGGGGGGGGGGGGGGGGGGATAGGTGTAAAGGGGGAGGACCATGATAGCCTAACAGTGAGGTTGGTATTCTCTTTTCCCTTCATTTAAATAGCTATGTGGTCTAAAAATCCCGACCCATAATCCTGTAATTGAGCGAGACATTATGTCCGTCCCTACTATGCTGCTCACATTGCTAAAAGCTTTATAACATCCCTCTCCCTGTCCCTGTAGAAAGAGTATGAGGCAAGGGGTATTGTTAGAAAAGAGAAAAAGAAAGGAAAGGGATAATAAAAAAAAAAAGTTTTGATGGAAAAAAGTACACTTCGTGATGTAATCGTCACTGGTCTCTACCAACTTACAAGGGATCAGACAAGTATTTGATCCAAAGTTCCCAAATTTTATCGAATATGGCTCGTTTGTCTAGAATTGCCTATCATTTACCATGATCCATGACAGCTTGTTTTTTACCAAATTGAAAGGAATCATTGGTGTCCTCCAGGACCTGGCTATTGCTATTCTGGCTCTGACGTGACTTCAGAGTGAGCTCTAAGACCCCTTTCTCGCTGCTAGCGCAGCCACGTTAGCAGTAAAGCCCCACTAGTTTTAGTGGCGCTTTACCGCTGTTTATGGCGGCACTTTTCAGCCGCTAGCGGGGCTCTTTTAACCCGCTAGCGGCCAAGGAAAGGGTTAAAACCGCCCACAAAGCGCCGCTGCCAAAGCGCTTTGCAGGCATTTCGGCAGTGCTGCCCATTAATTTCAATGGCAAGGGCGGTGCGGGAGGGGTGTATACACCCCTCCCGCACCGCCCCAATGACGCGATTTGCAGGCCTCTTTTTTTCGGTCCTGCAAGCGCACCGCCCCAGTGTGAAAGCACTCGGGCTATCACACTGGGAAGGCTTGAGAGGCGCTTTTCAGGCACTAACATTTTTTTGCGCTAAAACGCCTGAAAAGCACCTTCAGTGTGAAAGGGGTTTTATAGAGCGGTCTAACTAATCTCTAATCTGCATCAAGGACACAGCAAGTGAAGACCAGTTTGGTTCTTGATTCTTTTGGAGCAATTCAAGGAAACTGGTTAAAATCAAAGATCACTCAATTTCCATAAAATTTAATTTCAGGGGCAACCGGCTACAAAATGAAGACCTGCCCCACCCTGAAATGAGGAAGCAAAGGATCAGTAGTACACTGATATATTTATATTTATTACGTGTAATTGGGCTTTATTCTGATTTCTATGCGATAATCACTCCAGAGAGCTCCCGCGGCCCGTATTCTGTAACTTTCTTTTTTTTCTTGGCTTGATATGTCACCAGGCAGATAAAATCTTCCAAGGCATATTTAAATCTGATAGTGACTGTGATTATGTAATTTCCTGAGTTTTCTAAAGGAACACTCTATCAGGTTTTCTGCATTCAGAGACTACAAAGGGTTTACAGGGTGGGTATTTTTAAGATTGGCTCTCATGCAAGTGAATTGGGTTCTCAGATTGCCAACAAAGCACAGGCTTCTTTGGTGTAATACAGCTATACCTGGATGAAAAGCCACATCCCCCTGGGCAGTATGACATTTCCTGTATGCATTTCAGGGCTACATTTCAAGTTGGACTGGAATTTGTCTTTACCGTCCACCCACGTTTTGGTTGTAGGTTTAAATGATCAGAATCACGTGCCATTTACTTTTACATAAACGAAATGTACAGTAAGGAAAAAAAAAAAAAATGCGATTTTTCATGTGAAAAAAAAATAACCTGATATTCTTTATTTTTTTGTTTTAAGGATTTTGAGTTTGAGCCTGAAAAGTTTTCAAGCAGAATACAGTGTGAAATGCCCAATAGTGACATTGGCAGGTTCAAGGGATTCCTGTAAGTACGTGTACTGTATAGATTATTTACTGTGTAAAAAATAAATAAATAAATAAATACTACTAAAGGTGAAAAAAATGACAAACATGTCATGCTTGCTGCTTTGTGCAGTGGTTTACCAAAAAACAGCCCTGAACTTCCTCTTCTCGGGTCTCCCACTGGTGCGCTTGCTATGGGGGCACCTGTGCATTCTTGCTCCCGAGCCCTGCTTTGTGCATCTATAGAGACACACAACTGGGCTCAGAACCTGCCCCCTGCCCCCTCCAGATCGGCTGTGATTGACAGCAGCCAGTGGCCCCCACTGCGGTGTCTGAGCCAACGGGGAGGGAGAGAGCCAGGAGAGCAGCCGCTCTCACGCACATCGCTGAAAATCGGGCTCAGGTAAGTATAAGATGATGCAGAGGGGGGAGAACTGCACACAGATGTTTTTTTACCTTCATGCATAGAATTACCTTCAGCCTTTAGAACCACTTTAATTTGTATGCTGCATAAATAATTTATAGTGCACATGGGTGTCCATTTATGAAACCGAGATGAGAGTCTATGACTATTGGGCCTTATCTCCACTGTTCAGCAGTTTATGTAGCTGTGATGGATAAGCAGCGGAGATGCTATTCTACACTTCTCATTGCACTACAGGGAGAAGTGGGCTGTGAATGCAATATAGATAGGCAGTTTAAAAAGGTGTGATGTAAGCACCAGACTGGCCGTTTGTGCAAATGATCTCCTTCTCCCTCTTTTCTTCTCCACCTCAGAGGTGATAATAGCAGGGAGAGAGGAGAGGAACAATTGCGATGTGATAAGAAAGCAGATGAATGAGTTCCTCTGCTGTTAATGGAAGCCCCTATAAAAGTAAGCACAGAAGGACACACATTCACACTCTCACCAAATCGCTATGGTATCTAAAATTTATGTACGTTTACCTGCTAGAAAAAAAAACCTTTCTAATGCTTAGGTGTGTCCCTAATATTCCCTGAGTTCTAGTGTGGGTATATTCTCACACCAGACCCCCAGTATATTCCTATTCCCTTCTACATGACCGCAGTAAACCTAGCAAAAATAAAAGTTTAGAGGAGCTCCAAGGTTCTGCAGAAAAAATACTTTTAATATTAGGACACTTGCCTGTCCAGGAAACCAGCAGTGTCTTCACCCGCCGATTTTTAAATTGGCAATCGGGTGCTGCCGCCACGATTTCCACTGAGGGAAATCGTTAGCGAAGCGCGCTGCTTGCTCTCTGTTAATGGGTTGGCTGCGGTGGATAAAAGAGAGGGGTCGAACTTCTGGCTGTCAAAATCAGGTACCTGCCCCCCCAACCTTCTTCCCAAAGGGTGCCAAATGTGGCAGCGGAGGGGGGGCGACAAGTGGAGCTCCCCCTTTTGGGTGGAGCTCCGCTTTAATGAAAGGCCTAGTGGAGATGGACTATTAATGGTAAGTGTTTGTTTATATCAAGACATTTCTATGACATCTGTATCAGAGTGTGTTTTTATAGCCATAAATACACTTGGCTACAAGTGTTCAAAAAGTGCATTGATCTAAAAGCACAATTATCCATACATGGTCTCTTTTCATAAGGTTGTTTGTTGCCTTTTAATTATATTTTTTAACTGTTGTTTTTCCATCTTTAATATTTTAATTTTCATTGTGGCGTATTCTGAGCTATACAGTTCCCCATAAATGCGTAAATTATAAATTATGGGCTGTTGGCATAGACCATCGGAAATGTATCTGGATAGAAAACTGGTTAAGTGGTGATGAATAACTTGTACTCAGACTGGTCTGGAGTGGTAAGATGGGTACCCCAAGGTTCTGTCCTGGGACCAATTCTGTTTAATTTATTCGTAAATCATATAGAGATTGGCATAAATACTGTAGCTCAATCTCAGTGTTTGCTGATGATACAAAGCTTGGCAATAACTTCACAGCAAGATTTAGAAATTTTACAAGAAGATCTCAATAAAATGGTACGCAACTACATGGCAAACAAGGTTTAATGCTGAAAATGTCATGCACTTTGGGGCTAAAAACATATATACGGAAGTTACTTGCTAGGGGGAGAACCTCTGTGGGGGGGGGGGAATCCACGTTGGAGTCCTAATGAATCACAGGCTCAGCAATGATATGCAAAGCTAGCAGAATATTTGCTTGCATAAAAAAGGGAAAAAAGTGGTAGAAACTATTATTTTACCACTTCGCAAAACTCTGTAGTTTGGCCACATCTGGAGCATGCCATCCAGTTCTGGTCCGCAATCCTCAGGAAGGATGTGCTGGAACTTGAGAGATTCCAGAGAAAGACAACAAAGCTAATAAGGGGGCCTGGAGGACCTCAGTAGGAAGGACTACAAGCATTAAACGTATTCTCCCTGGAGAAGAGGTGCTTGAGAGGAGATATGATAGTGATATACAAATACCTCAACAGTGACTCTAGCATAGGGAATAAGCAATTCAGTTTCAGGGAGCTTACAAAGATATGAAGCCACTCAATGAAATTGGAGGTGGTTCAACCTTAAACTGCGTAGGGCAGAGCGGTAAGAACATGGAACTCCCTGCCACAAACGGTGGTGTCAGCAGGAAGTGTCAATAGTTTAAAAAAACTTTTAGATGGACATCTTGGCAAACGCAATATACAAGGATAAGGCAAATTGTATTGACATATGGACACATACCCACACAGGTTGAACTGGATGTACTGGTGTCTTTATTGAACCTTGCCAACTATGTAACTATAATCTCGTAAGATGTCCCATTCACACAATGTCGCTCCTCTCTACCACCCTTGCATCATTTTTTACGTATAGACACACCCCTCCCCCCTCTTCTACCTTCTCTGTCTTTCTGATACATTATTCCTATATATTTGCCAGCCAATCGTGTAAGCTGTCAAACCAAGTTTCAGTTTTTCCCACAAAGTTTAAGTCCTCCTTGTGTAATAGCAGCTCCAGTTCCTCCATTTTGTTAGCTAGGCTCCTAGCATGTTACACCCTGGATATGGGCGTAACATAACCTGGTACGAAAACGTGAACTTATCCTTTAAAGCATATCTAACCTTAAAAAAAAAATATTATGTTGCAACATATTAGGCCTTCATGTGGTGGATTTGTTGGCTATTTTTTTTTATTTTTTTTGTCTTAGGATTTTTTTTTTTACTTATCGGGCAAATATAACAAAGAAAACAATTGATGGTATAATAAACGGACCAAAAGGAATGAAAGGTTCATTGTTTAGGTTTGCATACCCTTCAAAAATAGTAAATGTACTTTAAATTATGTTGTGTTTTTTTTTTTTTCCCTGATAGTGAAAGGTCATATCCAGACAAGGAAAAAATTGGACTGAATAAAGAAAATGTGTTACTGAGAGGATGCGTTGTGAGGAATACAGAAGCTGTCATTGGTATTGTGGTATATGCAGGTTAGTACTCTTACACATTTTCTTGTTCCGACAATTTTATGTGTGGCATGTGGGCATGTTTCTTTTAGGGTCCATGGGGATCAGCTGGCATTCCATGTAGGGTATATTGCTGGGAAAATGAAAGCCAGCATTCATAATGAATGGCCTATACAGATTAACATCATGTCTTGTATCCTTCCTTCCAGCATACCCACTCTGTACTTGCGTATAGTACGCTGTCTACATGGTTACCTGCTGAATTTTGCATTTAGTACTCAGAAGGGTTAATTTACTAAAACTGGAAAGTGAAAAATCTGATGCAGTTGTGCATGGTAGCCATTCACCTTCTAACTTCAGCTTGTTCAAAAGCTTTGACAAAAAAATCCTGGAAGCTGATTGGTTTCTATGCAGAGCTGAACCAGATTTTTACCCTCCGGTCTTAATAAATTAACCCCAATGACTTCTGCTCAGTAGATTACACATGTTGACAAAATTGAAGGCTTTGGAGGGAATATACAGATACAAATTCTTGTGTGTGGGGTGTTTTTTTTTTTCCTTCTGTACTGTGTGATATTGGTTGGCCAGGAATGGTTCCAATGGTTGATCAGGAGTAGTGATGAGCTTGGGGTTGAGTTTTGTCTGAATCTAAAAGTTTCTGGTTCATTAAAATTCCCCAACCCCACAGCTGACATATACAGAGGGATGCTTGTCACAGCATTCACTTAATTTGGGCACATGGCCATATTAGATCAATGTCTTTGGCCATAATTTGTCAATGATGTCATGAGCATCCCTACCCCCTTGTATGCATGCAGCTGCAGGGTGGGGAATCACCTACCCACAGCTCATTGGCCCATCAATAATGGCTAACATCTGGATTTAAACTGAACCCAAGCTCATCCCTACTCCGGAGAATCAGAGCTAAGCGACACTGTTGAATCATTTTGAACTGGGGTATATACAGTAAAGGGAGAGTGTATGAGAATTGGTATTTTTGGGTCCTCTGTGAAATTTGCAAACCTTGGATGAATTTTGACTTGAGTAAGGTGCATGAAAGTAAGCTAGTTTTTTTTTTTTTTTTTGTATAAGGACATGAGACTAAAACAATGCTAAATAACAGCGGACCAAGATACAAGCGCAGTAGACTGGAGAGACGGCTTAACTTGGATATACTGTGGTGTGTTCTCCTTTTATTGATGATGTGCCTGGTTGGAGCAATCGGTGAGTTTAAACTGAAAGAACAGAATTATGAAATCTTCAGAAATGATTTTAACATCAACTTATAGCTGAACTTCAGGATAAGCAAACATTGTCTAAATACAAGAGGCAAGTGTATTCTTAAATAAATCTTGGTGTGAGTGTATTTCTTCCCGATCTGTGCAGTGATCCAGTGTGAGACTTAGGCTGGCCATACATTATACGATTTTCTTATTCAATTTCCTTTAGATTTACCTTCAACTATGTAGTGCAAGAGCCTACCTGACTGCATACAAATTGAAAGGGTTTAGATTTGACCTCATATTATATGGTTTTGGTAAATCTAAAGGAAAGTGGAACAAGAAAATTGTATAGTGTATGGCCAGCCTTAACCTCTGTGTAGGAGCTTCCTGTAATACAGACTGATCACTGCTGCTCTCTCACCTTGTGCAGGGTGACTGGTCTTGCTCCGCCCCTCTTGTATCTTTCTGCAGGCAGCCTGCCCCACAGCTCTGCTTTCTGCATAGGCTATTTGTAGCAGTCACAATATCACTGCTATTTTTACAAGGTAACATTTGCATTTGCAAGGGCCACAAAAATGGATTCATATTCTTTGTGGTTTATGAGGAATACAGTTAAATATTTTTGTAATAAGCACATTCCATAGTATAATCAGGTAGAAATGCAAGGTGTGTCTGTTCTTATTTCCTTTCCTATAAAACCTGATTGTGATTAACTCAGCTGCCACAGAGATGAGTCGATAAAATAAGGAATGTCTTTCTATACTCTACAAGGCTTAACATGTTTTTAATCGCAGAAAAATAATAGTGACCTCTTTCCCTTTCCTATTTATCACACATGGTCAGAGCAAAGTGTTACCATTATTATCCAATTAGTTTGCTTAGTGGAACAGACAGAATGTGAAAAAGAGCCCAGCTAGGCTAGTCTGTCCCATTGAAAGAAAGATAATTATTATTTTTCATATTTAAAGTTGAACTCCAGGCAGATATGGTAAAATCAGCATTTAACCCAGTTATGTATTTATTAACAAGTCACTAACAAGGAGGGGGGGCAGGCAGGCAATCTGGTTTTGCGACATTGGACATTGCTGTCAGTTTTCTATCTGAAGATATTTAGAGGAAGGGAGAGCAGGGAAGATTACCTCCTCTGTTTTCATATATGTGCTGCTCCTTTATTGGGGATTTATTGGGATATTTAATATTAATATTCCACAGATAGTGTAACACATATATAACCTTAGCGCATGTATTTTCACTATTTCACTGCTCCTTTATTGTCGAATCACAACCTGTAAGGGTGTCTGTATTGCTTAGCGGCAGAGAAAAGAAAAAGGATGTCACCAGCTTAGCTGTACTTTATGGTAGAGGTACCTGTATCACAAGAGTGGCCAAACAGAACTGGCCGATGTTAGTTCTGTGTTTTTGTAGTTTAGTAATAAACTAAAAAAATACCAAACGTAAATAGACTGCAGTTTGCATTGCACCCTTGGTACATTTTGTTTAAAATGGGCTATACTGTCGAAATGCAAATTAGCACATACATTTGCAAATAGTTTGGGGTCTTATCTGATATCTGTTCTTATTTAAACCCCCCCCCCTTTTTTTTTTATTTTTTAAAAAACACCAATTAATCAAGCAGAAACGTGCTGATAGGAGGGGGGAGAGCGGAGTAAACGGAGACATGGCCTAATTATTCTGGTGCTACTCTTTCACTTTCCAGTCAGCAGGATGGGGTTGACGAAGGTTACACCGCCATATTTAAGGTGTGTTTCTGGCTGTTTGCCTGGAGTTCAGCAATAAATACTGTATTGAAATATATTTTACTGTTCTTTTCTTCCTCACCAGTTCACTCAACAACCATAGTCGGTGAAAGGACATACTGTTGAGGGCAAATTGTTATTTATATTGGGCAGGTAGAATTTATAGTTCAGGTGCATGTTATAATTTTTCTCAAACATTCTGATTTGACACTCTTTACTTCCAAATTAAAGGGCATGGGATCTGGCTGATGCGTTTTCATGAACCTCCAATTTTCAGTGTTCCCGAACCGAGCGGCGATCACACCCCTCCAGCATTGGCTGCCTTTTACATGTTTTGGACAATGATAATCCTTCTGCAGGTATACATTTTTTATGATAGTCTAGTGAATACACAGTATAGGTTTTGCCGCTGCATACACAATTTATGGAGCTGAAACAATGTCTTCCTTGTACACAGTGAAACATTTTCAGGGCCAGATATGCTAAATACCTACCTCCTCCCAGAAAAAATAAATAACACGTAATGCTGGGAGTATCAGATAATGATTGCCATGATGAGTAGTTGTATTCAAGCCAAAATGTTGGCCTTCTGGTAACCCGCTTCTGCCCAGGGGCTGTTAAAAACCACACCATATAATATAGTGCTTTTTGAAATGACTTTTATTACTGCTCCCTAATCATCCAAAACTGGCCCAATTCAGGTGCTCCTAATGCTTAAAGGTTCTAATTGGTTCACTGTCTTTATGTAATCTGTGTGATAGTCTTATTTTTGATTTCATGGCATGAAATTGTCCCTTTTTGGGCCCCATGTACACTGGGCATTTAGCCCTGGTGCATGGGGCTCTGGCACTTAGATTTGGGCAGGGGGCACAGGTGCTTCTATCAAATAACACATAACCCTAAGGCCTCGTTCACACAGGGCATACATAAGGGTGCCCCCATGAGTGCCATGTTTTTTGTTTTTTAACAATCAGGTGTTCTTTATTAAAGGATAAATCACATAACAAAGAAAATAAGGCTGAAGCAGCCTAATATGACATGACATTACAGTAAGCACATATATACATTCACCAATAATTAACTTGGGGTACCAGAAAAGGCGGTGAGAGACATAACCGGTACATTAATAGGGGCGAGTAAAGTAAGTTCACAACCTCCATGCTAAGCATCATTAAGGGGTGATTGGTGTATATGGAGAAGGAGAACAAAACCGGAACCTGGCCCGGGAGGCAGCGCAACATGGAGCAGGCAGGACTCCCCCACCTACGGCAATGTCCACGACTGCCACACCTTTTCAAACTTCCAGGGGCACTCGCGACTAATATAGGTTAACTTGTACAGTGGCAATGCAGCATCAATCATAGATAGCCAGGAGGACACAGTAGGTATAGCAGGAGAGGACCATTTGCAGATGATCATCTTTTTGGCATAATACAGTAAATACGAAATCAGTAGTTTAATGTGATGAGACCTTTGGTCATCGTCAGGGATCCCCAGAAGGGCCAGCTCTGGTGACATGGGGAGCGACAAGTCCAGTTTAGCATTAATCAGATCAAACACCTCCCGCCAGAAGGCCTGTATCTTGGGCCAATCCCGGAGCATATGAAGGAGAGTACCCATCTGGACTAGGCAACGTGGACAATGGGGGTCCCTGGCTGGATACATTTTGTGGAGCTTGGCTGACGTGTAATATACCCTATGTAGTAGCTTCACTTGAATCAACTTGTCCTGTGACGAGATAACCAACTTAGGGCATTGCTCTAATGAGTCCTCCCAGTCCTCCCTGTCTAGGGAAGGTATATCCGTCTTCCAGAGGTCCCACAGCTTTTCAATCTTGGGGGAATTGGTCCTAAGCAGGGTCCCTTATAATACAGAGGGCGGCTTCTGAAGCCCCTCCTGTGATAGGACCTTCTCAACAGGGTCTAGTTGGAGTAGGGGCCTAGAGGGGAACTGAGCTCTGGCAGCATGCTGGATTTGGAGATACCTGAAAAACATGCATCCTGGTAGGTGAAATGCTCGACGGAGCTGAGCGTATGTTAACAGCGTACCGTCTGGCATGATGTCCCGCAGAGTTTTTATACCGAACCTAGCCCAAACTTGGGGGTCAGGGACCGTTCTAAAATAGGCCAGAGTAGGGTTACCCCAGAGAGTCTGTACTGGGGACCAACGTGTCTCCTGATCGAACTGCTGCCTGGCTGCCACCCAGACCTGGAGTGTAGTTTTAGTAGGGATCGGCACCGTCCGGTATGCCATGTTCACCCGCACAGGGATGCACAGGACACCAACGCTGGTAAACAAAGCCCTCCATGGGGGTACCCTTATATGAGCTCAGTGTGAACAAGACCTAAAACATGGTCACTCCAAAGTAAGATTGTCTTTTGCAATTTAAAGATTTTTTTTTTTTTTTTTTTTTTTATACAGTACAAATGAAAGTGGTGTTGACAGCAACCAATTTCTGATTTCAGCCCTGCTAGACAGCTGAAATCCAATTGCAATTGGCCACAACCCACATTCAATTTTCATAAACCATTCACAGATTCTGATGTTTATTTTTACCATGTGGAAAACTTTAGGGTTTTATTAGTACTTCAGTTTGCTGGGGGTTTTTTTTTGTTATTGTTAAACTATTTTGCTTATGTTTAGGTGTTGATTCCAATCTCCCTGTACGTCTCCATTGAAATTGTTAAACTGGGGCAAATGTACTTCATCCAGAACGACCAAGATTTCTACTGTGAAAAGTCTGATTCTTTGATTGAGTGCAGGGCGCTGAACATTTCGGAGGACCTGGGCCAAGTGCAGTACATTTTCTCAGACAAAACTGGCACTCTTACAGAGAACAAGATGGTATTCCGTAGATGCAGCATTGCGGGTGTGGAATATTCCCATGAAGCCAATGGTACATCTTTATTGAATATACTTTAGTGCTCATTGTGAAAAATCTAAGCAATATAATATTGTATCCTGTAGGGATTTAGTAGCACTAAAGGAAGACGTTCTATTCGACACATCCAAACGTGTCAGATGGCAGCGGTGCTTCTGGCTCTGTATGAAAATTCACTCAGGCTTAATTTTTATAGGGCTGTTCTAGACTAATTTTTTTTAGACAGGCAAAGAATGCTGTAAGTGTTGTAATATCCATTTTTAACTCGCTCCTACATGTAAAAATCTACTCCTTCTTTTTTTTTTTTTTTTTTTTTGCTAGGAAATTACTTGGATACCCCAAACATTATATATATATATATATATATATATATATATATATATATATATATATATATATATATATATATATATATATATATATATATATATATATATATATATATATAATCCAAACTGCGGTGTTTAAAATTCTCCATAGCCGACGCTTTAAACGCCTTTTACAAGTTTAGAGTTGCACATGAGGTCTGGTGCTAAAATTATTGCTCTTGCTCTCACATTCGCGACAATACCTCACATGTGTGGTGTGATCACTGTTTAAATATGCGTGTGGGAGCAACGTATGCGTTCGCATTTGCGCGTAAGCACAGTACGACGGGGGCGCTTTTATTTTTATTTTTTGTACTAACTTTATTGTCATCGCAAGGAATGAACAGCATCCCTACTGACCGTATGGGCCATGATAGGTCCTCTTTATGGAAAAAAATCTCTCCTCTGGCCCCCCCATGCAGCTCATCAAACAGAGATCGGTCCAATCGGCTGCTTTCCTGGCCGCTGGTGGCCAGGTAAACAAAGGAGTGGAACCGGAAGCGACTAACTACTCATCTTTCCCGGTTTCCAGGGTTACAGAGAGAGGGGAACAATGTTAACTCCTCTCTCTCTGTACAGGGCAACCATTGCCTCCGGCTGCATCGTTCCCGGCCTCCGCAATGGGACCGGAGAGCCCGGGAGAGGCGCCGCCGGTGGGAGGGGGGTGGGACCCCTTTTTGCCTCTCGTAGAAGTGATCGTGTGGCTTATTAGCCCCTCAGATCATTTCTGCCTGAAAGAGAATCACTGGCTGAAAACTATGATACAGGGATGATGCATGTAGGTGCTGGCATCATCCTGGTTATATATATATAGATATAGATATCTATAGATATAGATAGATAGATAGAGATATATAGATAGATATATAGATAGATATATAGATAGAGAGATATATAGATAGATATATCTATATCTATCTATCTATCTATCTAGACGTATGTTAGAGCAAAGAAATACCAAAACATTTAAAAAGTATTCTTATAAGCAATCTTAAAAATACTTAAGTATTTTTAAGATTGCTAAAAAGCCCACTTTATCAATGACCATGAGCAAATGTGAATATAAAATTGTCCGCCAAAGAAAAAAATCGTTGCAGTTTTTTTGTTCAAGACGATCACCTTCACAACACCGCGTGTGTAACACTCCCCCAAGGTAATCCACTTACCAGATAATACTGGGTTATGCGCTTGTCTTTAAAAGGTTGCTGTCGGCACACCCTGCATATCTTCATCTAGATTGTTGCTTATCACAAGCAAAGGACAAGAATGCACATAGAGTAATCCAGTAATTAGAAGGTGTTTATTTAAAAATATTCCCTTATGGTTGTGCACTTACAATGTAACAGATTATAAAAAGCATGTAACAACTATGCATCAAAGGTCGTTATCTCCTGTCTACCTCTCACCACTACGGCAGTGTTCTCGGGTAGGGCAAGCAGGGAATCCAACGACGTTGGTTGCTGCGTGGTCACGCTTTGACGCGTTTCGTCATCACTTCATCACGCCCTCTGACGATAGCTAATTTGTGTACTTTTGTTTAATGTGCATTAAACACATGGGTCCTAATTGTTTGATGTCTTTCCCGTTTGGTAAATGGCATTCTGAGTATCTACTGTGCCCATCACTACTTCAGCCACACCGAAGCCTGTGGGGGAAAAAAATGTCCCAGCTACATTCCTGTATGGTATTGAGTGCATTTTATTGTTAAAGGGTTTATGATTTTATTATACACAAAGGTCGCTATGCTCTGCTCTTTTGTCTTTGCTTTGTAAAACACATTCATTAACGTGATTTGTAAACGATCATCTTGAAAAAAAAAAAAAACCCATTCAGTTTAAATTAGAAATGAAAGGCAAAACATGTGTGTGTGTGTGTGTGTGTGTGTGTGTGTGTGTGTGTGTGTGTGTGTGTATATATATATATATATATATATATATATATATATATATATATATATATATATATATATATATATATATATATATATATAATAAAACATTTTAAATACCTTTTTATTTTTATTATTTTTTGCTTTTTTATAAGTGATCACATAACACACCCTCTGTTCTCTGTTGCATATGAGCTCAGGGAAGTAAAGCAAAAGCACACTGATCTTCCCAATGAATGGTTGTGTGGGGAGAAGGGGGGGGTGGAGTTTTCAGGACAGGTCTGATTATTGGAAGAGAGCATGCTGAGTTCCCAGCATAGCTAGAGAACTGACCACGGTGTGTTACCCTGCTTAGTGTGGTCAGTTATTAATAGGAAAGCAGAGGGACTGACAGGAACACCAGGGATTTCACATAAAGAAAGCAATACAAAGAGAACAGCAGGATGCTTTTTCATACAAGTACATGGTACAGCAGGCACATATCAGGAATATGAAATTCTGGGGTTACATACTCTTTAAGCTCATAGTGTTGCCTTTGCTTTTAAAGCCAAGCGACTGCAGTCCTATCAAGATCCTGATCTACATTGTGAAGAATCTGTGGATCCATTCTCCTCCAGAAGTGCAGCTTTCAAGTGCAAGAGTCAAAGCCCCAAATCAGTGAGGAGCATGCCAAGCAACAAGTCCCTAAACAAGCTGTCTGCAAGTGGTTTAGAACTGAGAGGAGAAGGTGATGGGACTGGTTCTCTGCCGCATCCAAGACATTTTGCATTCAGCAGCCCTATGGTTTGTACTTATCAATAGTGAGGTTTTATAGCCTTGTGATGCTGTTTTTGTAAATCTGTCGAATTTTTTAAATTTTGTTTAAGTCAGATCATTTTTATTGCAATAAAGTTTTCTTGGCACAATAAATCACAAACTCAGCTCTTCCACCCCTTCCCTCACTGGATAATTTAAAAAAATGTTACAATACTTTTGCATTCATACAGAGGGTGAGCAGAGACAAATAGAACTGTTTAAATATTTGCATCTCCCCTTGGAACACAATATGCAAGTCAAAGTTTGGTATTTAAGCAACCGCCTGATCATAGAGCTGCTGTATCAGCACCTATCCATTGAGATATTAATTGATCACCAATAAACTCCCGTAATATACTTATTACCGTATTTATCGGTGTATAGCACACGCCGGCTTATAACACGCACCATAATTTTATGAGGGAAGTTTCAGGAAAAAATCATATTTTTAAAATAAACAACTTTGAAGCAAATTAAAGGTCAGTGCCCATCAATGTCCATCTGCAGCCTGATTAATGTCCTCAATGCAGCCTGATCAATGCATCCTGATTATAGTCCTCAATGCAGCCTGATTAATGCCTTTTTTTTAAACTACCGTCATTTGCATCCTCACCGGCAGCCTGAATCAGGAAATCACCGAGCTGTCATCTCCTCTCCACTCGGCTCTCACGTCACACACACAAAGTCCCACCTCCGCCATCGGCATTGGACCAGCTCCTGTGATAGGCAGAACACTGGTGCAATGCCGGTGGCGAAGGCGGACTGTTTGTGTGTGACGTGAGAGCCGAGTGGAGAGGAGATGACGGCTCGGTAAGGTACGCTGTTGGCGTATAACACGCACCCCTGATTTGCCCCTGATTTTCAGGGGAAAAAAAGTGTGTGTTATACGGTAATTATAATTCTAATTATAAGGGGTGGGAATGCTTCTCATCAAAGCTGAATTAGTACACAAATATGGAACCAAGGGCCTACTAATTGATGGAGAAAGTTAATCAGTTATTGCCTATTATTTAGTTAAGACCGGTAGAGAGCCAGCATTTATTACTCCTAGCGGAACTACACTGTATCTGAGCAGCACAAAGCAAAAACACAATTTAATACATTTTTAATATTCAAAACAAATTCATGCATCCATCTATGTCTCCATCTTTTTTTTTTTTTTGCTGAAAAATCACTTAAAGCGGAGGTTCACACAAAAATGGAACCTCCTCTTTTCGGAACCCCCCCCCCCTCCGGTGTCACAGTTGGCACATTTCAGGGGGGTGCAGATACCTGTATAATACATATATTTACACCCACTTTCGGGCATAGATAGCCGCAGAATCTGCGGGTATCTACGCCACTTCCCGCCCCCCCCCGCTGTCTGCTGGGAAACACACGGGTCCCAGAGACAGCAGGAACCATCCGGATTGTGCAGCGCGACTCGCGCAATGCGCAGTAGGGAACCGGGAAGTGAAGCCGCAAGACTACACTTCCTGATCCCCATACCGAAGATGGCGGTGGCAGCACCAGAGAGCCGAGCGACATATCGGCTTCAGGTGCCGATATCGCGGGCGCCCTGGACAGGTAAGTGTCCATATTTTAAAAGTCAGCAGCTGCAGTATTTGTAGCTGCTGACTTAAAAAAAAAAAAGAATGTGGGCGGAACTCTGCTTTAAAAAACACCGCCTTAGAATTTCTGCCCGTGGCCATCTTGAGTAAGGGCAGATGATTCATGTATCACTTAAGTCCTGGAATCCATCTGCTCTTCGCTCAGGCATGCAGCTAGGAGAGTGTGCTTAGCTGGGAAAACCTCTCCTCTCCTCCTGAAGACTCCTGACATTTATCACATCATTTGCCTAAGCCTGGAAACCAGGAAGTAACTGAAGAAATGTGAAAAAAAAACAAAAATAAGATTAAAACAAGTATATGTGAGAAACTTTTCTGTCATTCTAAAGGTAGAAGGTTTATCTTTATGCATTCTATGCATAAAGATAAAAAAACCTTCAGTTTGCAGCAGCCCCCCTAATACTTACTGAGCCCTATCTCGATCCAGCGATGTGCACAATTGCCTCGGCCGTTCGAGACTCCCTTCCTGATTGGCTGAGGCACAGCCACAGCGCCATTGGCTCCCACTGCTGTCAATCAGGAGAGAAAGGGGGTAGGGCCTTTCTGAATGGACACAGGGAGACACACAAGACTTTAGTATCATCTTGATGCTTGCTGCATAAGGAATACATATCTATCCACAATTAATTGGGTTGGAACCAGGCCTGGAGTTTCTAGCCATTTGTTCCATATTTTAGAAAATTTGTTAGGACAATTCCTATGTTGATATACCAACTTTTCCCCTAATAGGAGAGTAACTGATTTTATCCGCACATCTTGTTTAATCACATGTATAATTCATTTTAACATATTTGTTAAAAGGTTGTCCAGGGAAGAGTAACATTCTTATTTTACTTATATTGACGCTGTTCCAATGTTGAGATTTTGTCAGAAAATCCATTACAAGGTAGTAACTGGCTTGTTTGCATTCGGTTACCAGGAGAAGGATGTGTTTCCAGATCCTGAACTAGAGGGAAAGTTTTACCAGATCAGCCCTCCGGCTCTGTATCTATCCAGTCATTGTGAAGAGATGACATTGGAGGCCTCATACATCCTGGACTTCTTTCTTGCTTTAGCCATCTGCAACACTGTGGTGGTGTCATTACCTAATCAGCCCCGGCAGAAGGTATGTTTGTTCCTGATAATGAATACATGGTGGCATAATGATGTTTGCATTCTTTTTCTTGTATAGAGTGGAAAAGGTTTAGAATATTTATTATATTTTTGTAGATGTGCCCCTAGTGCAGAGCTTTCCCCTTACTCCTGTTTTAGTGGCACCCTGTCACACCTTAACTTACACCGTGTCACTAATATAGGAATCGAGGGCAAAGTAAAGACCACAACAAAACATTAGGTTGTAACCCTAGTACACACTTGCTAAATGTCAAGTGGCATCGGCCAGTTAATAGAAACCGGCTGACTTTCGGCCTGTGTGTACTGGAGTCAGTTGTTCAGCTGGCTTCTGTCAAAGGGGCATGACAAAAAAAAGGTCTGGCGATCGGCGTTCTCAGCCAATGGCCCGACTAGAGTGTTCTGGTGTAGGGGCAGCTCCCCCTGTCAGAACACATTAGAACAGCAAGGGAGATCCCTGTACTAATATTGAATAGTTAGTACAGCAGCTCCTCCTGAGCTGTCAGGTTTTATTTATTTTTTGTTCAGCTCTGCTGGGTTGAATGAAGAAAAACTACTAGTGTGTACGAGGCCTAACACCTTCACACTCTATTAGGTGCCCAAATTAGGGTTTATGTTGTCATACTGTCCTAGTGACGGGAGATATGGCGGTGATGGGACATCTCCCAAGAAGGGGCACATACAAGAGTAGAGTGCTGTATTCTTGTAAACTGAGCAAAACAAGGCTGGGCACAAGCTAGGGAAGGAGCTGATGTCAAAATGCGCATACATTGTATGAGGAATGATTTTCAGTGCTCATTATAAAAGGAAGCCATCTGCCACCTGTACTATACAAAAGTGAGTACACCCCTCACACTTTTGTAAATATTTTATTACATCTTTTCATGTGACAACACTGAAGAAATGACACTTTGCTACAATGTAAAGTAGTGAGTGTACAGCTTGTATAACAGTGTAAATTTGCTGTCCCCTCATAATAACTCAACACACAGCCGTTAATGTCTAAACCGCTGGTAACAAAAGTGAGTACACCCCTAAGTGAAAATGTCCAAATTGGGCCCAATTTGCCATTTTCCCTCCCCGATGTCATGTGACTCATTAGTGTTACGAGTATATACTATAGCCTTGACTTTTATGTGCTTATTTAAAGGTGACTGCAAGGTATGGATATTTAATACATAGTGACATCATTGCCCCACTGCTCCACCTCGTCCAATTAGGGAATGCTCTGCTGAGTGGCCGACCTCTTGGGTTCAGAATGCAGCAGCTCAGCCACTTGGCACAGGGTCTGGAAGCAAGTGAAGATCACTGGAGTAGCAGTGTCTACCTCAGTGATTTTCAGCTGCCGGGGCATCGGTCAGGTATGGTGTATATACATGGTGGCATTGGTCTGAGCTGGACCAGTGTAACTATGTAAAAAATATACATACCTGGAATCCTTCTTTAAGTGACAAGTGTCAACTGTCTTATCTTTGATCAGAATCTGTTGCAGTTACATTAGCGTGTAATTGTTGTTGCCTTTATGATTTGCAAACAGGGAAGAATGCCATCACTATTACGAAGCCCAATGAAATCCCTGGAGGAAATCAAGCAGATGTTTCAGAGGTTCTCTGTCCGCAAGATAACCGCAACCTCATTTCTGGGTGCAAAAGATTCTTCTTCAGAATCCTCCAATAACTTTGTGTATAAACTGCCCTTTTTTAGCAAAATGAAGTTGACTTCTCCTGTTGAGGGGGACAAAACCTTGGAGGCCAGCTTAGACTCTACCGGGGAGACATTGTTGGAAGGCCTGGAGAAATCTGACCTTACAGATCCTGTTGATGACCAAGATAAGCCTGGCACATGTGAGGTGGACTATGAGGCCGAGTCTCCTGATGAAGCTGCACTGGTACATGCTGCCAGAGCTTATAAATGCATTCTTATGTCCCGGACACCTGATCAAGTCACCGTAGAACTGGGCACTATTGGGTCCTTGACATTTCAGCTGCTGCACATTCTACCATTTGATTCTGTCAGAAAAAGGATGTCTATCGTAGTTCGCCATCCACTGGCAAATAAGGTAGTGGTGTACACTAAAGGAGCAGATTCTGTTATAATGGATCTCCTATGCCCAACATCTGATGGTAAGCTCTGCACCCTTTTACATTTTATAATACAATTTGATTATTCATTAAGATAGTGACAACCAATATATGATATCAGAATACATCATAAGTAATGGTCAACTGAATTAATATTGAATCTGCTGTGTTGCTGATTTGTATCTGAAGGTGGTAGGTGCAGTTAGGACATCCTTATGATTCCTTTCTCCGTGTTTCACCTAGAAAAAAAAAAAGTCAGCAGTGGCAGCACCCATATCTAATGTCTAAGATTTGCAGTTGGTACATATTGAGAGCGGAAAAAATATATACAGTATATACTAAAACAGCAGAGCCCATAAAATCCCTGAAGGCAAAGGAACTGGTTAATGTGTGTCAGGTCAGTTTTCATAATGTGCACATTATTATTAGATTTTTTTTTTTTCCAGTAAGAAAACCAGTCATCACTAGTCATGAATCAGATTACAGTTTAGCTGTATTAGAGTAGCTTTCCAGCCAAAATGGTTAAGTAATTAAGTAAAGTTAAGGTTAAGTAAAGAATAGTGCCACATCCCTCTCTACTATCAAACAAAAGAAAAATGCACTGGAGTGGGACTTTTGAGGCACAACTTTATATCTAAAATCACCATTTACTTGATATTAATAATCATAAAATGGATTTCCCACATTAATCCACAAAATATCATAGAATATCTAAATGTAGTACAAATGTTAAAACATCAATGTTATAAAGCAAAACATTGTGTCCGAAATGATTGATTCTTTGTGGTCGACGTGTTTCATGGACTTGATCCACTTTTTTCAGGAGCCATTAAAAGCACTTATTCACATAATAATCTAAACAAAAAACATAAAAATTATTCAAAATCCATCATCCCGGTAATGGTGGGGATGGGAATCATCGGGATAAGACATTTTTGATTGTTTTTTTAAGTTGATTATTATGTGAATAAGCATTTTTGATGGCTCCAGAAGAAGTGGATCAAATCCATGAATTGCATCGTGCCACAAGAAATCAATTATTCCTGATACAATGTTTTACTTTATCACATTGATGTTTTAACATTTTGTGCTACATTTGGATATTCTATTAAATGTTGTGGATTAATGTGGGAAATCCATTTTATGATTATTGATATCAAATGGTGTTTTTAGATGTATATTGCGCCGCAAAAGTCCCATTCCAGTGCAAAACAATTTAATAGTTTAGGGGTTAGAACCTCTGTCAGATTTTTATTGTGACCCCATTCTGAAATTTCCCCTTTTTTTATTCTTTGTTCTGTACTCACTGTAATAAGAATGAAAATGTAGGAAAATACAAAATGTTGCAGTTGCTACTGAAACAGGAGGTGAAGGGAAATCTTCCATTTGTAAAGCGCTACGCAAACTGTTGGCGCTAAATAAATCCTGTATAATAATAATAATAATTTGGGGCACTTGCTATGGTGACAGCAAAATTTCTAATACTTTGGAAACCTTACCACTTTTTTTTTTTTGTCTCCGATCTAGATTGGTTTAAAACTATGCCCAAGCTATACTAAACAAAACCCAAGTAGGTTTTGTTGTCTGTGTTATATCCCTTTAGTTTTGTTTTTTTTTTTTTTTTTACTAATTAGGTCTGTCTCTTACAAGGATTACTGAGGAAACGACAGTGTTCCAGTAAAAATGATGTATGCCCAAGAATTAAAGATTTCTGGAACACAATACTTTATGCTGACATGTTCTTCAATTGGATTGCCTGTTTACATGTTACATTCTTAGAATATATAAATTGTGCATTTGACGACCATTCTTATGTGCCAATATTCAATGGCTGTAGATTTACAGCTGGACATGTAGACTTTAATTTTGTAGAGTACATCATTATTTATTGGTGACAGCTGTGATCAATAGCTGTCATATCAGCTGCAACAATAAATAAACAGTGTCAATGACCCAGTCATCGCTGGAAGTAAATATTCTATCATTGGGTAGCATCAGGTGGCTACAGCTAGCCAGATACTACAGTTCTTATGAGAGTATGGAAAAGATGTTTGACCATCTGTCATTTATTTATTTTTTTTATTTTTTTTTTAGCATACCTTTATATTGCCTGGCTCACGGCAAAGCCAAACCCATTACCATTTTGCCATAATTTTTATTGTGTATTAAAGTTATACTAAACACACTTTAATTTACATTGTCCTTTTATTTCTGTATGTGGATTTTGGCACTGTCCTTAATGATATACAGCTGATATATTATTATTATGATATATAGCTGTCACGTGATCCAGCACTTTCACAGCCTGTCTGCAGGGAAACATAAGCAGAAGGAGCTTCTAGTCCTCTGCTGCTAGTCACATGTTTAAAAAAAACAGCCTTTGGTATACGGAGTAAAAATAATATCCATAAACTGTTTTAAATTGTCCTACATATCTATCAAATTGTTATTATTGTCTTAGAATAACAGGGAGGTGAAGCCTCCATTAATCTACATGTAATATCCCACCCCATTGTATTTAGTGGGCATAGAGGAGGAGGAGGAGGGAGGGAATAGGCTATGATTTACCACGTGTGTGCCTCTATAGTCACATGGGCTGCTCAGATGTGATGGGGAGGAAATGCTCAGCATAGAAACTCATTGAAAACTAAGCATGTGCAGAGCTGCCAACACTGCTCTGCAAAATCCCCAACCACATTGGGGACTTGGACAGAAGGTGGAGATAGAGCAGAAAGATCAGCCAGATTTTTTGCAGAATACAGAAAAAACAAATCTCATAGTGACTGAGTGAATATGAACAGCATGTAATATGTTTATTGATAGTTTTTTATGATGTGGGTTTAGTGACACTTAAAGATAAGACCCCCTGTGTTGTGGTTATTTTATTATTGGCACCTGATGGCTCCAAATCACTGGCGCTCAACTTTTGGCCCTTTGATACTTTCTGTGTGGCTTTTGGCCCCCAGCAGTCAGTGGTGTGAGTTGGAGCTTTGATTTGTAGAGAGACTGTAATAGCAGTGGATTTCAGTAGTAACATGTCTCCAGTCTCAGACTCTCTTCTGCAACATATGTCCAGTTTCTAACCACACTTGTAGGATGTTCTCAGTTTCTGACAGTCGTTGTTAGCATATCTGCAGTCTTGACCATTTACTGTAGTATGTCTGAAGTCTCCGATATAGTCTTTTGTAGTATCACATAGTATACTGAATATTATGTGTGGTCTCTTGGTGATGTCAAGGGTGCTGGTTGAGGCCCCCTGTACCTTGAACGTTGACCACTGCACTTCTAAATAGACACTGCTAATTTTAGTAGTTCCATATTAACTTTCTGTAAATGCACTTCATGTACTAGTCATGCCCACCAAAACCAGTGGCGGCCCGTCCGATAGGGGTGCACGGGTGCCACCCCCCAATCCATGCGTCCCGCCCCCTGATCTACATACAGGACGTTGGACTATGGCTTCCAATTTTTTTTTGGGGGGGGGGGTTTGAAGCACGTGATTAGAGCCAGAGGCTCTAATAGGCTTCAAAAAAGGGTGGGCTTGGGGCGCAGGGCACTGCACCTCGAGCCCACCCAGTTGTGTGACAATAGCGAATGAAAATTCGCTATTTTCACACTAAATCTCCTCCCTGCCAATCAAAAAGTGGGTCGTGAGGCCCGTTTCCCAATTGGCCAAAACGTCAGGCGGACTGACGAGCCGCTGCCGACCACCTAGAATGGGGTAGGTGCCAGACCACACGGGGGTGGGGTTTCTCATGCCTCGCTCAATAATTTTACCATCATCGAACAATGCTGTATTTTTTTCTTTAACCAATATCCCTGTGAAACTTAAATTGAGGAATATGGACTGAATATATTTATTGTAGGATATGCCAATGTGTATATTAAGTTCATTTTATGAATCTTGTGTTGCATATATTGTGCTTTCAGATAACAAAACAGACGTCTTGCAAACTGACATCCGAATGTTAACACAAAGACATTTAGATAGATATGCCAGAAGCGGACTCCGCACTTTATGTATTGCTAAAAAGGTAAAGATGAGCTTTGATATTTTTTTTTCACATTTCTACAATTTGTTCTGTAATTCCGATTATAGTAGTTGGCAGCCTGTTTGTATATAAATTATGTGCACATAGCATTATCTTACCTGAAACCTAAGCCCAACAAGGAGTTTGAAATGTTCTCTCTACTTGTAAAATGTGCCTGTTACTTGCATACCATAAATCATTAGAGTCAGGGCTTTTTTTCTAGGAGAATAGGTGCAGGACCCCCCCCCCCTTCGTCTGAGTCACCCCTTGCCTCTGCCCCTACCCACCTCTGACCACCATCTGTTGATTCCACCCCCCACCCACCTACCAGTACTGTTCCTTTTAGAGAATACAGAACCAAGTATCATTTTGTGGTGCTAAATCATTTGTATGGAACATGGTAATGATGAAAAGAAAAGCAGTAAAATAGATCCCCTGCAGCCAGGAACAATAGAATCCCAGCAATAGATCCCCACACAACAATAGACTCCCCCAGCAACAATGGACTCCACCCCAACAACAATAGATCCCCTGCAGCAACAGTGAACCACCCACAACAAAATATCGCACCCAGTAACAAAATGTCCACCCAAGCAACATTAGACCCCCCTCCCAGCAGCAACAACAGATCTCCCAGCAGCCAGCATCAATAGATCCTCCAGCAGCCAGTAAAAATAGACCTCTCCCTCAACAGGAGTAGATCCCTTTCAGCAACATAAGACCCCGCAGCAACAATAGATTCCCCATCAGCAAGAACACAATAGCTCTGCGGTAGTGATTTCTCTATCATTACTGATTGTGTTGATTGGGGGGAATAGAGCGCTTTTTTTTTCTTTCTTTTTTTTTTCCTGCAACCCATGTTTGCAGGAAAGAAAATTGCAAATCTACAGCCTGATTTACTTTAAAGTGTTAGTTACCCCCCAAAAAAATAATACAGATCCTGGTCCCTTAAAGCAGATTACACAGCACAATGCTTATGCTGTGTAATCTGCCCCCCTCTAAACTGTAAAAAAAAAAAAAAAAAAAACCTCCTGAACCTGCCACTTCTTGCATCCCCTCTCTGCGCTGAGCCCTGACTACCATGGTCAGAGTGCGTCCCTGCATCATGCGCTGCTGTCCCCTTTGCTCTCCTCCCTACTCCTCACCCTCTCCTTCCTGCCTGTCATCTCCCTCTCTGTGTCTGTCCCACCCCCACGCCGCTATTATTGAAAAAGAATAAATTAAAATTGTCACTGCCAGCCCCTTTTTTTAGAGGCTGGCATAGCACACTATGTAAGTTGTTTTAAAAAATGAGCATTGTAAATGAGTCATGTGACCGGCCTGAAGACAGCTCAAAAACGGTATTTACAAACCTTGTTTTTTAAAACAACTTACATAGTGTGCTATGCCAGCCTCTAATAGAGGGGCTGGCAGTGACTTATAAAAATGGGTTAACAAATACTTTAAATTGTTGCTTTGGGCCAGCTTGGAACTATTTCCATCACTAAGAAATGTGGCTGCTGTCATTCTTTGCTACATACAATATACAGTGCTGTGTTCTGGCACCGATACAAGAGCTTCCTGTCCTATTTCTAGAACAAAACCAAGTTGGGCTTGAATGTTGCTCAGCCATTCACAGGAAGCTTTTTATTTTTTTTTTTTATGAATACAAAGCTTCCTTCGATTGATTGAGGTGGAGATTGTGATGTCATCTGCCTGCTTCTCTGTCTCAGCCTTGTATTCATTCAGAAAAAAATTAGGCCCAAAATCAATAAAGTAACACAAACCCAAAGTCCTTAGGCCAATTTTTTCCCTAAACCTTAGAGCAGTTTTTTCCTCTGTTTTTGGCGATGTCTCCGTTCCACGCACTATACTTTAGTGTAGTCTTTCCTAACATATTATTCTTTGGGTTTTTTTTCTGGACAGATGGGGCTTTAATTTGGTAACAAATTTAGATATATTACATATATACTTTTATTCTTTGGATTTTATTGGAAATAAATAGTAAAAAACTAAAATAAAATGCATTTTCCTGTACTTTTTCCCCAACATAAATTTTACGTAATTTCAGCACCCTTTTATATTTACCACAAAATATAATTACTAAAGTCTGCTGATTTTAAAATGTTACCATATTAGTGCGACTTTCCATTGCCAAAAGATTATTATTGAAGAATAGACAAAGGCATATACAGCATGAGCTCCAGAGCTCTGGATCGAGTCATATTGCATTAAATCAGAATACATATGAGCTTATAGAGATTGTTCATAAGGAGAAATGTGTAATAATTGAACACAATATTATTATAAGACCTATGGGATGAGATGCTGTCCTAAGAGTAGCAACATAAACCTGCCAATGAGCATTAAATTGTCGGCATACCCATAAGATTCATTCATCTCCAGGTCTGGATTTTGGCACTGTTCAGCCTGCAGCCCCGCCCTGAGCTCATGAGGTCAAGGGCCATTTTAAAATTATGCTGGGACAAATTGCCCCTATCTCAGTGCCGTATTAAAATACCCAGCGTGGTTTACCCCCTCCAAAAAAAAAAATATGTTTTACTAAAGTTATGTTAACGATGCCACTAAATAAACAGGCCTACAAATGTCCAAACACAAGAGGTATGTGTATTCTTAGTTGGATCTTGGTGCACTTTGAGCATTTCTTCCAGATCTGTGTTCTCGCTCCTTGTGCAGGGTGACTGTTCTCGTCCCCGCCCCCTCCTGTCATTTTCAGCCTTCATTGGGTGGAGCCTGCTGGGTCCCTCCCCACAGCTCTTCTCTCTGCTCAGGCTATATACAGTACAGTGATGATGTCACTTCTACTTTTACAAGGATTTACAAAAGCATTTGGGGCACACAAATTGGATTTTCTTTATGACTGTAGAAGAATATATTTCAGTAATACAATGTTAGTGCCTGGAGTTCAGCTTTTAATTTCAGGAACATATTGTAACACTATTCAGCCCCTAAATTGGTGTGTTTTATAAAACGTGAACCTGTAGTTTTAAAATGTTTTTGCAAATCTACTTCTGGCCTGTTTTGTGCAGGTGATGAATGACGGAGAGTATGCAGAATGGTTACAGTCCCATTTTCTAGCAGAGACCAGTATTGACAATCGAGAAGAGCTGCTGTATGAGTCTGCTCTCAGACTGGAAACCAATCTTACCCTTCTTGGTAAGTCTGTTCTTTCTACATCTTGTATAACCTGCACAGGTTTCTGAATATCCAGATCAGATATTTGTAAAGGCATAACAGGCTGGTGAGGTTACTAAAAGGACATGTTTTTATAGAAACTCTAGTTCTTTCACATAAAAGGTAACATGACTCTTTTCAGATTCTACCTACAGATATGGAGTCAAGCAGTTTAATGGATTGAGTAGTTTTAACCCTGTAAGTGTTTGTTCACTATCTATCTCTGCGTACTTTATGTATTGCTGATAAAAACCTCACATATATTCCCTTAAGCGAGCCATAGCCAGTTCAAAGCTCTGCGGGTTCAGCAGGAACCTGCCGAGATTCAAAGCCATGTATGGGGCAGGCTGAATCTACCCAAGTTCACTACATACAGTATACAGTGCTGTGTTCTGGCATCAATACGAGAACTTACCGAGTGCTGCTCAGCCATTCACAGTAAGCTCTCTATTTTTATGGATTGAATACAAAGCTTCCTTTGATTGGCTACGGTACAGATCATTATGTCCTCTGCCTGCTTCTCTGTCTCAGCCAATCAGAGGAAGCAACTTGCTCTGTCTATGGCCGGCCTTAAATTGCTTAGGAGAAAAAGTGTATACAAGGGTTATAATGTGTTCGACAGGTGGCTCTCCACTTCTTTGTATTTTGGGTTGTAATCTGTTTTGAAGACCATACCAAGATACCAAAAAACATATAAAAAGTGCTGCGCAAATAAAAGTCCTTAAGTAAAATAAATGTATGAAAATGGAGTGACAAAATCAGAGGACAAAGACCACCAGTGACAATTAAGCTGAGATCAATATCTGGATGGTGACAAATCCCTCCACCGGGCATGGATGGCCCCTCACCTCAGACATTCGACCTGAAACAGGTCACACCGCTTATAACCATAGATGGATCAATCTGTGTGGTTGTTAGTTCCTCCTCCACTTCACAGCACACGGTACAACAGCGGATGTTACATATAAAATAAAGGGCAGAACATAGTGCACTCCGTGGCTACTTTATTGAATAAACAAGGAAGGCAAATAAATCAGACACTTACAGAAACCGGCACTCCGATCCGAGTGCCGGCTGACAGGCGTGTGATCGTGTCTGCGAATGACCGCGGGTGACGTCATACGCTCCTTCCCCCGTACGCGTTACGTCCTGTGGGCGGGACTTCATCGGCGTGGGGCGGGATGCGCAATGACGGCCCGCACTGTTTATGTTTGGTGCCATGGTGACGGTAGCACCAATCAGAGGATCAGCGGCGATAATCAGGGAGTCTGGCACCTCCCATCATTGCATCTTAACCCATGGTTGCTATTGCGCTCCCCTTACAAAAGGGAAAGCGAAACTTACAACACCTCCAACAGCAAACAAATAAAAGAGAAGAAAAATATAAAAGGAACATTTCCTGCAATACCCGGTTTTTTTATGACCAATTTCATTAAATGCAGTAAAGAAGTTCATCTTAAGTTTAAAAATTGCAGTATTTACTCTTAAACACGCATAAACACATGCTGCAAATTTGCATGTGAAAAAGTCGCATAAAAAAAAATCGCATATATACAATGTCATGAGCGATGTCATGAGCGATGAGTTTGGTCACTGCCAAACTCCTGACATGCTACTTCCCCGGCTCATGTTGATCCTTCTGCTTTAGTACTTTGGTACTTCGTGTAAATATTGTTTTCCAGAATGGTGATTCTGAAGGTACTGAAGTCATAGGATCAGCTTGGCACTTATGCCGCGTACACACGATCGGAAATTCCGCCAGCAAAACTCCAATGAGAGCTTTTTGTCGGAAAATGCGACTGTGTGTATGCTCCATTGGTTTTTTGCTGGCGGAATTCCAGCCAGCAAAAATTGGGAGCATGTTCTCTATTTCTCAGTCGGGAAAAGTTCCTATCCGAAAATGCGATCGTCTGTACAAATTCTGACGCGCAAAATTCCTACGCATGCTCGGAAACAATTCAACGCATGCTCGGAAGCATTGAACTTCATTTTTTCGGCTCGTTGTAGTGTTGTACACCGCGTTCTTGAGAACTTTTGTGTGACCGTGTGTATGCAAGGCAAGCTTGAGCGGAATTCCGTCGGAAAAAACATCCAAGTTTTTCCAAACGGGAAAATACGTTCGTGTGTACGGGGCATTAGGCAGCTAATTATCAGAAAAAGGCCTGCAATAGCTACCTATGTTTTTCTTACTTCACGTTAAAAACAAGGCTCACATCTCCTATAATTTTAATGCATACAGTGCTTTGAAAAAGTATTCATGCCCCCTGGAATTTTCCACATTCTGTCATGTTGCAACCAAAAGCGTAAATGCATTTTATTGGCATTTTATGTGATAGACCAACACAAAGTGGCACATAATTGTGAAGTGGCAGCAAAATGATAAATGGGTTTCAAAATGTTTTACAAATATCTGAAAAGTGTGGCGTGCATTTGTATTCAGCCCCCCTGAGTAAATAATTTGTAGAACCACTTTTAGCTTAAATTACAGCTGCAAGTCTTTTTGGGGAATTCTCTACCAGCTTTGCACATCTAGAGAGTGACATTTTTGCCCATTCTTCTCTGCAAAATAGCTCAAGCTCTGTCAGATTGGATGGAGAATGTCTGAACAGCAATTGTCAAGTCTTGCCACAGATTCTCAATTGGATTTGAGTCTGGACTTTGACTGGGCCATTCTAACCCATGAATATGCTTTGATCTAAACCATTCCATTGTAGCTCTGGCTGTATGTTTAGGTCATTGTACTGCTGGAAGGTGAACTTCCGCCCCAGTCCCAAGTCTTTTGCAGACTCTTAACAGATTTTCTTCTAAGATTGCCCTGTATTTGGCTCCATTCATCTTTCCATCAACTCTGACCAGCTACCCTATCACTGCTAAACAAAAGCATCACCACAACATGATGCTGCCATCACCATGGTTCACTGTGGGGATGGTGTATTCAGGGTGATGTACAGTGTTAGTTTTCCGTCACACATAGCGTTTTGCTTTTAGGCCAAGAAGTCTAATTTTGGTTCTAATCTGACCAGAGCACCAGACCACATATTTGCTGTGTCCCCCACATGGCTTCCCGCAAACTGCATCCAGGACTTCTTATGGCTTTCTTTCAACAATGGCTTTCTTCTTGTTACATAAAGGCTAGATTTGTGGAGTGCATGACTAATAGTTGTCCTGTGGACAGATTCCCCCACCTAAGCTGTGAATCTCTGCAGCTCCTCCAGAGTTACCAGGGGCTTCTTGGCTGCTTTTCTGATTAATGTTCTCCTTGCCCGGCCTGTCAGTTTAGGTGGGCGGCCATGTCTTCGTAGGTTTTCAGTTGTGCCATACTCTTTCCATTTTCGGATAATGGATTGAACAGTGCTCCATGAGATGTTCAAAGCTTGGGATATTTTTTTAAAACCTAACCCGGTTTTAAACTTCTCCATAACTTTATCCCTGACTTGTCTGGTGTGTTCCTTGGCCTTCGTGATGCTGTTTGTTTACTAAGGCTCTCTAACAAACCTCTGAGGGCATCACAAAACAGCTTTATTTATTCTGAGATTAAATTTCGAAAACCATTTATCATTTTCCTTCCACTTCCCAATTATGTGCCACTTTGTGTTGGTCTATCATATAAAATTCCAATAAAATACATTTACATTTTTTTTTGTAAAATGACAAAATGTGGAAAATTTCAAGGGGCACGAATACTTTTTTTCAAGGCACTGTATATTTGCCAGTATCATACCCACAAGAAGATAAGATAGGAATCTTGTCTCAGACAGTGCTCTTTGGTGGTTTCTAAGCCATACGTCCGCTGTTTACACTAAGTTAATTGAAGACGTTGATGTCTAGCATCCCCCCCAAGCAAGTTATATTGATTGATCTACACTTAATTGCCACCTTTCTGCTCTGTCAGAGCCCCTCACTAATAGAGCATGTGACTTTCGCCATGGGACAGTGCCCGCTCTTGAGTAGCCAGTCACCAGTTCTGAACACTTCCAAGTGGAGACGGTGAAGTCTCCAAACCAGGTAAGCTCTGACATTGGAGCTTTATTCTCACGATGGACCACCCTAGGTAAAGTGCATGAGTGAGTAAAACTTTTAAACGGCAAAGGTGGGCTATTGGGAGGTAGTATTAATATACTCTGAATCAAGCGACCCTCCTCACTATTGAAGACTTTGGCAAACACTCAGGTCTAAGTATGAACTGGACCAAATCCCAGATTCTCCCCCTAGACATGACATCTCCAACACACAGAGCGGCATCCCTCCCCTTGCAAAGAGTTGCATCCATTAAATATTTAGGCATAGAAATCACCAGAGATCCACTGGAATACACCACAAATAACATTGAACCACTCTTCTCATATCTAAAATCCCGGACACAAACCTGGGCGAGACTACCTCTAGGAGTAATGGGCAGAATCAATATTGTTAAGATGATACTATTGCCAAAGTTTCTCTATATACTATGGAATTCTCCAATCTCTATCCCCCTTAAAACCTTTAAAACTATTGACAAAATCCTGAATTCTTTCGTCTGGGGCTCTAGTAGACACAAACTTGCATGGAATACACTTAAGAACCCCACTACCTCTGGGGGGGCCGCCCTCCCAGACATATACACGTACTATATAGCAGCTCAGCTCTCACACTTCTACTACATCCACAAAACAGACGAAGAAAGGTACCAAACTTTAGTTTGTAGGAAAGCTAATAAAGAACTATATTCCCCACTACAAGTGATCTTTAGAGGAGGTAATACCAAACACAAGAAAGAAGACCGCAACTTGCTACTTTCCCAACACAGATGCGTATGGGGGAGAGCCTTCAAGCTAACGGGAAACAATGTCTTCCACTCTCACACCCCATTGTGGCACAATCCACAACTGAGGGAGCTCATGTCCTTACCTGGAGCCACCGCCTGGGCCGCAAAGGGAATAGTATTCCTATCCCAGGTTATCACTATATTTGGCATGAGAAATTTTGAAACAATTTGCGAAGAGTACGACCTCTCTCCCCATATGCGATTTAGTTACATGCAACTGAAACATGCGCTTCACACACAATTTGCAAATGGCTTCCCCAACCCACAATCACTAACAATAGTGGACGTGATTACAGGCCCAGACCCAGACAAACTCATCTCCACCCTATACACCACCCTACGTACTGAATCGGTGGACAGAGTTGCCGACAATGCAAGGCTTAGATGGGAAAATGACATAGGACCAATAGACTGCTCTGACTGGGAAGACATACTGGTAAACGTTAAAAAAACATCACCCAAAATCTCAGATCGCCTGACCCAACTCTTTATAATACACAAATCCTATCTCACACCAACTAGAATTGCTAAATACTCCTCACAACAAAACCCAAACTGCCCCAGGTGCTCCAGTAACCCCTGCACGTTTTACCACTTAATATGGCTATGTCCTGAAATACAAAAATACTGGACACAAATCATCAAATTCCTTCACGACCACATGGGATCACCGATCCAACTAGACCCCAAGCTGTGCCTTCTAGGCCTACTACCAGACACCATTAAAGACAGATCCACAATCACATTTCTCAGTGAATCAATATTCCAAGCCAGAAAATTGGTCGCTAAACACTGGATAGGAACAACCCACCCTACCTTGCAGGCCTGGATTAGAGATGTGAATATGTCACTACCATACAAAAGGGCTATGTACAAACACAGGGGATGCCCGAATAAATACTACAGAATCTGGAACAAATGGCTGCACAATGATAAAACTTGCACTAAATAACCCCGAAGCACTTAAGAACCTACTAACCTCCCATAAGCACCCTATGACGATATGGTATGTAGAGCCATGATACAACCCCCCACTTAATAAACTCCACAAACTAGATCCAATATCTAGAAATGTATTGATGACTACTGTGTAATATCGTTGATTGCCAATTGATTACCTACAAAGTGTATAACCTACCCATGTATTTCTATGCTCTGTGGAAATACCCCCTCATGTGATTGTATGCGTTGAACTATATCTGTATACTGCCACAAATTTTTTTTCAACAATAAACATGTTTTTTCAAAAAAAAAAAAAAAATTAATATACTCTGAATGGGCAACATGGAAGAATGATTGTGTCTCTTTATATGGAGGCATTCCACAATGGTTCCATGGTGGCAGTATTTTATTGTTCTCTTAGGAAACACAGCAAAGCATTCTTCCAGAGCCCATTATTCTTTATAGCAGACACTGTTACATGTCCAAGGCAGCAAATGAGAAAAGCAAATTGCTGGATGTAAATAGAGCTGTTCCTGGGACAAGACCCTTTTAGTAACCAAGGTAAAGATATGAAGATGTCTTTCCAACAGCCACCAGCCACCATTCCTAGCCTGACAAACATCAGAGGAAGGGGGAATGTGATTAGATACGCTGGGGGACCAAAAAAAAACAAAAAACGCTTTTTTAAGTTCTTAACGCTTTTCAGTTCTTTATTTAACCTGGAAGACCCTTTAAAGTCTAGCTCCAGCTTTTCTTAAGAAATAAAAATATGAATTTCTCCGCACTTGTTAAAATAAAATAAGCTTTTGCTGCAATACTCATCCTTCTTCAACACTGTACCCACAGACACTTAGCTGCACCCTTCAGCATCTTTCCTCTTGGGTTGAATAAGGCTCGTTATTTAACCCTTGTCCTGAGCCTAGGATGTTAGACATACTCTCTCTAGGCTTGCATAATCATCACAGCCTGGGCTCACAGCACAGTGCTCCTAAGAATGGCACTGACATCATAACATGAGCAGGGTTCTCTTCAGCTTTGAGGATAACCCACCAAAGGAGAAAAAAAAGTTGGCCCTGCTTGTGAATGGCTAGGAAAAAGGGATATATATATATATATATATATATATATATATATATATATATATATATATATATATATATATATATATATATGTGTGTGAAATTAAGTTGGCTAGGGATTCCGTCTAAAGGTGGGAAATATGTTTCTCTTTAGCTTATTGAAGGGCACAGTCCAGGTCTTGGTCTGGGAGTTATAGCACCACCTTCAGGAGATGTTTGTACTCGCCATAGACTTTTTTTCCTTGTATTCGTTGAAGAGCACAGCACCCACCCCTCTGGTTGTGTTTTGGCCCTCCATGATCGGTTGTTCTCTGTGGAGTGCTTGTGACTGAGCTGTATCTAAAAGATGGAGGGTTTGGCCACCATCAGTGGCTGTCCATAGGCTGTTTTTTTTTTTTTTTTTTTTTGGGCTAGTTTCCTACTCCTGAAGGTGGTGCTATAACCAAGCAGTTAGAATTCAAGATCTCAGCTGTGCCATTTTGATAAGCTTAGAAACTTGGAGAAAATGATTTTTATAGCAAGTACATAAAACCCATTTTCAAAACAATTCAAACTCGCCTGACTAAAAGCAGGAATGTTTTTTGCTCCCCTTGACTTTTTTATAAGTCAAGTCCTGTTGCCCCTGGAATTTAGTGTACTCTGTGGTTTAAATTTTATATTCTCCAAAAACCTCAAACTTTCAGGGGCCACTGGAATAGAGGATCGTCTGCAGGAAGGAGTTCCGGCTACAATCAAGTCTTTGAGAGAAGCTGCTATAAAAATCTGGATGCTTACTGGGGACAAGGAAGAAACGGCAGTAAATATTGCCTATGCCTGCAAGCTGCTGGAACACAGTGACAAAATTCTGACCCTGAGCAGACTGGACAATGTGAGTATGAAGCTATTTTAAAGGAAATATTTGCTGAGAAGTATATGGGGGCTGTCAAACTCTTTCTGAAAGTGTACTAAATCCGCAGGATATAGTGGAAGTCTATGGCTCAGTGCACCTAACCCACAGGAAGGCCACAGGTGCACTGTTCTGCACCCGCGGATCAGTGTGAAAGCAGCCTAATAACACTTTTTATAAGTGCTAATATGCCCATTGCAAAAGTGCAGTGTATGTGATGTCTAATACACTGACCTTTTTCTCTCTTATAGCTTCTGCTGGCATCACTCTCCAGGCTGCTAGAAAACTCTCTGGCGAAGTGCACTTGGTATCACTCCGCGTGGGACAGGAGCCGGTGCAACAGAGGAAGCATCCGCTTATACTGCTCCTGTTTCCTCCTCTTCCAGCTCCATGCATTATGATGTTCTGGGATGTTGGTTCAGCAACTCGTTGATCAAAATCTGGGCTTGCCGAAATGGCATCCCAGAGCATTGGCATGCGCTCCCCCGGTTTGAGGTAGTTGGCCACATCAGAGGGCTTCGTGTGCCACATTGAGCACCCCTGATGTATTTTTTTTTATTTCTGGAAAGTTCACATTTGACAGCACACTGTATAAGTACACAATGTACATTTCAGCAAAGATAATGTACATTTCCCCACCTGCACTGGACATGACATATGAGCTCTTTATTGTGCTGTATATAGCTATAAACTCACTTCCACTCTCTGGTCTACTTCAGGGAACTTGTGAAGTGTTGATGAACCACATGATTGCTGAGATCGAAAGCCATGTTAACTCAAGTGACCCTTTGAAGAAAGAGCAGCACTTTGCCTTGATCATCGATGGAAAGAGCCTGGAGTTTGCGCTGCAGGAAACCCTACAGCAAAGGTTCCTCTACCTCACCAAGCAATGCAGATCTGTCATCTGCTGCAGGGCAACTCCGCTGCAAAAGAGCCAAGTGGTTAAACTGGTCCGTAATAATTTGCAGGTCATGACTCTTGCTATCGGTTAGTATACCTATACTGGTTTGCCTTTAAATGTATGGTTTTTTTTTTTTGTTTTTTTTTTGTTTTTGTTTGTTTTTTGAATTTTCTTTACCCCACTTTAATTTATGTTTCAAGGTGATGGGGCCAATGATGTGAGCATGATTCAGGTAGCTGACGTTGGGATTGGCATCTCTGGCCAAGAAGGCATGCAGGTACTGTTTAACTTCCACCAACTAAAATCAGACTATTAACTTGTATGACTTTAAAATTAGAACCCCAATTAACAAACTTCTTATTTTATGTATGCTTGGGAAGAGTGTTTTTACAGGGATGCCAAACAAAACTCCCTACTGTCAGTATGCAGCATTTTTAGCATTACTGCTGTGAAGTTAGTGCCACTAACACCCATGTAGAGTGGTTTTTGGTTGTAGTTCCCATGTCTATTAGGATGTATAGGATCCGCATATCTGCATATGACAACGCATGGATGCAAACTGAACTTTGACCCAAATTGCATTGGAGAGGTTATAAGAGAAATAAGTGTGCTTAAAGGCTAAGTTCATCTCTTGGGAAAATATAATAAATGCACATATTTCTGCAGAAAAAAAAGTGCATTTATTATTTTTTCCTGCAGAAGTCTGAAAAGCATTGCACCCATGATCACGGGTGCAATGCCAGGGTCCTGCAGACTCTCAGTATAGCTGTCTGGTCATACCTCCCATATGAACAGACAGTTACTGAAGAGCAGGAAGATAAATAAATTACGAGAGCACTCACTAGCACCCTCTCAGTTCATTGAGAACTACAAGCCATTTGTCACAGTGGCAGATGGTAGTTGTAGTTCTTTCATTCACAGAACTCTGTGAATGAATGACGCAGTTATGTGGGCAGAACCTCGTGTGGCCGCGCTCTTTTTAAATTGTGAAAGCAAGCGTGGGGAGAAGAACATTCGCCCGCTCTCACAGGGTCGGAATCGGGGGTTGGGACTGCTGAAGCATATTGCACGTAACACCCTTAATATGGGTATAATGTGTAACATGCTCCCAAAGGTGAACTTATCCTTTAATTACTTCAGTACTAGAGCAATTTTTAATCAAAAAAATTGTTTTTGTCAGTAAAACCCCCTGAACATTATATTTTTTCTGAAAACAGAAGCCTTGTAAAATAATAAGCTAGCAGTTGCAATTTTTTATGTTGCAAGATATTTGTGCAACTGTTTATCAAACGCATGTTTTCTGGAAAAAATATATTTAAATGAATAAAAAAATATGAAATTTAGTTCACACAAGACAATATAATACCCAGTTTTTTTGTAAAATATAAAAGATGAGTAAATGGATACCAAATATGCCAAGTCTTAAAATTGTGTGTGCCCATGATATTGCAAAAAACAATGGTATCCAAGAATCTCTATAGGTGACGCTTTAAAATCCATCAGTTTAGAGTTAACTGTGAGCTCTGGCACTAGAATTTTCTGCTCTCACTCCGACATTTGTGGGGATACCTCACCTGTGTGGTGCAACCTTGGTGTACATACACATGCGCACCATGAGTGAGCATTTGCATTTGTGGGTGTGTGCGGGGCAACAGGGGGTTACGGTTCATTTTATTTTTAATACATTTTATTAGAATTTTATTTTTATTTTATCTTTTTTACACAAGAGGTTAACAAACCCCGGTGCAATAGCATTGGGCAGGTGGTGGGTACTCTTTGTGGAGACATTGGGGGCCTAAAAAAAAAAAAAAACAATGTCTCCCTTGTGCACTAATGCATGCAACTGATCGGTTATATGCTTCTCAGGCTGTATTAGCCAGAGGCTGACAACTCAAAAACTGGAAGTGACTTATTCCTCATTGCTTCCAGTTTCATTCCAGGCATAGGAGATCAAAGACTGGATGTTGTTCAGTCTCCTCCCACCATATTAAAGCCTATTGATGTGGTCCTGGACTCCTGGTATGGCAGGAGACCCCGGGAACCTCATGGGGATGGGGGACTGCACCGCTTGCACAGTGAAAGTGATCAGCAGCAATGTACACATGTGCATCAATAGAAACATACAGCCCCATAGCTTAGGATGGCAATGCACTACATTGATCCTCCATCAACCACCCCCCCCCCCCCCCAACCCAACCCAACCTCTTCTCCAAGCTTACATACTGCCTTATTTTATTGTGCTTAATGCGTGAAGATAAAAAATGCTCAACGTTTAATACTACTTTAACTTATGATCTGCATACATGTCTGGGTCTGTTACTCAGAAAGTACTGAAGCTATTTGATTTGCATAACAAAAGGCATCAAGCATTTTCAGAAAAACAACTCCATCACAGCAGTTTTCATATTTTCTGTGCCCACACTATTGCATCCTTGGCCTATGAACATGGATTCATTGATGCCCTCTAGCTGCAGCACGATCATCTTTATGTATGAGTTGCCCTGGGTGGCATATCAATGTAGAAACTGATTTGTCTTTTTCATCTTAGATATGAGATATGCATTTTATTTATAGCACAAAAAAAAAACACAGACCCACACATGCATAATCACTTGCTTATGTGTAGCTCAACACCTTTATTCTAAGGTGTGATTTAATATGATAATATACGTTTGTGGCAATCAAAATGAAAATTGCATAATGTTATTAGTCTGTATATGTAATTAGTAGGTGTATTTGTGCTAACTATACTTGGTTATATAAGTAGCATGTGTTCATTCATGTAATTCACGTTAAATTTGGCTGTAGTGTGGCTAATTTGCAATTCAGATGAGCTAAAGCTATACGTTTAGAAATCAAAACACAACAACCAATCATGTAATTATTACATTTATTAATAGATAGGGACTGTACAATCAGTTACTTATACCATACAGTGGAGCAGGATATCGCATTTTCTATTCATTGATATTTTTGTTTGTGTATTGCAGGCGGTAATGTCAAGTGACTTTGCAGTGTCTCACTTCAAGCACCTGAGGAAGTTACTGCTTGTCCATGGTCACTGGTGTTATGTTCGCCTTGCCAATATGATTCTATACTTTTTCTACAAAAATGTTGTAAGTAAAAAAAAAAAAAAAATTAAGAAAGCGCTTTTTGTTTCTTCTCACTTTTTATTCTCTTGCCTAAATTGTTTTGCGTGCTGAAGAAAAATGATAGAATAGATAGATTTTCAGAATCGGCACATACATTACGGGACACAGGACCAATGGGTAGATAAGGTTATGCAGCTGCCTTCAAGAGATTGTACCCTGACCGTCATGAACTGTAAAGTAAGAACAACCCAGTGTGGCCTTTCCTACTCCCTGCATGCCTCAGTTTTTTATTTCCTGTATTTCTTTTATATTTATCAAGATTTGCCCTGGAAGCTGTACCCAGACCCCACTAGGAATAAGCAGATCTAGCATTAAAAGTGTGTCTTTGGGCACTAAATTCTGCTTGAGAGCTCATCTAGGCATCCTTGGTGTAGTGTAATAAGTTAGACAAAGAGTGCATTACAGGTAGAGAGCCATAATCCACCTGTCTGGGAACCATGTCCCTGAAGACTCCTGAGGAAGTATGCTGACAGGGAAGAGCGAAGAATGCTGGATATTGAGGCATGTCTGCTAGATCCTACCTATCCAGCTTTTAGGCACCGCAAGAGTCTAAAACCACTATTGCAGCAAGTCAGAGCTTCAGCTCTTCTAGGATCCTGGATTGCTGATCTAAGTCTCCTATTTGGCTAAATCTCTGGAGTGCCAGCTACGACTTCAGGGGTCCAAAGTAGCTGCTACATCACCTTTATATGCAGTGCCTTTTTCTAACTGCTCTGCCCAGGAGCACCTACAGAGCCTGCACAGCTTCTTTCCTGGGGAATTGTACTGTTCATGTGCATGCCATTTTGGACTACACATACAGACAGGCTCTCTGTCCCACTAACAGCTCGACAGTTCTAGCGCACATCTTCCAGGACATAACTGGGCTCCCTGCTGCCTCTAAGTGACTATTCACAGGTGGTGTTACAGGAACAGGAAGGGTTATCGTTCGTACCCCTTGTGGGTATCCCTCGCCTGCAGCATTAATAAGGAGGACAATAGGTGCAAAGGAGTTAGCCCTGTGGCAATAAGGAAACAGAGATGGAAGGCTGGCCGCACTTCAGTGATGTAGTAAACTAAGTTTATTTAAATCTTCAAAGCATATAAAATGCAAACCTCACAGCTCCCAATATGGACAGAGGACCGGTAACTCGTTTCACACGAAAATGTACTTAAACTTAATCATATCTGAGTGATCAGTTATGATTACCTGCTACATCACTGAAGTGCACCCAGCCTTTCATCTCTGTTCCCTTATTGCTATGATCACAGATCGGGACGGCACCTGCTGATGTGTGGAAGGGCTGTTGGTCTATGCACCTGCCTGGAGCGGTGATTCCTTCTATTGATTTTACTGTTAGCCCTGTGGACCTTGCTGGTTTACAGTCTGCCAACAGTCCTTGGGGGTTTGCAGTGCACCCCAAGTGGTCTGACACCAGTAGCCTGGACTGCTTGAGTTGCTACCCTCCTCAATGGCTTCTTTAACCCCTTAAGGGGTGTTTCCCTTCTGCTGCTTATATTGAGTGGTGTTTTTTCGCTACTGTATCTGAGTTTATGGGGAAGAATTCAGCTGTGTTGGCTGACTCAGAATGCTGGGGCAGCAAGCAAGCACCTACATTCCCTCCTCCAGAATCCATCTTAGATTTTATTCCAGCTCCTGCTGCTCCTGAGGAGGATTAGGGTTGTTCCTCGTTTATTCTTGATGACGGTCTACTAACGTTTCCCCTAAAATGTGGTTCTTACTGAAGCAGTGCGCTTGCGTCTTGACCTGGAGAAGCTTCTATGGATCATGCCAGAAGTCAACAGCGTGGATTCTTTAAAAAAATCCCCAACCTGCAAATCTTTTCCTGTATACTCACTTTTGCAGTCTCTTTTGTACGATGCTGAAGAGATTTTCACCCCTTCCAGGTGCTTTGCCCAGGAATATTCTATTGAGGATGAGTTGTGGACCCAGCCATCTCCTGTCTTACCAAATATTAAATTATACCTGCGGAGGACAGCCTAGTCTTTAAACACCCTATGGATAAAAGCTTGGAAGCTTTTTGAACGTATTGTTTTCACTTGCAGGCCCTGCTTGCAACCTATTATTGCAACTATTTCCATCTGCACATGTCTGGTCCAAGAACTTTTCTGGGGATCCTAGTTCTATCCTGATAGATCCTTCCGTCTTATAACTAAAGCTTTTGCATGTTGCCCTGATCTATTGTGTTAACAAGCTGGCAGATCTTATTCATCAAATTACTAGAATGGTCCTTCTTTTGGTACACATGCAGAGGACCCCCCCTGGCTCAAATATTTATAGAGAACCATTGCTTTCTGTATTTTGCTGTGGGCTTGTAACATTATCAGTTTGTCATCCCTTACTTTGGTTTGTCCACTGTGCCTTGGGTTTTCACCAAGGTGCTAGTTCTGCTTCTCGCCCTGCTTCTCTGTCAGGGCATTCCTGTGATTGAGATATCTGGACGATCATCTTCTGCAAGAACAGTCAGCTTAGGTTCTGTCGGCCATAAATTCAACTGATTGTCCAGACCATTTGGAATTTCAGGTGGATCACGAATCTCCAGAAAGTAGCACTGGGACCATTTCAACCCTTGAAGCATCTGTGCCCGATTCTGCATACGGCTCTGTCCAAAGTTTTTCTCACTTAGGACAAACTGCTGCTCCTTTAGTCTCATGTTTGAAATCAGCAATCCAGAAAACATTCACCCCCTACTTTTTCATGAGGGTTCCATGTTTTTTAATGGTGGCCTCCTAGGAGGCAATTTCATATTGCCCAATTACACTCCAGACTGATGCAACTCAACATTTCATTGCAACTTACCATTCTGACTGCAAAAGATGGGAGCTTAGTCTCTGGACCATCATATCTAAATGACCTGCAAAACCAAGCTTGCCCTGGTTTGTTGGGTCACAAGGGCCTAATAGTGACCTCCTTCAAGGCCATTCCATCTTCCCAATTCTACTCCAGACCATTACAAGTAAATATTTTTCCTGCATGAGACAGAACTACAGTTGTGCTCATAAGTTTACATACCCTGGCAGAATTTATGACTTCTTGGCCATTTTTCAGAGAATATGAATGATAACACAAAAACTTTTCTTTCACTCATGGTTAGTGTTTGGCTGAAGCCATTTATTATCAATCAACTGTGTTTACTCTTTTTAAATCATAATCACAACAGAAACTATCCAAATGACCCTGATCAAAAGTTTACACACTCCAGTTCTTAAAGCGGTAGTAAACCCGCTGACTTTTCTTTTTTTTTTTTTTCCCTACACCTGTAAGGGAAAAGGCATAATGAGCTAGTATGCACCGCATACTAGCTCATTATGAGATACTTACCTTAGAACGAGGCGCCGGCATCTCACCCGGTCCACGCTGAGGGAGCTGACGTTTCCCCTCGACGTGTCTTCCGGGTATCGCGGCACTGGCGCTGTGAGTGGCCGGAGCCGCAATGTCGTTACTCCCACACGTGTGCGCGGGAGACTTTTTTCCTGCAAGGGCCGGCGGCTGCCGGGCTTTCAGCCGAGAATCCCCTGTGCGCATGCGCTGCTGCAGTCAGCGGCTCATTGCCAGGGGAATATCTCCTAAACCGTACAGGTTTAGGAGATATTTTTTTTACCTACAGGTAAGCCTTATTATAGGCTTACCTGTAGGTAAAAGTTTAAAAAATAGGTATACAACCACTTTAATACCGTGTATTGCCCCCTTTAACATCAATGACAGCTTGAAATATTTTGTGGTATTTGTGGATGAGGTTCTCTATCTTCTCAGGTGGTAAAGCTGCCCATTCCTCTTGGCAAAAAGCCTCCAGTTCCTGTAAAATCTTTGGCTGTCTTGCATGAACTACGTTTTTGAGATCTCCCCAGAGTGGCTCAATGATATTGAGGTCAGGCGACTGAGATGGCCACTCCAGAACCTTCACTTTATTCTGCTGTAGCCAATGACAGGTCAACTTGGCCTTGTGTTTTGGATCATTGTCATGTTGGAATGTCCAAGTACGTCCCATGCGCAGCTTCCTGGCTGATGAATGCAAATGTTCCTCCAGTATTTTTTGATAACATACTGCATTCATCTTGCCATCAATTTTGACCAAATTTCCTGTGCCTTTATAGCTCACACATCCCCAAAACATCAGCGATCCAACTCCGTGTTTCACAGTAGGATTGGTGTACCTTTCCATCATAGGCCTTGTTGACTCCTCTTCAAATGTAGTGTTTATGGTTGTGGCCAAAAAGCTCAATTTTGGTCTCATCACTCCAAATGACTTTGTGCCAGAAGGTTTGAGGCTTGTCTCTGTGCTCTTTGATGTATTGTAAACGGGATATTTTGTGGCATTCGCATAGTAATGGCTTTCTTCTGGTGACTAGACCATGCAGCCCATCTTTCTTCAAGTGCCTCCTAAGGCCCCTTTCACACTGGGGCGGTAGGGGGCGTCGGCGGTAAAACAGCGCTATTTCTAGTGCTGTTTTACCGCGGTATTCGGCTGCTGGTGGCCGAAAAAGGGTTAAAACCCCTCGTATAGCGCGGCTATAGCCGCGGTATAGCCACGCTGTCCCATTGATTTCAATGGGCAGGAGCGGTTTAGGAGCGGTGAATACACCGCTCCTTCACCGCTCCAAAGATTCGGCTTGCAGGAGATTTTTTCTTCTCCTGCCAGCGCACCGCTTCAGTGTGAAAGCCCTCGGGCTTTCACACTGAACAAACAGCGGAGGCTGTTTAGGGGAGGTTTGCAGGCGCTATTTTTAGCACAATAACGCCTGCAAACCGCCCCAGTGTGAAAGGGGCCTTATTGTACATCTTGAAACAGCCACACAACATGTTTTCAGAGAGTCCTGTATTTCACCTGAAGTTATTTGTGGGTTTTTCTTTGCATCCCAAACTATTTTCCTGGCTGAAATTTTAGTTTGTCTACCTGACTGTGGTTTGGTTTCAACAGAACCCCTCATTTTCCACTTCTTGATTATAGTTTAAACACTGCTGATTGGCATTCACAATTCCTTGGATATCTTTTTATATCCCTTTCCTGTTTATACAGTTCAACTACCTTTTCCCGCAGATCCTTTTGAGAATTCTTTTGCTTTCCCCATGACTCAGAATCCAGAAGCGTCAGTGCAGCACTGGATGGAAGATGCAAGGGTCTATCAGGAGTCCAGAAACTCATTGACCTTTTATACACACAAACTAATTACAAGCAAACAGATCACTGGTGAGGATGGTTACCTTTAAGGCCTCATGCACACTGGATGTTTTTGGACGTTTTTACAGCAGCTGTTTTTGGCAGTAGACGTTTTTTTCTACAGTCATTAAATTCTCCATCATGTTATCCTATGTGTCCATGCACACATAGGCTGTTATCAGCAGTTTTGGGCAGTGGCGTTTTTGAGTAGTAACAAAAAAAAACAAAACTAGTTGGTTCTGAGAGACATTTTTCAGCTGTAAAAACGCTGATAAGGGCTCAAAAACTTCGCTCACCAGGGTTTTTTAACGTTTTTGATCCATTGAAAAAAAAAAATATTTTTTTTCTTAAAAAAACAAAATGCTAATGTGGAAAAACGCTAATAAACGCTAAAAATCGCTATTGCAAAAACATTGAAAAAAGTGGAAAAACTCACTGCAAAGCTACTGGCGTTTTTATAACATTATTTTAACGTCCAGTGTGCATGAGGCCTAATAACCATTCAAACCCCTTTGTGTCAACTTGTGTGCATGTTATCAGGCCAAAATCACCAGGGTATGTAAACTTTTGATCAGGGTCATTTGGGTATTTTCTATTGCCATTATGATTCAAAAAAGAGTAAACACAGTTGATTGATAATAAATGGCTTCAGCCAAACACTAACCATGAGTGAAAAAAATGTATGTAAACTTATGAGCACAACTGTATGTCTTTGCACCATCATATCATAGATAGCAGTACAGTAGCATACAGTCAGATATCTTAATTATTTTCATTTTTGCACTCACACCCTCAGTGTCAGACTGTCAAAGGGAATGCATTAATGTAAAAAATGTTTTAGCTTTAGAACCACTTTAAGGTTTACCAGATGAATGTCCAGCCTTCAACTGATGCAAGCTTCGGTCATAAGGTTCTTCGGGCGACTCTGGTAATCTTTATCTTTCATAAGCCTTTTAGCCTTCATTTGCTGTCTCCCGCCCCTCAGTTGAAATTCTTTTGAACGCCCCTATGTACCTGATTATTTTGCTTGTGTCCCGTAATGTACGGTTAAGAAAATAGGATTTCTTACCAAAAATCCTTTCCTTGGAGTATATTTGGGACACAGGTCCCTCCCTTCTGTTTTTCTTATGATCCACTACTATTATTGCTTACTATAAAACTCAGGCATGCTGGGGTAAGAGTGGTTGGACTGGGCTGACACCCTTACAGGATGTCCAGTCCCCTGAAAGCAACTGCATAACCCTATGTACCTGACTACTTCTAAGTCTTTTTAATGCACTCCAAGTGAGTTTTTTACGTCAAGTCAAAAATCCTACTTTTCTAGTTCTGAGTGAAAACTACTCATTCTGCCTTGAATCACAAGAACACAACAGCAGCACTAAGCCATAGGTAAAAAGTACAAAATGCTTTATTGGTTCAAAAAAAAACAAAAAAAACCCTTCATCTGGTTTTAGAGTTTAAAGTGGAAGTAAACCTCCCTATCGTTTTCAGCCAAGGAAGCTGCCATCTTTGCCTCTGTTTAATCTACAACTGCCATGATGCTGCACATGTGATCAGTTGTGACACCAGCCATTGGATGGTTTGACAGTTTGGTTGAGAGCACAACCAATGGGAGTGTTACATTTCTGGCACGTGCCAGAAATGAAACTATTTTATGGATGGGTTTACTTCCGCTTTAAACAAGTATACGTAGGTTCAAGGGACCTCTTTGGCAAACTAAATCTGTATTTAGATGTATATTAAATGTTCTATTTTGCCAGTGTTTACAGATTGGGGGGATCTCTTGTTTTATGTGAGCAGCCATGCTGGAGCCAGTGAGCTCACTAAATTTAGTGGTTTTATTCTTCACTCCTAACAAATTAGTACTTGAGGTCCCAGCGCCAGCTGGATAATCTTCATTCTGCTTTGAAGTCTTACTTTACATACTGCTGTTGGAGGAGTCTCTCAATTCATAGATTTACAATGATGTGAAATAAAAATTCAATAGTGAGATCCTGTTATGTCTCTGAATTTAAAAAATTTGGGAATTTTTTTTGTAAATGGTGCTGCAGAGAGTCCCCAAGATATTTAAAGTGTATGGAAGATTCACCTCAAAACATTACAGTAATTTAACTTACCCAGGAATACAAGCACATCTGCTTTCTTTATAACAAGATTGTTTTACTATAGTTATTGCTAATCCCTCAAGGTTTGCTGACTGCTTAACTGTGACCTATCAGAATGGAAAGTCTTTATATTGTTGTAACTCAGGTAGTCTCATGTTACTGTTTATTGAATTTTAAAGGGTACTATATTACAAAGTTAAATACATTTTTGAAGTCTCAACCTTTAAAAAAAAAAAAAGAAGAAGAAACACTGATGTAAGACCCTAAATGAACCTCTGTCATCTTATGACAACTGTACTTTAACCACTCCAGCCTCGGAAGATTTGGCTGCTCAATGACCAGGCCATTTTTTGCGATATGGCACTGCATTGCTTTAACTGATTGCGGGGTCGTGCGACGTTGTACCCAAACAGAATTTACGTCCTTTTTTCCCCACAAATGGAGCTTTCTTTGGTGGTATTTGATCACCTCTGTGGTTTTTATTTTTTGCGCTATAAACAAAGAAGAGCGACAATTTTGGAAAAAAAAAACACTTTTTGACTTTTTGCTATAATATCCCAAATTTAAAAAAAAAAAATGTTTCAATCAGTTTAGGCCGATATGTATTCTTCTACATATTTTTGACAAAAAAAAACGCAATAAGTTATAGCGTCTACAAAATAGGGGATAGATTTATGGCATTTTTGTTATATCTTTTTCTTTACTAGTAATGGCAGCGATCTGCGATTTTTATTGGGACTGCGATATTGCGGCGGACACTTTTGACACATTTTTGAGACCATTGACAATTATACAGCAATCAGTGCTATAAAAATGCAATAATTACTGTATAAAAGTCACTGGCAGGGAAGGAGTTAACACTAGGGGCGATCAAGGGGTTAATTGTGTTCCCTAGTGTGTTCTAAATGTGGGGGGGGTGGGACTGACTAGGAGAGAGAGAGATTGGTGTTCATACTTGGTATGAACACGATCTGTCTCCTTTCCCCTGAGAGAATACACAGATCCCAGTTCTCGCTCTGTAACGAGCAATCGCGGGTGCCCGGTGGTCATCATGCCCACCGGGCACTCACATCGGCTCCGGTGGCGAGCTGCGGGCAAGCATGCGCCCCTGGTGGTGAGCTGCGGGCACGCGCACCCCCCTGGCGGCGTGTGCACACCCCCTAGTGGTCAAAAGGTAAAGCGGTGTAAGGTAATGTTTTTTCACTCAGCGGAGCCAACCTGCCGCAGTACAACTGCGGCGGCTGGTTGCGAAGAGGTTAAAGGTTCATTTTTTTTTTTAACAAACACGTTATACTTCCCTGCTCTATGTAGTGGTTTTGCACAAAGCAGCCCCTATCCTCCTCTTCTTGAGTCCTTCGCTGGCATTCCTGGCCCCTCCCTCCTGCGCCCAGAGCAAGCAACTTGCAATAGGGGAACCCGAACAGGCTCGCGTCCAAGCTGCGACTCTGTGTGTCCATTCACAAACAGAGCCATGACTCGGCCCCACCCACTCTCTCCCCTGATTGGCTCAGTGGCTGTGATTGACCAATTGCTCCCGCTGCTGTCTCAGTCAATGAGGTGGCAGAGTCCTCAGAGAGCTGGGGCACTTGTGCACATTGCTGGATCGAAATGGGGCTCAAGTAAGTATTAGGGGGTGCATGAAGATAAAAAAACCTTGAGCCAGAAGTACTTGACTTTTCTGAATTAATGTTATTACTACTATGATTATTATTAATTTTTATTCTTACTATTAATTTTATTACTATGATTATTATTGTTACATGTTTGCATGCAGCGTTACCCCCAGACTTTGCTTTTGTGCACTGCCCAAAAGACTATGACAATAGCACTTTTGTTACAAACACCGTATATAGTAAAGGGAAATCTGGTGCATTTATGTTGTGGTTTTCTCCCTCCAGATGTTTGTGAATCTTCTTTTCTGGTACCAGTTCTTCTGTGGTTTCTCAGGAACAGCTATGACAGATTTTTGGATGCTAATTTTGTTTAACCTGATCTTCACATCTGCGCCGCCTATAATTTACGGTATTCTCGATCAAGATTTGTCTGCAGAAACCCTTACTTTGCTTCCAGAGCTCTACAAATCAGGACAAACATCAGAGGTGAGAGCAGCTGGGACCTTATTGCATCTCATATTATTGTCATATTTATCATTAATGAATGTGACAGTCACTGAAAATTCCCTGCATTTATAAAACACATTCACTTGGAAGATTCAGGGGAACATTTATTAGATCAAGCAAAGATTTTTATAGCTGTCCTTGTCCCCAGGTTTTACATGTCATAAAGAGTAGTGAGGGGAAGTTTCAATGGGGATACAGCCTTGAAAAAACCTAATGACCTACACTCTTTCCAAAACTTTATGTAGTTGGATTTAAACATTAAATTCACATCACACTAAATTAAATTTCAACGCAGGCTGATGGTCTGAGCATCTGCATTAGCTGCTGAATTGAGAAGAAAGCTGAAAAGCAGCTCTGATAATGACATGTTGCATACATTGGTTATGGGGTGGGTCAGTTGAGAGAAAAGAAACCTTTAAACCGGTTTTACCCTATATCGTAATATTACTCCTGTTATTTTTATTTTTCTCCTCTAGGCTTACCGGTCGTCAACGTTCTGGGTCACCATATTGGATGCTTTCTACCAAAGCTTGGCGTGTTTCTTCATTCCTTACTTTGTATGTAGATTGCAGATTATTACTTTATAGAACTTTTTTTTTTTTTAATTCCTTTTCTATCATACACACCTATTTATATTACTTTAGCCTAGCAGGCTGGTTTATCAGGAGTGAAGTATAAATGGAGCAATCCGATTTCATTTCAAAGATGATACCATGATTCCTAAGTCCACACACTTGGGTAACTTATGCGGACCCACAATTACCCAAGTCCGCGGTCGTTCAGTGGAAGTTTCATACTACCAAAATGTTTAGTTGCAGAAGATTTCACTTATTTTTCTATGATTTGTTTTTTGTTGTGCATCCCCTGAGTAGGTGTTCAGCTGTACTGTCATTTTTAAGTGCAACAGTAAAAATGATTGTACCAGAAAGATGATACCATGATGATTTTGTACCTGGGCCGAAATCTTGGGCGGTGCTTGGGTGGGCTTTGCCCCTTCCAGATTTTAGCTGTATCCTCCCAGGACCAATTACATTGGTATCAGGAAGTAGAAGGGCTGGGGGACAGTACGCAGCCTCAATGATGCCAAGTTGGCATGCCTGTACAATGCCCCGCACCTATTTACTATTTGTTGCTATTTGTAAAGGGGGGAGCCTATGTTGTGATGGGGGGGGGGGGGGACACCAATTAGAAGGGTGACTCTGATGTAGAGGGGGCTGACTCTCAAGTGCTGGGTGGAATCTGTTGTGAAGGGGGAATGCTGATGTACAGTAAATAGGGAACACCCCATGTGGTGCCAAGGAGTGGGTAACAACATCATCCAATGTCTTTCAGCCCAATAAGAACAGTTCAGATTTTGACTGTCTCTGAATTTTTGCATACTTTTAAAGGGTGCCATAACTAAAAAAAAAAGTTATGAAATGTTGGCCTAATACACGTGCTTTGTGTTGGATGTAGGGAGCGAGGAGAGGAAAATGTATCCCCCTGACTTTTTTTTTTTTACTGCGCCTCCAGATTAGACAGCCTAGATCCGGCCCTGTTCTGTATGGACGATAGCTCTGATTTTGCTCTGGTGTTGTGGAGTCGTTAATCAACATATAATAGAACTGCCTCTCAGGGATATTGTAGAGATCAGGTCCACCTGTTGCCTCTTTCTTTGCCTGTTAGTTATATGCATTTTCTACTTAGGTCCATTAGAACTTTGCAGGCACACAAGCAGTCAAATCAACTTGTTGGAGGACAGATTGGGCACTCCATTTTGACCCCACAAGTGCAAGTTTTAATTACCCTAAAATCCCCCTCTCATCATTGTCAGGATCTCTATGATCCCATCAAATATTGCATTGCAGTAACGTGAATAAAAGAAGTAATGATTGTGAATCGCATTCCAACTCACTATACAGTAACAGGCTACATACTCCTATTAACAGTGCATTACAGTGGACGTGCCTTGGGTTGCCGAGTCTTGGTAACAAATTCAAAATTAATGAAATGTACATAAATGCATTGTTAGTGTGTGACAATGGCTTCATCTGGTTTTACATGTGAAAAAGCAGCATTTAAATGCTAGTGGATCAGTCATCCTTGTAGATGGGTGATAGCCCAGGTTTTATACAAACCATAAAAAATATAGAGCATTTGTTTTATACCTACAAAAAACATCTTCATAACATTGAATGAAAACCATTAGCAACTCATTATTTTCCTCTTTATTTTTGCAGTCTTATTTTGGCTCTGATATGGATATCTTTTCATTTGGGAGCTTCATCATAACAGCAACGCTGTTTGTGGTTTTACTACACCTTCTAATTGAAAGCAAGAGCCTGGTGAGTCAATGCACAATGCAGTCTTCTGCTGGAAGGCTGGGCAACACATCTGATGGAAAAATATCAAGTCTTGTTCTGGAGCCATTAGGTCATCTGTTCTGTTTTGATGTTTCTATTTCTTGCTTTTTCTACAATGAAATTTCATTAAGTTTTTTTTTTCTTCCTTACTAGACATTCGACTTTAAACCGGGGTGGAGACATTATTATTTTGCTATTTGATATGTTGTCGTTACTTTTACTAAAAGGGAACCTGCTACTTTGTTCATGCTCTGCAAAAAGTACATCCTGACCCACTTACTAGTGATTCCTCGCCTCTCCTTCCTCCTCTGCAACAAACCAAAATAACTGGCATTTCTGCATATGGAGGAGCGTGTGACCTCTTGCCCTGTAAAGCTGAGTCCAAGTACTGTAACAAGTACTGTAACATGTCCAGGAGATTGACATCACCCCTCCCTTCGGTCACCAACAGCGGTCATTTCAGTGCTGGTTGTGGAAGAGGGAGGAGAAGCAAAGGGGCTCAGGTAAGAGGAGTATAGAGAAATAGGGTCCAAGACCCTTTGCAACAGAGAAAAGATATGCATGTGCTCAAATCCAAATAGCTTGTACATGTATTTAACTACTTGCCGCCCGCCATATAGCAGAATGACGGCGGCAAAGTGGTTGTGATAGCCTGACTGGACATCACATGATGTGCCTAGGATAACACAGCCGGCGCGCGCAGCGATCGTAGTAGCTGTGTGTCAGTCTGACACACCGCAACTCCGATTGTGGTATGAAACCTCTGACAGAGGCTTCTTACTATGTGATCAGCTGTGACCAATCACAGCTGATCATCGCGTGAACCAGGAAGTGCCGATAAACGGCTCTTCACGACTCATGCTGACAGGGAGTGCCAATCGTGGGTCTCTCTGTCGGGGGGGGGGGGGGGTGTTGGCTGTGCTGATAATCAGCACAGTCCCCCATCAAAAGTGGCCCATCACCTGCCAGCCTGTCCCCATAATAAATGCCTATCGGTGCCCACAACAGTGCCAATCCGTGCCCAAAAAAGTGCCAATCATTGCCCCATCAGTAATGCCTGTCAGTAGCTCCTCATCAGTGCTGCCTATCCAGTGCCGCCTATCAGCGCCCATCAGTTTTTTTTACCACCAAAAGGAAACTCTATTTGTGGAAAGAAGCTGATAAAAATGTAGTTTGGGTACAGTGTTGCATGACCGCACAATTGTCATTCAAAGTGCGACAGCGCTGAAAGCTAACAGTTGTCCTGAGCAGGAAGCGGGGGAAATTGCCTGGTATGGAAGTGGTTAAACTATCTTAACTATACTATATTAACACTACAAATTCTGGTTGGACCCTCTGCTCACTGCTATACACCCTTTCAAGCATACTATGCAATGAAAAATGGGGGTTTTTTGTTTACACATATTGCAATACATACCCTTTGCAGAGATGGTTTCAGCTTATCTTGTGTGTGCAGATCTTATCTTGTCGCTTTTAAAGGGCATTCTCAGTGCACCTTTTTAGTTGTTTAAAGTTATTTTGTATTCTTTTAAACTTTGCAAGCTGTAGGGAAAAAAAAGAGATTCCACCTTCCATACTAAACAGCCTGGATGAGAGAATCTCCCCTGCCAACTATTGTATTCTTGATAGACGGCACCCTTGACTGTCTGAATACCCCAACAATAACTGCATTCGACTGACATATTTCCCACCCTAGTCCTTAGACTTTTCTTTCAAAGTTTATAGTTGTCCGTGTATAGCCGGCTTTCGATCTATGAGAAAAAAATCTAGAGAAGAGGATACAAGGTTTTTATTTTATTTTTATTCAAATGTTTTTTTTAATCAGGCAGTTTCCATGTTAACAAGACAATACTAGAGAGTTAGTGATACACCTGCAAACAGAATATACGTATAGACCGCTAATAGGTGATATCCAAACCCAAAAAAGATCAGTGAATTCTCAGACAATGTTAGCAGTACAGGATGAAGTGCTTTTCTTCTTTCTAGGCCGTACATGCACATTAGCTCAGCGGCTGCAATGAGAGAGAGAGTGTTGCAGCTGCTGAGGTCATCTGCAGTGGCAAGAGATAGCACTGTGCATGTATGGGGTTCAGGACAGCACTCAGTCTTGTACCACTAGGAGGCACTCATCCTAATGGCTGGTCTGTCCTAGAGAAGAGGTTAGGACGGAGCTGGGAAAACTGTCAGAAGTGTTTGGGGCAGGCTTCACTCCGTGCACATATGACCTACAGGTGTGGAGCATAAATGTGTTATTTTAAAACTGAATTCGTTTTAATGTGGAATGGTGATTATGGACTGCATAGGGTATATATATATATATTTTTTTTTTAAAGGTGAACGAACTCTTTTAAATGAAGGTTATACTGTCCACAGCAGCCAGTGCTTGCCAGCAAGTAAATGCAGCGGTCTTACTGGTTGCTTTCCACTCACATTTTGTAAAACTGTAGTTTGTAAAAATTGATTGTTTGCTTTCTGGATATCTGTAACATTGTTAAGCATGTATTTCTCAATGAAATGTCTTTTCATTCTATTTCTTATTTCAGACATGGATTCACTGGACAGTGATGGTTCTCAGTGTTCTCTCCTATTTTGTCTTTTCCTTGGCTCTTTCGGCAGCTTGTGTGAACTGTATCCCACCTGCAAATGTATACTGGATCTTGCACACTCATATGGCTGACCCAGTGTTCTATCTTGTGTGCATCATGACTGTAGTAGTTGCACTTTTACCAAGGTATGTATACGTAATATGTTAAGTGCAGTGATTTCTTGGTCGTCCTCCTCATTATTGGTAGGTTGGCTCCTGAAATGTTCAGCATAAAGATATACCCGTTTCTAAGTACATTCATTTGTATATGTACAATTTGATAGTATTATAAGGGCTCAATTGAAAAAGGAGAAGGGGAATATTAAAAAAGAAAAATGAAAATGGCTGTATTTTCAGTAATAACCAATCCGACTTCTAATGTGGAATAGAAAATAGAAGCAAATATCTGATGACAGTGAAAAATGGCGATGTAGTATTTATATACCCCTTGGTATGATATGGTTTGCTATGCTAGATTACCACAAGCTCTTACTAGACTGGTATTTGTGACAGAGGTGTGAGCAGGATAAAATACACTTGGAGAACAAGAATGGTATTAATTAAAGGAACACTAAAGTTCATTTTTTTTTTTTTTAAATAACAAACATGTTCTACTTCCACTGTGCAGCTCGTTTCGCACAGAGTGGCCCCGAACCTGGTCTTCTGGGGTCCCTCGGTGGCTGTCTCAGACCCTCTCCGCAAGGACTCAACACTTTCATGCAAGCTCTCTCGCATGGTGTTGAGTGCTTCCGGGTGAGCTCCCGTGATACAGCCGGCGGCCATAGCCGCTCACTGTATCACTCGGCCCTGCCCCCCGGCGTGCTGCGTGATTGGATGTGATTGACAACAGCGTGAGCCAATGGCTGCGCTGCTTTCAATCCATCCACTGTGACCAATCAACGGCCAGGCTGAGCGACGAAGAGGATGTCGGAAGCGAGCGCGGGACTTTCGAGGGGTCAGGTAAGTAAAACGGGGGGGGGGGGAGGTCGGTATTGTCGGATATTTTTTCACCTTAATGCATAGAATGCATTAAGGTGAAAAAACTTTTACCTTTACACCCCTTTAAGGCCCCTGGCCAAGGGATTCTTTATTTGGAGGCAGCTCAGAAGGCCACAGGGTAATAATACAGATACTGTGGAGGACAGGTGGCAATATAGCAGGGTGGCCATAGGGCACAATAAGGGAGAGATCCAAAGGCACGGGTCAAAAATTCAAGCACACTGAGGCACAGGCAGTAAGCTGGTACTGCAGGGACTAAGTCCAGGGTTAGGGGGCAACAATCCAGGCACAGTGAAGGACAGACAGCAATCTGGTACAACAGGGAATGATGGCGGCCATAATGGATAATTAACGACCTCACCCCCGGAAGATTTTACCCCCTTCCTGACCAGAGCACTTTTTGCGTCGTTTTAACTGACAATTGCGCGGTCATGTGACATTGCACCCAAACAAAATTTATATCCTTTTTTTCCCCCGCAAATAGAGCTTTCTTTTGGTGGTATTTGATCGCCTCTGCGGTTTTTGTTTTTCGCGCTATAAACAAAAAAAGAGCGATAATTTTGAAAAAAAAGCAATATTTTTTTTTGCTATAATAAATATCCCCCAAAAATATATGAAAAAAAATGTTTTTCCTCAGTTTAGGCTGATATGTATTCCTCCTACATATTTTTTGGTAAAAAAAAATAGCAATAAGCGTATATTGATTGGTTTGCGCAAAATTTATAGCGTCTACAAAATATGAGATATTTTTATGGCTTTTTTATTATTATTTTTTTTTTTTTTTACTAGTAATGGCGGCAATCTGCAATTTTTTTTTATTGGGACTGCGACGTTATGGCGGACACATCAGACAATTTTGACACATTTTTGGGACCATTGTCATTTTTACAGCGATCAATGCTATAAAATTGCATTGATTACTGTGAAAATGTCACTGGCAGTGAAGGGGTTAACCACTAGGGGGCAGTGAAGTGGTTAAGTTTGTCCTTCTACCTTTTCTAACTGAAGGGGGGATGGGACTGTGCAGGGGATATGACAGATCGTCTGTTCATACTTTGTTCATACGATCTGTCTGTTCTCCCCTCAGAGAACCGGAAACTGTGTGTTTACACACACAGATCCTGGTTCTTGGTGTGCCCCGAGCGATCGTGGGCACTTGCATTGGCTCTATGGGCGAACAGAGGGCGCGTGTGCACCCCTTAGTGGCCGTCTATGGTACCGACGCACCATGATGCCAATTCGCGCAGCCGAGTCATGTTGCCGCAGTATAACTGCGGCGGCTGGTCGGCATGCGGTTAAAATTTTTAAAAAATGACTTAATTTCCCCATCCACACTCAAGGTGGATGAGGAAATCCTGACAGCTGGGAGACTTTCCTGCCATCAGAATACACAGATCAGCATTGCTGGCCAGACCCTCTGGGTAAGCACAACAATACACTGATCAATTTTGCAGATCAGCTGTATTGATTGGTTTTACAGTAATGTTCTTTTAGAGGGGTTTTTTATCTTAAAATCTAATATTTCCCATTTGCTGTAGTTAAACTGATATTAAAGGTATTTTCTTTATCCAACATCACGGGACATAGAGCCACAGTAATAACTGTATGGGTTATATGGCACCTTTAGGTGGTGGACACTGGCACACCCTAAACAGGAAGTTCAATTCCCCATATAACCCCTCCCCTTACCGGGAGTACCTCAGTTTTTTTCGCCAGTGTCTTAGGCGTTGGTCACGAGTAAAGATGTGCTGTGCTGTGCTGAGCTCCGCTGGAATATTCCTTACTGGGGCAAGCCATGCAACCGGATCCATTTAAAGTGTCTTTTCCAGGCCGAATTGAATGGTACCCCGGCCTCGTGTCTGAAAAAACAAGGTTTTGCCTGTAACGATTCTCTTTTTAGAGAGCTGGACCCCGGGATCCAGTATATGTTTTTTTTTTTAAGCCATATTCCTGGCGGGGTGCTTTTTACAGGCCTAGGGCTGTGGATCCCCCGATAAGTAAAGGGGGCCCCGGTCCCTGAAGGTTTTCTAAACGGAGCCCACCGTGAGAGGTGAAGATTGGGTCTGTTGCCACATAACCCTGCAGCTGGCTAAGGTAAGGGAGATTCCTAGGGAATTTTTATAATTCTTGTGGGTTTTCTCCTTTAAAGTAAATGTTGCTATGCCTATAGTCACCACCGGGGGCTGTCAAGAGCACGTACCTTTCCATGCTTGTCAGTCTCGCCTCTGTGTACAAGCTGCACGCTTCCCCCGGTCCAGGCTCCAGGTAAGGTCGTGGAAAAGGGGGGTTTTCTCCTCCTAGGAATGTCCCCCCCAACTGGTTAGCTTCCTTCAGGCAGTAGGAGCATAGCAGCAGACGGGGGATGCCAGGCTGCTCCCGCTGCCATTACGGCGGTTCCCATCGGTAGCTCTCCTCCTTCCCCAGCCCTCCTCCATGCGGTCCAGCAGGATCGGAGCCAGCTCGCGTGGGAAAACACTCTATTTTAAAATAGATGAGGAGGGGTGCAATGGGCGGTCGGAGGAAGGGGGCGGGGCTTAGCGACCTTGGCGCAAATTACTTTCCACCACGCAGGCTGCATAGTTATAAAATGCACCTTTTTTCAGGTGCAAAAAATTAGGAGGGACATAGAGCAGACGGGTGGCATGTGGGTGAGTGACACAGGCATTCCCAGGCACATTTACTTTAAGCATCAGGCTGAGCTTAATAGCAGCAGCAGTTGCTGGACTATTGCTCAGCAGTGGCTGCATTTTTTTTTGGTGGTACATCTGCATCTGTGCTCGGCACAATGACCAGAGGAGGTGGTTCAAATGCCGCAAAGACCAAGGACACAAAGGGGTCACCCTCAGGTCCTAAGGACCCTCCCTCTGCAACACATCCCGTACTAAGGAGGCTGGTCAGAGTGAGCCATCAGGGTCATCAGGGTCTGCAATTGCTTCAGACACTTCAGCCCCTGTCTATATAACTGAGCAGGTTTTCTCCTCAGCTGTGAGTGGCTTAGAGGAAAGATTAGTGGCTTTAATCACGCCTTCACAGAGTGGAAGAAAACTCATTAGGTCCCCTTCTACCACCCAGGATCCACAAACGGAGGAACTGTGGGAGGGGGGGTAGATGAATCCCCCTCAGGGGACCTTGAATAGGCTGATGATTCCTCTTCCGAGGAATCAAGTGGGGAAGGATCTTCTTCAGCTTTTACATGCTGAGAAGTTGCTATTGCATTCCCTTACTGAAATGGTCCGCGCCACGTTTAAGCTACCCTTAACAGAGTCGGTTGAAGAGCCCACTTCCTGTTTGGGTTCACTAAAGCCCCCGCAAGCCTTGCGTGCCTTTCCTGTCCATTCATTAATAGAAAAGCTTATGTATTCTGAGTGGAATCACCCAGATAAGCACTTTTTTCCTCCTAAGAAGTTTTCAACACTTTATCATATGGAGGAAAAATTCACTAGGATGTGGAGTATACCAGCAATTGACGCTGCTATATCCTCTGTGAATAAAAGTTTGACTTGTCCGGTTGACAACGCGCAAATGCTTAGGGATCCAACTGATGAAAAAATTGGAATTCCTGTTAAAAAATATTTTCTCCCTGGCGGGTTCAGTGGCTCAACCTGCAGTGGCAGCAATTAGGGTATGTCAATCCTTGAGAGACCACTTGAAACAGGTGCTCAAGGTGTTCCCTGAAAAGCAGGCCCAGGAATTAACTGCGCTGCCAACAGCTTTGTGCTTTGCAATTGACGCAATCAGAGATTCTATTCTTCAAACCTCTTGCCTTACGCTTGGGTTGGTACGTATGCGTAGAATCTTATGGTTAAAAGGTTGGTCAGCCAAAGCGCCATGCAAGAAGCTCCTGGCTGGTTTTCCTTTCGCGGTGAAAAGCTGTTTGGGGAGGATTTGGACAAAAATATCCAAAAAATATCAAGTGGGAAAAGTACCCTTTTGCCAGTTAAGAAAAAGAGTAAGGGCTCTTTCTCCAGTACCAGGGGCATCAGCCTCCAGGCAGTCACGACGGCCTCCACCATCAGGTTCAAGAGGTAAACTTCAGGGTCAACCCCAGGGACCAAAAAAGTTCTGGGGGAGGAAGCCCGTAAGACAGAGCACTAAAGCCTGCCTCTTTATGAAGGGGCGCCCCCGCTCGTTGGAGTGGGGGGAAGACTTCTGCGGTTCCCAAAGGTCTGGCAGGAAGAATTTCGGGACAGATAGGTGGTCTTCACAAAAGCTCTAGGTTACAAACTAGAGTTTCAAGAGTTCCCGTCTCCTCGCTTCCTCAGCTCAAATGTCACCAAAGATCCAGAGAAAAAGAAGTCTCTCTTTTTAGCGTTAGACCGACTTTTGTTGCAAAAAGTCATCATGGTGGTTTCTGTTGAAGAGCTGGGGTCAGGGTTTTATTCATGTACCTATTTTCCCCGCTCACCAGAAGTATCTGCGTTTCGAAGTAGAAGGACTTCATTTTCAGTTTGTAGCCTTGCTTTTCAGTCTAGCTACTGCACCTCGGGTGTTTACAAAACTTCTGGCCCTTCCTCTGGCCAGATTAAGGACTCAAGGTATAACAATAATAGCATACCCAGACGACCTGCTCTTAATAGAGCAGTCGGTAGTCTGCCTGGACCAAAGCGTGGTCACCACAGTCAACTACCTGGAATACCTAGGTCATCAACCTAGAGTTATCTTCTTTAAAGCCAGTAAGAAGATTAGAGTACTTGGGCCTGGTCATAGATACAGCCCAGAAGAAGGTGTTTTTACCCCAGGCAAAGATCAGCACCATAAAGGAGCTGGCCCAAGGGTCAGGGCAAAGCAGGGTCCTTCCATTTGCCTTTGTATGAGGTTGTTGGGGAAGATGGTGGCTTCATTCGAAGCCGTTCCCTATGCTCAGTTTCATTCGAGACTGCTGCAAAACAGTATCCTAGCGGCCTGGAACAAGAAGATTCGGGCACTAGATTTTTCCAATGCGTTTGTCGCCAAAAGTGCGCCAGAGCCTCAGTTGGTGGAGGATATCCGAGAATCTGCAGAAGGGGAAATCCTTCTTACCAGTTACCTGGAAGGTGGTAACAACAGATGCCAGCCTTTCAGGTTGGGGAGCAGTCCTGGAAGAAGCGTCTGTCCAAGGGAGATGGTCCAGAACCGAAAGGACCTTGCCCATCAACATTCTAGAAATTCGGGTGGAGCATCTGGCCCTAAAGGCATGGACATTCAGGTTGCAGAATTCTCTTGTCAGGATTCAATCCGACAACGCCACAGCAGTGGCTTATATCAATCACCAAGGGGGGCACCAGAAGTCAGGCAGCCCAGGTAGAGGTAAACCATATCCTTACCTGGGCAGAAAAACATGTGCCGTGCATTTCAGCAATCTTCATTCCAGGGGTAGAGAACTGGCAGGCCAACTACTTAAGTCACCAGCAGTTGTTCCCGGGGGAATGGTCCCTTCACCCCGACATCTTCCTGGCTATATGCCAAAGATAGGGGATCCGGATCCAGGATGTAGATCTGTTTGCGTCCAGGTTCAACAACAAAGTCGACAACTTTGTGTCAAGAGCAAGGGATCCACTCGCATGCGGAACAGATGCGTTGGTGACCCCGTGGGATCAGTTCTCACTGATTTATGCATTCCCTCCTGTTCTGCTGCTACCTCGACTTCTTTGTAGGATCAAGCGAGAAAGGAAGTTGGTAGTTCTTGTGGCCCAGAAGATCTTGGTATGCAGAAATAGTAAAGATGGTGGTAGGGGCCCCATGGCCCCTATCACCACTTCCAGACCTACTATCGCAGGTACCAGTGTTCCATCCTACTTTACAAAAGCTAAATTTAATGGTTTGGCTATTGAAACCCACAGTCTAAGGAATCGTGGGCTTTCAGTCTCAGTGATCTCTACCTTGATTTAATGCAAGGAAGCCAGCTTCCAGAATCATTTGTTATAGAGTCTGGAAGGCATATGTTTCTTGGTGTGAATTCAGGGGTTGGCATCCTAGCAAGTATGTCATGGGTAGAATTCTTGCCTTTCTGCAAATGGGGCTAGAAATGAAACTGACCTTGAGTACTATCAAGGGCCAGGTCTCGGCTTTATCAGTATTGTTTCAGCGTCTGCTTGCTTCACATTCTTGATCCAAAGCCTTATACAGGGGGTAACGCGGCTTAATCCACCAGTTAGTGCACCCCTGAACCCTTGGGACTTGAATTTAGTTCTTTCAGCATTACAGAAACAGCCTTTTAAGCCGATACAACATATTCCTTTGGTCCTTTTGACAAGGAAGCTAGTTTTTCTGGTAGCCATTTCTTCTGCAAGAAGAGTATCAGAGTTGGCAGCTCTTTCTTGTAAAGAGCCATATTTAATCGTTCACAAGGATAGAGTAGTATTGCGTCCTCATCCTAGCTTTCTGCCAAAGGTGGTTTCAGGTTTTCACCTAAACCAGGATATTGTTTTACCATTTTTTCCAGAACCCTGTTCTAAGGAAGAAAAGTCACTACACTCTTTGGATGTAGTGAGAGCAGTCAAGATATATTTGAAGGAGACTGCTCAGATTAAAAAAAACAGATGTTTTGTTCGTGTTGCCTGAGGGTCCTAGGAAAGGATAGGCAGCATTGAAATCCACTATTGCCAAATGGATTTGGCAGGTTATTATTCAAGCTTATGGCTTGAAGAAGAAGGTTCCACCTTTTTCAGGTCAAAGCGCTCTTCACCAGGGCTGTTATTGCTTCATGGGCAGTGCATCACCAAGCCTCCATGGCGCAAATCTGCAAGGCCGCAACCTAGTCTTCTGTCCATACATTCACCAGATTCTATCAGGTGGATGTAAGAAGGCATGAGGATTTCACCTTTAGGGGCAGTGCTGCAGGCAGCAGTATAGGTCCTCAGGTCTGATTGCACCCTACTATTGTTTGTGTCCCCTCCCATCAGGTGGCATTGCTCTGAGACATCCCATACAGTTATTACTGTGGCTCTGTTTCCCGTGATGTACGATAAAGAAAATAGGATTTTTATAACAGCTTATCTGTAAAATACTTTTCTTGGAGTACATCATGGGACACAGAGGTCCCTCCCCTTTTTCTGGTTACACATGTATTGCTTTGCTAAAAAACTGAGGTACTCCCGGTAAGGGGAGGTGTTATATGGGGAATTGAACTTCCTGTTTAGGGTGTGCCAGTGTCCACCACCTAAAGGTGCCATATAACCCATACAGTAATTACTGTGGCTATTTTTTTTTTGTAATGACAAACATGTTCTACTTACCTGCTCTGTGCATTATCCTCTTAGTGGCTCCTGGCCCCTCCTCTTCTCTGAGGAGAAGAGGCTTGCTATGGGGCACCATGCATGCTTGCTCCCAAGCCCGGCTCCTGTGTTTATAGGACACACAGAACGGGGCTCAGCCCCACCCCCCACCCCCGCTCCTTCCTCACTGGCTGTGAGCTGTGATTGACAGCAGTAGCCAATGGCTCCTGCTGCTGTCTCTCAGGCAATGAGGAGGCAGAGACTCGGGAGAGCAACTGCTCCAATGCACATCACATGGAATGCGATCAGGCTCGGGTAAGTAATAGGGGGGCTGCTGGGGAAGCTTCATGCTGAAGGTTTTTACCTTTTTATAATTGGAATGCATGAAGGTAAAAACCTTCAGCCTTTAGAACAACGTTAAATGGTCCAATTGCACCCGTTTCACCTGACACAATACTCAAGCATGAATCTGGCTGCTTGGTGCTCTCCAAGGAAGAAACAGTCTGAAGAATTCATTTTTGCACATAAGGATCCCTTCATATTCTCACAGATAAGAAAAAAGGTGACACTGGACCACTTGAGCACAGTTGATTGAGTCACACATTGTGGCAGGATCTAGCACTTTGGAGGGGGGGGGGGTTTCTTGCACATGCACAGACATATGTCTGTCAGGCCCCAGATATAATTTTTTTTCTTTAAGTGGCACTTCCTAATTTTTCTCCTAGGCATGGATGATGCAGGGTCGGCCAGCCTACTACCTCCTGGAATGTCCACATCACGCATATCAGGAGCTTGACATGTTTGCTCATGAGTGAAATCCCACACATGTATAGACATGCCTGTGGATCTCTGATAGGTCCCGTATGCCTTGCAGAGACCTGCAGCTTGTTTGCGCATGTATGAGATCTTGTTCATGCACATATATGTCATGTGGGTCACTGCACTGAAACCCTGCCTCCTCAGACATGTGTGTTGGACGTCCATGAGGCAGTGGGTGAGTGACTGACCCTATGTTATCCTCGCCTAGACAAGGACTCCGGAAGTGGCACTATTAAATCAATAAAGAGGGTGATTTAATTTTCCTAAAATATCTGCAATTCTGCAAGAGGGAGAGGGGAGAAGATGTTTTATGGGTGATGGTCAGTTTTTAATCTTTAATTGCATCATATTTTTTCATTCTAGGTATGTTTACAGGATATTTCAAGGGTCATTGTTCCCCACTCCCCAGCAAAAGGCTAAGCAGCTGGACGTGATGACTGCTGAAGAGCGTTTACGTGCCATTAAACACTGGTATACTCCAAAGATTGCGCGACGTAACAGTACCTCATTTTATATTGTGCCAGCAGGTGGCAGCGTAGCAACAGAGGATGAAGAAGCTTTTTCTGTCTAAGAAGGTTGCATAACATTATTAACTTTGTTAAGACTGAAGAGATTGACCCTTTGTTGCTCAAGCGATTGCACAGTCATTGTTTATTGCAAAAATATACTTGTATTATGCGTATGGTGCTAATATTTTAAGTATGACGAAGGAGGTAATCTGCTACTTTAAGATTTGGGATCTATAGATCAAAGCCTAGACCCAATCTATCTATGTAAAAGGAATCTGCTTGGCAATTTAGACTTGGCCATAAAAAACGGGATAACTGCCTGAATGTAGAAGTTGCAATTTATTCATCATTCTAGCTTTTCTTGTTGCACTTTGTACATTTTATAATACAGTGTTAAATATTTTTCCGACAGCCTGTGCTGAATCTTAATTCGTTGCTAGTTTTTCCTCAGTACGTGAAGAAAATCTTATTAAGAGTACAACCAAGGAGTCTACTTTTGAAGTGTTTGTCAATTTCTCTTGGACAGGTGACCGAATACAAGGTAGACCTCTACAGCACCACCTGCTGGTCAGGTATTATGAGCAAGCCATTCAGATGTAGTGATGCTCTGAGAGCCATTACATCTGAATGGTCACACATAAGCGACATACATAACAAGTGTATTGGGAATGGGACCGTTTCGTGCATTTGGACTAGGAAACACACTGTACAGAGAAGCCAGAAGCAGTGTACAAATTTGGATCACAAAATCATTATGGTAAAGACGCTCTTGAGTATTTTACAGTAGACTTGTTACATTTCATAATTTAAAGGACCCTTTAATAAAAAAGGTTCACAGAGCAGTATCAACCAATAGAAGGTTTTGTTACTTTTTACTGCTAAGAGCCACAATTTTTATCTTCATCACTGCTCTTTACATTTGGTTAGGAAGAGAGCTTTTGTTGCTTGGTGGAGAGGTTGAATTAAATTAGATGTATAGATGACCTACCTCCTTATTAAGTAAGACTAAGAGTAATGTACACAGAGCAGTACCCCAGAGCAGGCAGTCACAAATCCTAGGCCATCGTCAGAGCCACGTGTGCCCAATTTTTGCTTTGCTTTCTATCTAGTTTAAACTACTCGGCTGATCTTGACATTATCCATGAAGTATTTATCAGTTCTCTAGTGTGCTCTGAATGCGCTCATTCTGTATGTACATCCATAAGGACTGAGATCATAGCTGTCCTTCAAAGCTTCCAAAAAAAACTTTTCATATACAGCCACTTCATTACCGAATACTTTATTACAGCATGTTTCGTTAGTCGTTTTGTGTAGCGTACTTGTATTATGTAGTTGTGATCAGGCTGACTTTTATGGTGTTTCTACCACATTAGATGCTTTCTCCTACACTTCCAGAAGGAAGCTATACATAGTGATGCATAATAATGGCTGCTGTGCAGCACCTCTAGGACCAATTGGGTCTAAACTATGCTGGTTCATGTATTACTGTTTTATAATTGAAGCATTTCCATTTTTTGTACATTTTGCTATTCTGCAGCTTAAACTGAATAACTTGAAAATTTTGCTAACCGCTTGTTTTATAAGATTATGCATTTTTGTCTAGAAAACTTTGCTGAGCTCAAAATGGGTTGAATGTACATTACTGCATGTTCTTATATATACCATTGTATGTAAATGTGAACTTTTACTGTTAAACTGTTATGTTTAGATCACTACAAATCTTATTTAACCACAGGCCCAAAGAGCAATTATTTTCTGCTTTCTAGAGCAGGCAATGCACAATGGCATCTGATTGGCTGATGTCGGTTACTTAATTTTGCCTGCTTCTCTTTGCCTTATCCAACAAAAAATTGAATTTAGGACATTTATGTACGAAATCCAGTAACCTAGAGAGGTCAGATTCTCATGTACAGAAGTTAGAACAGTAAAGATTGGTGTTAATGGGGAAATTTGCAATTTTTTTTGTAATTCTTTTGCTTGATTTACTGTGGATCTTTTCCCTTTTTAAAGTAAACCCGCCACCAAATTGAGTCATTCAATTTGAAAATATGATGAAAAAAAATACCTTGATTGTAAACCACTTGACAGCATAATAAGTAGACTTAGGCCCCTTTTATATGGCGTGGATTCTGCTGCAATCAGCAGGGTATTTATCAGCTGATCCCCTGCAGAGCAGGATGTGAATGCCACATCTGTATTCAGTCAGTTTATGCAGAGCGGACACGGACAGAGCCCACTCTGCTCTATGGGCGGCCGGATGTAAATGGACTCCACTGCCCATTTTACATCTTCTTCTACCTCCAATCTGGTCCGCCAGATTGGAAAAGAAAGCCATCCCCTTCCCTTTATTTTTTTTTTTTTGCTGTGTGTGTTTTTTTTTTTAGTGGGCCTGATCGGACCCGGAGGTAGTCAGTTTACACCTACCTGTCCATAAGGTAAAATTAATTGCCTTTATATCCAAAACTACTGATCATCTCAGCCTGTAGTTACATGTAGAAATACAGAGTTACAAGTTTATTACTAAAATGTAAAAAGGTAATGCTATGCACCAAATAAACATAATAAAAGTGTTAAGTACTGTAGCATAGATGAACAAATGTATTAACGATTACTAGAGGGGGAAAAAAAGTTCTTAAATGTTTATTCAGAGTATTAAGGGATTAGCTGACAAGAAATATTGAAGTGACTGGGCCCATTCTTCCTACAGTTCTTAAAACTGGTAGGTTTTAGTTTTTTCAAGTCTTCTAAATTTTAAAGGACTTTTTATGTAAAATGCCAGTGTTTTTTTTTTTGTTTTTTTTTAAGTGATACCCAGTATCACCCAGAAATGACAGCTATAACAAACCCCCCATTGTGATGCCACCACGCAGTTTCATTGGGTTGGGGAGGGGGTTTCCTTTTTTACCCACAGAGCAGCAAATTCAATTTCAAGTCTTGTCAAAATACAGGTGGGAGCGAGCGGTTTAACTCCACATGTATATGTATTTCTAAATGTGATCTTGTTTTGAAAAAAACATGACATTAAGACACCCTGCCTACGTTCATGCTGTCTTGAAATTTCACTTAATATGTACATAAAGTAAAAAATGTGGTTTTGCATGGAATGGGAAAGGGTTAGAACCGCAGGCCAGGGTACCATTAGTGCTTGTTCACACTTGCTTTGGTCTCTGAAGAGAGAGCTACGCTCTTCAGAGAGCATTTGACAGGCAGTGAGGGGGCGCTGTACCACCGCTTCACTACCTGCTTTAACCCCTTGAACACCCCACTTGAATGGATTATGGCTTCGCGGACGCTGTGCTTGCCATAAGCAACAGAGGGTATACTTCCTAGCATTGCCATGAAGTAAAGCATCAGAGTAAAAATGCTCAACCGCTGGTGTGAGCAAGCCCTTTTAGAGATTTACTCTAATTTACTTTTCAATGATCATAGTAAACGTGACTGGTGAATCTCCCTATTTGGGCTTACAGACAACAATAAAAACTGACAGGGGTTCTAATCCATCTCCACCCTGTCTGTTTTGCCTTTAATTGTACTTTAAACTCACCACCACCTGGATTTTGATAGACATTAAATTGAATTTGACAACTTGTTTTCAACGCCCTTCCTTCTATATATACAGTAGTCCTAAACTGACCATATGCTGTACAGTCAGATCATTTGACTACAAACCCCAAGAACTGTATCTGGATTTAAAGCAACTTTTCTTCTAGCTAGTGCACAGTAGTAAAAAAATTACTGTAAAAACATCTCTAGAATTTAATTCCATTTTCCATCATGCTGAAGTCTTTTTGTGAGCAGTACTGAATTTATTTCTAAATACTCTTTAATTTTTTTAAATCTCTTTTCCACTTATCTATACCTAGCAATGCTTGAAAATAGATAAAAAATTAACGCTTGACCAACATTGCAGAGGTGGCAAGTCTTTGTCCTCCAAAAATTATCTTTAGATGGAATCCACATTGTGTGTGTGTATATATAATTACTTTAGTGCCTGAAAGGTAACTGGTATCCTCCAGCAGTGATACTCTGGTTCTTAAAGTCACTTTTGCAGTTGGTAAAGCATATCATTTATATTCAGTTCTCAGGGTTGACTTTATTCTATGCATCTCACACTCATGATAGTGTATTATGAATTAATATACACAGTTGCCAACTTGTTGCTGTGATTTCTTACACTGTACAATATAAAGATTGTGCTGATTCAACACAGATAAAGGTACTGGCTGAATCTAGGTAATTACAGGCCGTGTATTTCTAAAGCTGGCCAAAGATGGGTAGAAGTTTGAAGGAAGGTTCTTGGAAACAGAATGTTCTAAGAAAGGTCGTTTGTTTTTCTAAGCATTAGTGGGGCCAAATCGATGTTCAATTTCCACTGCAGTGCTGAGAATTTACGAAGGATCGGGAAGGAATATATTTTTCTAATGAACAAATTTCTAAACCATTGTATGTGGTTTACGTTTGGTAAAGTCAATTCATTCCAAAATCAAATGTTGAAAACAAGGAATCATTCGAATGACATTCGAATGCTCTGAAAATTTTGTATGCATTTTTTTTAAAGATTTTTCATGTGAAATTCTATCCATCTGTGGCCAGCTTTAGACATGACGCGAATTACAGGGATGGGTTGGCTACTATGCATGTGTATTTACTGTAGTGCCTGTATCTGTGTTTTTTCCTTGACTACAAAATAATCCAGAATTTTGGACGTATTTCCTGGCCTACATTCTGGTAATGTTTAGGTATTCCCATCAAAACGCTTTTCTGTGCAAAAGACAATGCACTTTAAGTATTTCTTATTGTTTTTAGACCTTTTTTTTTATGCTTTCTGTTATTGTTCACACTGTAGCTATTGTATGTTATATTTATTGTATATCAAAATAAAGAAAATGGTTTATTGTTAAATCTTTGTCGTTTTTCAAGTAAAAAAATTTTGGAGTATTTTAATAATAAAGCTGTTATTTTAGATTTTGCGCAATGTAAAATTTTAATGAGAAATGTTAGCTGTGCCCTATTCTGAATGAAAAATATGTTGTGGTCTTTATGTACTACAAAGGGACATGCATACTGCCTGGTCAGCCTGTGCTGCATCACTAGTGTGACTGAGGGGGTGCCAAACAGAGGAGTCGGAGGCATGTGCTTCACAATGAACTTAAAGAGATACTAAAGTCTTGTTTTGTTTTTGTTTTTTCACTTAAAAATAACCAATGTTACGGTTGGCACTACAAAAAAAATTCTACAGGTTCATTCCCACACCCCCCCCTTTGGTTCAACACACGCCTGCCTGAGCTGTTGTCTATCCCAGACCCCGTGGTTTGGATACGTAGCGGGATCCTGTATATACACCAGATCATGACCACTACGGGACTTAAAACATTCCAAACGTTAAAAGACGAATTCTCACTTCCCAATCACCTCCTTTTCAGGTACTTACAACTCCGCCATGCTATACAAACTCAGTTTGCTGGCTCCAACCCATCCCTGACAGTCCCCTCCATAGTTGACACGAGCACAGGTGCTGAGCCAGCCAAACTAATCTCCACTCTTTATTCTGCCATCCATCTTCCCAACTCCATAGCCTTGGCTTATAATGCTAAGACTAGATGGGAGGTGGAGGTTGGAATGATTGAGGATGAGGATTGGGATGAGATCTTGGAAGGCGTGAAAAAACTAAACTGTCGGACCACCTAACACAGTTGTATATTATACATAGAACATATCTGACTCCTCAGAGGATAGCACGTTTCAAACCCATGCATAATCCAGGATTCCGTCTATGCGACCACACCCCAGGCTCTTTCTATCACCTTATATGGTCCTGCCCAATTATCCAAGCATACTGGATACAAGTGATACGCTTTCTGCACAATCAGATGGGCTCTCCTGCTACCCTAGACCCAAAGATGTGTCTGCTCGGTCTGCTACCTGACTTAAGACGCTGACAAACCCCTCCGTGCCTTTCTACATGAAATGCTATTCTTGGCGAGAAAAACGATAGCCCGTAATTGGATGCAGGCTCTACCCCTACAATCCAGTGTTGGAAAAAAGAAATTAATGACACTCTCCCATATAAGAAGCTGATTTATGTACATAGAGGATGCCCGCTTAAATACAAGCAGGTATGGAACAGATGGTTGGAGGATGGTGAAACATGTACTTGAAATGTTAATATGTTCCTCTCTCATTTTCTTCTCTCCTCTCCTCTCCCCCTTTCCCCCCTTATTCTTTGTTGTGTACTGGCTTCATGTCCGGTGGATATTTCACCCTATATCATGTAGATAACTTAATGTGCTCATGTATGTATTACTGTTCTGGCCATGTTGGCTCATATTATTGTTTATGTACCAAGCATATATTTTCTTAAAAAAGTTGGTTTTCCAATAAAAAAAAAAAAAAATAACAAATGTTATACTTGCCTGTTCTGTGCAATGGTTTTGAACAGAGCAGCCCCGATCCTCCTCACTGGTGCTCCTGGCCCCTCCCTCCTGCCGAGTGCCCCCACAGCAAACCGCTTGCTATGGGAGCACCTGAGCCGAGTCGCTGCTCTGTGTGACCATTCAGACATGGTGCTGCGGCTCGGCCCCACCTCCTCTTTCTCTCTCCTCATTGACTCACTGATTTTGATTGACAGCGGCGGGAGCCAATGGCGCTCTGCTACTGTCTAAGCCAACGAGCAGGGAGAGTCCTGGACAGCCGAGATTCTCATGCAACATCGCTGGAGCGAGATAGGGCTCAGGTATTGGGGGGGCTGCTGCACACAGAAGGTTTTTTTATCTTGATGCATTAGGATAATAAAAACCTTCTGATTTTAGAACCACTTTAAAGCTAAAGTTTTTGGTGATTTTTTTTTTTTAAATAAATAAGTAAAACAGCACCAGAGAAAGTACTAATCATGATTGAAGAGTGTGCCGATGGCTGCTGTGTTAGGTTGTAATCTGAAGTCCTCTGCTCCCGGAAACCCCCACAGCAATGACCTTCCATTGCTGTGGGGGGTTAATATGAGCGGCTGCACCTTTTGGAAGGCGCTCGTAAAGTGCCAACTATGCCCACCCTTTCTACCTCCCACGCTCCATCCATAGAAGCCATACTATCCATACCCACAATGAAAAGCATTCTATGAATGGAGGACGACCAGTGGATGAAAGGTGCACCACCTCCATTCATAGAGCGCTTTTCTTTATGGGAACCTATGTTTATGTGATTAAACCTCATCAAGCTCCATAAATTATGTTTATGTGATTGAACCTCATCAAGCTCCATAAATTTGAAGTCCAACGCTAGCCAAAATGTCCTCAATGAAGATACAGGACTTAATAGCCTGACAGAGGTCCTGAGCCTTCCTCATTCTGCTCCACCACTTGAGTACCAGCCACTAATACCCTTTCATTACAGGCCATTTTTCAGCACTGTGGTAGTTTGACTGGCAATTGCTCCATTATTATTAACACTGTATCCAAATTAGTTTTGTATCAAAATTAATTTTTCTTGCGACAGATGGATCTTTTTTTGGTGGTATAAATAATCGCTGTTCATAGTAAAAAAAGAAGAAAAAACAAAAAATGTAAAATTAAACTTACTCTGTTAAAATAAAAGATGCCAGAGTAGTAGACACCCCATGGTGATCTAATTTTTGCTACCATTTTTGGGGAATGAAGAACCATGCTGGTACTGGGGGGCTAAACATGGAGCTTGAGAATGGTGCAATAGATACATTAATGAACAGGTCATACACAGAGCGAACAGTTTCGTCATGGAGAGGAACGGGTTAATGTTCAGATGTGAAGGTAAAATGATTAATATCCAGGTCATTGGAGAGACAGCATGGCGTTATAACTTGTAAGAGAGGAGGAGGGCATGAAAGGTCTAATAACGAGCCTTGTGTCAGTGAAACAGAATAAATGGATCTGCAGCTAGGAAATCGCTTTAAGACCCCTTTCACACTGGAGGCGTTTTTCAGGTGCTTTGGTGCTAAAAATAGCGCCTGAAAAAAGCCTCAGCTGCAATCCCAGTGTGAAAGCCTGAGTGATTTCACACTGGGACGCTGGCAGGCGTCACAAAAAGTCCTGCAAGCAGCTCCTTTGCAATGCTGTAGGAGCGGTGAATACACCGCTCCTAAAGCGCCCCTGCCCATTGAAATCAGGCGTTTTGCAGGCAGTTTTGACCCTTTTTCGGCAGCTAGTGGGGGTTAAAACCAACCCGCTAGCGGCCAAATAGCGCCGCTAAATCGACAGTAAAGCCCGTGAAAGGGCTCTACTATGGGTACGGCTTTCAATAAAACCCTTCCCATAATATCCACAAAAAATACATGTTTTAGCTGTATTTGGGTTTTAAAAACACACTGGAGCTGTTATAATGTACATGTACAATTTCCTCATCTTGGTCTCTCTAATCCTGTTTGTTCCCTCTGTTTTAATAACTTGTTTAATAACTTGTTCTTGTAAATTTATACATCCTGTCTTCTTTTGATATGTTCTGGACAATGAACTTCTGCGTGGTGGCTTTTGTCCTGCAATGAACCCTTAACATGGTTATCTTTTTGGGTTATGTTAGCGCTGTTACATTTTCCTGTGGGGATTGTTCATGTTTTTAACCTCCAATATATTTTGCAGTGATATATTTGCCTAATATCTTCCATAGTAAGTAATGCTTTAAATCTTTCTGAGTTATTTTGTAACCTGTGTAGACGAAAGGCACTTGCTGTGTAATGTAATTTAAGGGTACGTTTAAATTGGTAGGAAAAAGAAATACAACCAATCTGCCCAATACTTAAAGCAGAGCTCCATATAATAATAAAAATTAAATTACCCAGCTAAAGTGAAAGTAGAAAAATCAGTTTTTTCAATTGTACATCACAGGACACTGAGGTTTTCATTGGACTGAAGCGCCTGGTACACAAATGTGGGCACTCCCACCCCCCCCCCACTTTTTTTTTTTAAAGAACGGTAAAAGTTTGCAGACATAAACACACAGGTTTGAAAGACAGTAAGGATTATGGGAAGAGAGAAATGGGCACTTTAGTACATCAATATAAGTCCATAATGTTGCCAGTGTAAATATTCAATTACATCCTGTGGCATTGAAGCTTCATCAAGACACTTTTGTACTGTAGACCAACAGGGTGCAGGCTGTAGTAACACATTTGATCTAGTCATTGTACCAGTGGTATTAGATCCCAAGCCTGAGCAGAACTAGTGCCTTGAGTAGAAAGAGAGAATGAATACAAAAGGAAAATGTAGAAAAGAGCAGTATAGAGAGGAGGATTCCTGACTGAGATGTCACCAACAGCACAAATGAGCTGCTGTGAGTTGTCCTAGAAAGGAATGAAGTTTGAAAGATGTAGAAAAGTTGATGCAAGAGTACCACAATGTCACGAATTTCGGATACCTGTCATGTTGGCTAACAGCTCCTCCATCCTTATACTTGAATTAAGTTCCCTCTACCCATTGTTTGACGGTAGGAATGATGGTCTTTTGCCAATGTCTGGATACAAGTGCACGTGTTGCAGACAGGAGAAATTGGAGGAAGGATTACCTTCCTCCTTCCCTTTTGATAGAGGACAAGGCGTCGGAGGAAATTACTCGAGAAGAGGAAGTGGTGGAAGCCCTTGAGGATCAGGAATCCTCTGTGGGCAAGTTCTCTCAGGAGAAGGAAAAGGAGTGCGCTCTAACCAAAGTAATTGATTTTTGAGTCCCGGGCCACTAATAATTCCCAAGTCTTTTCCAGTGCATCCTTATATGAAGTGATGTATGCCGTTTAGGCCACCAGGTGAAGGTGTTTACACCAGCAAAGTATTTCTCTTGCCAGTAAACCATGGCAGAGGAATTCTACAAAGGGGGTTCTCCGGCTGTTGACCCTGCTATTTCATACTTCAAAAAAAAAGTTAACCTTTAAAAAAAATCATGTTTTTTTTTAATTATTTTTCTTAACACTTGAGCTTGTAGAGCATTCAGCTCTCTGCTCAAATCTCCTACAACCCCTGGCAAAAATTATGGAATCACCAGTCCCTGAGGATGTTCCTTCAGTTGTTTATTGTTGTAGAAAAAAAGCAGATCACAGACCTGGCCAAAAACTAAGGCGTTTCAAATAGCAACTTTCTGGCTTTAAGAAACACTAAAAGAAATCAAGAAAAATAATTGTGGTGGCCAGTAACAGTTAGATTTATAGAACAAGCACAGGGAATAAATTATGGAATCACTCAATTCTGAAGAAAAAATTATGGAATCATGAAAAACAAACAAAATAACACTCCTACACATCACTAGTACTTTGTTGCACTACCTGTGGCTTTTATAACTGCTTGCAGTCTCTGAGGCATTGACTTAATGAGTGATAAACAGTACTCTTCATCAATCTGGCTCCAGCCTTCTCTGATTGCTGTTACCAAATCATCTTTGCAGGTTGGAGCCTTGTCATGGACCATTTTCTTTAACTTCCACCACAGATTTTCAATTGGATTGAGATCCGGACTGTTTGCAGGCCATGACATTGACCTTATGTGTCTTTTTTCAAGGAATTTTTTCACAGTTTTTGCTCTATGGCAAGATGCATTATCATCTTGATAAATGATTTCATCATCCCCAAACATCCTTTTAATAGATGGGATAAGAAAAGTGTCCAAAATTTCAATGTAAACCTGTGCATTTATTGAAGATTTAATGACAGCCATCTCCGGTGCCTTTACCTGACATGCAGCCCCATATCATAATTGACTGTGGAAATTTGCAGTTGTCTGCATAAATCTCATTGGAACGGCACCAAACAAAAGTTCCAGCATCATCACCTTGCCCAATGCAGATTCGAGATTCATCACTGATTATGACTTTCATCCAATCATCCACAGTCCACGATTGCCTTTCCTTAGCCCATTGTAACCTTGTTTTTTTGTGTTTAGGTGTTAGATATGGCTTTCTTTTAGCTTTTCTGTATGTAAATCCCATTTCCTTTAGGCGGTTTCTTACATTTCGGTCACAGATGTTGACTCCAGTTTCCTCCCATTTGTTCCTCATTTGTTTTGTTGTACATTTTCTGTTTTCAAGGCATATTGCTTTAAGTTTTCTGTCTTGACGCTTTGATGTCTTCCTTGGTCTACCAATATGCTTGCCTTTAACCACCTTCCCATGTTGTTTGTATTTGGTCCATGTTTTAGACACAGCCGACTGTGAACAACCAACATCTTGTGCAACACTGCGTGATGATTTACCCTCTTTACCTACATACTAACAAGCAGATTTCATCTGATGCAGGCGTTAGTGTTTGTAATGAAAATTTACAGGGTGATTCCATAATTTTTTTCCCTGTGCTTGTTCTATAAATCTAACTGTTACTGGCCACCACAATTATTTTTCTTGATTTCTTTTAGTGTTTCTTAAAGCCAGAAAGTTGCCAATTTGAAATGCCTTTAGTTTTTGGCCATGTCTGTGATCTGCTTTTTTTCTACAACAATAAACAACTGAAGGAACATCCTCAGGGACTGGTGATTCTATAATTTTTGCCAGGGGTTGTATATGGGCAGACAGCTACAGGAACTGCCAATAAACTACAAGGACACTAAAGCCTCATACACACGGTACGATTGTTGGCAAACCGAGCGTCTGATTTATGTCAAAAGGGCATGTGCCAGGATCCTGTCTTGCATACTAATGGTACACAATTGTCATGCCACAAACACGAACGTAGTGTCATGCTACGAGGAATTTCAGCTCTCGAGCACCACCCTTTGGGCCCCTTCTGCTAATTTCTTGTTTGGTGAGCATTGATTCCGAACATGCAAGTTTGTACTTTCGACTTTTGTGTGACGGATTTGTGTACTGACCATACGAAAATCTGACGTCAAGCCGTCTGCCAAAAATTTACTAGCCTGTCATCCAACATTTGTTAGCGAAAATTGGACAACAATTGTCAAAAGGAGCTTATTAATGGTAAGATTTTAGGACAACAGTCTGTCAACAGACAATCCCCTGCCAACAATCGTACCATGTGTACGAGGCTTAAGTAGCGCCCTGGTGGTTCATTGAGAACTACAAGCTGTCTGACAGGGTGGAAGATGGGATTTTTATTTTATTCATTCACAGATTCCTGTAAATGAATGCTGCATCTGTGTGGGGGGAGCCCTGCACAGCTATGCTGTTTTTAAATTGTGAGAATGGGTGTGGGAAGAGGGATCAGGACTGGTCCACAGTAACATCGTACATGTTCCACTCTAAATATGGGTGTACCATGTTACTGAAGGTGAGCTTGGCCTTTTGAAGAAGACTCTGATGGTCCCACTGGATAAGTTCCTGGCCTTTCTCTCTGGTAGGAGCAGCTCTGCAGCCTATGGTGGCTTTGGTAGGAATTTGCCAAGTCCTTAGTCTGGTAAAAGCGTTTGCTATAGGGGCGTGGCATATACAGACACGCTGACTGAGCGTGCTGCTCAGTGATCCCCGGGCCCCAGGAAGATAGGCTTTGGTGTTCAGCAGGCCCCAGACTGGCTAAAGCATGTCTACACGCCGTCGTACAGCTGCACTCCCGCCCGGTGGTGGTGGAAAGACAGGGCCGAGGAGTGACAGGCTTTGGAAGGGGTGTTGCAGCACATGGCAATGGTCAAATACCTGAGCCCGAAGCAGAGCTGTACAACCCTGGAACGAGATCTCCCAGGAGAAGGGAGAGACACCTCGGTTTATGTCGGTGGAATGGAGGGTCCGGAGGGGGAGTGTATTGGAGGGGACCCAAGTCTTCAGGAGGTGGAAGGAATCCCAGGAGGGATGGTTGAATCCCTGGAAATTGAAAGTCGTGGTACTACAAAGTGAATCGTCAAAAATCAGCAAAGGACTTGTGATTAATCCAGAGACAGCCTCTACAGGGCAGGTGCAGTATGTTAACCCTTTGTATGGTGATCTTAATAATGAACTAAGTGTATCTCAATCAAAGTTAATAGTGGATCGGGATTTAAGAGAACATCTGAGAGCACTTCCTCCAAAGAAAGACATTCAATTACTTATAACTGCTGTTGAATCATCCTGCAAATAGGCTGTGGAGGGGTTAATAGGGGCACTGGGACACAGAGTAGAGAAAATGGAGATGGCCTGGATGATATTAGACGAGGAGCGGCTGATATCCAAGACATGACTAAATAAACATCATGAGAAAGTGTTGAATTCTCTGTTAGATCAAATGGATAATCAAGAAAACAGAGATCGTAGGCAAAATACACGTATAAGGGGCCTGCCTGAAATAAAACAACATTCTGAATTGCTTCCAAAGGTGGCAAGTCTGTTCCAGGTAATTCTGGGGCCATCTGCACCAGATAGGATTGAAATAGACAGTCCATTGTGCCCCCAGAATGCAGAAAAACCAAGAGATGTCATTTGTAAACTACATAGAAATTCAGTGAAAGAAGGCATCTTGAAAGTAGCCCGTAATAAATCTATAGTTGATTTTGAAGGTGCACAAATAGCCTTGTTTCCAGATTTATATAGAACTCTTATGCAACGCAGAATGATTGAATAAACCCTTGCTGGAAGTTCTACAAGCAGCTGATGTTAAATATCGCTGGGGACACCCCTTTAAGGTTGTAGCAACCCGGAATGGGAAAACAGCAACACTTAAAACGAAAGTTGATTTGCAACACTTCGCAGAGGTGCTGGAGCTCCCCCTGGTGGACTTTCCAGATTGGATATTGAATAACTACAAACCATCACTACAACGACAAGAGCGATGGCAACAAGTGCCAGTTAAAGGTCGACGGACAATTGATGTTAATGTGGATAGGACAGGACTAGAATCTGGTCATAGAAAGATATGCCTGAGTAATAGTGTAAAGTGAAAAAGGCTAAGAGGAAAGGAGCAGATTGCCTAGAGTTGAATGGGGGGGGGGGGTGTTTTTTTCCCTTTTGTACTCTCGTAATCCCCCACCACCCTCTCCCTTTTTTTTTTTTCGGGGAGGGGGGGGGTGTATTGTTTTTTCCCTCTGTCTTCGGTGGGGAGACTGGCATGAACTGCATTATATGAAGGCAGAGAGTTTTGTTTTTTTTTTTTTTTTTTTTTTTTTTTTGCAAGAGAAGCACTTTGTGGCAGGGTCGGCCCTTGTATGCCTCTTTTTCCATATAATCAATGGTTTCATGCACCTTCACCCATTCCTAGGGATAGAGAAGTTACAATAGCTATACACAATGTCCCTTAGTACCCACAGAAATATGAGTAGATCCTGAGGGCCGCTTTCTTTTTGTTAAAGCAAAGATCCAGGGCCAGTGTTTTACCCTAGCTACTATATATGCCCCCAATAGCCATACCGTTGAATTTTTATCTAAAACTTTGGCCATCTTGGGGAAGTTTCAAGAAGGTCTATTGGTTATGGGAGGGGGTTTTAACATTACCTTGGACCCTAGTTTAGACAAATCTTCGTGCATTAATATATGTTAAACAGCGCCTACGCTCTCTGCATTTGGTGGACAGCTGGAGGGTGCTACATGAGCGGGACAGGTATTTCAGTTATTACTCCAAAATACACAATGTATATTCAAAGATCGATATGTTGATCGCTCAATATTATCTGAATTATGTAAATTCATCAACTATTGAGTCAATCGGCATGTCAGACCATGCTCCAATAAGTTTAACGATATGTCCAGCATTGATTGGGAGCCTGGAAAGAACATGGCGATTGAATGAATCTATTTTGGATGATAAACAGAATGTGGAATCCTTGTCCCGCACATTAGCCCTATTTTGAGACCAATATATCAGAGGAGGTGTCTAACCAAGTGGTATGGGAAGCCAACAAGGCGGTCATCAGAGGAGAGTTAATTTCAATGGGTTCGCATATTAAAAAAGAGAGACAGAGGAAAATGGTTGTGCTCTTAGAGGAAATGCATAAACTTGCAATTAAACATAAAGCCCATTTAAAACCTGGGGATATGCAGAGACTGGAGAAATTGCAGGCAGACTTAAAACAGCTTCTCGATTGAAAAGTTCAAAATAAACATAGATACTTTGCACACCGATTCTATGAACCGGGGAATAAGGATGGGAGACTATTGGCTAGACAACTAAAGAAACAACAAGATTCATGACATGTTCACACTAGGGCGTACACACGGTCGGACTTTGTTCGGACATTCCGACAACAAAATCCTAGGATTTTTTCCGACGGATGTTGGCTCAAACTTGTCTTGCATACACACGGTCACACAAAGTTGTCGGAAAATCCGATCATTCTGAACGTGGTGACGTAAAACACGTACGTCGGGACTATAAACAGGGCAGTGGCCAATAGCTTTCATCTCTTTATTTATTCTGAGCATGCGTGGCACTTTGTCCGTTGGATTTGTGTACACACGATCGGAATTTCCGACAACGGATTTTGTTGTCGGAAAATTTTATCTCCTGCTCTCCAACTTTGTGTGTCGGAAAATCCGATGGAAAATGTCCGATGGAGCCCACACACGGTCGGAATTTCCGACAACACGCTCCGATCGGACATTTTCCATCGGAAAATCCAACCGTGTGTACGGGGCATTAAAAGACAGGCGATAAGCAGATAGTGGACTCCCAAGCAATAGCAGCTGAGTTTCATCGCTTATATGCGTCTTTATATAACTCAGAATTCGGGAATATCCTGAGGCCTCAGGGCTACAAGCCATTCCATCTGCGGTCTTTGGAGGAAAGGGAAAAAGCAATCTCCATTGAAGAGCTGGGCGGAGCGATTGCGGCTTTAAATTAGGTAAAAGTCCGGGACCTGATGGTTTCACAAATATGTATTATAAAAAGTTTTCCTCAGTCCTGTTGGTTCCTCTTTGCAGATGCCTTAACTCTATCTCGGTCTCTAACCCATTGCCTCCAGAGGCACTGTTGGCTTATGTGACAGTTCTCCCGAAGGTAGGGAAAGACCCTCAGTGCTGTGCCAGCTACAGACTCATCTCACTCCTTAACTCTGACACTAAGCTCCTGGCTAAAATTCTGGCCCTAAGGTTACAACAACATATAGGTAAATTGATTCACCCAGATCAAACAGGGTTTATGAAGGGCCGAGAGGCTAGAGATAATACTTTAGATGGGGTGGGGTGGGAGTTTATGGTCGGAGTTTTGAGTGAGATGGGTCTGAGAGGGCGGCTGATGGGATGGGGAGGGCACTGTATGCAGATCCAAGAGCAAGGGTTAAAGTTAATGGTAAACTAACAGATTATTTTGAGATATGGAATGGGACTAGGCAGGGGGTGCCCACTGTCCCCATTGTTATTTGCTATGGTGCTGGAGCCCTTTCTGCACACGATTAGGGGAAATAGGAAGATAAAGGTGATTTGTATTGGATCAACGGAACATAAGATCTCAGTTTACGCAGATGATCTACTGTTGTACCTCTCCTCTCCTCAAGAGTCTTTGACGGAACTGATGTTGGACATAGAGAGGTTTGGCCATATATCTAATTTTAAAATAAATATTGAGAAATCGGTGTTAATGCCGAGCCATGTGCCTTTTGAGGATGAGGACCGCCTTGCAACAATCTTTTCCTTTTGTGTGACGCCTTTATTCTCTATTCTATTTAGGGATCAATATCTCTTCAGATATAAAGCGCCTATATGATCTAAACTATAGACCCTTGTTGGTATCCATAATAAAAGATTTGCAAAAGTGGAGAAGTCATACTCTGACATGGTTTGGCAGGGTAAACGCTCTTAAAATGAGTGTAATTCCCAGGCTTATTTACGTTTTACATACTGTACCCATAACACTCCCACGAATATTCTTTAAACAAATATGAAGGGCTTTTATGACCTTCGTGTAGGGAGATAAACATCCCAGGTTGGCACACAAGGTTTTGAGGAGACTAAAACAGGAGGGTGGGGTGAGACTCCCAGATATAGCGTTTTTATTACAGAGCCATGACCCTGGTTCGTATAATGAACTGGTGCCATGACTTTGTTGGTAAAATTTGGGTGCCTCTTGAAGAAAACATTAACCGGTAGGAACTTGGCCGGAGCCCCCTGGGTTTTGGTTTCCTATATTCCTTGTCGGAATATGCATCACCATTGACTGAGACAACACTATCCATTTGGGATAGAATGAACCGCACAGGAAAGTTTGCCCCCCCCCCCATATCCCCTATAACATCATTGGAAGGATTTCCCTGGTTTTCCCCAGGGGAAGAGAAAGGGAGTTTAGATCGCTGGGAAATGGACGGGAAGGGTAATTGCGCTGGCGTGGCCCCACAGGGTAAATTGCTTCCATTGGTGGATTTGGTTCGAATACTGGGGGAAGTACCAATGGCTGTATGGAAATACCTTTAACTGACAGACTTGTTCAAATAAGTGGAAGTACCAGATCAGGCCAGCAGACTTGCTTTCTACTTTTGAGGAATGGGTCATATGTTGTCTCAAATGTATAGGCTGGTTCTGAGCGTTCAAAATATGACAACTCCCTATTTCATTTGAGAATGGGAGAGAGAACTGTGCTATAATTTTACATCAGAGCAAATTAAAAGGCTGATGGGAGCGACACACCATACTTCAATAAGTTCCCATATACAGGAGATGTCTTTCAAGTTCCTGGCAAGATGGTATCGCGCACCGGCTCGATTGGCTCAGATATACCCATCGGCGTATGCTAACTGCTGGATGGGATGTAACCAAAAGGGTTCATTTCTGCATTTATGGTGGCATCGGACAAAGATTAAAGTTTTCTGGGAGGAGATAACCCCTTGGATTAAGAAAATGACACTTAGACCTATAGAATTCTCTCCATTACATTTTCTTTTTCATGGGATGCCATCATCTGCTAGGTTTTATAAGAGAAGCGTTACTCCCCATTTGCTAAACGCAGCAAAAATATTGATACCTAGATTTTGGAAACAGTCTGGGTGTCCCACTATAATGGATTGGAAAAGGGAGGTGTGAAAAAAAAAATGGAAGTGGAGAGATGGATACATATGGTTAAAGACCAACAAAATGAATTTAAATATACATGGGCAGGATGGCTGTATTACTCCTCAGAAATAGGGGTGGATTAAACCCTTTTGGGGGCAATGCTGGGTTATGGATCGGATAGTCTACGAGATGTGTCTGGTGGGAGGGAAGTTGGGAGGAGTTGGGGGGTTCCCCCCTTTTTATTTTTTTTTTCCTTTTTTCCTCCTCTGGGAGGCACAGTGGAGAGATAATTGATGTCATTAAAGGAAGAGGATAAGTTATAATAATAAATTAGGTATGGGATGGGCAACACGTAATGGAATCACACAAAGAAGGGTAGATTGAAATGAAAGGTGGAGAGGTATAAAAATTAAATAGTGGAATGAGATTATATTGAATTAAAACACTAAATAGGACACGAAAATAGTATTTCGAAATTACACATCCCTTTTTTTTTTAAAATACATATATTTTTATTGTATTGTTGGTTGTTTGACACACGTAATGGGGCGCTATAATGCCCCCTTCTTAATTATACTTTGAATAATGTTTTGTTCAAATTGAGTTTTGGTCATGGGTAGGTAAGAGGGTGGACTTTTCCCCCCCTTTTTTTTTTTCTCTCTTTTAAAGAGGACATGATCAAGGACCCGGTGTGTTTTCTTGGGGTGGGGGGATTAATGTAGTGTATGTTAATGAAAAGATTTATATAGATATATTGTGCAATGTATATTTTTATGTTGTATGTTGTAATTTGTCTTAATAAAGAAAAAGTGATTATAAAGAAAAAGATTATAAAAAAAAAAGCGTATGCTATGTTCCAGAGAATCCTACCATTTGGTAGTTCCTGGAAGACTTCCTGAGATCCTTGAGTTTCTCATGTATACCTTTTTGAAGATTCTATTAGCCAGCTTTCATGAGTGGGCACATTTGAAGGAACATGAGAAAAAGTAAAAGGTATAACATTTGAAAGGATGGGGGATCATTGAGGGGAGCAGGGAGCCTGAAATTTGGCTTAAAGGTGTTGTAAAGGGAGAAGGTTTTTAAATCTTGATGCATTCTATGCATTGAGATAAAAAAAGCCTTCTGTGTGCAGCAGCCCCCCTAACACTTACCTGAGGTCCCTCTCTGTCCAGCGATGTACAAAAGTGTCTCAGCCATCCGAGATTCTCCTTCCTGATTGGCTGAGACACAGCAGCAGGGCCGTTGGCCATTGTGTATGCAAGTCAGCTAGGCAATCGGGAGATAGGGGGCAGGGCCGGGGCTCTGTGTCTGAATGGACACAGGGAGCTGTGACTCAGCTCGGGTGCACCCATAGCAAGCTGCTTGCTGTGGGGGCACTGAACAGGAGGGAGGGGCCAGGATCACAGAATAGGGACCCTAAAAGAGGAGGATGCAGTCTGCCCTGTGCAAAGTCACTGCACAGAGCAGGTAAGTATAACATGTTTGCTATTTTTATAGGAAAAAAAAAACCAAGACTTTACAATCACTTTGAGGTGGAAGTGTAAGCAAACTTTTAAATTCATAAACTTGAATTTATAAATGTGAACGGTCTTACCTGCAAAAACTGACTAACCAAGACCTCCTTATTGAGCAGCACAGCCAGGTTCTGACCACACCCTCTCTACTGCAGTTAAAGTAATTGGATAGTGAACAACACCCTGATCTAATATACTTTGCCTTCTGGTGTTGCAAACTATGACCAGCTTACAGGGCTCCCAATTCATCTCCCAAAATGTTCTTTGGTTGCAACATTCAGCTTAAATCGGGCTATTTTAGATCTGCCTATATTTCTGTCTTCAATCAACTTTCCCCATGTCATAATTTGCCATCCAATCTTTTGTACAAAAAATAAGTTTTTAATGGTAAATGTGGATGTAGACATAAATGACAAACATCTGAATGACACTTTATATTTTGGCTGTGCAAAACATTTGGCCAACACTTGTAATTAAAGAAGGATATTTAATATGTGCAGCAGCTTAAAACAAATTTAATTCTATTTGAAAATAAAGAGAGGGACTGCCCCCCACACATTCTCCCCTACCCAACCCTGTGAATGACCGCAAAATACACTTCCTGAAGTCCTGTGTCATTTAGGAATGCTCACACAGTGGAACAGAACTGTGACCAAATATGTACAAAAAGTTCCAAAATTTGACTAAAATATCTAATATTGAAACCAAAAATATATAGAATTTCATAGATACACACAACAAATATTTGCACATTTAAAACCTCCATGGAGGCTAAGGCGTGTTTCTGAACAGTCTTTGTAAAGTGTAGATTTTCCTTCATAACATCTGTTTATTCAGTCAGTCAAAAAGCTGTGAATGTATATCTGTCTTTCAATCCAATCCACAAAGTGTGACACGTTACTGTAGACCCCGGGTCCAAGAACTTTGGAAAAACACACTGATCCCCAAGAAGTGAGACCGAACAATGTCCATTGTCCTGGTGTCTGCTCACAAACCAGAGGACCTCCACTGTCTCCCTGTCAGAGAATAAGGATGTGTTAAAGGCACAGTTATGACGTATATTCTTTAAAAAAATGCAAACAGCAAAGATAAAGTACAAAGTGCAATAACCAATGGCAACTGGGTGGTCTGCAATTTAATGAAGACATACTGGTGACAGATGAATTCATATTGATTGCAATGGTTTATTTAACCACTTGCCGCGAAATCCCGTACCTGTACGTCATTCTGCTTCAAGTGGTTGTACCGGGGTGATGCATGCAGCTGCATGCATCACCTTGGTACTGTCTTTTAGAGCCGACGGTCGGCTTTCTTGTGATGACAACAAATGCAGCTAAGCCGCTCGATCTTTATCACAAGCAGCGGGAGGGGACAACCCCCCCTCCCGCCACTCTGAATGGACTCTCCTGTCCCATCGGGGGGGCCCGAGCGAACAGCCGACACGTCTGCTGGCTGGCCGGAGACCCAAACAAAACCGGAATCGGCTTTGATTAAGTCTCGGATCTAGAAACATGTGATGTCACTTCCAACGTCGCTTCCAGTTTACTAGAGCGTTAAAAGCGCCAAATTTTTAAAACAAATTCAGTATTTAAACGGCCAAACTTGCAGTTTTGAACGCTTTTAAGTGCCAAAGGCGGAATCCCTCCAAAAAAATACCTGACCCGTGATTATTACTGTCACAAGTGATATTTACATTCCTTGTGACAGCAAAAAAAGTGATCAAAAAAAAAGTAAAGAGACAATGTAAAAAAAAAAAAGAATGAAATGAAAAAAAAAATCAATAAGAAAAAAAAACATTTTTAATTACTTGTCTACCAGGCCAATCTTTTCTTGCTAGAAAATTGCATAGAAGCCCCAAACATTATATAGTGTTTTTTTTTTTTTTTTTTAGCAGAGACCCTAGAGAATAAAATGGCAGTCGTTGCAACTTTTTATCTCACACAGTATTTGCGCAGCAATTTTTCAAACGCGTTTTTTTTTTTTTTTTTTAAATGGTTTCATGCTTTAAAAAAAAAATCAAAACAGTAAAGTTAGCCCAATTTTTTTGCATAATGTGAAAGCTGATATTACACTGAGTACATAGATACCTAACGTGTCAAGCTTCAAAATTGCACACGCTCGTGGAATGGTGCCAAACTTTGGTACTTAAAAATCCCCATAGGCGACGCTTTCAGTTTTTTTCACTTTTTACATGTTTTGAGTTACAGAGGAGGTCTAGGGCTAGAATTATTGCTCTCGCTCCAACGTTCGTGGCGATACCTCACATGTGTGATTTGAACACCGTTTACATACGTGGGCGCGACTTACATATGCGTTCGCTTCTGCGTGGGATAGCACACGGGGATAGGGGCACTTTTAATTTTTTTTATTCATTTATTTTTTTTATTTTTAACTTTACTTTTATTTTTCTAGTTTGACACTTTTTGTTTATCACTTTTATTCCTATTACAAGGAATGTAAACATCCCTTGTAATAGGAATAAGCATGACAGGTCCTCTTTACAATGAGATATGAAGTCAATAAGTCCCCACATCTCACCTCTAGGCTGAGAAGCCTGAAATAGAAAAATATTATCTCAGTTTCTCAGCAGAGGCAGCGCCATTTTTTTCTAATGCAGAGGCCGGGTGACATCTATAACAAAAGTATTGTTTTTGCTACTTCAGCTAGCTTTCTGACTGATCATTGGCCTTAAGGCCCCTTTCACACGATCAGACCGTTCAGGTCCCCCTGTCAGTTTTGATGGCGGACCTGAACGGGCGCTCCATGTTAGCCTATGGAGCGACGGATGTCAGCGGAGACATGTCCGCTGACATCCGACCCGGTCCGATCCGCTAAAAGCAGACGGATGGCCCTACGTCCAGGCCTGTCGCTATCGGATCGGGTGAGATCTGATGAAAACGGACATGCTGTCCGTTTTAATCCGATCCCTCCATAGGCGGCAGCGGCGCCTGACAAGCCCCTCCCCGCTCAGTGAGCAGAGAGGGACCTGTCATCCGCTGGCTCAGCGGAGATCAACGGACTGATCTCCCGCTGAGCCGGCGGACAGAGGCGGACTCCGTGGAAGCGGAGTCCGCCTCGTGTGAAAGGGGTCTTAAAGCCCATTGAAAGTCTACAAACAATAAGAGGATTTATTTTCTTTATTATGACAACCATTTATGATTTCCATTATGATGTACAATTTACTCACAAATGTCCAAAAAACCTGTATTCATTTAACATGACCTTGAACTTTGCCCATGCAGTAAAGGCAGGGGAGCTTGTAGAAGGTTGCATCTTACCAACACTTAGATGTGTTGGCTTCATTAGTTTTCTTTTTTAAACTTCCTTTCCAGTGACGGCCCATCACCCCCCTAATCCATGCGTCCGGCCCTTGATCTACTTGCAGGGTGCCGGACGCATGAATTTCAACTGGATGTTTTTTTTTGAAGCACGTGATTAGAGCCTGAGGCTTTTAATTGGCTTCAAAAAAAGGGTTGGCTCGGGGCGCAGAGCACTGCGCCCTGAGCCCACCCAGTTGTGTGACAATAGCGAATTATTGTTCGCTATGGTCTTCCTGATTCACTTCCCGGCCAATCAGGAAGGAGATTCTTAGGACTCTCGGCGTCCAGGAGGAGAAGCAACAGCCCCTGAGCGAGGAGCAAGATCCCTGTCATCTGCCTCCTAAGGTCCTCCAGAGGCCTTTGTCCGTCTGTCTCCCATGGGTGGAGTTGATCGCCACCTTCACGTCCGTCTCCCGTGGATGGTAGAGGTGGTTTGGGGAATTGCTATCTTCTCTTCTGTCTCCTGGGGGGGGGGGGGGGTTGTGTGCAGGGATCACGGCCTTCTCGACCGTATCCTGTAGGGGGGGATTTGGGCGTTCGTTTGCCACCCCCCCTCAACATATTGAGCACCAGGTGCCACTGTTCCTTTCTTTTTTTTTTTTCACCTAGTTATCTGACCTATAAATCTGCTGATTTTCAAAAGAACAAGCTCTCCTGCAGACGTATCGGTTGAGCATACATAAGTTTGCTTACATGCACCATGTCCTTCAATAAAAGGACAGGGTTCTGTAAAGGCCTTCAGTCTTGGCCAGATGATAGATGTGGAGTGCAAACAGTATGTGGGGAAAAATAAGATCATCCAACAGTAACTTACCATACAGGAGTCTACTGTACCAGACTCATAACCAGCGCACAGCATTCTGGATGTTATTGTGTCAAAATAGGATTGGCAGCGCTCTAAGGATATGATACGAACTTCTCCTTCCTGCAGTTTAAATGGCACTGGGGGAAAGCAAAAACATTACAAGAAAAAGGTGAGATAATGTCTAACTATAAGAAACAAGAATATTGCTAATATACGGCATGTTTTCCACTGTATTCTGTATATTGGTGAAAGAGGACAAATTGAGGCTTCCATTGAGTCTCCCTCAGAAACCTGGGTAACAAGGTGACAATGCAGGGTCACAATTGAAAGGTGGGGACAGAGCAGGGTCCCTCTATAACTGGATTCTTTATGGTAGAATTACCAGGTGATATTTTAATGAAAGCTGCATATTTAAAAATATTGAAAATTACTTGAACATGTTAAGGCTGGGTTCACACTGCAGCACACTCCAGCTTACAGCAGGAGTCCGGTGTGTCCCCATTCACTGTTTCAGGTCCGATTTCAGCCTGAATTTTTGTCTGAATTCGAACCTGAAACTGACCAAAAGACGCACAGGGCCCCTGTGCAATTCGCCCCAGAGCCACTGCAGAGATGTGTGAACCGCCTACATAGAGATTCGGTCACAATCTCTCGCTATGCGAATTGGAATTGGAGAAAACCCACATCCAATTCGCACTAGTGGGAAACCAACGTAAAGCTTTTTTCAGATTATGATGATTGAGGATTTCTTATATTGTACTTTGTATTTAAGTAAAAACCCAAGCATTATAGTCTCTTTAACATGTAAGTGTAATTGTAAGTGTTGTTCTTTAAATCTTTTTAAATATGCAGCTTTCGATAAAATAATGCTGGTGATAAAGGTTGCTCTTTGGGAAGCAAGGGGTTCAGCCCTGCTCAAGTATTTGGGGAGTTAATGTACTGGATGTAAGCTTTTGGGCCTGAGATTGGTAGTAGAGTATTGTACTGTTAGTCATTAATTAATGCAGAAAGTTTGGAGGTTTAATGATACCCTTTATTGGCTAAATTAAATTTTAAAAGATAAAAGCTTTCAGGAAATGCATCTGGACCCCACATCTTTATATGCAGTCATAAGGAGGAGCAATAAAATATAAATATTAAAAAATACATTTTGTTTACACACTTGAGTAGTAATAACTACTGTAAAGGGTTAGACTAGATTAGAGTTTAGAATTTTTATTGGGGTAACTGACTAAGGCCTGATTCACACTTGTGCAGGTTGCAGTTTGCATTTTTCAAAGCACATCTTTAAACCATTGAAGCCTATGGAACAAAAAAAAAACTGTCCCTTTCCATAAAATGCACAGATGTGAACTACATCCATAGGAAACCATGTTAAATGGACTGTAGTGTACTAAAGGCTCTATCCATCAGCACTGACACTTATCCTAAATTCCAACAAACTTGGAAATATTGGCTTCCATTGCTTCCCAAATAAAGACTCAGGTTATACCTTGTAGTCGCTCCATCTTCTCTGATATTCATTTGCTTTCTTTTTTTTTACATTGGTTCTCTGTTACATAGATCAGTGTTTCTCAACTCCAGTCCTCAAGGCGCCCCAACGGGTCATGTTTTCAGGGTTTCCATTATTTTGCACAGGTGATTTGATCAGTTTCACTGCCTTAGTAATTCCCACTGCCGTTTCATCTGAGGGAAATCCTGAAAACATGACCCGTTGGGGCGCCTTGAGGACTGGAGTTGAGAAACACTGACATAGATGCATTGTTTTTGTCTACTCTGGAATTTGACTATGTGTCCTATGTCACATGTATTTTGTTTTATTTCTAAAATTCAAAAAAAGCTATTGATGCAAAAAAAAAAAGGACTGTAGTGTGTTTCTGCAAAACTGAAAACTCAGTAAAAAATGCATAGGTGTGAACCAGGCCTAAAGATTGTGTACACACAATCGGATTTTCCGACAGGAAATGTTGGATGTCAGACTGTTGGCGGAAAATCCGACCGTGTGTATGCTCCATTGGACAATTGTTGTCGGACTTTCCGCTAACAAATGTTGGCTAGCATGTCTTCAAATTTTCCGCCAACAAATGTGTGTTGTCGGATTTTCCGATCGTGTGTACACAAGTCCGTCGGACAAAAGTCCAAAGTACAAACACGCATGCTCAGGAGCAGAAGCGGACGGTCTTGTAAACTAATGTTTGTAATGGAGAATTAACATTCATGACGTGGCAGATTATGAAATCTCCAAATGCAGCGCACGTTCTCTTCTTCTTTAATGGGAGGATAATGAAGCTGCTTTGCTGGTGATACTGATGGAGTTTTTGCAAACAAATTTTCAAAGGCTTTTTTTTTTTTCTAGTGCTATCAAGAATAATAATATTATGTTTTTTTTTTTTTATTATTTGTGCAAGTTACCACAACACTATTATCCCGTAGTTTATAAGATCAAAGATACAACTATGTTGGTGTCCCTTGTCAATTTTACATTGTATTTTTTTAAATGTAACTGCCTACTCCCAAACTGTCATGTGAAGTAAAACACAATTATTCTACACAATTTTTTTTATTGTGCATTAAAAAAAAAATTAGACATGCTATCTGCCAATAAAACGTAACCAAAAAGTGCATTCTATGCATCCAAAAATATAAAAAATATACCAAATCAAATCAATACCAAAAAAATGTCAAAACAATAACTCCAAGGCCAATAACAAATAACAGGTTATCTCCTCCGATCCCGCAACATGTCTAGTTGACGAACGGCCGCTCAGAAACGAACTGAAAAGCGCTAAATGAAAAACACGAAAAGAAAAAGCACGAATCAACACTCGCCAAACTTCTACGAACATGAAATTAGCAGGAGCCCAAATTTTTCTCTGCTGATTTAACTGCCAACTACCAATAAATTGTAGCAAAATAAAGGCCGTGCAAAGAAATCAATACAAAGGATGCAATAAAACTTAAAGCATTTCTAAATGTATTTTTTTAAATTAAAATAATAAACAGGTTATACTCACCTGCTGTGTACAGTAAAATTGCACAGGGCGCCCTCCTTTCTCCTCTTCTTGGTTCCCCTGCCTGTACTGTTCACTCCTCTTATGTGTCTGCCCCCATAGCTAGCTGCTTGCTAAGGGGGCAGACTGCAGGCTCACACCCGAGCTGGGCTGTGTGTGTCCATAGACACACACAGGGCATCTTGGCCCCACCCCCTCTGATCACAGGTATTGCAGGACAGCAGCAGGGGCCAATGGCTCCTGCATGAACATCTTTTGAGAAGAGAAAGAGAGAGGACCCGCAGATAGGAACAGCACTGGATTGATACAGGACTCAGGTTTGGGGGAGTGGAGCGCAGCAAGTTACAAAACATTTTTTACCTTAATGAAGGGAAGGCATTAAGGTAAAAAAAAGTTTTAGCTTTAGAATCACTTAAAAAAATGATGTTACCTTAAAGAAAGTTATTTTCAGTTTTTAGCAAACATCAGAAATACATTAAATTGAAATGAAAAATGTCATTGTATATCATTACTTCCTGCTCTAAAATAGTCTAAAAAAGGATAGCAAACTGCAGTGCAGTTGTGGTACACTTGATGAAAGCTACATCAGTAGAGAGAACATAATATTTCTCCTGCTCAGCATTTGATTCTAATTTCCTAGAATGTCTGTTAGCAATTGTCCTGTCCTATACATTAAGTTCTTCATTGATAAAGCAATACGTTACCACCAGCACACCATGGTAGAAAAATAGAAACAGTATTTCTTGCTGATCTGGTGCAGTCTCCTTGCACCCACTTGCAGGCTACATGCATGCACTTCAGCAAGGCACACACGTCATTTCTCAGGGTGAGTTGCCAGGTGGACTACAGTTGACCATCATATGCAATGTTCGTCAACATGGCTACTTATAGTCTCCATTGGTAGAGGGTGAGACATCTTGAAAGAAAAATTGACAGACAGGGGCAGAGTGTTGTCACCTTATAACAACACTCTGTGGCAGAATAGCCCCATTATTATTCTAATGAAATTACATTAAGGCTCGATTCACACAGGGGCAACACGACTTTAACGTGACTTTGCACATCGACTTCAACGCGACTTCGGCGCGACTTCGGCGCGACTTTAACAAATTACAACGCGACTTCAAGTCGCCTCCAGGACAGGCGACTTCGGCTGTGGCCAATCACAGGACAATCAGCTCTCTGGGAGGGAGGGGTTTTCCCTGCAAAGTCGCTTTACTTTGAGTGAGAGATCCGACTTGGAGGCGACTTCCATTGATTTCTATGGTACGGGTCGCCTACCAAGTCGGATCCAAGTAGTACAGGGAGTACGCTCTGAAGTCGGAGCGACTTCAGTAGTGTCTATTCAGACGCTCCCATTCACTTAAATGTGAATCTCTTTCTGGGGCGACTTGAGGGCGTACAAGTCGGATCCCAAGTCGTCCCAGTGTGAACCAACCCTAAAGTGGCTATAAACTTCTGAAATGAAAAAGGAACACAGCATATCTCTCTATGGTGTGTACTTGCCTCAATCCAAAGCACTTAGTGTGGTTCCTATCTGCTCTCTCCTCTCTCTGCTATCTCCATTAGTGACTTCTATGCCAGTGGTCTCCAAACTGCAGCCCGGGGGCCGTTGTGGCCCTTTGCTTGCCTTTATATGGCCCTTGGGACAATGTTTGATCCACCGACACAAACAATGGTGCACAAATATTCAGAATTACACGAACAATGAAGCACAGATCCTCCCAATGACAGCAACAATGGAGCCCAATGACACCAGTGATGGGGCACAATTCCTTCTAATGACACCAACAATGGGGCATAATTCCTCCCAATGACACTAATGATGGAGCACAATTCCTCCCAGTGACACCAACAATAGGGTCCAATGACAATGATAGGACATGATTCTTTCCATTGACACCAATGATAGAACATGGTTCTTTCTAATGGGGAAAGCAAAGAAAAAGTGTAGCGCTATACAATGTCCAACATGAACGCCAATAGGCCAGTCAATATGCAGTGAAAGGAATCAACCGTATCTAGGAAATAAACAATAAAAATGGGTAGTCCTCATGAAAACATTTTAAACAGAAAATTGTATCCCTCCAAGTGGCACCTGGGCACCCAAGTGGAACTTCTAGTATGTCTCCGCTGTTGTTCAGCCTGCAGGAGGCGAGGAGTAAATTTATGAATATCGCCTTGAGGGATTCACCCACGTAATACCCCACCCTTCCGGGATCTGCAGGACCATCCATATCTGCGAGATTGCCCACACCCTTCAGGACCCGGGTGCCACTTGGAGGGATACAGTAATCCGTGAGATAACATAATTTTTTGGGCCAAGCACAGCCACTCACCACCCAAGCCTTATCCGACCCAACTTGGCGTATGCCCCTTTGGGTCCATCTAATCCGGTAAGCCTTTTCATCTCTCGGTGGGAGTGAGCTTGTCTGCATTTGGGATGCCGGAATTTTCTGTTTAAAATGTTTTCATGAGGACTACCCATTTTTATTGTTTATTTCCTAGATACGGTTGATTCCTTTCACTGCATATTGACTGGCCTATTGGCGTTCATGTTGGACATTGTATAGCGCTACACTTTTTCTTTGCTTTCCCCATTTACACTTTGTTGGTTGTGTTAGCTGCTTTCGTTTCCTTTTCTCTTTGGGTAGCACAGAATTATTTTGTACATAATGGTTCTTTCTAATGACACCAACAATGGGGCACAATACCTCCCAGTGACACCAACAATGGGGCACATTTCCACCAAGTGACACCAACAATGGGGCACGATTCTTTCCAATGATTGGCACAATTACTCACTGATACTGAAGATGGGAACTGACTCTCACTGATGACAGGACATTTTCTACTCCTGCTGGCCACAGTCCGGCCCCTCTAAAGTTGGAAGGACAGTAAACTGGCCCTTTGTTTAGATAGTTTGGAGACCCCTGGTCTATGCCCCCCCCCCCCCCCCCCAGCACAAAGCAGGTGACTAACAGCCTCAGCTGTGCATGTTTCCATATGAGGTTGTGTAGAGTTAGTGTGTCCATTCCCTCTACTCAGGTCTCAAGTTACCCTCAGCTCCCACTCTATGCGGTGCAGTGTGTAACATCAGATCCCTGCCCCCTGACCTCTAAAGCTCAGAAATGCTGCATAAAATCAGTGCTTTAGGAGGCTATAGAGGAGAGAGGACTGCAGATATACGGGTACAGTTTACAAGGCTAATCACTTCACTGGGTATATGTAAGGGCTGACAACTACTTTACCATATTAAAGCGGAAGTAAACCCATCGATGTAACAGTTTCAAAAAATACTTACATCGCCGGCAATGCTAAGTGACACATTGGCTGTGCTCTGAAACAAACTGTCAAACCATCCAATGGCTGGTGCCATAACTGATCACATGTGCAGCATCATGACAGTTGAAGATTAAACAGAGGCCAATATCGAAGCTTCGTTGGCTAAAAATGATCGGAGGGTTTACTTCCACTTTAAGCCTAGGTTCACATTGGAGCGATCTGTCATGCGATTTGAGAGATCAAATCGCATGACAAGTCGCAGCCTATTGGAGGCAATGGCACTGTTCCAATTGGTGCGACACCGATTTTGAGTCTCCGCACCAATTTGCAAAAGTAGTTCCTGCACTACTTTTGCCGATTTCAGGTGCAACTTCAATAGACATCTGTGCATGAAGCCATACAGATGTCTATCAAGTAGCACCTGAAATCGCGCTGACCTTGCTACTGTGAAATCGCGTTACTTCAAGTGAAGTAGTGCGATTTCAAAGTAGCATCAATGTGAACCAGGGCTTAGGCTTATAATAAAGGTTTCAGTATTTGGGTTCACATGACCAATTCAGTAAAATCACTTTGAAGTGAAACATCAGAAAGTCCGATCTGGTTAACTAAATTCTTTATATAAGTGTGCATTAAAAAGCATAGCCGTTCCTCTCTTAGCAATGTTCCCAGATACAGTGTAACTGATCTACTGTAAGTAATGGGAGGTTCCCTGCATCTAATACGAACGCAGATGTTGAAATGATCGTGTTAAGGTACAAAAAACCTAGATCAAGGTAGGTTGCCTTATTTTTGTAGATCATGTTAGAAGGCCTGTTACTCAACATACATCTGTTTAAGATAATCCGAGGAGTGGAAAGACATGAAAGAAAATGCTTAGATGCATTTAATCAGATTTAATTGTATATTGTCTTCTTATATATGTTTATAAATGGACCATCTCAGTCTTGCTTTTTACCTGCTATAGTGATCAGTAAAACCTGCCAAAGATACTTTTCTTTTTTCTCAATCTGTAACTGTAATGTTTTCATGAAGACAGACAAGGAAGTGGTAGAACCCAGCATGTTAACAAAACTACAAGAAAATTGCTGACTTTTTATAGTTAAAGTTCATTTTTTTCAATTCCTGTAAAACCATTGCAGCCAAAATAGCCAAAGATGCATATCCTGTAAACTCGTTCCAGGTCCTTTCCAAATTGTTTCCCCCTCTTTCCAAGAACTAAACACTTCTATCTGGGCTGCTTCCCAGTTCCATTTCGTACCAGTGGCGGCCTGTCCATAAGGGGCGCAGGGGCACCGCCCCCCAATCCATGTGCCCGGCCCCTAATTTACATGCACGATGCTGGACGAATGTATTTCAATGGAGGTTCCACTTCCTGTTCGGCTGGGAGAAGCCCTGGCTCTTCCTGGATCCTCCTGGATCGAGGAGCAGCAGCCCTCCATGTCACCTTCCTTCATGTCATCTTCCTCCTCACGGTAAGGCA